>JAPVLO010000119.1:2400000-3000000 GCA_027257055.1 Cephalopachus bancanus | reverse complement strand
ACAGAGTTACCCAGTACCTAATCTGTAGAGGAGAGCTTTTGGAAGATCACAATGGCCTTGAATTCCCCATGTCAGCTCTCTTTGTGAGATATTCCCAATAAATCTGATTTTCTGCCCACTGGAGTTGGGAGGAACAAATGGAAAAGGGGATAAATCTGTAAGTGAGGAAACCATCAGCTCCCAGAAAAACACACTGGGTCAGGAACAGACCCATTAGGCTCAGGGAAATTGCCAGGAGAGAAACTCCCCTGAGGGCTCAATGACAGCTGAGCAGGAAAGGGCTCCCTCAAGAGGAAAACGGGCTCTATTATATTCAAGAGAGAGAGAGAAAGAGAGGAATATTTACTTTTTGGAAACCTTTCTTTTTGTTGCTTGTTATTATCTCTATGTTTTCGGAAATGAAATGTCTTAAAACCACTAGCCAACACACACAGACCTTTTTTTTGCTTCCTTTCAAACAACTCTAAAGAATACACTGTGCTGTACATCACCCTTGGGGCTTATATTTAATATAAGAACAAGATGGTCTTTCTGCCTGCGTGGTGCCTGCCTGACTATAGCTGGGGAGAGGCCCATGGCAGTAATAGCGTCATCCAGCTATTGTGGTAAAATGAGAAGTGACAAAAAGGAAAAGGATATCTAATGGAAACTGTCCACAAATCTGTCCAATGGTTGGGGCAGTTCGTTGCATTCTCCCAGTCCCAGGCAAGTCATACTGAAAAGCAGTTACAGGCGCTTAGTGGGACTTATATTTGCATAAGAAGTAAAATGTCTCTCCCACCCCATCTTTCTGATAAATCATCTTCAATATTCAGTCTGGCTAGTGGATACTTTTTTCAAGAGACTCAGTCCAAGAGACAATGTTATTTTGTTTGAGAAATGTTACCCATTGGGAAACACATGCATAATACATCTTACCAGCATGCACCATCACACATGCAAGCACTCAAACACATGGTCCCACCACATCACACTAAACCACAGTAAGGCCTGAACCCGAAAAGGCAACTCCAACAATGCACAGTGGGTTGCTTGGCATCTACAAAGGATCAATGACAGTTTATCTCCTTGCCTGGCACCTAATAGGTGCTCCACAGATAGTTGTGAATGCTATGAATGTTGATCAGATTTAAAAATCATTACTACTTAAAGTAAAATGTGAGACGATTTTAAGGAAAAAAAAGATACCTCTTGGTTATATTTATAACTATTTTAACATCTCCTAGAAGTGAAATTCAAGACCAGAATCTCATTACATGTATTGCATTCCAACTAAAATGTCCTATCTTCCCTTTGATCCTGGTAATGCCATTTCTTCTCAGAAGTGTCATTCTTCCAGGTGCCTTCCGCTGAATTATATCTCTCAGTAGAAACTCTTATTGAGTCCCATGCTTGTTCTGTTGTCTTCTATTTTGGGGGATGGGTGGGTGTCATTTATTTATTTGCTTGTTTATGTGTTCATTTATTCTTTGTGTAAAAATGCTGACTTGCTGAATTAAACGTCTTACAAAGCAATAGGAAAAAATACAGAAAAGGATTCCACTTTTCTGAGACCTTCTTGTTTCCCCAAACTCATTAAAGTCTGGTCCAAGAGTAACCTACATGGGATTCTTAGTGTGCTCATTTAAAACACAGATTTTAGACTTTACCCCAGCTCTAAGTCCGAATTTGTGAGGATGGGCTCTAGGAATCTGTAGTTTTAAACAAATATCCCAGGTGGTTCTTGTCCACACTAATGTGTGAGAATAGTGAATTTCTGGACTTGGGTAGCAAGGCTTCAGGTTTCTGGGTGAGACTTCACAGTTGTAACTTCCAAACAGAATGAATAAGTCTTATATCATCTCTCAAGAGCAATCTCTCAATAGCGTGCTGTGTTTTCTGCTCACAGTATAAAGGCAATATTGAAGGATTTTCCAATGTCATAGATTTTGTCTTAAGGGGATGGAGAGAAGACACAGCACAATGTATCAGAGAATGTGTTTCCACTTTTAGGATATATTCTGCTGCAGAGTTGATGAATTAAAATGTGCTGATTGTTCAATAGCACAGTCTGTCAGTAGGACACACAAAGCACTAACTTTCTTTCAAAAAATGGTGACTAGGGATTGCTGAATCTCTCTTCCCTCTGGCATACCTAGAGTATTCGACCCTTGGAATGGATCAGTTTTAACATCCTTCCCTTCTATATGACAACATTATCTTCAGCAATCATCTTGTAATGATCAGTGATAAGCATCAAATTTTAATTTATCTTTTATGTTTTAAATGAATATTTAATTTAAGAATAATATCAACTTGAAAAAAGTTATTCAAATTCAGTAAATCATTTTATGTATGGCCTAAAATTTGCACTTTCCAGCAGCGTGCAGTTCACTGTTTCATTCTTACAAATTTTACGCACACAGACAAACCTCAAGTAGACACTTAGATAGATAAACCTGAATAAGTCATGTGCTTTTTCCTCCTTTTTGCAATCACATGGCATTATTATGTATCTAGTATTTAAACTCAGTAGTATGCAGAACCACAGCATTAGGAGAGGCAAACTTGAAGCATGTTGAACCATTATAAACTCCTCATGAACAGGTAGTTCTCCAAATTAACGTTCATGTAGAAGATAGCATTTATTAAAGAACAAAGCATTTATTAAAGAACAAGTAATAAAATATGCTAATTTAAAGGTCACATTATACAGGTATATTATTAAAACCCAACAGTAATCTCAGTCAATGTTTAGAAATTAGACCAGGAAGAAAATTTTTTGCAAAGGAATATTTCATCACTGACATTGTTTGGAATTGCTGGAGCACGATGATAATGAAAAAAACAGTCTTTTAGTCAGTTTTAGTACTATTTTTGAATTCTCTGCAAACAATGCACCTTCCTTATTGCCTGCACCTGGGTGGGTAGATTCATTGCATAGCGGTGATTGAGTAGTGGGAAAAGTTCAGAATCAGTGTTTAGCTCTCTTTTTGATTGATCCTATGTAATTTGCATAATTTAAGGCATAGAATTTTTTTATCTTATCTTCATTGTTAGAAGACTCTTTTCCACTCTTAATGGTTGATTCCCATTGAATTGTGTCTCAGGCTGGGCAACTCAAACTTCCATACTGATAAAACTTTGTGGCAGGGACATAATATGGCATTGCTTTGCTGGAAATAGTTACCTAGTATTGTATCACTTTTATATTTATTTAATTTCCAGTTCAAGTCTGTGCTCCAGCCAGTCTAGGATCCTTGCAGCGAAAAGAACATGCATTTGGCAGAGGGATTTCATGTTTGTGATTTTATTTCATCTTCATGTCCTCTGGGGTACGCTGAAGAGACTTCCCCCCCACCCCCATCCCCCATTTTGTGAATGAGGAACACAGGTTTAGGAAATTAGCAAGTGACAAATTAGAGCTCAGGACTTCTGTCTGCATCTTTCCTCTTTGTTCACATTCTCTCTCTTGGAAACATCACTCTGTAAATCCTTTCTTTTCTTTTTTTCCATAGACATTCTTCCACTACTGTAATCACTAGTGAAATGATGCGTAATGTATACTTAATACTTGGCAGTTCAAAAATCTATATTTTCTTATTTTGTCTTCTTAAATTAGTTCTTCCTTGAGAAACAGATGTTAAAGTGGCCTTTGGTCTTATAGGTTGTAAGTTTGTATAGCTGCAATTGGGGTCACGTTCCCTGATTTCAGTTCCAGACTCTTTCTACCATACATCACACTTTTCCAGTTCTGAAACACGTTTTTGCGTCTTATCTTTTGACATTGCATTTCATGCCATTGGAATTTTGTTGATTTTTTTTCATATGCATTAGTCTTTTCTCTTTTCCCTACCTGCATCCCCAAGTGAACTTTAACTTAATTGGTCAATAAGGTGCTGTTTAATTATTCTTTTATGTCCTGCTCTTCTCTGCAGCATTTAGTGCATTTCTAAGCACATGAATAATTTTCAAGAAACTATTTTTAGTCAGTTGCCTGGGCAATTGATTACATGATTGATCAACTGAAAATATCTCTTTGTCACTATCACGCCTTTGACTCTTGGCTTAATTTGTTTGGGGGGGGTACTTTCTGCATATTACAGGTACTTTCATTAGCATATCTTTTTTTTTTTTTTTTTTTTTGAGTTGGAGTCTCACTTTGTCGCCCAGACTGGAGTGCAGTGGCCGCTCCCGGCCACGGCAGCGTCGACCTGCTAGGCTCCGACGATCCTTCCGCCTCAGCCTTCCAAGTAGCCGGAATTACAGGCAGGCGCTACCATAGCCCAGCTGATTTTTTGATTTATTGTAGAGATGAGGTCTCGCTGCCCAGGCGGGTCTCGAACCCGCGGGCTCAGGCAATCCCCTCACCTCAGCCTCCCAAAGGCACGGGATTACAGGCTGAGCCACTGAGCCCGGCTCATTAGCATATCTTATTGCTCTCCAGGGCCTCATTGAATTTGGTACAATATTTTGACCCTCTTTAAATCAGTATTGGAATCCAGCATCTTTCCAGATTTTTCAGAATATTCTTTGTCTATATTCCTCCACCTTCATATTCAGAACTTCTCTCAGATTGTACCCTCTGGTGTGTCTCTGCTCTAGACATATGACTGCCTCACACTATCTCCATGCAACAGTCATCTAGGTGAAGTATTAGAGAGAAACATTAGCAGGTTAACCTTTGTAAAGAGGAAGGGTGAACTGGTCCAAAAATTCTGGCTTTAATATTATGTTGGAAATTTCTATTAGTGCCCTAGTAGCAATAGAAATGTATATCCTTTGTTTAGAAAAACTCCTTTGCAATTACCTGAATTTGGATTTTTTAAAAACAGCTCATATGACTATGGCTATCAGCAAGAAGGCAGACTGATAAAATTAAAAGACAACTAAATTAAGAGTTAAAAGACTATAAACTCACTAGACTGTTGGGGTTCTTGAAAGCACAGACTAATCACTAATATTCATATATCTGGTACACAGATGTTTCTGCCTTACAAGTCATCAAAAATCTGTCAGATGAATGAGCAAGTGAATGAATGAATGAAATAAGGAAGAATGGCATAAAGTAATGCTTCAAGTCTGTGTCTGCCATGTACTAACTGGGTGACTCAAAGTAAATCAATAACTTTCTCCATATCACTTTCCCCATATATAAACCTGGGATTTGAAGTGATCTACTACCTACACCTTGGGATTGTTGTAAAAATAAAAGATTGCATGTTTGTTAATACTAGCTAGCTAATAGGCTTCTTAAATGGCAGTGCTGTATATTTTGTATCTGTTAAAAATGGATTTGGCTATAAGTAACAAAATTTTACTAACTATGGTTTAAAGAAACAGGAATTTGTTTTCCCCGCAAAATACAAAAACCATAGATTACTTAAGACTGGTATTGAAAAGCAGCTCAACGACATCAGTTTTCATGTCTCATCAACTCATTCTGCCTTTCTCTTATGATCATAAATAACTGAAGCAGCTCCAGCTAGAATTCCAGAAAAGAAGAGGTTGGATAGAAGAAGAATAACACCAATTGTGATGCCCAATTTCTTTTACCTGGAAAGTTTTTTCCCCAGAAATCTACATAGCAGACTTCCTCACAGGTCTCTTTAGATGGAACTTTGCTACATGACTATTTCTAGCAGTTTTGAAAGTGACAGAAAAACTGTCATAATTGGTTTTGGCCAATAATGTTTCACTGCCCGGGAATGGGCATACTCTGCCCCAAACAAAATTAGGACACAATAGCAAGGAAAAATGACATCTAACCATGTCTTCCACATAAATATCTAGAAATATTATGAGGAACAAGATTTTAGAAGGAAAGAAAAACCAATATGTCAATACTTCCGTTTTGTGTTTGTGTACATGTTTGTTTATATAATTTTCGTGTTAATGGGGATGGGAGTTTACATTTATTCTTCCTTGATTATTAACTGCCAGATTTGGAAAAAGACTGGCATAGAGTCATCTGGTATGTGATGTCCTTAAAGTAATGGATACATTTAAGATCAACATTTCTGATGCTACCCTATGAAAATCCCTGCATTTTCATCTTTGCCAGGATAGAATAATGGTCATGGTCGTTGCAATAGAGGTAACGTTAGCCAACTCTCAAATCTGCCATGCACTTTATTCTTCAACTTTTGATACTGAAAAGAAAAGATATTCCATAATAAGGGTGCAAAGTGCCTATTGGAGTAGGAATCATAAGAGTAATAATTATAGTGTACAGTAGAACAACACATTAAGTCTGAGATGCTCCTGACTTACATCTTCTCCCTTAATTGTGGGATCAACCCAATATGCCATTCCTGCAGTCTCTGGTGACCCACAAGCTTCTTTTACATGAGTATGTCTAGCATACTTAAATAGAGTATTCATTCCATTATTTGCTTGTCTATGATCCCAGTTGCCCCTCCTTTCCCTTCCCAGAACCCCTATTAAATTGCTCTGCTTACTTTCCATTATGGTAGTGACTAGAACCTAGTGCTCCAACTCTCTGCTTATTTATTAAGTCAGTGTTTACTCTGTTGAACCCATCAGTGTTTAAAAAGGAAGGGAGGCAGACATCTCTGACCCAGCCAATGACAGGAGGTCACAATTTACAACTGCCAAATTACCAAGTAATTTTATTAATACCAGCCTTTGAAACAGGAGAAAAAGGTGCTTTTAAAGCCTTTGGTTGTATGGCTAGAATATAGTCCTATATAAAATATAAGCTAAGTTTTTTTTTCCCTCTGCACACACAGTAGACCCTGAATTATTCACAGTTCATCAGGATGCTTCAGGGTTATTCTGCAGCCATACAACAGATTTCTTTGTTTTAAGGTTGTAACAGATACTATATATTTTACAGCAACAAATTTCTTATTTTTATCAATAGTTATATAAAACCCTTCAAATTAGATAGAGCACTCTTAGTAATACTTTATAGACTAGCAATAATTTCAGCTCCATTTTTATTAATTAAACATACCCCCAAGATATCTTATTTTCAATGTAGAATTTTTTACTTTAATGGGCTTCTATAGATTGATATCTTAGTATGCTTTGTGTTGTTATAGCAAAATTCCATAGGCCATGTGTAGTATATAAACAATAGAATTATTCTTGGTTCATGAATTTTGGAGGCTAGGAAGTCCAAGATTGAGAGACTGCATCACATGAGGGCTTTCTTGCAGGCGGAAGGCATCACACCGCAAGAAAGCATGTGCAAGAGAAAGGAAAGCGGATTCCTTCTTTTTTATCAGAAGCCCACTCCTTTGATAACTAACCCACTCCTTCAGTTATCAAAGGAGTGGGCTTCTGATAAAAAGAAGGAGTTCAGCCTTCTGTGAAGGCAGAGCACTCCGGACCTAATTGCCTCATAACCGTCCCACTTTTCAAAACTGTTGCATTGGAGATTAAGTTTTCAATGAACTTTGAAAGACACATTCAAGCCCTGGCAGTTGGTTTCTTGATTCATATAAAAACAGTCTGTTGCTGTTTTGCCTGAACAAAGTAAAATCATTCTGTTCTTGGCCATTCTTCTGAATGTGATTCTTTCCCTTGTCATTCATTTGAGATTTGCATGAATTGGACTATTTGTTCCACATGAATTAGTAGACTTTTAAAATTATCTGTTACCTGCCCAGACACTAGAGTTTACTCAGACACAGGAATAGTCAAATGCCACATACGCGTGGAGGTTGGGGGGGGAGTGTTGTTAATTTAAAGGTAAAAGCAGCAAGACTTTTTTCCCTTAAAACTCATGTAATTTAATTGAACAAATAAAGGATTGGAGACTCAATATTTTGGAGACAGCTCAGATTTCCATAAAAAATACCATCAACTAGGTGGCTTAAACAACAGAAATTTATTTTATCACAGTTCTGATGACTGGGAGTCCAAGATTAGTGTACAAGCATGACAAAGTTCTAGTGAGAGCTCTTTTCCTGGCTTGCTGAAGTCACCCTATCCTTGTGTCCTTACATGACTGAGAGAGACAAAAAACAAGCTCTCTGGTATCTGCTTATAAAGGAACTAATCCTGTATAAGGGTGCCACCTTAACGACTTCATCTAAACCTAATTATCTCTCAAAGGCCCTATTTCCAAATATCATCACATTGGAGGCTAGGGCTTCTACATATTAATTTGGTAAAAGGGTACACAATTCATTCCATAGTACTAACTAAAATAAATATATATCATCCAGCAATAAATATTTGAAACTGCTGATTTTGATAGACAAAAAGTATTTAAATGTCAGTAGAATTCACAAAAAAGAAAAGAAAATCTTCAGATGTTAAAAAATGAAGAAGATATTTAAACAGATAAAGTAGACTGACACATCTAACATAAAAGATTGGATTTTAATCTCCTACCAGATAAAAGAACTGAGGCTTTAAGTAGTATAAGGCAGAATGTTGGCACTAAGATGTGTGCATAAGTCTAAGAACTTCAAAAGTGGACTAGAAAAAAAAAAATCTGCCCAGCATCTCAGAGAGACAAGAACAAAGACTGTTGTCTTCCCTAATGTCTGGGTAGAATCAGTCTTTCTTGAGGTCCTAAAACAATGAGTATCAACCTTGTGCAAGTTTGGATTTCAAATTTACTGTTCCTAGTGGTAGAATCCTTGGGACCAACAGAAATAAATAAAAAACTGCTCTACAGGGATTCTCTTACAACCCAAGTTTCAAGGGAAAAATTTGTTTATAAAGACAAATTATAATTCACCATGAGTGAAGCCAGTAGGTACAAAGCCAAGAACATAAGCAGCAGGAACTTGAGATAACAGATCTGTAGTTACAAAAAACAAAAAAAAAAAATTTAAGAAGCAACAGACTGAGACTCCAACTAAAAAAAAAAAAAGACCTAAAATTATTAATGATATCAAAAATAACTCAAAGTATATAAAATACTATGAATACATTAATTTTCAACTTGGTAAAAAAATAAGCATGTGGATATGAAGAACTGTGTTGCCGAAGTTAAAAAGAAAAACGGTAGGGTTAAATAGCAGATTTTAAAATGTGAGAAAAAAGTAGATTGAACATGGTGGTGATTTGGAAGAAAAATCTGAGAAAGCTACTAAAGAGAAGTAATATAAATAAAAATACCAAAAAAAAAAAAAAATGCAAGGGAGCCTAAGAAACAGAGGGAATAAATTGTCCCACATTCTGCTAACAGGATTTGTGAAAGAAAAAATGAACAGGCACACTATAAAACCAAGTATAGAATGCCAAAGACAGAACAAACATGAAAAGTTAACAGGAAATTCACTGTCCACTGACAGCAAACTCTTCAACTACAATAAGAGGTCAAAAGACAATGAAATAATATCTTCAGAGTACTGAGTAAAATTATCTGTTCATCTCAAAATTTATATTCAGCTAAACTAGCATTTAACTATAAGACCAAACTAAAATTAGTTAATGAAGATTCTGGAAGAAAGAAAATTCACTTAGTAGTAAGGTGAGGGATACAATAAGTGATAAGATTTGTTTAATTATTTTTATACTTTTCTGTGTGTTTGAAATGTTTCATGAATAAAAATAAAAGAATCATCAAGTTCTTTATAACCAATGATAAAGATATAGCTTTCTATTTGTATTTTTCTATCATTTTTAGAATCTAAACCTCTTGCAAATAATTTTAACTATTATGCACTATAGGAATAATATATGGGAACTGTGACCTTTTCGGGAAACTTTGAGATAGTTTGTAACCTATAAAGAAACTAGACTGACTCCAAAATATATAACAAGAACTTTAAATATTAAAATGCATATTAAAATCTATAACACATAATATTGACAATCATTAAATTTCAATTCCATATTCTGCTTCTTTAGAAAAATTTAAATGTTCTTACTTTGAAGGAATTCCCATGTATATAGAATAATTCCTAAAATTCAAAGTCAACAGATACTAAATTTGTTTAGAGCCAAATAACTTCAAAAGCAAAATTATAAAAATAAAACTTCTGAAGTTATCTATATTCCAATTTTTTAAATGTGGAATTTAAGTATTTCTGCTATGACGTTTGCTATATAACATGTTTGCTATGATGTAAAGTATGATCTCCAAAAATCTGAGTGCCTAGCATTTATGATGGTGCTTCAGTAATCCTGTTATTAACTCAGTGACCTCCTCACAAGAATGTTCATTGTGCAACACATAGAAAGTATAGAAAGGTTTGGTTCTGTTATTGTGCCTCTTATTCTAACACCTTTTCTTTCTCCTATGGCTATTACAAGTATAATGTTTATTGAGTTATCACGTGTCAGACGTTGTGCCCAGAGTTTTAAATGCCTTAACTCCTTTAATCCTCATGATAGCCCTAGGAAAATAGGCTCCATTATCATTAGTTTATAGATATGGAAATTGTGGCTTAGAGAGTTATATAACTTGCCAAAAATCATACCGATAGAAAATGTTGAGCAGGGTAAGGAAATGAGCCTTTCTGACTTCACGGCCCATTATGTGATGTTGCTGTCACATTTTCTACTGAAGGTAAGAATATTGTTGTCAGGCCTAATATTTGCCAAATGAATCCAGTTCACTCTCATTATAACTTTTACAGAATTAGAAAAAAAAAACATAATATAATGATGTTTTAAAACTTCCAATAATTGTCCTCTTTAGAGGACTCAAACACTGAAATATTGTGGCAATTAAGGAGATATTTTTTATCCCTCACCACCCTTTATGTAATTCAAAATATAAACAATGCTAAGCAGTAAAATAGGGATAAGTTAGCCAGAGCCCTAGTTTATCTACGATGATTGGGGTTTTTTTCTGAAATATTATATATTGTTTCAATGTACCTTTTTTAAATGATGTCCTAAGTATAAGTTTGGCCTGCATGGTGGTTAATTTTGCATGTCAATTTGGAGGGTGTTTTCTGATGAGACTAACATTTAAATCAATGAACCGTGAGTAAACCAGATTGCACTCCATTAACACAGGTGGACCTCATCCATTCAACTGAAAGCTCAAGTAGAACAAAAAGACCAACTTTCCCCAATAGACCTCTAGCGGACTGACTGCCTTCAGACTTCATCTGCACCATCAGCTCCCTTGTATCTCCAGCCTGAAGGACCACACTGCAGATTCTGACTTGGCAGCCACCAGAAGCATAAGTCAATTCCTTAGAATAACTCTCCTTCTGTGTACGAATCCTATTTTATGTTTTTTGTGGTAAACATTAATTCTGTCTCTCTAATGAATAATCCACATTTCCAAAAGGCTGGTCCTTAGTCAAGTGTCCTAAGATTATGCCTTTTATTTCTTAATAGGGTCTAAATTTTCCGTTCACTTTGGTCTCATTTACTTTGTAGCAGATGAAAGTGAATACCATTTATTTAGAAATATGGAGTTTCTTCCTCTTGTTTCTATGGTGCTAAGGACACACACTCTACAGCTACTCTTTTTTTCTCAGGTCTCCTACTAAAATTTAACCTTTGTTTAAGAAACAAGATAATGTGCTGATGAGCATGAGCTTTGGAGTCAGACCTTGATTCAGTGTCATTACCTTCATTCACACCTTCATCCAGTCCCATTAAGGATTTGAGAGCCTGCATTGTTAACTTAGAGACCCTGAATATGAACTGGGCATATATACTGCTTTTCAACTATCTGCTGCCGTCCTATTGATGATGGCAGGTTTCAGCCAACTTAAAACTCTATCACCCCATATTACTTCTTTTCAAATTTCCATTTTGCTTGCCAGCATTGCTAAAAAACTAGGGCTCTTCTAATCCTATCTGGTGTTCAGCTGCTGAAAATTCTGTGGGGAAATTTTGCTTGATGCCATTGCTCCCTTTTTGGTTGTTGTTGACTAGCATAACAAATCTTCTCCTTTGACTGGTTTAGCCAATACATCTTTGGTCATTGCTTAGTCTAACCCCAAAGGTGCTCTTCTGAGAATTTAGTAAAAGCCCAATCCATCTGCCTATGGGTTTTCGTGTAATCTTCAAGCTCATGAGAGACAAGTTTCCTATTTTTTAAATCTACCAGAATTCTACTGGTTCTAACTCATGTCACGAGATCTTAACTTTCACCTTCAGGAAAACATAAGAACATTTAGTCCAATAGTCCTAATAGAATTTTTTTTTTTGCATCCATATTTTTAAAAATTGTAACTTTATTTAAAATAGCAACAAAAATACCCCAATTCAGCAAGTTTTAGCAGTGTTCATGAGATTTTCCTCCATCCTCAAGAGCAATAAAATAAATGAGCTTCAATTTTCAGCCTTAAAGGCTCTTGTGCTGTTTGAATGAAGGCCTGAAAACCACGACTTATCCTGTGTTTCCTGCACTGTTTGGTTCTGAGAGACTAGGGTCACAATGAATTTCCTAAAGGCTGGGTTTCCTGGCGGCTATTTTTTTTTATGTTGAAGCCCTCATCTCATAAACAATTGAATTAGTTCACATTAACCACCATCAATGGCAAAAGTACACAAAACATAAAGAAATCACCTAAAATAATGTTTTTGGACCAGCTGCTAAATTAAGTAATGTATTTGTTTTATTGCACATTTGCATAATAGGGCAAACTAGAAACTCTCTGTAACAGATGTGCTGGTGGCAGGGAGATTTGATTACTGGCTTCTGTTATTAATCACTGCACAAATCTTAAATGATTTGTTTCTACAGTTTGATCAATTTACATCTTGGAACTTACATTTATGCACACAATGTGGAGATAAAGCATCTGTTCACACCTTTCATGGAGGCATCAATATATTTATGGGGACTGAAGTTGTGTTAACCAAGGCACAGGAGAATTTGACCAAAGATTTGACAACTTTGTGAAAGATTCCATTATTACTCATCAAACTAGTTAAAAAGTAAAAACATTTTTGCAATCGGAACAGCTATTGTTTTGTCTCTTCTATGAAAACAAACAAAACCTATATTTGAAATTCACATAGTAAAGCCATAGACATTCTCATTTCCTGCAAATTGCTTCAGGATTTTGAAAAATTACAAGGTAACCTGATAGTTCCTTGAGAACTACTGAATATAGTTTAAAAATTCTTTCTCCTTTCAATTTTCCATTTGACATTTCATAACCCTATATCTATGATTTTCATCAGCATTTTAAATAGGTATAATACATTTTAAAATGGCATGCCGAAATAAGAAAAAGTAAAAACACAAACGATATAAATATTGTTTCATTAATTTCCAATTAAGCATGATAAATGCATTGGTTTCACACATAAATGTTTCCCCCAATAAGTCAAAACACTAGATAATGTGATTTTTTTTCAATTGTGAGTAGTGCAATTATTTTGTAAGCAAACAAATAGTCACAATACCCATAAAATAAAGTTAACATTTCAGCTTGTCAATTCCAGGGGCTTATTTATATTTCAAAGTTTGTTTATTATCATGACTTGCTATAATGATTTGCCATTTGGATCTGAACATTTTTCTTAATATTTTATATATTTTCATATATATGCTAACTTATTAATTTTGTTCCCTTCCAAAATCACAATAACTAACTGGCACAGAATAAAAAGTATTAGGGTTTTTTTGTTTTGTTTTTTCTCTTATATTGTTATCTTTCTCCAATTTGGCCTCATGGTAGAGGAAAGTGAGAGAGACAAAAAAGAACTCAGGTCTGAAATTAAATGCATCATTTCTGAAAACTGGATGAAATTTCAGATAAAGGTTTTGTTTTAAATGCCTAGGAAAAAATTAAAATGTATATATTTTTCTCAGTCAGAGGCAAGACTGTTATGGTTGCAACCCCTGCCTTTTTATAGTTCATCCTGGGAGCTAATGAAGCATTGCATATTGGTTTCAAATTCAAAGCATATGTAGTCACTGAGGCATTTTTTTCTTTATATAGCATGATTTCAAAAGAAACCCCAAATGTGGTCATCTTAGAAAATGTAATTTGGTCAAGTACTAAAGAACTTTTTTCCAGATGACAAAAACCTTCCCCTTAGAGTGGCCTATGAGAACACAAACTGACTGTGAAGTACATTCACAACTCTCTGTGAAAAATATACAGAAGCTGATGAAAATATATTAAAGGACTGGTATGTCAAGGCCATGAAGGGCATTGGGCAAATTTGGATAAATGTGTCCAGGTTTCACAGAATCAGAATTGGAAGTGAGTTAGAGGACAATGTAAAAAGATGTTGAAGAGGATAATGTAATCCAGACAACAAACTTAATGGCAATACCCATCTAGAGCCATCGCCGAAGTCATTAACGCTGTTGCCGGGGATGTCTGCCAAAGAGCCAGATGTCATTCTGCCACAACTTGGCATCTGATGGTTGTCATTTATAAGACAGAATCGAGTGAGGACTGTAATTAGGTGTGTGCTGAATGGAACCCTTCTTCTGACTCCATCGGAGGCTTTTCCTAGTCTTAAACAAATAAAGAACAAAGCAGGGGAACTGATCTGCCCTTTGGACTTCTAAAAACTCATATATTTTTTCCCTCTGAGGGAAATATACAGCTTATAGTTTTTTTCATTAAGCATTTATTGTGCTCTTTGAAGATGACAGACATGTTCCTGAAACCCCAAAAGCATATGCTCCTGTGGAAGAATCAGACATGTAAACGGATCAGTTACAAATATACCCTGGTAAGGGATATGTTAGGGATATTGGTTTAAAAACGGTGTTGTGGGAGCACAAAGAGTGGAACAACTCCTCTTTGGAGATTTAGGAAAAGGCTCCACAGAGGAGGAGATACTGAAGGATGAACAAGCATTTGGCAGGTGGGTGAAGAAATGAGGAGCTGTGCATTCTAGAAGGAGAAATATGAGTCGACAAATAATCATGAAATCATTTATGAAAAGGTCTGTTGTACTCTAGGAATGACGTGGATTTACACATAACATGTAGATATTCTAGATGAAGGCAGGTCATGGTGGGGCAAAGATGAAGAAAATTCCTATTGCATCCTTAATTCTTGTTTACTTTAAGAATTGTTAGAATAAATAAAGTGAGTATGAACTCATGGTAACACACTAATAATAAAAGTAGATAGATAGCATTTGATTGTTTTTTTGTTTTTTTTTTTTTGAGTTGGAGTCTCACTCTGTGACCCAGACTGGAGTGCAGTGGCCGCTCCCGGCCACCGCAGCCTCGACCTGCTGGGCTCCGGCGATCCTTCCGCCTCAGCCTTCCAAGTAGCGGGAACTACAGGCGCGCACTACCACGCCCAGCTAATTTTTTTTGATTTATTGTAGAGATGAGATCTCACCAAGTTGCCCAGGCTGGTCTCGAACCCGCGGGCTCAGGCAATCCACTCACCTCAGCCTCCCAAAGTTGATTGGTTTCTTAATTCAGATTTATCCCATTTGATTCTTATCACAATCCTATGATTGTTATTTTCATTTTAAAATGAGGAAAAGGAGAATTAGAGATGATAAATAGTAGGCCCAAGTTCACCCAACAGACAACCAGTGAAGTAAGGGGAACCCAGAAAGCCTGTGGACTTGCTCTCCAGTATCACACTTTGCCTGTCTTCCACAGAGTTCTGTGCACAACACTTACAGACTGTCATTCCACTGACTGGAAAGTTTCAGCTTCCTATGTGAAGAGAAAGTGGCCTAGCACATCAGGCTTCAGAATCATCAATCTAAATCTAGAGATGGTACTGAGAAATAGATTTTTTTAAATTAATTAAGAAATAAAATGCATGCAATGATCACTTGTATACCTAATGTTGAAGTGTACCCCACGACTTTAAAAAATAAAATAAAATAATTTAAAAAAACAAAAGCAAAAGAAAGAAAATTATCTGCCCCATCCCCAAGTACCCACATTAGGCACTAGAATCCCCTGGAGGCATTTCCCAGAGTAAAAGGACTATTTTTTACCTTTCAAAATATATTTAATATAATGTAGAGATGCATTATATAGCTATGCATCATATAGAGATGCATTATATAGTTATGTATTCAAATAATTAGATGTAAAGCTATAGATACAGTATAATGATGAAATTTTAAAAGGGTAAATATGAATTAGACATACAAATACAGTATATATATATCAGGATAATGACCATTGTCTGAATATGAGGATTACAAGTGATTTTTTTCAAAAATTTTGCATTTTTCTTCCATTAATAGGTCAAACTTACACAATTACAAAACACAAAATACCAATAAATGGAGAATGCCTGTATGATAATGCACATCAATGTCTGAAGTCACTCAGAGAACCATGAGAGGCAGCAGCAGGTCTTGAACTCACCTGACAAGGATCAAGACCTCTTGGAAATCAGTCAAGGAATGGAGAACTATCTGCCATAGCAACACACTGATTTCACCAGAAGCATCCCTCAGTTGATCTCCTTTCATTGCAAAACTTTGAGGCTGCTCTGTTAGTCCTCAGGGACCCTAAGCCTTTCCAGAAACCTCAAGGGATCTTCCCTCACCTGCTCTCCCAGGTAGAAAACCCAAAGTTGAGGTAACATAAAACTAACCTAAAATGGCTTTAACAATAAGGGAATTATCTCACATAAACCTAAAACCAGAGAATCTGCTACAAAGGCTCAAAGACACCCAGAACCTGGCCTGGCCCTCTCTGCTCAGATCCAACTTGCTTCCTTCCCAGTACTGAAGCTGTTGTAGCCATTCCGAGAATCGTGTTCAGGCAAGATCTCCAGACGCAGAAGTGGACCCGCACCTTTTGTGTGACTTTAAGAATAAGAAAACTTTTTTCTGGATTACCCTAGCAGCCTCCTTCTTATAATTCATTGTGCCCAGTAAGGGCTAGTTTTTGAATTGCCTGAATCAGATATTTTGAAAGTCCAGTTTCCACTCACTTTCTTTTTGGATGTGAGCTATGTTGTATATCTCCTAGAGGTCCAGTTCTGAAGCACTTGAATAAACAGAAATTTGCCCAGCATGTTAGAGATAAACAAGAGGGTAAGAATCCTATTCTATCAACCCATTAGGGTGATAATAATTATGGTAAAATGTTTAGTGGACTGTTTCTGTGTGTTATATACTGCAGGAAACCCTAGCCCCACGGCTGGGGCCTAGTACTGGTCCGTGGCCTGTTAGGAACCAGGCCCCACAGCGGGAGGTGAGTGGCTGGTGAGCAAAGCTCTCTGTCTTTTTTCAGATCAGCAGTGGCATTAGATTCTCACAGGCGCGAAAACCCTTTGTGAACTATGCATGCGAGGGATCTAGGTTATGTGCTTTTATGAGAACATAATGCCTGATGAGCCACCCTCCAGCCTCCTCCCCTGGCCTCTCATCCCCTCCCTCTCCCCTCCGTGGAAAAATTATCTTCCACAAAACTGGTCCCTGATGCCAAAAATGTTGGGAACCGCTGCTACACAGGGTATCAGGAGGTGACAAGGACAGGGTAAACAAACCTCTGTCATATGATTTTAGTGGGGTAATCGACTTCTTACTCTAAAAACATCAGCACAAGCCGGGCTCGGTGGCTCAGCCTGTAATCCTGCGCCTTTGGGAGGCTGAGGTGAGTGGATTGCCTGAGCCCGTGGGTTCGAGACCCGCCTGGGCAGCGAGACCTCATCTTTACAATAAATCAAAAAATCAGCTGGGCGTGGCAGCACATGCCTGTAATTCCGGCTACTCGGAAGGCTGAGGCGGAAGGATCGCCGGAGCCCAGCAGGTCGAGGCTGCCGTGGCCGGGAGCGGCCACTGCACTCCAGTCTGGGCAACAGAGTGAGACTCCAACTCAAAAAAAATAAAAAATAAAAAAAAATAAAAACATCAGCACACATTTTGCAAAGGGAGGGTTAACACAAAGTTTTTGCCCAACAGCATTCATCATGGGAGATACGGGGCAATTTTTCTGCCTCCTAGCATCAGAAAACTAAAACCCAGGCACAAGTGACATAGCCTGCATGCTGTTTACTTTGCAAGCAGTATAGGTGGCAGCAGATGAGGAGAAAAGTTGGCCCAGTTTGGACGTTCATGGTTCCAAGGCAGCCAAAGAACACTTGGGCCTGAGGCTGGACTTGAGAACAAAAATTTTTGTAATGACTTGAATATGAATGAACCTCCTTTACCATTGGGCCAAGATATTCTCTGGCTGCAGGAGCAGCCCATTCCAAGGTATGTGACTTTCTTTCACTTTCAAAATTTCTGCTCAAATGTCACCATTGGGTTGGGAAGGCGGGATGTTTCCTAAGCTATGAAACTCATTTTTTTTTCCCACGTGGGTTTGCTTAGGTATATAGTCTGCCCTCTGGCCATACATTATGAGCCACCATCTTGGCCAGATGATGTGCCTTTGATAACAAAGGGATCTAATCGACTCTTAATAAAGTAAGCATTATGCCAAACTAGATCTTAGTAGTTTTTATCCTAGATCCAAGAAGCAGATAGAGCTCCTCGACATTGCAGAGGAGCTGGCCCCATTGCTGACAGAGTGCCAGACAGCTGCTATCCATAAGACAGCATCCAAGTAAAGAACGATGTACTTCTTAAGCCAAGACAGCCCTTCTCTCATCCCAGACTTGAGACTAGAATTGCAGAATTCAGGTACTCCTAAAGTTAAAGGGTTCCTTAAACGGGCCACATCATGTTGCAAAGTGTAAAAGTGTCAATAACTCTCCAATTCTGCTACTTTAACCATGTTCAGGGAAATAATATTTCTTCTCTGGGTTATTGCCAACTGTCTTCCAACTTCATACTCTTGTCAATTCATTTTCCATAGAGCAATAAATGTTCTAAAAATATTTAAACCAGATCATGTCATGTCACACTATTGCATAAAGTTCTTTAATGTCTTCCCTTATTCTTAAAGTGAAATATAAACTCCTCCTCATAGCCCTCACAGCCTTGCCTGACCCGGACCCATATACCTCTCCAAGCTGGTCTCATTTGGTTTTTCCTCACCAGGCTCCAGTCACTTGATCTGTTAATTCTCACAAACTAAGGTTATTCTCTTCGTAAAATGTACCCCCACTCCCTGGTACCATCAGTGTTTGCAAGTTTGTTTTGTCAGGCTCCAGGTGAGCTGTCAATTCTTTAGAAAGGCTGTTCCTGACCATTCTACATAAAATAAGCCTCTGGCTTATTTCCTTCATAATTTGTAATTCCTTTATTTTTCTGAGTATTTGTCTTTTTTTACATTTTTATAATGAAAACACTGCTCCTGAGTGGAGAAGTCATGTCTGCCTCATTCTGTATGTGTGTGTGTGTGTGTGTGTGTGTGTGTGTGTGTGTGTGTGTGTGTGTGCACGCGCGTACGCGTATGCACGCGTGCACGCTCAGATGCCCAGTCTCTGGCAAGATGAGACTTATGTCATCAATGAATATTTATTAAATGAGTAAATGTGTCAATGAATCAGGAGAAAAGTGGAGATAAAAATCTCATCTCCCCTAAAAAACATCTTCTGTGTTTCTTGAAGTTATGATAGTTTTTTTCTCCTTGTTCTCTTTTTTGCATTATTGTCATTGTTAACATTAGCTTCCATTTACAGTGTGCATGTTGTCAATGTTATTCTAGGGACAGACATACTTAGAGATGTAAGACGTATTTTCTCTGTTGATGACCTAACTGAAATATAAATAATCAATGAATGAAAAGAATGACCACAGAAGACTGGAACTTTGAGTAGATTTTCATAAAGATCACTTTTGAGTTTTGAGATCATCAATGAAGGAGCAATTAGGAATTACAAACCATGGAAAAGAAAGAGCACCGAAGACAAAATGGGAAATTTGGAAAGTAACCAAATATAGGAAATAAATAAAACTTCATTTGTCTATTAATTTGATTTGACAGCAAATGTTTAGGCAAATCTTATTGAATATATGATTTGTACCATTATTTTTCCATTAATCATACCCTACTTTGTAAATATCTTTACTTGATATCTTGAACCATAATTTTAATTGTGATAAATATCTGTAGCTTAAATATGTTTTTATTTCCAATAAGATTGCAAAATAATACAAATAGAGTCCTCATCCCACTAATCTGTACATCCATAGAATTTCATATTGTCCAAATAAGAAACCCCTCTGTTTATGTCTTCTAACTGAGAATGATGCCTGTCTATGACCTTCCTAATAAGGGATCATCTAGCCTCTCAATAAATTTTTCACAGAAGGATTCTCATGAGGCAGCTTGTTTCAATATCAAACACTTTTTTGTGGCAGTAAATTCTTAAATGTCTTTCCTTCTCAACTTTTCACCACTAATCCTAATTAAGTCCTCTAGAATTATAAGGAACAAAAATTAATCCCTTTCTGTAAAATAGTCCTTGCATATTTAAAGGCAGAATTATTTTTTCTTTTGTATGCTATTCTTTAGGCTAAATATCCCTATTTCACTAGCTATTTCTCACAGATATTAACACTCATGTTCAATGCATCAATTTTCTCAAACAATTGAATAATTATTTAAACTCCATGACAGCATAGACCCTGCTTGTTTCATTAACACTGTATTCATCTCACCTGTAATCATGATTGATATATAATAGGCAATGAAAAACATTCGTTAAATGAATAAATAAAAGATAACGCTACAAGCTTTTGCCAGTGTAATAAAGCAAGAAAAAGACATAGCAGGCATCCAGTTGCAAAGAACAAGTGAAACTATTTTAATTCACAGACATTATCATCTGTGTAGAAAATATATGGAATATTTAAAAAGGCACTAGAATAAATGAACTTAGCAAGGTCGCAGGATGTAATATGAACGTACAAAACCTAATTGCATTTCTGTATTCTAGCAGCAAATAATAGGAAATTCAAATTAAAAATACCATTTTAAATAATGTTTAAATATATGAGAAACTTAGAAATACATTTGACAAAAGATATGTAAAATTTGTAAACTAAATTATATAGAATATTGCTTAGAGAAATCAATTATAAAACATTGCTTAGAGAAAACCTAAGTGAAAAAATGACTGGGCAGCCCCATCTGGTCCCCTCCCACTCTGGGAGCTTTTCTGTCCTCTCAATAAATCCTGCTTTTCCACTTAAAAAAAAAAAAAGAAAAAAAGAAAAAGAAAAAATAACCATGTTTATGGGTTAGATGGCTCAATATCACCAAGATGTCAGTTTTTCTGAAATCGATCTTTAGATTCAATGCTATCACAATCAAAGTCCTATGGAAATGTGAAAGAGCCAGAGTGGCCTAAACAACTTTGAAGAATGAAATCGCTGGCATGCTAGCAAGCAATACCTGAATTTGTGACTTACGCAAAAAGACTGCTATAAAGCTATCCATCAAGGCAGCATGGAATTGGCTTAAATATAGACAAATTGATCAAAGGAACAGAAAAGAAAGTTTAGTATAGATGCATACATATATGGACAACAACAAAGGCAAATTCAGTGGCGTAGGGATAACCTTTTTTTATTAATTGTGTGATTTAATGAAACATAAACCAAAATTGTTCCTAAATGTAAAATCCATAACTAAAATTTTCTAGAAGATCACATTTGAAAAAAACATCTTTGTGGTCTCAGGTTTGCCTGATTTTATTGATGGTTTTACCATCAAAAACATCAAAGTTAGACATCAAAAACATGATCCATAAAACAAAAAGCTGATAAAATTAACAATTTCTACTATTTGAAAGACATTGTTGAAAAATGAAAAGATAAGGCACAGATTGGTAGAAATTATTTGCTAGTCAAGTGTCTGATAAATTTATTGTATTAATATACAACGGACTAGAAATTCAATGACAAAAAAGACAGTAAAAGCGGACAAAAGATTTGAACTTACACTTTACCAAGGAAGATACATTAATAGAAAATGAGCACACAAAAAAGATGCTCTATATTAATTAGCTTTTGGGAAAACATGAATTAAAACCATAATAGGATATTCCAACAACATATTCAAGTAGCTAAAATTAAAAGACTGATTCCATAGCAAGTGTTGGTGGGAATGTGGCGTCTTAACGTTGTTGGTATGAATGTAAAATGGTAGAACTACTTTAAAAAACAGTTTTGCTGTTTCTTAAAAAAATAAGAATATGCCCACTGTATTACTCAAGAGAAATAGCTTATCTTTGCATAAAGATTGCATTTTGCACATTAATGATTATAATGACTTTATTTGTAATAGTTTGAAACTGGAAACAACTCAAATATCCATTAATTTGTGACTAAACAAATAAATTGCGTCATATCCATACAATGAAATTCTATTATGTAGCAAATAGGAATGAACTGTTAGTACACAAAATAACATGAATTGATTCTAATTAATCATGCTGAGTGAGAAAAATTGAGAGAAAAAGCATTTATGTTATAAATATTTATTTTTATAAAATTCTAGAAAATGCAAATTAGTCAATAGTGACAGAAAACAGATGAGTGGTTTCCTGAGATATGAAGGAAATGACCAGGGAGGAGATGATTAAAAAGACACAAGGAAACTTTTGTTGGTAATACATATGCTCATTTTCTGGATTGTGCTGATAGTTCTACATGGGTGTATAACATGTCAAAAAATACAATTTACACATTAAATATGTGCAGTGTAGTGCATGACAAGTACACTTCTCTAAAACTTCTCAAAAAAGAATATAGGGTTGAAGTCAATTAGATCTAGTTTTTAAGTCTCACCTTGTTCATTCATTTTCTGTGAACATTTGGACAAGTTGTTTAATCTCTCATTTTTATTCTAAATTGATTCTTTTAAAATCCCTTTAAACTTCTCAGAAGTAATGTGATTGTATGTAACAAGGTGTCTTAGGTGGGTAAAAGATAAAGCTTCTCCTATGCTGGTGAAATTGCACAGACTCCACCCTCCCTGAGGGTGGAGTTTTTATGTTTGCAAAATAAAAAAATTTATTTTGCAAACAAATTGAAGAGGTTTTAAGGAGGGGGTGAAATTGAGGGAACACATGAGCCTTGGTTCTCCATTGAGTTTCTGCCATATTCACATGTGTCTGGTGGACTGGCAGGGCAATGATGGAAATCAGATTGCTGAAAGGATAATGAGAAGCCCTAGAAAGTGAAACTTCTCAAAAGGAAAGGAGGAATCTAGCTGGTATAGTATAAAGGTATGATATTTGCCAGTGATGGCAATGAAAGAGATACCAGAGTTACAGATAATGGTAGCACCCTTGGAGAGTCCTCAAAATGATTAAGATGTGAATTGTCCTCAGGCAAGCAGGTGATATCCTGCAACTAAAAGAGATGGGTATCAATTTTAACAAGATTAAATATGTACTTATTGCAGATAACTAAGAAACTAAAGTTACAAACAAGAAGAAGAAAAATTACATTGAAGACATATTTCCATGGTATGATATTAGAGAAATGCCACATTTCCAAACTCAATGGAAACTATTTCCCTCATTTTACTTCACCCTTCCGCAGCACTCAACACAGTTTACTACCATAACCTTGAAACATTTCTCTTTTGACTCCTGAGATTTCTCATGATTCCATTTTTCCTTCTTCTCTATTTACCTTTTCTCTTCTGCCTCTCCATTCATCTTTCTCCAAATATACCTCTCCAACCCAAACATCTCTTCTTCACTTTTTTTTTAATCTTATACTCTACCTAATATCTCTACATGGATATCTCGTGGTATTCTAAATGTAATTTATTATTTTTCCTTCTAATATCTCCCTTCTTTAGTCTTCACTGTCACACCATTATCCCAAGCAGACCCAGGAATAATACTTTATTTATCAATTTCATCAGTCTGGAGACCCTATGAAATTAGGACATGAGTTCATTGTACTTGAATTATTCTCAGTGAATCGATTCTGGTTGTTACAGTTGCTTTTCAAACATTTAAAAATTATTGATTTGAGAATAAGACCCAGAAAATTTTCAAGAAATCATGATGAAGTGTACTGATATATGGTGTCCAGCATTTCACTTCTATTTTCTTTTCTACCTTTCTACCTACACTAAAACATTTAGAGTTTTTATTTCTTTAGACCTTTTCTCATAAATACTGAATGTGTAATGTCACTTTTATTGGAGTCTGAACCATTTGTGAACTCCTGAAGCATTTCCTTTTATCTCCTTTCCTACACTAGTAGCCTTGATAAACCTGACTACCCAAGACTGCAATTTAATTCCCAGAGGTACCATTACCTTTAGTCAGTGTGGCCACTGGGGAGCGAACCGGGATAAGTGTGATTAAACTGAAACAATAGGAGGTTCAGGTTAAACACTAAAAGAAACACATAGAGAAAAGGTCACAGACATAGAAATGGTCTCCCTCGAGAAAGTAGAAATATCTTCATTGTAAATTTTTTTTTCTTTTTAGCATAGTTAGGCTAGAGCTCTACAAGAGTTACCATCTCACAGTAGGTAATACAGCCTTTTTTTTCCCCACTATAAGAAAGAGTTGAGAGAGGGACACCATGCTGCTTGGGCATGAGATTTAACACACTATGAAAAGGAAGCATTTCACTGCCCTTCCTATATATAGTCCCTTCTACTATTCTCAAGCATCAACCTGTAATTCTGGAGAACAAGACTGAAGAACCAGAGTTATCACAAATGATGAAACTCATATCCCTTTGAGTGCTAGATTAAACATCTGTTTTGAAGGTATTAATTTGAATCTATGTCTGTTTTATAAAGTCTAGTAGAATCCTTTGTATATACTTAGCTCTAAGTTTCTGTTTATAACACTGTTAAATGAAGTTGGTTCTCTAATAGTGTAGCAATCAAATCAAATCTTTTTTCCCCAGCGGCTAAGACATAATGCATTTTTCCAGTTTCTATCAGTCAAGGGATTTGTTATTGTAGAGAAAATATAGATGATACCTGCAACAAGACAGAGCCCTTTATTTATGATATCCTAAGAAATGGAAAATAGAAGTTTATCTTATCATCCATATTCACTGCTTTCTATCTTCATTGGTCAGAGGCCCTGTGGAAATTAGATCAAATGACTTCATTCTTAATTTTTTCACTCATCAATTCTTAATTTGATATCACTTCTATTGAACATCACTGTTATTGAAGACTAATCATATTTGTTTTAGAATAATGAATATATCACTCTGACATAAATAAATTAACATGAAGCATAAACTTTTGACAATAGTGCAGTTCTCCAGCCTTCCCATTGTAAATCCACCTGTGGATTTACAATGATGTTCACTGGAAGAGGTGATGGGAAGGAAGCAGAGTCATTTTCCATAATTTTTACTGATGTTGAGTGGTTGCAAAGTAAGGGTTACACACTGTGGGCAGGAATGAATCTGTAGATATATTTTGTTTGATCCTCGTAATGCTGTCAAGAAATTTGAGGGAGAGTTTTGGTTCTATTTGTAGCTTAGAATATTGAATTATCCATTGAAATATTCTGATAATCTAACAATGGTGGCTAGATTGCCAAAATGAATCTTTATAAAAGGCAGAATTATAAAATAATGCTGCAGATTTTGACCTAGTTACAACACAACCCTATGTACTCTGATATCATCTATTGTTTCTCCATTTTTAGTTTCATAATATCCTTCTAGCAGTGTTTTTTCCAACTTGTTGGTGTCTTGTTCACTGAATCACAGCTACATCCTCTCATGTCCGCTACCCTTCTTCCTTTACTAAGAAGAATAATGTGACATTTTTTGAGAGTTTACTCAATTTTCCTCTTCCCAGCATCAATCATTGTGTTTCTTTAAGATGTGTTTTCCATGCTTTTAACTGATTTATTTCATTCTATATCCATGCCTGGAATTATTCTATCACATTTGTTTTATTTTTGACTATACTTACTTTATCATATCTTATTAATTAATTGGTTAATTAATTAATATAAAAGAAATCATTGAACACCTACCTGCAGATAGAAGTTTTATATACTGCCAAGTTCTTTAACTTTATGACTAAGATAGAATCAATATCTTACAATAGAAAAGATGCTTTCAAACTATTAATTATATTATGAGAAAGTACATATAATAAACAATTTTTTATGATCTATGGGAATACAGAAGGAGAGTTAGGGAGTTAGTTTTGCCTGTAATATGTGGAATACAAGCAGCTCAATCTGGGAGGATAACAGAATCAAGGGAAGCATCTAAGAGGAGGTGACTTGAATAAACCAAGCAATGAATTTGCTGATGAACCATCACTTTAGGATGCTACATTTGCATAGGTTCCTACCAATGTGTTTCTATGGTCACACATTTTTGCACTATGTACAAAAGTAAAGTATTTTAGCCGGGCTCGGTGGCTCAGCCTGTAATCCCGCGCCTTTGGGAGGCTGAGGTGAGTGAATTGCCTGAGCCCGCGGGTTCGAGACCCGCCTGGGCAGCGAGACCTCATCTCTACAATAAATAAAAAAATCAGCTGGGCGTGGTGGCGCATGCCTGTAATTTCGGCTACTCGGAAGGCTGGGGCGGAAGGATCGCCGGAGCCCAGCAGGCCGAGGCTGCGGTGGCCGGGAGCGGCCACTGCACTCCAGTCTGGGCGACAGAGTGAGACTCCAACTCAAAAAAAAAAAAATATTTTAACCATTGCTATTTAAGATACTCTTTTCCTTCTACTCCAAAATCCCCTCTAATATATCCCCTTGGCTCAGGTGGCCATAGGGTCATAGGCTTTGGGTGGATATGATTAGAGGAAAGTTGACTTGGAAACAGTTTTGGCTAGTGGGATACATTTCTGTGGTTTGCTGTCCAAGCCACATATAGTTAAGTTGTAGCTAGCCATTTCAGGGCAGAAATAAGTTCCTGGAATACTGCTCCCACCTTTTGTGTCAACTCACCCAGGACTGGGTCACAAAGATATGAGCCTACATGTCACATCTATACAGGTTTCCTGCAGCATCTGACACTGCAAGTATGTGGAGGTGGGGGGTGAGAAGAGGAGAAATAAAATCCAGAATATTTATCTGTGGAAAATTTTTTCCAGTCATTTGATGTGAAATTATAAACAAAGGAAGATTTGATCTCACTGATAAATGGTCAAAATACAAGTTCTGTTCTGCCAGGAATATACTAAAAAATGCATTAATATTTTTTTGCCCCTTCATATTACAGTATTTCCTTTTTTTTTAACAAAATGCTATCCTATTGTACACGTTTTCAATACTGCTTTTTAAAAAATTTCTTACTAACAAATGTTCTGCCATTCTATCCTTTTCACTGGCATCATAATATCTCATTATGTACATGTACCACATTAACACTTTAGAAAACTATATATATTAGTGATATATATATAATGTATATATGTGTGTATGTGTGTGTATGTGTATGTGTATGTATGCATATATATATTTATATATATGTTTTACTATGGACAGGTTTTTCTCAAATTTGACAACATTCCTAAAAATTGACGTTATCTATTTTTTTCCTAAAGAGTGTCCCTAAAATTGTTTAAACTTGCAGCACAAAGCAAGTACCATAAACTTAAATTTTCCAGGCAAACTTGAAATTTTCCAAGTAGAGAAAACTGTCTATATAAAGATGATATCATGTACCATTTAGAGTCCCACTCAACATTAGGCAAACACAAGTTGGAATAAATGATCAACAATAATTTCTTAAAATAAATAAAAATCAAATGTAATTGCAGCATCAAAGGAGCACCCATTTCGAGTTACTATCACCAAAATACTCTATAGAAAGATTATACCTGTTTACATTGCCATTATCTGCATATTAGTGCTTTATTTTTTCCTACTTCCTCACTAAGTTACACTACAAAATATCTCAAAGGACTGAGCTATGAGTCTGCTTTCCTACCAGTTCTTAACCCTGAATGTTTGTAATCTGAAACTCTTCTCTTGGCAGTGAGCAATGACTTTCTGATTTTGAATTCCAATGGCTATTTATCATTCTTTTCATTGACCTTACAGTATTTGATATTATTGAACTCGAGCTCTTATTTGAAAAATCTCTCTTCTCTTTGGTCCTGTGATATACTCAATGCTGATTTGAATTCTTCTATTTGAATTCTTCTGTTCTTTCTCTGTCTTCCTTTTGGCTCATCTTTCTTCTGCTTTCTGTTAGAAATGGCCATCCACCCTGAGCGTTGCCTGCTGTTTGGGCATTCTGTCAGGGTCCAGCAAACCTTCCACACCTCTCACCTTTGTCTCTTCTTTTCCAAAGCACTCACTCTCATTTGAGTCCTTACAATTTTTACCTGGATTCTCCACAGCCTCCTAACTGAACCTGCCTCTAGTTCCAACTCTATCTTCCTAAAATATTATTTTGTTTATGGCACTATCCAGAGCTACAACATCTAGTATCATCCATTACCATCGCCTATCAATTGAAATACGAGCTGGTATATGACCTCTCTCTTCTGCTACTCCTGAAGGCACAGTCTGTTCCAGTTTAGCTATATAGCTTTTCTTTAATTTTTCTTCCACCTTTATTTTTTTGATCATGCCTGTTCTTCATATTCTACCCTTTCATTAAAACCTGGCTCAAAGTCACCTTCCATAGGAATCTTTCTCCAATCATCCCCTAGAAATGACCTGTGTCTTCTAGGTCTATAATTCAGACCTCTTTCTACTTGGTATCATAGCTGGTGTGGGAGGCTTTAACCGTTACTAGATTATAAAACTATTGAAAGCAGAATCAGGTATTGTTCATCTTCCCCCATGCACCTAGCATAGAGTTTTACTGCTGATAGGTGACTAATAAATATTAATTAAGTGAATGAGCCAACCCTAGAGCAATTGTTCTAAACCTTTGGGCTGAAGAACAGTTAGAGAAGGCTCAGTCCACTTGCCATAGCTCATCTCCAGCTCCAGGTCTTATGAAATCTCTTACTTAAATATGCTACAGAAATGTTCATTTCATGTCTTGATATAAATATGCCCAATATAGCTTTCTTGCCTGCCTCAAAATTCTGAAACTGCAAAGGGATTTGTGATTGATTTTACAAGTTCTAACAATTTACTCACATTCATACCACTGAACAATTCAAAGCTCATCTTTGATGACACATGGCAACGTTTGCCACTTGCAAACCTAGGATAGTCAGTTAGCATCTTGGTATCCATTACCACATTTTGATCTTGCCCAAGGGGACAGATTTCACTCTCCCTATTCCTATAATTATGTTTTATAGGGACAAGTTAAACAAACATTATGGAAGTGTTTATAAGCCATAGGATCAGAAACAGGAAAGCAAGGCAAACCGTCTGCCTGCCACGAACAACATAAAACCATTTTGCCAAGTTAACAAACAAAAGAAGAGGAGCAGTGGTACAATGTGGAAGGCAAACATATGATTTCTTTTCTGCTTAACTCTGTTCGTGCTTGCCTCTCCTTTCTTATGTGACTTCAGGCTACTCATTTTACTTATTTGTGCATGGCATGTGGAGAGTACCACCTCCCAGCCTTCTACTCCTAACTCCTAGGTTAAAGGCATGCCAGTTGTTAATGCTCTGAGATTGCCCCAGCCTAGCCCAGACTCCCACACAATGAGATATCCTCTGTGCAATTTGTGTAGCACCTTTGCCAGGCATGGAGACGTTATACAACCCAGCAGTGAACAATGAGGCAACAGGAGGCAGCACCAACGGGCATCATCTAACGTGTTCAGGAAAAACAAAATTAAGCAGCAAAGCTCTTTAGAGCAAGAAAGGCTTTTAAAGAGAGTTCTTTCAGGTAATATAAGCAGCTGCTTTCACACTGCTTTCACAAGGGTATGCCACGGTGCCAAACGAGCAACCCCTCCTGTCCAGGAGAAAGGGCTAAGCTGCAATGCGGACCAAATCCATTTATTTTCATGTCTCAATGAAAATATTGGTTAGTTTGTAAATCACACATGTACTGATCGTATTCCTTTTAAGAATACAGAGCAGATTTTCTTACTCTGGGCACTGCCAATTTATTCATATAGAGGAAGCATTTGATCAGTCTCCCTGTACAAGGATTCTCAGATGAATGTGGCTGCTTGGTTTCTTGCTAAATGAGGAGCTGCAGAGGAGGTGTGACCAGAGATGGGGAGCTGAGAAGTTACAGGGAATATCATGTGGAAAATCTGGCCTATGTACTGCAAGGACCATGCAGATGAGAAACGACATCTATGTCTGGTCAGTTTTAATTTTTGAACACAGTTTACAATCTCCAGTTCAACCACATGTTGGCCTCCAATTAAACTATGCCATGTAAGGCCCTGATGGCACAAATACAGAGAAATCACATTCTCCACAGTGCTGTCAGGAGCAGAACAGAATGGTAATTTTGCATTTGGTCTTGTTTGTCAGCCTGCATTTTAATGTATTTTCTAATATGACTGCCTGATCCAGAACAAACTCCATATTGTTCCCCCGATACACCTGTGGAAAAAAATCTCTCCAAGATATCTTTGCAAAGAGACTTATCTCTTTAACTTTGCTGAGTTTCTGAGTGGGTGGAATAGGTTATGCTTTGCATTGCAAGAAACAGAACAAAATGCCACCAATAATACATAATTCAAATAACAACATAGCTGGAGTTCAGTGTACTCTTCAAAGAAAATGCAAGGTTTGACCCACACCTGAGGTGTGTGTTTTATAACTATTAGTTAGATCCTCAAATCATGATTTTAAAATGGCCATCAACACAATACATATTTGCTTAGTTGTTATGATAGTTTTTAGTTGGTAAATGACTGGGTTTAGGTGATGTTGGCTTTGTACGTAAGAACAAAAAGGACTTTTAAAAACAACTTTGGGTTTCTGATCTTCTGTGACAGCATTATATCTACATAGTCCAAGGATTAGTACAGGCTCTGTAAACAGATAGTCTTGGTTCAAGTCCAGGTCCCATCTCTTGGTAGACTCCTCAACCCCTCCATGTCTCAGTTTTCACATGTTTGAAATGGTGTGGCAACACCCTCAGAGGACTGGTGTGAGAATTAAATAAGTCATCTTAACTGCTTGGCACTATGGCTTAAATAAAATGCACACCTCAGTGTCCATGCTTATGATTAAGGTTCCAATTAGCATAATTGAGCACCTGATATCTACCAGTAACATACTGGGGCCTGTTTTTTTTAATCTTACCTCTAGAAAAGTAGCACATTATCTTTTGGTCTTATCACTAAGAAAAGTTTACTACTGGAGTTCCTCAGCACTCTCTCTCTCTCTCTCTCTCTCTCTCTCTCTCTCTCTCTCTCTCTCTCTCTCTCTCTCTCTCTCTCGCTCTGGTTTATTTAAAGACTTCCCTTCTGGTATTGTCTCTCCTTCCTTCCTAACCGGGGTTCACTGCCTCCTCTATAGGATCTATGACCCTGTTACTCTTTTAGTCCCCAACTCTTGTAACTTTGTTACTATTTATTTTTTCCTTCCATAGTATTCTTTTCCAACTAGAGTGTAGGCTCCTTGACAGCAGGCAGCAGATCTGCATACACCACTGTAAAGTTTGTTAGGTAAACGTTCCCTTGGAGTATAAAGAGATAGAAACTAGATCTTTGAAAAATAAGTCTGTTGCTACAAGTATCTTCCTGAGCTTAAAGAGAAATTAGACAATCTTGTATGCCTTCCACATACTTGACCCTGCTTCTGTATTGAGAAGGCTTCCTCCATCCGGAAGAGATTGACAAGACAAAAGAGTACAGAGGTTAGAGGAGTAGAAGATTAGAAGGATATGTTGTATCAGCTCTTCACAACTATACTTTAAGTCTCTTTCTGCACATGGGAAGAGAATTAGGCTCAAAACATTAATTTAGAAATTCCAGGCAAAGACACGATGAGCTGACACATAAAATTCCCTCTCTCTCTCTCTCTCTCTCTCTCTCTCTCTCTCTCTCTCTCTCGTCAGTGCCTCTAGAAGTCCATGCAAGAATATAGCAAATCTAAGTGCATCCTCTTTTTTTTTTACACTATTCTGATCATCTTAATGAGAAAGCCAGTTGGCCATAAACATAACTGGGGCTGCGATTAATACAGCCTGGGTTGTTGCTCTCAGCAGCTGACACGTAGCCTTCTGCACCTACACATGACTGCCGAATTTCGCTTTCATTACTGTGCTGCTTGCACAATCATTGGAAAACAACCACTGCCTCGTGGATTTGGACCAAATGCCAGGGGTGAGGAGTGCATTTCCAGTGTGTTTGCCACTGCTTTCTTTAATGATTTTTCAAATGAATATAGTCTCTGCTCCTCTGTTCTCTAAAATGTATATGCTGGGCTTCAATGATTTCAAAGCTAATGGTAAAATATGCACTATTCAGCACTGCTCTGTCGAGATTCAAATCATTATTTGTCCTCTCTCTTTGGACAGACTGTAGGGTTAAATGGTTGGGGTTTTTGAAACAAAAGATTTATGCTCCATTTTCTTTGTACTATCCATCCACGCCTCCCGTAATAGAAGCCGGTTGAAAAGCTCTACATCTGGGTTGTCATTTCTTTTGCACAGTATATATTAGAGTCCAAACGACCTCTACACACTATCAAGGTTCCACAAACCTTAAATTTAAGCTACCTGCTCCACCAAAGTACCTAAAACAATAACTTTTTTATGTTGCAACAAACATTACATTTAATGAGTACAGTGCACATGTAATGATACAGTGAATCAGTGTGAAGCCTCAAATAATGATTTCTGTTGGCACTATAAAAGGAATGTAATTTTTCTTGTTGAAATACCATTTTTCAGTTACTGCATGAGTGATGTGGTAATTATCCCCTACACCTGGGATTTAAATCCAATCCTACAAGCCCATTTTCTGTTTGCAAGCTGTCAGGCTGATGCATAGGCTTTGTTCTTATCTGGCAGTAGGCAAGGAATCGGTAATTCAGAAACAACAAAGCCACTGATGGGTCATCATGTAATCTGCACTGAAAATTGCAATCTGTAATGAGATTGGAAACGCAGATGAGGTGACTAAAATTGATTACCTACCATATCTGAAAATTTCAATTTTATTGCACAAATATGATCAAACTAGTCCATAAGTTTGGGGATTCGTTGAGAAAGAATAAAGATTACTTTTAAATTAGGTGAATGCAGATAAGTTATTTAAATGTAAATTATTTGCTTTATAGCAATATGGTTGGTCTGCGGGGTGATTCATATGGCCACATTTTTTAAGTTCCCTGATGGCATCATTTCTGCCTGGGAGTTCCAATTAGAGATGACATATACACTTTCAACTCTTAAAGGTAGTACAGCAAAGCAGACTATGAATGAAACTCATATCAATCCCCAGGACATAAAAATTCACCTTTCATATGCTTATTATGGAAAAAATAACATCTAAAAGTCCTGGGAGCTTTAAAAAATAAGTAGCAGACTGTGCTTGGAGTATTTGAAAGCATCGTTCTCTCCCCTCAACCCTCAATGCACACACACTATTTTCCAAAGGGTCAGGCTTTGTGAATTTAGCTTAGGAGTCAAGATAACAGGTACAGTCCTCCGCTTCCAGTGGGAGTCACAGACCTCAAATAATCTTAGGACCACGAGAGATGTTGTTGATATTCTGGTGCAACTTTCCAGCTACTGTAAAGATTGCTTCACTTCTTGTCAGTAATATGATAAAAATTCCTACCACTGGAAATTTGGCAGACCTTAAAAATTTTGAAACAAAAGGTATATCTGATAAGGAATCTGTATCATGACACATTTTCAGAAATAGATGACAATATGCTCATATAATGCCACCAAAACATTTCGTCTCTTAGTCTATCTCCCAGAAAATATTCATTAGGGTGGTTAAAAAGGAGCGTTGTGAGATTAATTTCTACCTGAAAGAATATCTTCTAGAAAAAAATACATACCATCCACGCTCAACTTTTCTTGCCTTTTTGGAGTGTCAAGGCAAAAAAAATATTTTCACCCAGTGGGCTGTGGCTGGTGTTGCAGCTGTAAGAATTTCTTTCACTTTTGGAAGATTTTTTTAACAGATTATTTTAAAAGGGTTTCCCTCTGATCTTTGTTTTCATGATCTTATATTCACATAAGAATGGTTGAGGAGCTGGAAGGGCTCATTAGTTAAGTGCTGGTTGACGTGCTCTAAATCACTCTTCAGAATAATTTTCACATTCAGAAATATCTTTTGAGTTTCACTGGTCTCCTACCCAAGGTATGTACAGTATTCTTTGGCCTATTTTCTTTTCTTTAAAATTTTTTTTTTTTAATTTTAAAGATGTGGGGTACAATTCAGGGTTAGGTATACAAATGCATATTATGCAGGTACCCTTGTTGGTGAGGTGTGCCCCTCTTCCCTGGGTAGATTCCCACTACTGCCAATCCTTTTCAATAGTATTACAATAACTGTTCAAGGTCTGCTTACGAGTGAGAACATGTGACACTCAGTTCTTTGTTTCTGCAATAGATCACTCAGTATTATAGACGCTCAGTCATCCAAGTTGCTGTGAAATTCATAATTCTGTCCTTCTTTATGGCTGCACAATATTCCATCATGTATATGTGCCAAATTTTAAAAATACAGCTCTTAAACTTATTTTCATAAACTGATCCTGTTCAGAAGGGCAATTCTTAGAAAAATATATATATATATTATTATTATTATTTGTTTGGTTTGGTTTGGTTTTGCCTTTGATCTTCTTACATTCTGACTTTCCTACTCAGTTCCTCTGAGAGCCAGAGAACATTGATCTACAAGTTCCAGAACAATGACTGAGGTTCTAGTAGTCCAAATTAACATTTGCTGGGCTTTATATTTCCTTGTTATTTTTTTTTAATTATTGTGTACACTCTTCCTCCAAAGAAGAAAGAAAATAATGGAAGAAGTTATTTATTCATTTGTTAAGCATTGGAAAGGTTTACACTTAAGCATATCTTCATGGAATTGCTTTCTTTATTTTTACTTTTAGTTATCTCAAGTCTGAAACCCTTCCTTCAGCAATGAGCTCACTTTCTCTTCTGAAAATCTCTATATTCTTTCACATATCTGAGAGTTGTAACACTCATTTCTGGCATTCATATCTCACATTCAAAGCACATAAGCAAAGAGGATGTCTGCTGCCCCTGCTCCCACACACCCCCTCAATATCTCTTGCCATGCGAATCTAACTCCTAGCCCCTCCTTTTCATTGAAACCACTTTCTTAACGAGCCCTGGTCCAAGCCACTGTAATCTCTAACCTGGAGCATCATGGGGTCTCTCTGCCTCCTGTCATGCATTCTTCTCCCATCATGTATCATCCTTCATAAAGCTGTCAGTTATCCTTTTAAAACATAAACCTGATTATTAAATAATCTTGTGTTTAAATCCTTCCAGTGGCTTCATGTTACATGAAAATAATATCCAAACACTTTACTCTGTCTTACAATTTTAGGACTCTGCCAACCTCATCTCATTTAATCTCTGCCATGCTCACTGCACTATTTCCAGGCTTGGCATCCTTGAATTTTGCTAGCTTTTGTTCTTGCAATGGGGTCTTTGCTGTGGCTTATCTGCTTTTGCTTCTGGCTCCTTCTGGCCAGTCAGATCATAGTCAAATTATCCCTTTCTCAGAGAGATTTTTGCCCCTTCCCTTCAAATTCATCCTAAAATATCCATTCCTTTTTTTTTTTTGAGTTGGAGTCTCACTCTGTCGCCCAGACTGGAGTGCAGTGGCCGCTCCCTACCACCGCAGCCTCGACCTGCTGGACTCCGGCGATCCTTCTGCCTCAGCCTTCCGAGTAGCCGGAATTACAGGCGCACGCTACCACGTCCGGCTGATTTTTTGATTTATTGCAGAGATGAGGTCTCGCTGCCCAGGTGGGTCTCGAACCCGCGGGCTTAGGCAATTCACTCACCTCAGCCTCCCAAAGGCGCGGGATTACAGGCTGAGCCACCGAACCCGGCTGTCTTGTTTTTTTAATTTTTAATTTTGAAGATATGGGGTACAGTTCAGGGTCAGGTATACAAATGTTCATTATGCAGGTACCCTTGTTGATGAGGTATGCTCCCAATCCCCTGGCAGTTTCCAACTACTGTCAATCCCTTTCTTATAGTATTATGATAATTGTTCAGTCACCTTTTAATCAAACATTCTCTTCACATTCCTTGAGAGCATCTACCATTTCTACCACTTCTTTTGCTTCTCATCATCATCATTATTATTAATTTTTGGTCTCCTCCAATTCAAGGTAAATTATATGAGAGCCAATAATTTGCTTGTCTAACCTCTAAAACCCAAGCTTTGAAAACAGTATAGTACATGGTACACACCTAATAAATATATTAGAATAGATCACGTTTTCTTCAGATGCATGGCCTACTTCTCTCCCTTGAGAAGTGGATTCACCCATTCTCTCTCTAATCTACTTTCTAAATAAACTATTTTTCCAAAAGTACAAAAAAAAGATGTTAAAATAAATATCAGTACCTATCTTACTCATTTTTTACAATACTTTTTCTTACAGTTTTTTCAGTACTTGTTTTCCCATATGCAGAACTGATGCTGTGGACATCTTCCTTATTGAAATTTTCTTGACCTTTGAATTCTATGTTACACGTATTGGACTTTCTCTCTACTTTTCCATTTTCTTCTTCAATCCTGTAATTGAAAGCTTAAGCTTTGTCCAAATTATTTAATTGCCTTTTTTCTCTTTCTCACTTTCTTGGATATTTCTAATATTTTTATTGTGTCAATGATTGTAGCAAAGAAAAATTTCACTGAGTATGTTAAAGACTCTTTAAAACTTTCCCTTATTTGAATAGGGGAAAGAGATTGAACTGCAATGAAACAAAAAACAGGAGAATTTTAAGCTCTGGGATGAACTAGTGGAAAATTACTAAACTATATTATGGGGAAGATCAGTCAAGCCATTTGTGTTTGCTAATTGGTACTTATTGGGGTTAGGCTCCTACGCTTCCACAGAAGCTGAGAGATAAAGTCTCTATCTTTCTTGATTATATTTCAAAAGAATGCCTTTGGGATCCTTGAGAAAGACATTCCTCATTTGTAAAACTGGAAAGAAAGTGTAAAAAGATTTATATCTCAAAGGGGCAGAGGGAGAATTTATAAATCTAAGTTTTCTGAAGTAAATGCTATATTTATACATATGAGAAAACCTCTATAAAGTTGAGTCAAGCTGAAGGGAACATTAGGCCATTTTGGACACATTTACCAGTTTACCTTCCAAATTAGCATCTTCAGAACTAATGTCTCTGACAACTTAGATCCTGCATTGTCAATTGTCTGTTGAAAATTTCCAGCTGGGTATCCCAGTTTTGCATACAACTTACCATATTTTAAAATGAATCTTAACCTTTCTTTTCTTTGAAATTATTCTTCTATTCTCTATCTCCTTTGCATTTCTATTGTCACTCTTTTATTATCTGCATGTCATTTTAACCACTTTCTCTACCTTCATTTTCCCTATTCAAAATGGTCCTTTGATAACTTTTGCAAAATACTACCTTGAGCACATACCTACTTACAAAACCTTCAATGATTTACTATTGTCTGCATGGTCGTAATAGTATCTTGTCATTTTAGAAGTGAATATATTCCTTAACACTCAGGTTAACAAGACTTCATAACTTTGTAAAAGACCCTACTGGTTTTAACTACTTAGGAAGACTGCTGAAATTTTAATATTGAATAATAAATAAGAAAAAATAGAATAGGGGAAGAATGTGACCCAGACCTCTTTGAATGGCAGCTTTATAATGGCTTAATCAATTATGTTAACAAAACCAAAGAGAATTTAAGAGAAGAATAGAATATTTCCATGTCTTTTAAAAGTCCCTATTAGGTCAGCTCTCAGTACTTAATCTTTTTGTTTTCTCCAGTCCTGATATATTTCCCAATCCCTAAATCAAAAGCAATGCTTATCACAATACTAATTTTATATCTTTGGCCACACCGGGAGACTACCTTCCAAAATGATGCCTAAAAACATAAAGAAAGAAGAGGACAGTAAAGCTAGTAACTTATGTTTTAGTCAGGAGAAAATTCTGACTTGTAAAAATCCTTGCAGCATCAATTGACATCATAGATTGTCATGAGGGAAAACATGTAATTCAGAAGGAAATATATTTCTATTTCTTTGCTGATCTATATATCCTCAGTAATTTTTGTATTGTAACCAGGGCATTTTCTTTGTTACAAATACAAATACTCATTTTGAGGGTAAAACAAAACAAAACAAAATGAACATACCATACCAGGCCCTGGGAACACAGATGGCAAATATCTATATGTGTTTGAATATATAGACTAAACATTCAAACTAGGCTTTACAGATTTATCTTAGTAGTCATCATAGGGCATGAGATTCACAGAAGTTAATTTCGTCAGTGTGTAACTAACTAGCTCTATTTAAGAAAGCAAAGGCCACCAGATCTTAAATATCCTCAATTCTGTCTCTATAAAGGAGTTATCATTCTTAAATAGTGATATTTGATTTGACTTTTCTCTCTATATAGTCAACTGTCATCTCTAAACATTCTACATTCATTAAGCAATGATGTATTATGTTTAAATATAATATTAAGCTTGTTTATAGCATGAAGTATATATACATGTAATATTACATTCTATTTAGTTTTTCTAGTTTTTATACTTTTGTTTACCAAGTTTCATGTGTGTAATACACCCTCTTCAGTTTTCTACCTATTCAAAATCTATTATTTATTACTCTACATCAGTTATTGGAAAGGGGTGAGTTAAATGAGATAAACATATTTTCAGGATTTTAGTATTTCAAATATAATGTGCTATTTTAAATACATTATCAAAAATATAAGGTTTTTTTACTATTTAATATCATATTCATTTATGAAATGCTAGCTGTTCCAATAATTAAAGCCTGAGTCTTAGGGATTAAAGCCATTTTTTGCAACAATATTTTATTACTTAATCAAATAAAACCCATTTGACAGTAGGAGTGTCTTTTCAGGTTTATCTGAGCATTGATATTAAGACTGCTGACTAGGGGAGCAAATGGAGAAAGCCCATTCCTTAAATAGTCTCACCTGGAATTGGCACAAAGCAGTGAGAACTAGTCACATGGTCCTATCTGGTTTAAGGAACCTGGGAGGTGCTTTTCAGTAACAATCTTATGCCATAAAAAATGTGATCTTCCATCTTCAGCCATATATTTCTGCCACAAAAGCCCTTATTTAGGTTTAAATAAAATCTGGAACTTTACATTTTAAAGTTAAGACCAACTACTTATTGGAAATAAGGTAAAGACCAAACTTTTTTCAAAACATAGAACACAAGTTTAGATAGATCTTTTTCTGTCTAGGTGTATTATAAGAAACTTCTATTGAAAGAATAATTATTTCTTGAATGTTAATGCTTTCAAAACAAGTATATACGTTGATACAGGTAGTTCTACAATAGAATTTCTGTCTACATAAAGCTAAACTAAACAAACGTGATTTTTTAAACAAAATGTATAGTCCACTGTAAGTTTAAAATTCTTTTCTAAAATAACTCATCTGAGTTATAAAATAAGAAGAGGGATTGTTTAAAGATGAAATCAAATGAAATATTTAGGACTAGAGCAAGGGTTGGAGAACTATGGCCAGTAGGACAAATGTGGTCATAAGCAATATCGTAAACAAAGTTTATTGAAATAGAACCATGCCCAATCACTTACATATTGCCTGTACCTTTACATATTACCTTCTACATTGCAATTATTACTACAATTATAGCAGAATTAAGTAGTATACCTTGAAAAGCTGAAAATATATACTACCTGTCCCTTTACAGAAAAATGTTGTGAAACCCTGAACTACAGTAATAGCTATCTTTTCACCATTCTATCAACTAGTATAAAGTCAGGAAGAGAGTTATTCATAGCTAGAACAAAAATATATCCTCATAATTAAATAATAATATTTTTGGCCCACTTTGCTTTTGATCTCGCACTTAAAACTCAAATACTATTATTTTATTTTGTACTTTAATGACTAATTAAATTTCCTTCATTTTATATAGGTCTTATGTTGTTATTTTAGAAATGCATTAATTATTATAACTGAAAATAATTTATACTAGCAATACAACCTATTTTAATATATATTACAAATTTACATTTTCAATTAAAATTTGTAATATATTTATTCATTTTGTTATTTAATTGCATTAATATTTGGTTGAATAAAATATTTATGAATTTTAGTCAGAATATCGATTATTCTCATTAAGCTTCAGTATTTCAATCACTTGAAAATTCCCACTATTTCATTGGGAAGGATATTTGAATTAAAGGACTTAATCCAGTTACTTTGAAATCACCAATAAATTCGTACACTGAGTCTCTGACAAATATATACACTACCTTTCAGAACCTTCTGGAAATAATTAATACATGAAGGTTGTGGACACTGAATAAATTAAGAGGCACTGAAGTCGGAGACTAGACACCAGAGTAGAGACATCACAGCTTTTTTAAGAGGTGGATATGAGAGAAGCTGATCAGTAGTGGATGTTACTCAAAGTAGCTGCAAGAAGAAGTGGAAGTTCAGATTTGGATTTTAACTAAACAAACTTAGAAAGGTGTTTCAACTCTTGCTCTGATTTGGTTTCTACAACTGTAGGAGGAGAAAACTAATGGTTTTTCAGACACGTTGCACCTCATTGAAGTTTATATATATGAATTTTTTTCAAGGAATGCTCTCTCTAGATATATGGATAGATGGATGATAGATGGATCGATAGATAAATAGATAGCTAGATAGACAGACATAGAAATATAGATACATGATGTATAGAGATAAAGATCGATGAGAGAAAGAGAAAGAACGAGAGTTCTTCCCTTGTAATAGGTGGATCTGAGAAAGGGTGATCAGTACTGGATTACTCAAATAACTCAAGGAGAAGTAAAAAAAGAACTGACAAAAAAGGCAGGGTTTTTTTCCCCCTAAAGTTTAGATTCTGATTTTATGTATAAATATGTAGAGATAGATCTAGATATAAACAGAGATAGTGATAGAGAAAGTGAAAGAACAAAAGCAAGATTTAGAGAGTCCTAGAGCCTCCCTTTTTCAAAAAAAAACAATTATGAAATTTAAAATGCAATGCAAATATATACATCCAATGATTGAAATGAAAGATTAAGGTCCAGATACCCATTCTCTATCCCATCCAATTTTCCCATTACTTTTAAGACTCATTTTAACTGTTTTAAAAATAGCAGCTGCATTTCCTTCTACCTTTTGCAGTGTTTAAAATCCCTCTTTGTTAGTTAAACATTTCCTGATCTTTTAAATTCATTTTCATTTTCTACTTTCCTCCTCTAGTTCCTAAAGTACTTCTTCTTTTAATATGTCCATGCTCTGCATTTTGAAAAATTATCTATGGTTTTACTGAACTCTTGAAATTTTATTTACTTTTTAATCTATTTGGTTTGGTCTTAGCAGTAGAGGGTAAGGTTCTCATCCTTTTCCTTTGCCCCAAACCCGGTATTTAGCATGGTGCCTTGTAGGTTGATAGATGATGGATGGATGGATAGATAGATAGATAGATAGATAGATAGATAGATAGATAGATGTTGGGAAAAGGTTATGGCTTGATTCACCACTCTGTACTGGATCTCTAGTCTGATTTTGGACCTGTCCTTGAATACAGGATGTAGTTTATTTCCCTAAGTGCTGAAAATATAAACCACCAGTAACCCTATAAGATGTCATTTTTTACACTACATTTTACTTTTGCAGAGCAATGGAGTCGACTAATCCAATCATTTAATGCCATGATACCTCGTATCACTTACCCCTTGTGCAGTTCGTTTGCTTTCTTTTTCTTTCTTTCTTTTGTTCTTTCTTTCACTCTTTCCTTCCTTCCTTCCTCCTTCCTTCCTTCCTTCCTTCCTTCCTTCCTCCCTTCCCCCCTTGCCCCCTTCCCCCCTTTCAAGAGGAGTAGTTGTCAGGCCTATGAAAACCTCAACTGTATCTATTGTAGTCAGGTCAGGCAAACCAAACTCTTGTGCCCAGAGACTGAGAAGAGCTCTGATAATTATCACTTATTCTGAAAAGTAAATTACCCCAAATGGAGTATTCTAGTTTTAGAAACAACAATTTTGCATTTAATGGAGTTTATTGGAATTATACCTGACAGTTCAACTAGGATTTCCTGGAGTTCAAATAATTTTATATTTGGGTATTTGAGAGATTAAAGAAGATCACTAATTTAATAACTATTTGAAGTTTGAAAACAGAGAAAAAAATGTATGCACATGTGGTGTGTATGTGTCTGGTATGTGCGTGTTTTTGTTTCAAAAGATCAATCATATTTATGCCATAAGTAATAAGTGAACTTCAATTTCAAGGTGCATCAGCTAAGTTACATAGATACTGAATACATTGAAAGGTCTACTGTCAGGTAAAACAAAGAAGAGCATATTTCAATGTATTTGAAATCCTCTAGTGACTAACTCGTTTATCCATAGTCATTTTTCAAAAGCCATTACATCACTTGAAGTATAAAAATAAAACACTTCATTTTAATAGTCTGGAAACATTTGCAGGAATCTAGAAATGGAAATAAACTATTGTCTTCATATAAAGTTGTTGCCACTGCCTATTTAATAGTGTAAATACTCTGCATTCTAATTTCAGTGATGAAGACAGATGACCCATCCGCATCTAGTTGTCCCTTGGTATGATGGCCTTTATTTATAAGAAGAGTATTTGTGGAGAGAGCCATAGTCATTGACCAGAGAATAGGATAAAACTACCAGGCTCTTATGATGATAAAATGAACCTTGGCTACATTAAAAGATTAAATTCCTACTGTAAGGGATTTGTATTTCAGACCACGATGGATTGATTTGTAAAGACCAAAATTTTCTGCTTTAAGAATTAGAAAGGCTAGATAAAACAAAGAAGAATCTATTTGAATACACTGGAAACAAAATACTAAGTCAGCAAAAACTAGAGTTCAAGATATTGGAAAAATCCAGAAGACAGTAATAGAGAATTGAGGTTAATATTTAGTTATGTTTTTTCCTTCCAACTGATTATTTATTTGCAAAGGGTGGCTGAATAATTGAAAAGCTAATAGTTGAAAAGCTTTTAGACCTTTATTCCCTCTCATAAAGTTAGGGACTGTCAAAGTGGGACACTCTAGACTTTAGCTAGAATTTCTAAGGGATACCGGCATGAGAGAGCCAGGGGACACCTTGCGAATAAGAGTAATTAAAAAAATTTATCAGCTTTCATGAAACTAAAACCTAACTTTAATTAGCTCAATCACAGACTTGGTTAATCTGCTTGCTATTCCTAACCTAAAGACTTGTCAAAAACAAAACAAAAAAAACAAAACAAAACAAAATTTGATAGTGAACAAAAATCCTCCAGACTCTCAAAATATCTGTACAATTTTTGCACACAGTGATTATCATTTAGTCAAAAGTTATTATACATGCCAAGAAACACTGTCAAGTGTAAAAAATTATAAGCATATAAGGAACAGTGAAAGGAGATCTGCAGGAGATTCATATTTTGCAGTTGCTTAATACAAACTTTTAAATAACCATGGCAAATATTTCTAAGAACATAGATGACAAGATAGATACTCCATTAAAAAGAATCAAATAAAAATTATATAATTAAAAATTATAATAACTGTAATTAAGAATTTAACATGGATTTAATACAAAATCCAATCAATCTATTTTTGCCTATTTTTAAATTTTTCACCAATAGAATACCAGTTGGGTAGAACATTAATTAAACAATACCACTTATAGCTGGATATTTTTTCCTGCTATTTCTGTAATATTAAAAATAATACATGACATAATAAACACTCAACAAATATTTATTAAATGAATGAGTTAATGATAGTTTGCCAATAAACAAGTAATTCAGCATACCCTTTTATGGTCAGAGTTGTAAGCAAGAAGATGAAAAGAAAAGACAAGGGGCAGAAACATTCATTGGCACAAAGGTAGTATAACGTGAAGATGGAAGGAGCTGCAGAATCATAGACCAAGCCTTCACTCAAGGTATTCCTTTATTTGCCAAATTCTCCTTCTCTCAGCTCCTCCCAGTAAATGAGGTTTCTAGTTGGATATAGGAAATGTTGAAGGCTACATATGGCTAGGCACCTGCTGCACAATTATAGGCTACCCAGCAGAAAGATTGAGTTGTAAGTTGGTTCATGCCTCAGTAGGAGATGGATAGAACCAGTAAGTACAATGGTAGAACTTTCCTCCTTTAGAGCCATTGATAGAACATTTCCTCTTTCTTCTCTGAGCCTCTCCTCTTTGGAAGGGGTTGTAGAACTCTTACAATCCTCCATAGCTTTGCAGTGGCCCATGGGAGGAGGTTTTTGGCTTAACCATTTTCTTTCCCAAGGAGAGCAAAAGGCCTCAACTTAGGCAGCAGGCCATGCAGATTTGTGTTACTTGTACTTTCAACATGTAATGACGTTTAAAGAAGCCTTACTACTTGGAAAAGAAAACAGTAAAAAAATAAATAAATAAATAAAGATGAGAAACTCAGGGAGGAGCTAATAATAGCCCAGACTGTTAGACAATGGTTATAACTTTCTACTGCACTTTTTAAAATACCTTCAAATTAGCTTTTAATACTTTCAAATTAATAGTTAGAGGGAAATAAAAACATTTGCTTGAGTTATAATGTGGTTATGCTGTTTTCCTTGGTAAAGTTGGAGCTAAAAATCAAAAGGCTAGAGTTAAATATCTACAAAATGCATTTTTTAGTTTTTGCAGCACACAGACTTTTTCAATGAGAACTTTCTTGACTGAAGTGCAGATATCATTCCCAGTTAGGCTCACCAATTTAACCCAATGCTTCATTTCCTTGCTTTGATTATCTCATCAGTGTTTGTGATATCTCTGTGACACCAATGCAAGCCATCTATTCTAGACCTTAGCTAGGAGTCTGAAAGGGCATAGTTAAATAACAAATTCAGGTCCAGTGGGAGAAGAGAAGTTGAAGACTCTGGCCAGGAAATTCTTTCTAGAAGAGCCAAGAAAAAAATACCAGAACACCAGGTATTAAACACATGAGGTACACTCCCATGGACCATCAGTGGTGAAGGCTAACTAAAGCAAAAACTGGCTAGGGGCAGAAATTCAGGCCACACAAGGGGCAGCCAAGAACATTCTCCTTCATTTATCAACACTAGGCCTTTTGTGAAGGCCTAGGAATGACTTCTGCAAACTCTGCTTGAAGAGGCAAACAAGTTTCCCACTGTATAGTTTACAGCACAAAAGTCATACTGGCGAGTTTGATTCTCTCTCACTCAGTCCAATTCTGGAGAACCATACAGAGCAACCGAGAGAATACTTGGAGGACTCAGAAAATATTAATGCTTTCCAGAGCTTGAATAATTATCTTGCTTAGCTTATCTGTGATTTTTACATAGTTCCAATTATAAGTGGTGTTATCTTAATTACAGAAAAGAGGGCTCTCTTCACTGAGATATGACAGATGAGGAGGTGGAAGTTAGTGCTAGTGACTTGAAGGAGAATAGACAACTCTTTGTCAAAACTAGGCTAGAGAACATACACACACATACAGATACATATACAGACAGTGAAATAGAATTGATTCTACCAGAGCCCATTAGCTATTTATTTTATTCTTTTAAAATAGTGCCTTGCAATCCAATAACACACTGTGAAACTAGGTAAGGGGGCTGTATTTTGTCACTCAGTGTGTCACAGTATAATTTTACCTATCATTATTTTAGCTGAAGGTGGCATTTAGGAGTTCATTAGTGATTAATAGAGCCCTCTATTGCTCGGCAATGATCTTAGATATTTAAGGAAAGTGTTTAGTTTAGATTGATGGTTTTTCTATCCTCGCCATGTTTTTAAAACAAACTAAAAAGTTATGGTGAATTCTATGAAGAAATGTGTATCTCACACAAATTTGCCACCAAACTGTAAGCAGCAATGACAATACAGCATAGTTTTCTCTGTCCCAGAAAGCTTCATTTCCCTATTAAAAGAGAGCAATGCTTGCAAAGTCTGAGTAGAAGACTCTCACCATTTTTCAGCACAGTCACTCTCTTTTTATGTTTTGTTCATAATGGTAACTGTCTGACTTGATGCATTGGTTCTGATGCTTTCACCTGCTTGTTGTCATTCAGGTGCTAAACGAGGAGAATGAATATGTATAATTCTTTCAAGAGTGCATTAAAATGACCCGTCTTGGCATATTTTATGACACATCTCACCAGACTCTGATTATTTTGTGAAGTTGGCATTCAAGTTATACTGGTTGGCTTTTGATAGCTTTTGCCAATTTCCTCTGAGCATATGATTAATCAGTCCAATAAAATAGGACACTCTAAAATGCAGGATTGATGCATGGGTAAGGATTTTTAAACTTTCATTCCTTTATCAGTCACTCGAGACAGTTTTAGTGGCTTGTTACCAGAAAGTACTTTAGGACATCTTCCTCCATTTGATCATCATGTCGGTATTGTGTAGCTCCTCCAGGGAGAAATGGATCTTTTGATTTTGATAAAGATTCTTTCTTCCAGATGAGGTTGTAGTGTTTTCTTCTTTGGAATATTGTCAAGTGCCTTTAGATGGGTAATAGAGAGAAACCAATAGTTGCTGGGTAATATTAGGCCAAATTAATTTAAAAGGTCTCTTGGAATGAAGTCTGCATGGAAATTGAAGAAGGTTCTTTTGCATAACCCTACAGTGGGCTACTGGAAAAAACACATTGAAATGTTGGGAGTCTGATTGTATTTATTCATTTATTCATTCAACACATTCACAGTGGGCCCTATTTGCCAGGGACTATGATAGAAATCATGATATAAAATTAGTAGAACAATCCCTGACCTTAAGCTATTCATAGTTTAGTTGTGGAGAAAGATTGGAGAATGTATGGAAAAAGTGCATGTAGTCTTAAAACATTCTTTCTGAGTTTAAGGGGTAAAAGAAAAGTGTACATAGAAGTAGAATTAATTCATACCTTAAAACTCTACTTTCATTAAATGCCTTAGCAAAGATCAAAGCTTGGTATTGATGATCCTAGACCAGAAAGTGGCTAACGCAGAGTAGCTTGTGTACAAAGAAACAATGTATATATCACAGAGAAAAACATTCAGATTGGACAATTATTTCCTTAGTTTCCTTGACTAAGAGTAATTGCATTTTTTTAATATGAAGAATTTGGGTTTTTTTTTTAAGGATACACTTTCAAATTTGTTTTTCTATATCTGTTGAAGTCTATCCTTTTTTATTTTAATGGACATCTCAACTATGTAAAAAAGAATATTTTTGTCATCTTTATACAGTGTCAAGTTAAGAAACCCTTTAGCTATTATTGTATAGACATACTGAGACTAACTGAACAACCCTGACCAGTAGGATCAAGATTTTGGGTCCCAGTGACACTTTTTACAGAATTCCATCTCACCTGGGAAGGCTAAGTGTTGCCACAACAGGCAATAAAACCACTCTGGGCTTCCATTCCTAATGAGGCTTCCCAGGGAACAGAGAAGCAGAAGAGGATCCACAGACGTATAAACAAAGACAAGAGGATTGCCTGAGCCCACAATTTCAAGACCAACCTGGGCAACTTGGTGAGATCTCATCTCTACAATAAATCAAAAAGTTAGTCAGGAGTGGTGGCATGTTCCTGTAGTTCCGGTTAATTGGAAGGCTGAAGTGGAGGGGTCACCTGAGCCCAGCAGGTCGAAGTTGTGGTGGCCATGATCGTGCCACTGCATTTCACCCCTGGGCAGCAGAGTGACACTATGGAAAAAGAAAAGAAAAGAAAAGAAAAGAAAAGAAAGGAAAGGAAGGAAGGAAGGAAGGAAGGAAGGAAGGAAGGAAGGAAGGAAGGAAGGAAGGAAGAAAGAAAGAAAGAAAGAAAGAAAGAAAGAAAGAAAGAAAGAAAGAAAGAAAGAAAGAAAGAAAGAAAAGAAAAGAAAAAAGAAAAGACAGATTCTGGGTTGCTGGGGATTTAGGACAGAGTCTAATCATATTTTACTACTTCTCAGCATAAAGTAACAATATTGATTTACACTGTTGTCTGTATCTTCAAGATCTTTTTGTGCTCATTTTCATTTCTACTTTAGGCAACATCAACAACTGATTGAGTTGGGGGAATGCTTAGCTCCATATAATTTCCATCTATATCCCCAAAATCATCCCAAATAAACATGTCACCTAATTAAAAACATGTTTGTATACAAAATGGCAATACATTGCCTTTACCTCCTCCACAGCCAAACTTGGTTCTAACCAGAGCCAAGAATAAGGACTGGGTAGAATAAACATGAAAAGTGGAAACTGTATTCACACTGTGCCTCCTCAATCTCCAATGGATTTCACAGAATGAAATATGACTACAGAGCAGTTCACAAAAGGAAAGCAAGTAATCAATAGTTAACTTTTCTGAACAATGTAGGAGACACTGGAAAATTTCCTCCTTGTCCTCTGAAAGTTTTCTGAAAATCAACTGACAAAAGGTAGATTAAAAGGAAAAAAGGCATAGAAATTTATTAACATGCATGGGATGAGAGGAATCACTCTGTGATTCCCACCTTCACCTTTTTCCCAGCAAGTAGAATATGGAATAGAAGATCCTATATCCTTCCTCTTAGGGAAAAGGGAGATGAGGAAATATGAATGCTTATAGAGGGATAGTAAATGACTTGTAGAATTCAGTGGGCTTGAAGAGCCTACAATGGCCTGGAAGAAGTCTGTTAGCCCTACAAAGCAGACAGTGGTTTGTGACAAAAGCCTATCCAGGTGTATTGAAAGATTCTGTCTCTCTTTCTGTGATATGAGTTCAGGTAATGAAATCTCAGAGAAGAAACCAGTGGTAGTTGTTTTTATTCCTTAGTGGGTATACACTATACGCAGATAAGAAAACTTGGGAGAACAACTTCATTCTGCTTTGGAATAGACAGAGGATTGAGAGACAGGAGAAAGGGAAATGGTCAGAAAGACAGCAAGTCTTATTTTTCCATTCAGCAAGCCAAAGTGCCATATTTTGAGTACTGGTTTCTGAGACCCGGTGACAACAATAGCAGTCAATGCATGTTTGACCCTTCTATAATACATGACCATTACTTTTCTGTATGTTTGAGTACAATAGCACGAATCCTAAATTCATTTAATTCACATTGGCATTAAAGTGGAGTAATCTTCATTAAGTGGAGAAGCCAAGATTTGAGCCTAGGTAGTCTGACTTCTATGCTATGTTCATACATCTAAAGAGCAAGATTTTTTTTTAATTCCATCTACTCTTTCCAGCAATCCAGAAAATGGTTCAGAGTGATTGTTCTAACTGTTAGTGACATATTATATATTGGTGATTGGTGACAGCTTTGATTATGGGAAGGCATGCTTTGGGGCCCTTTCTCTGAACACTCTAAATTTGATATATCATTTGATATTTAAGAGGGAGGGTGAAAATTGGTTGTGTTGCAGCTGACTCTAGAGTCTCAAAGATAGAAAAGACTCTACATCCTTGATGCTCTGTAGAATGAATTACAAAGTTAAGACAATTTAATTGCAAATTGTATAGACCAAGAATTCAGAAAGGTGACTAGTTTTGAAAAATAAAAAACCCTGCGATGATTATGGAATAGTTTTTAAAAAATCATAGAATAAGGCTATATGATACATCTACTTTGCCCTCAAGTTACCAGTGTATTTAGATGGGGAGGCCCTTGTTTGCAGAGATTAACTCCCTGCCTGCCAACACAAAGTTTATTAATGTGAAATTAATAGCTTTTGAACCTGGTCATTTCACGGGGAGTCTGAGACTCTGCAGCTAACATATGCAGAGAGATAATTAGACTTTCAGAGGTAAGGTGCTGCTGAATGTTTGATTTCTTATTTTTCTTTTTTTCACAAAAAATAATAAATGAAGGTGACTTGAATTAATGTACAGTGTTCACAGCAGAAGCTTGGAGAAACCAATGATAAGCAAAGTGTGAATTTCTAAAAGCAAATACACAGGGTTCCCAATAAGGCTGAGAAACAAAAGCCTGAGCTGCTCTTCCCAGTTAAACAGTTATATTTTAATTTTTTTTTAAAGTACTGGTAAAAACTTTTTTCTTTTCCTTTTTCTTAAATTCTACAGGGAAGACATGTCTGATACCAACTATCCTCAGCTATCTAGTATTTTCAGTTCATTTTCCAAATCTATACACTAAGGCAGCTGAGAATATAGCAGAATAAACGTGTCCAGGGAAGAAATAAGTGCATTGGGGAATAGACTGGAAATGATAAAAATCACTCACACTTCTTTATTGAAATAATTAAATATGAAGTGGAGTGGAGAGTGGCAGATGAATTCTAATAGTAATTGAATTGGCACTTAGGAGTTACCTTATCTGCCTTGCCACAATTCAAAACTCCCCGCAGTGTTTTCTCTCAGTCCACATCATATTAATTATCCCTCTCATCCACCATCTTGTTTGTGAGCAAAGTAGTTAGTATGCATGGAGAGGCATCCAGCTATTCTAATGGGGTTCAGTAAGTAGTTATTCCATTCCTCATGAAAATGGCATCTGTTTCCCTAACACATAAGAAACAGCTAATACACACACCAACTGCCATGGGGATTTCTTCTTCCTGCTTCATGAAAAGAACAAAGGTTTCTGTTTTGTATAACTAAGATAGACGATCCTGCTTTTTCTATTTGGGGACAAAATCTTGGAACTTGATTCTTGTCTACTCTGTCTCTAAAAGCCTCTGTCTTTCCACAAGTTTTCTTGTTTATGTGTATCTTCACACATCCCACCTATTGCATGTTATACAGAATGCATGCGGATATCTTATGTGGAAATGAAATTTTTAATGAAGTTTTTTCCTACTATTGTATTTTTTAGTACATTTCTTTGTTTTATTTTATAGAAAATAAACATTATTGATGTAATTTTTCAGCCAATCAAATTATTCTTCCTTTGATTTTCATGCTCTCTTTGGGTGGGGAGTATCGGGATGCACACATAGACAAAGGGGTAAGTGAGGCTACAGGTTGATTTCAAACAGTGTTTTTGAAATAGATGATTTTTCAACATTTTATTTCCAAAGATGTTGGGTACAATTCAGGGTTGGTCATTGTATGAGTAAGGTTTGGGCCTCACTTTGTCCCCACGTTACCTTTGAGGTCGGGTACCTTTATTTTTATTTATTTATTTATTTATTTATTTATTTATTTATTTATTTGAGTTGGAGTCTCGCTCTGTCGCCCAGACTGGAGTGCAGGGGCCCCTCCCGGCCACTGCAGCCTCGACCTGCTGGGCTCCGGCGATACTTCCGCCTCAGCTTTCCAAGTAGCCGGAATTACAGGCGCGCGCTACCACACCCGGCTGATTTTTTTTTTTTTTTGATTTATTGTAGAGATGAGGTCTCGCTGCCCAGGCGGGTGTCGAACCCGCAGGCTCAGGCAATCCACTCACCTCAGCCTCCCAAAGGCGCGGGATTACAGGCTGAGCCACCCAGCCCGGCTGAGATCGGGTACCTTTATTGATGAAGTGTACTCCCTCCACCGTTACCTCCTCTGGCAGTTTCTCACTACTGCCAATCACTTTCTTACAGTATTATGATAATTGTTCAGAGTCTGCCTATGAGTAAGAACATGTGGTACTTAGATGATTTTTAGAGTATACAGGTTCTTTCCAACCTTGATCATATGGACTAGTTTTGTTTAGTTATAAGAATATTCAATGAGAAGTGGATTTGAGGAGTGAGAATTTTGCTGGATAGAATTGTATTTCTCTTGTTCTGCTTGAACAATTCTGGCAAAAAAAGGGGGGGTGGGAGAGGTGGGGAGCAGTGGAATGTATTAACTAGGCTTAACCTAAGACCAATTAGCAAATTAATTATTAGGGAAAAAAAGAACAAATAGAGATGATCATAGAAAACACTGTTTGAAATCAACCTGTAGCCTCGCTTACCCCTTTGTCTATGTGTGCAAAATTTGTCATCTGAAATTATTCTTGTTTATTGTCATAGTAAGTTATTCATTGGCCAGCACAAAATGATGAAGACTTGGCCCTTGAATGAAGGCACTGTGAATTCCAGTAAGAAAACACTTTCCATTTGAGGGTGGGGGATGTTATATACTTTTCAAGCATTAAAATCCTAATTCTGAATGTGAATTTAACTGTCTCTCCAACCATCTGGCAAATGGCCCAATAATATTAGAACACAATATGGAAAGTTTTAGTGGAAGACTACATTTTGCGAGGCATTGCCTCCGAAAGCAGTATAAGAGATCATAGCAGCTATTGGGGAAAAGACAGATATGAACATACAGGTTGATTTTTTTCAAGATCAAATTTTTATCCACATGTCTGATACTCCTTTACTTACTAAATAACCCGTTTCCTGCCATTGCTATTTGATTCATAGGTCTTCATATCTTACCTATTATCCTTAGTCTCTGCCCAGGCTAAGCTAGGCTTCAATCAAGAGCAGATTATCAAGCCAAACTTTGATTTCTACATTCTGGTATGCCAAAATGTAAACCAGACAGTAAGGCTATGTCTACATAAAACTGTCAATAAAATGGAGATTGGGAAGATGTAAGAGTGACCAAAGAAGGCATTTTATAATAGAAAGCACTAATTTCAAGATTGAATTTATTTTGTACATCTTTAAAATGTTTTACAGTATTTTAGCGTAGTTCCAAATGTGATATAATATGTTACTTTTGACACTCTTGTGAGGAAAGTCCAAATCTGCCCTAAAGTAAAAATATGATCCCAAATTACCTTATTTAATCATCAGTATTTATAAAATTAGTTAGTTATTTGGCTAAATCTACATTTTTACTTATCCTTGATGGGCATGGCAGCAAGTGTATAGGCTTTAGAGCGAACAAAACTGTAAATGCTATACAGAATAAAAGATTTAATACCAAACAGTGTGATTAACTAATGGGACTGCATTGTAAATGGCAGTGCAACAAGAAAATCCTTGCATTACTGTGAAAAAAAATTAAGATGGATAAAATATATTAAATCCTACAAATGAGAATGAAAAAAAGTTGTAAGAAAAAAAAAACAAATTCTAGTGCAGGAAAATCAGCTTAGTGAAAATTGAAAATGCATGTAATAAAACTAATTCAGGCAGGATATTAATCTTGTGTAAAAAAGATAAAAGCATGTTAAAGCCTGATTGTAAAATATTAATGTGCTAAACCATCATAAAACTTCACATATGCCCTTTAGCGATAGTATTGTTAATGATGATAAAAACTTATTTGCAAATTCCTCTTTTATGAAGTCTGGGAACAGAAAATCTAAAAATGAAGACTAATGTAGACATCTACTGTGTATAAAGATAGAAAATGGTGAAGGTTAATGAGGTTTAGGGCAACTGGTCTCTTGACATTTAATTGTGTGACCATACCAAGGACCCTGTGCAGTCTGTGAGTGAGATGATTCAGAGAGATTCAGGTTTGTACCCTGATAATATTGGGGTATTCTTAGCTTTTCCTAATTTGCTTTCTGATGGTGCAGAATTCTCTTGAAATTACACTTATCTTGGCCCCTATACAAACTATAAGGAAATTGCGTCTTATTTTTTTTCCACTAAAACTTCATTTTAATAAGACCAAAGAGGGAATTTATCTTAACTCTTATTCTGCTTCTGCATTATTGTGTCATTGGTTCTGAATTTTAGAAGCTAGAATCAATGAAATTCTGTGATAGCTCAGAGTATTATTTTTGTATAATAGTGGGAGGAGGCAGGAAGCACTGAATTAGGCTGTGGAATTGGACTGACCTGTGTGCAAGTCATCATTAAGTACAAATATTGATTCATTTATTTAACCTTTCTTGGCTAGGCATACTTAAAAAAAACACATTGGGACAAAAAAAGGATAATAGTCCCTGTTTTCATGGTTTTTGCAGGGGTTTATGATGACATATGTAAAGCTTCTGTATGGCATAGGTATTTTAATAATTATTAAAATGTTGATTATTGGGTTTTTTGGGTCTATTTACAAAGTTCTACTAGCTGACTTCCCACAATATGCATATCCCACACTTTATGATTCCTTCACCCATTTCTATGTAATCGGAAAACTTTTTCCTTCACAAATGTTTAAGAAAATCCTATTCATGTGTTAAAACCTGAGTCACATTTCACTTTTCCAAAAGGCATTTCTAACCTCTGCATCACACAATGGTCAATCTGTGAACCCTCTGTGCTTTCTTTAGTCTCCTATTATAGTTATTGTCCTTTCAAATATGGTCGGATCATGTTTCATCTCCCCCTTGATAGCGGAAACAATGACTTGTGCTTCTCTGGTATCTCACCTTCCTCACAAATCCCTAAAATACTTAGCATTTTATCCAATACATGGCCAATTTTTTTTTCTTTTACATTTTTATAACACAGGTCTAAAAGAGCACTTACACATTTTTTGGTTGATTGAGGAAGACAAGAAAATGACCTTTGTTTTAAGAGCATACAGCTCAAACTTTGAATCAGGATCCTCATATTTTGTGAAATGACACTATGTAAAGAATGTGTCTAGTTTTCTTTTTCTTTCTTTCTTTTTTTTTTTTTTTTTTTTTTTGAGTTGGAGTCTCACTCTGTTGCTCAAGCTGGAGTGCAGTGGCATGCTCAGGGCCACCACAGCCTCGACCTGCTGGGCTCAGGTGATCCTTCCGCCTCAGTCTTACAAATAGCTGGAACTACAGTCATGCGCTACCACACCCAGCTAATTTTTTTATTTACTGTAGAGATGAGGTCTCCCCGAGTAACCTAGCTTGGTCTCGAACCCCTGGTCTCAGGCAATCTTCTTGCCTTGGTCTCTTAAAGTGCTGGGATTACAGACTTGAGCCATCGTGCCCAGCAGAACATGTCTGATTAAAAGCAAGCCAAAGACTAGAATCTTTGTCATTGGTTTTATAAACCCATCATCAATCTGATATATATATTAAACGAACTTTTCTCAGACATATGGCTGAATGTACTTACATTTCTGTTCTCTTCAACTTTGTATGCCTTTACTACTCTTATCTTTTCATTGCTGACTCCTGTCCAGCTACCTTTTTTTTTTTTAAATCTCTAGTTAAATCATCAGTCCAAGTGACATGGTGAAGAACAAAAAGAAAGAAACTCTCCTTTCACCAATCCTATGCCATTCTACTCTTCTACCACAATAGCTTTTGCTCTTTAAGATCCAGAAAGAGCTTCCACAGAGCTGAAGAGAGCTCAGGGAACATGGAAATCAGAATTAAATAATCTAGATGAATATAGGGCTGTCTATTTATAAAAGTTTGTAAAAATGAAAGGAGTGTTTGGCAGAAAAACTGAATTTGTCTTACGGAGCTGAGGTATCATATCCCCAGATATTTTTAGGGTGTCTAGTTCTGGCTATATTATTCCCAATAGAAAATGAAATCCACAAAGCAGCATTTCATTAATTTAATTAAAACTTCAGAACAAAAAGGCAGAGGGCACTCAAAACAAACATTTTGTGTTGCTGATTTTTACTATCTTGTGTTTTGTTTTCTTGTTTGTGTTACTGCTACTTATGATTGACTTGTCTGTTAATCCATATTTCAAAATGTAGTGCATGGGCACATCACACAACCTACTACCATAGTCTATAATCTCCTATTTAATTAAGAGATAAGCCCTAATAAAATATGGTTAGCATGAATAAGCTTTAGATATGATCCGTTGGTCATGTCATTCTAAATACTGTTTGGATTAAGCCATTAATAAATGCGAGCTTTTAAAAAATATGATAAGATGTTTCTAGATTGGATGAAGAAACATCTTAGATATGAGAGATCAGTAAATTAAAAAAATAAAACTGACGAGGCTTTTTTAAAAGATAGATATATTTTTAAGATTTTTCAAACACTGGCTTTGGGAACACATACACAGTTTGTCTCTGATATAATTCTCCATTTGATTTCATAAGCCTATGTCTTGCTTTGTTCAGGCAAGAGATTCAAATAATCTAATTATGATGCTTAAACCTCTCACTTTTTTCTTTTTTTCAAGTCCGTTAGTAGAAAGCATTGGGAACTAGTAATTATAGCATTACTAAATAAGAGACCTTATAAGATTGTCATACTTGTTAAGTATATTTAGCGTTCGATTGTTTATTGTCCTATAGTGCTCTTAATGTTTCCCAAACCAGTAATAAACAACTCGAGAGGAAAGCTTATTTTTTCAATATTTCTAAATATATTCAATCGTTTGCTCACTAAACCCAGTGGAGTTGGACAAACTACACAATAATACTGAACTTCAGTTTCCTTTTCTGTCAAATGACAATAATTATACTTGCCCTGACTAATTCACAGTATAGTTCTGAGGCTTACTTGAGATATCAGATGTCTAAGTTTTTCATAAGTTGTAAAGCCTTATGCACATATTAAATATTATTATTGTGATAACTGGCATACAAATGAAGTTTTTCATTTATACAGCATTAATATAATGAGGTCAGAAGTCAAACATTCAGTTCTCTGAAATAACATTTTATTTGTGGGATGAAAAAGTAAGCAATTTCTAAAGTACTTCATGTAATTCTAGTTATAGCTTATAGACATTGATAAGTGAAAATTTAATTCTTATGTATTTATTCATATTGATAAAATAAAATCCATTTTATCCTCTGAAGAAAAATGAATTATTTTCCATTAAGCAGCATACTGCTTATAATAGCATATCCAGGCTTGAGGAAGTTTTATGAAGGTGAGTCATGGTATACTAGTATTTTCTAAACTTTCTTCAAATTCAAATTTTTAAACAAAAAAAATAATTAAAACCATTCCAGTTTTCATTGCTAACATTTTAATTCTCTATTTTAATTTTCTGAAATATCTATGACCCTTAATTTGAATCTTTGCTGAAGAATCGCTTCATTGCCTGAAAGTATGTGGTGGCAAATTCCAATGACTAGATTTACTGGGTATGGTTTAGCAAGGAGAAAAAAAAAATGTTGAGTTTTAATCCTGAGAAGTTTCAACATAAGGATTAATGGAAAAACTTTTCCATTCTTTGTCATTTTGTACTTAGTGTGAAACCTGGAACTAAAAAAAGGTTGTATGTCGGTAGCACAGACATTTGTTAAACAAACAAAAAATTCTGATTTGCCAATACAAGTTAAGCCATTCCCGTATCAGTAAACCAATAAATAAAAGAACATAAAATCTATTAGAAACAGAAAGAAGAAAATTGAAAATTATTCTTCTCCTTTAAGTCCTTTATTATTCCTTTTACAGGCAAACTTCTTAATTATTGAAAATTATATTTAAGGAGACACGTCATTATACAGAAAGCTGGCCTCCAGACCTATTACACCACTGAAACTTTTTCCGTTAAAGTCATCTGTAACTTTTTTGTAAAAGTAAAACAAATGGAAATTTCATTGAACTTGACATCTTGAAACGTCAGCAACATTAACACTGTTGATGACCTTCTCTCTTTGGAAAGACTTCTCTTGATCGCAGTGACTCCTTATTCCCCATTTCCCTGGTTGTTCCTTCCAAAGGCATCCTTTTCTCTACCTGAAGATCAAATGTTTATTTTTACTGAAGTTTCTGTTCTCTTTTTGAGTTATACAATTTTCCTGTGGAAAATTCATTCAACATTTATATACTGATGACTCCTCATCCAGCCAAAACTTCTTCCTAAGCTTCGGACTCAAAAGGTCTATCTGCCTTCAGGATATGTGCATTTTTCTGCCCTATTTCAAACTTAAAATTTCCAAAAGAAAATTTAAAATTGTTATCAGCTCTGAGAACTTCTCTTCCTCCTCATATCCATTTCAACAAATAGTGTCATGATGCATCCAGTTGCCGAAACCAGAAACTTGATAGATTCTTAGACTTAGTTTTTTCCCTTGCTGCCCTGTCCAAGTGTCAACTCCCTTTGATTTTTTATTTTAACCAGAAATAAGTTTAAAGTTTTTGCCTTTCTTTTTCTCTAATTTCAGTCCTACATGAGTATTGGGAAGTCTCAGGAAATATGGAAGATCTGAGTTCCCCCACCTTTTGATATATTCTATCATTTTCTTATTTCTCTAGTATTAGAAGAAGGGTATTGAAATAATCCATGTTAGCTTGCATATTTTAAAGAGGTGTAAGCCGAGCTCGGTGGCTCAACCTGTAATCCCGCGCCTTTGGGAGGCTGAGGTGAGTGGATTGCCTGAGCCCGCGGGTTCGAGACCCGCCTGGGCAGCGAGACCTCATCTCTACAGTAAATCAAAAAATCAGCTGGGCGTGGTAGCGCATGCCTGTAATTCCGGCTACTCGGAAGGCTGAGGTGGAAGGATCACTGGAGCCTGGCAGGTCGAGGCTGCGGTGGCTGGGAGCGGCCACTGCACTACAGTCTGGGCGACAGAGTGAGACTCCAACTCAAAAAAAAAAAAAAAAAAAGAGGTGTAGATATCCTGCACAAATAAGAAGAGTGACATAAAGTGGCAGTCAAAATATGATAATCTTTATGTTTGAGGGGCAATCATATGGTCCAGCTATTCCATGCTTTTGTCCTTCCCACTGCACTTACCATAAATCTGACTGCTATTTTCTCTTACCTGAATTGCCTTAACAGCCTCCTAGTAAGTCCTTCTGTCCCTAGATTTGCACTTCTATTCTATTAGACACACAATAACTAAAAGTAGCTATAAATATTTGAGAATGGAAGAATGAATGAATGATTATAAATATTTAGAGGCTTTTCAATGTCATTTTCATCCCCAAATAAGGAAGTTTAATTAATTCCTAATTCACTCATTTAAAAAAAGTGTAGATGCTTAAATATCCATTGAATATCAGAAAGCCCTTTATCCACCACATTATAAAATAAAGCATTTGTCCTCTTTAAACACAAGGATAGATTCTACCTTTTTATTTATCAAACACTTTATTCCAAAATCACAATTATTTGTCTTTCTGTTGATATGTCCATTTTAAAGCAGGTAAAAATTGGCCATGATGTATTCTTTTAATGGTCATATATATCTATGTGTGTGTACATATATATGAAGTAATTATTATTTTTAGATATGTTGCCATAGTTCCTCTACAGAGAGAGTTGCAATGATGTCATCTAATCTCCCCCATAAGTCTTCATGACATCCCATTTCTTTTCAATCCAACAAAAAGCACATTTGTGATGGAGGTTGTTCAATTTGCTTTGGGTGCAGTCAACTTTACAACCTTTTTGGTTTACCACTTCATGTTCTCCATGGTTGGAACAGCCTGGACTGACATAAAAGCAGACCTAGTAATATCCTGGAGAAATATAGCAAACAATTTTCTAGTCTCACTTCATTTTTATAGGCATCAACACTATCTAAATGGTTAACTTCCTGAGCTATATTAATTGCATTTTAGGCTCTTAAGTTTCCTATCTGAACAGATTTTAACTAGGAAACTATAAATAGAAGATTCATAAATTGAGCCAACTGATCTCCCTATTCTGGAACTAAAAAGACAGCATATTTTATAGCATTGCTGCCAAGGGTTACTAGGGATTTGCAATTTCACTAATATGGATAGTGTCCATAATTCTGCTTTGATAAAATAGGTGTGCAATGGGATAATGATCATTGCCAATAATCAAAGATGAAAAATACAAATAGCAATCATGGTTACAGTCCTCACAGTAAATAGACGATATAGGATTTTTTATAATATGCACAAACATAACTATAATGCAAAAGAATCTGAAAATAAGAACAGCCATTTATTGACTTTAAATATATGGTAGGAATTGATCAAAAGCATTTATGTGGATAAGCAGTAATTCTCACACACACACACACACACACACACACACACACACACACACACACAAAACAGGCAAAGTTTTTCTAGATAAGGAAATGAATACTTGGAGAAGTTAAATAATTTGTCCAAGTTTGATCAGGTCAGGATTTAACACTAATTCTCTCTGCTTGTCTGTCTGTAAAACCTGTGCTATTTTCATAAGTGCCAGAGAAGTAAAAGTTTTGTGTGTGTTCAAAGTAAGTTATATTTATCCCTATTTGAAGCCACAAGGGAAGGCTTATAATAAAGACTTTAGTGGCATTTATGTTATAAAGACTTTGTAGAGAAGGATCTGGAAGAAGGTAAATTTTTCCAGGCAGAAGAAATAACAAGAAAAGCATCAAAGTGGAAAAGAGAGGAGTATGTAGAAAAAGCAGTAGGCTGCATATTTTTATTATGGGTTAAGTGAAGAATGGAAGAGTACGCTGTGGTCAGTTTATGAAGGGGCTAAGGTGTTTGGACTTAATTCAGTAGACTATAGGGAGCCATTCCAGTTTTCTGAGAAGCATAATTACTGGAATTTAATTGTACCCTAGAAAGATTTAGTTGGCAACAGAATGTAAATGGATAGATGTGTGGGAGAGGAGGCTGAAAGATAGGTGATAATTATAAAAGGTTATTGTAGCAAGAAGATAATTTAGAGGTAGAACAAAGGGATGGAAAAGGGAATGATGGAATGTATAACCATAGCTGTCTTCCAAATTCTCCAGTCTTAAGAATTATTACTGCTGATGCTCAAATAATGGATGTGGTTTGAAGCAAGGCAGGGCTAGAAACTGCACAACTTGGGAACTGAATGGTTCCATTTAGGTCCAAAGTCCTTTTAATGTATGACCTGCCTAGATTCTATAAGGAAGACACATTTGTAACAAATATGTGGACTGGTGCAGTGGCTCACACCTGTAATCCCAGCACTTTGGGAAGCAGAGGTGAGAGGATTGCCTGAGCCCAGGGGTTTAAGACCAGCCTGGGCAACTTATTGAGACCTCATCTCTACAATAAATCAAAAAAATAAATAAATCTCTACAATAAATTAGTCAGGTGTGGCAGCACATGCCTGTGATCCCAGCTACTTGGAAGGCTGAGGTGAAAGGATCACCCGTGCCCAGCAGATTGAGACTGTGGTGAGCCAAGATCCTGCCACTGCGCTCCAGCCTGGGTAACAAAGTGAGATTCTAACGAAAAAAAAAAAAAAAAAAATTCTTGTGCAGTCAGAGAGGTAACTCATCATTCAAGATGCTTAGTTATCTCTGATGTAGGAAAAAAAATAGCTATAGTATAATAGTATAAGCAAATCCCTAGGTGTTTTATAGAGATCCTAGCATAACTGGTAGGATGACTTAGATTTCTAAGCTGCAGGTTTCTTCTTGGAAAATGTACATAGCAATAATTATTATCCTTGCTTCTCTTGGCTGTTGTAGGAAATCAAATGATATAATTAGTGTGAAAGTACTCTTGAAAACACAAAATTGTCTTCTTCTAAGGGTAGGGTATTTTTTAGTTATGCTCCTTTGTAGTCTTCACAGCATAGTATTAAGTCAACAGTAGGAGCTAGAAATATTTGTTGAATGAGTGGGTGTATTCAGGAGTTTGGGCAGAAGAATGGCTCTTGTATCAATGCATCCATATGCATTGTTCTCTGCAGCAAATGTAGGTACATGCTTTGATCTCAAGTTATAATCACTTACTGAAAGGAGAGGATAAGAAACAGGCATAGTGGTGACCAGCTACATTATAGAAACATGAAAAAAAAGTACAGCTACTACTGATTCATGTTCTCCTAGAGGTTTTTAAAGGCCTACTATAAAGATGTTAAAGCTACAAAGAAAAAACTCATTAGTGAAGTAAGTATGTATCCTGTAGATAATATCTCAGAATCAGGAAATCATTGAATCTTTTAGGGTAGGGCTTCATTTATTATCCCTGGGGAAAGATGGTCCAGAAAGAGAAATATCTAATTAGTATATGAACTTTGAAGAAGGAAACAACACTCTTTCCTTCGACATGACTTTAGTGCCCCTGGCATTATAAAGGAAAAGAACAGAGTGATGTTCAAGGGGAAGGGGGGGAGCCACATATCCTGATTCATTCAACAAATACTTACGGTGCGTATAAATAGGCACCAAGGGAAATGAGCAGAGCATGTGGGGTAAAGATGATGTTTTCCCAGTGACACTGCTTGAGACTCATGGACTTTGAGGGAAAAACAAAAAATAATTGACTTATTCTCAAGCACATAATAAATTATGTTTCTTACAAATACTGAACATAAATAGCATGCAACTTTTAAGCCATAACAGGAATGGTTAATTTCTGAAGATATTTTTACTAAATGGAAACACATTTACTCTGTAACAGATGGAGCAAAAGGAAAATAAAAATTAAACAAAAGTGGGATGAAAATCAGGGTGCTTGCCTTTCCAAATAACGTTTAACTCTAAGAGTCTCCTTTGATGTGTCAGAGCATTGTTTGAGTTTCAGTCAAAAAGGAAGATAGTTGCTGTCCAAAAGTTTCAGTGAAAAGTATTTTTTCTTCCCCCTCAAGGTCATGAAGAACACTGTATTTAAAAAGAATTAAATTTTACACAAACGGTATGGATATGTGAGACAATCTACAGAGATACAATTGGAGTAATAAGAGTCAGAGGAATCCAGCTGTATCCATATTTGGACACAGAACAAATAAAAAGGGATTGGCAATGTAGTTCCGAGTGGAGAAAATTCGCAAAAAAAGAAGCTAAGGAATACATTTCTGGGGAGATTCTGGCAAAAGCCAAATCTCATGATATAACAGATATGTGCCAGAATCTTATGGTATAACAGATAAGACATAATTCTGCATGTCCTTCCCATGCTTAAAATGCTTTCTTGTTTTAAATCATACATTTACTGCCAGTAAATGAAATATATATAAACATTTAGCCAAACACAAAGGGTAAGGTTAAGCAAGGAAGGCTGACAAAGACACATAGAAAGTCTGAAAGAGACAGAGAAATTAGAGAAAAATGCAATAAAGGAAAGAATTACTATTAGGTTTGTTTTCCAGCTTGTTTGTTTGTTTTTTTTATTGATTAGAATAACCTGTTTCTATCTTGAACACAAGTTCTTATCTGGGATCACAGGTATTTCTCTCTTCAGTTTAAATGACATATTTACTTTAAAAAAATTATAAGTCAACCTGCAATCTTTTAACATTCCTATTTACAAGAAAATGTAAAATTAAACACATCCAGTTCTCTTGTTTGCTATCGATACAAACTTATGCAAAGCATTGCAAAGCACTTGAAAATCCATTATTATCTTCAATATTCACAAGCATGTGGCCCTCAAAATAGATGCTGCTTTTTATTCCAAATTTGGAAACACAGAAGATATTTACCTGGAGCACTTTTGAAGGCTCTGTCTTAGTTTTCAGTTTGATAATGTACTCAGAATCATACTGTGCATCTGCACATCACTGACAAAGAGAAACATTAGAGAGCTCTCATTTCGTGATAGTTCTGACTATTGCCCTTCAGAGATATTTTGGAGACAGAATAATGGCGTCTAATAATTTCAGCCAACCAAGGTATTTATCACAGCTTCAAACAGGCGGTAATTCACTTATATTTATTTTCTCAGAATGTAACACTAGTCTGAATTAAACATTATGATACATACCTGTACTAGCATAAACTATTTTTTCAAATTTTCCTAGTCAAGATTTCTTTCTTAGAGAAGAAAATTAGACAGGTGCAGCACACCAAATGAGATGAACTTTGTCCTCAAAGAAAATTGGTTTTTCCTTTTCAATTTCATTTCAAAGAGATCTGACAAGTGTGGCTTTGAACAAACTTTAACAGCACAATATCCTTTGTGTAAGTTTTCCCTTGTCAGCTTTTCCATTCCAGCAGGAACTTAGAACAAAGTGGATGTTGCCCTTTGAGTTGAGAACTTCATCAGTTGAATGAACACTAGTACAGTGCAGTGAAATTGAGGGCATACTCTCTCCTCGAATCTCAACAGTGCAGAGTCTCAACAAATATAATTTCTCTATCTGGTGCAAGGAGAGACACTAGCCATACGTTTAGTTTCATACACCCTCCTCCTTTCTTCTCCATAGTAAAAGCCAAGCTCTTTGGCAATATACACACTTGAAACTTTTGCAGATTATGCTAAGGAGTTTTCCATTGTGTGCAGAGCACAAAAATATTATTTTGTGATGTTGTTTCGTCCTACACTATTTTATACCAAAACCATAAGGGGCCTGATCATCAGAGGTGCAAAATCAGACTTTCAGATGTATGCTGTTTTCCTGATACATGAAAGGAAAAGAAATACGTTTTCCTGTTTGTTTTGTTTTGTTTCATTTTTAATATATTTTGTAGCTTTGTGACCATTTAAAAGTAAAATACAAAAGTAGAGATAGGAAAACACAAGAAACTGCTTCACAGAGATTCTAATCTTTATTGCACAAAAGTTTGTTATGGCTACTCATTCCTTAGAGCTTTAGATTGTATATAAATTGTGCTGCTTTATGCTGGTAACATACTGCTCTGACAAGTTTATTTTTCTTTGCATACTCTCCTAACTTTCTTAAGGGTTTTGTTACAATTGCCCCTTGCTATCTTTTACTTTCTGTTGGCTCCAACTATTCCTTTCATCTTCTTTTTTTCCCCATGCATTAATATTTAAAGACTGTACTAGTGTCAAACATTCATGTAGAGACAACTTAAATGCAAAGTGGATAAGGTTACAGAATAAGTCCATGCCCAATTTAATTACAGCATTTTGATTAACACAGATTGTAAGTAGTTTGAACTAAGAATTTTAAGTTGTTCATCTTGAATATTACAAAGACTAACCAGAGATGAAGTGTAACTTTGACTCAGAAACTGCCAGAAAACACACTGATTAACCAATTTAGATGTACTATCTAATTAAGGATCTAAATATCTTTGGATCACAGAAATTCATGTTTATTGATAAGATAAAATATTTATTACCCAGAGAGCTGAATTAGCAAAATGAACAGCTCTAATCAGGTGCTAACATTCAGACGAGAAGAATGTTGGTTGAAATTAAAAATGTGATACTTATGAGCAAACCTGGCTTGTTTATTCAAGGGCCATGCTTCCTGCCAGCAGATTCAGTATCCTTGAAGGGCTGGAGTTGATAAAGTCTGTGGCCAAGTTTCTAAATGGGTTCGATTGATAATGACTGCCCATAGCGATGGCTAATTGAGAATAATGACTGGGCAAGAAAGAAAGGGCATACAACAGAGGTGGAAGAAAAATTTTCTAAAGTGGAGGCCTAAAAATACCCGCAAGGACAAGGGGAAAAAACTCAAACTTTTCATATTAACTGATTAGTTGTTCAAATTTTTTAAATTTTCGGATGAATAGAATATTGTTTCTCTAAAAATTACAAATATAAAGAAGGCAAGGATATGTCAGAAGCTCTTGCAATGTACTTTTTAGTACCTGGCAAAATGCCTCTACAGAGTAAATAATCCATAAAGCAACAGCTCTTCCATCTTAAGAAATGTAAAATATGGAAGCTACTTTGATTTCTCTTTATATGATATGATTTTGTATTAACCTGTTTCTGTGGTTATTCAAAGCATCTCACATGGAGATATAATCAAGTCTAAACTAAGCAAAGATTAATAGTAATAGTAAACAAAGTGATTGTTATTCTTTTTTAATTACTGGAAATTTTAAAACATTGTAAATACAGAGTTCTGTACTCATGAATTTTAATAGGTAGAATATAGTTTTTGGTAAAGTAAAATTGCATGAAAGAGCATGCTATGTTTTACACATTTAATCACGTCAAAGACAAGCTAAGTTCCAATACCTTTTCAAAGTCAATACTTTCCAAAATGGAATGATTAGCCAGGAAGAACTAATTGCCAGTTGGCAATTTTATTCAAATTATAATTAAAAATTAAAACACACAACTCACATACACATACCCGAGCTCCTTTCATTCTAGCTTTGCAGACTTATAACATAAAGTCTAAGACTTTTATATGAGTAGGATAGATAGTTTTTGTTTATATGAACTTTGCCTGGCAAGGTTTATTAAAAAGAGTTTAGAAGGAGATGCTGTAACATTTTGTGCATTTCATAACTTTTCTTAACACATATTACACAGTTGTTTCCTCTGAAAAAGAAGTTTTCAGCACACAGAGAAAGTATATTCTGCTTGCTAGATCTTGTAGTGAGTCCTACTGCTGTCCTGTGTGGTTATGGTTTGCCTAAAATGTCAATTCAAAGCTATTGAATACAATATTACAAAAACCAGAAACTTTTTATTCCTAATTAGACAGTTATTCAATAAAAACATTAAAATATGTAATAATTCAACCATCTTTTATGTATTTTTACATAATTGACAATTACAGATCTTTTTAGTGAGACTTCTTTTTAGTTTCTTATTCTCTTTGCACACAATGCAATAGTTGATGCCTGGGCTGAATAATGTATTTATACCCTAGAAATTAGAGTTCAATGTATTATCCTATTAAAATAATATATTACAGCATTACAAGCATCATTATTACAAAAATGGATTCAGAATAATAAGCCAAATTTGACCAGGAGACTGTATAGCCATAAATCTACTGGAATCGCACCAGGCACAGTTTTGCTGACAAGAAATTCCTATGCACTGGCCTCTTGAGACATGTTAGCTAGATTCATATGCATAGGACGTAAGAATATCAAGCACTTCTGTTTGAATGCCAAAGAGAACACATTTAAGCAGATAATGTCCTTCAGAAGCAAAAAATAAAGTATTTCTTTATGAAATGAGAGAACCTACTACTCCTATGTTGGGAGCAGCATCAAATGAGTATTAAAGTAAGAATCCCAGAATAACTATATATAAAAGTGACAAACCTCACAAACAAATATAGTACCCAGAGCGATGACAAATTATAACGTAATGCTCATAACTGAGCTCTGCTTTTAAGCAAAATTATAATCCTAACAAAATTAACCTTTGTTTCCTCCATTCCTTGCATTTCTGTTCCCTTTGTTCACTGGCTACTTCATTTCTTCCATCCCAAGCCCAGTCATCTAGGGTGTTTATTACCTTTATCAAAACAAAACAAAACAAAACAGAATGTTGAGCCTGGAAATGCCCTTATTATAACTTAGTCTTCACACTTCTATTTACTTGTAAGGAAAGAGATCCTGATATGTCAGCTAAGACGCTCAACATCACTACAATACAGTAATCCCCTCTTATCCATGGTGGATACGTTCCAAGATCCCCAGAGGATGCCCGAAACTGCAGATTGCACTGAATCCTAGAGATAGTACTTTTTTTAGTATAAACACATACCTATCATAAATTTAAATGTATAGATTAAGCACAGTAATACATTAACAACTGATAACGAAATAGAAAAATTATGACAATATACTGTAATAAAAGCTATGTGAATGTGCTCTTCTTCCTTTCTCTAAAAATATCCTGTTGTACTGTGTCACAAGTAACTGAGACTGCAAAAAGGGAAACTGCGGATAAGGTGATATTACTGTACTTCAAAGCAGATTGTCAAATAGAACACTTCCTTTCTTGATTAATAAGATATATTATGTCCTCTTCCTATGATTATTTTTATTAATGACAGGTAAATCATTAGACCAGAAGTCCGTGTTACTGATTGTGAAAACGTAGACAGCTGCAGAGTGCATTGTCCTGGGTGTGTGTTTACAGCAGGGGCACTTAAGGTGGAAGCCTAGAAAAATTTTTGCATTTTAAGAATGATTCCTTTGCATAAAAAGAAAAATACTTCTTCTGGACCTATGAAAATTACAAAGGGTAGGCAGATGTGTTTAATGTCTGCGGAAAAATTGATGGACTTTGTGTATGTGTGTGTGTGTGTGTGTGTGTGTGTGTGTGTGTGAAAATGGGATTTATTGAGAACATAGGAAAGTTCCCACAGTGGGAGGGGACCCAGGGGTGTTGCCCAAGACCAATGGACTTTAAAGAAGCCTTTTAAATCTATGATTTCCTTCTCAATTAAAAAAAAAATCATTCCTTTAAGTTCCTATCAGTATTTTACTAATTATTTGAAGAATCTTCAGACTCATTGTTTATTTATTTTTTGTTAGTTTTACATACACATTTTGTAGGAAATCTATCCACACCCAGTTTCATATATACTCTCTTGGTATATATGGAATGACAGACATCAGTGTGCATAGAAAAAGTGCCTGGGCCAGAGAGTTTGCGGCTCTAAAAAACTACCAGGTGATACCAATGCTGATTCTCTGCAGACAAGGTGTTGTGTTGCTCTGCTGTAGACTGAAGACAGGAGGCTGGCCTGTAAGTCATAAGATTTGGATTTAGATCTATGTCCTAGCTGTGTCCTTTTAGGTATGTATAGATATGCTTATGTAGCTGAACAGATATGCTGTCAAGACCTGAACAGCTCTACAAAAGTATCCTCACTTAGTAAAGAGAATTATCTTAATTTTGTCGCTTCTAGAATTCTTGAGATATCAAATAATATAGGTAATGCGTTGAAATTCTTCATAAATTTTGAAGTGCTATTTGAATAATGTTATTAATATGTTATTTCAATTATTTCAGTGCCTTCTTCCTATATAACACTAGTCTATGAGACCCAAGATCCACTGTCAGAAAAAAAAATTGGTGTATACCAATTATTATAATCAATTAATCAGATCAATAGAAAAAATTCAGGCAGTGTTTGAAAAATACTCAATTTCTAATTATTAAAGATAAAAAATTTAATAAGATTAATATCCTGTCATATTGGCAAAGTTGATATCATTTTATTTTAACTCACTACAACGCTTAGCACTGGGAAAGGTATAGTGAAATGGGTACCATGATATACTGCCGGGAGAATATAAAATGGCACTTGGTTTCCATAAAGCATTTTAGAGGTGAGTGGATTACCTGAGCTCGCGGGTTCGAGATCAGCCAGGGCAACTTGGCAAGACTTTGTCTCTACAATAAATCAAAAATGAGTCAGGCATGGTAGTGTACACCTGTAGTTCCAGAACTTGGAAGGCTGAGCTGGTAGGATTGGTCAACGCTGGGGTGACCATGAGCGTGCCACTGCTCTCCAGCCTGGGTGACAGAGTGAGACTCCAACTCAAAAATAATAATAAGAAGAAAAGATATATGTGGTAGAAGCCTTAAAAAGTGTTTGTTGTTAAACTCAGTAATTTTACTTCTCAGAATATATTTTAAGGAAATAAAAAATATATGATAAAAAAAGCTATTCAGTTAAATGTCTATTACAAAATTAGTATTATAATAAACTTTGCAACATCCTATATGAACAAACATAGTGGTATTGTGTTATGGTTTGAATGTTTGTCTCCTCTAAAACTCATGTTGAAATTTAATACCCAATATGGCAGCATTGAGAAGTGAGCTTTTAAGAGTGACTGGGTCACGAAGGCTCTGTCCTCAGCATATTAATCCATTCATGGATTAATGAATTAATGCATTAATGGAATAATGCATTAATGGGATAAGTTGTTACCATGGGAGTGAGACTGGCGATTTATATAAAAAGGGAAGGACCTAAGCTAACATCCGGTTCCCTCACCACGTGATACCCTGCCCTTCCTAGGACTTTTTAGAGAGTCACAATCAGCAAGAATGCCTTCAGCAAAAGTGAATCCTTAACCTTGAACTTTTCAGCCTCCACGTCTGTAAAAAATAAATTGTGTTTTTTATAAATTACCCAGTTTCAGGTATTCCATTATAAGCAACAAAAAACAGACTAAGACATATTGCTAAATAAAATATGGCACATCAATATAATGAATATGGAGGCAAAACTTTATTCAGAAACATGTTAACATTCACATTTTCATTTCAATAGATAAAAATAAAAAGGCTATTCTCCAGAGCAAATTTTGTGAAATAGTATAGCCTTGGTATGCAGTGGAATCTCAAATGTTTTAAACATTTTAATACTTTTGACCTTGTGATATCACTTGTAGGACCCTGTCTTAATCAGATTTAGAAATAAATGTATGTGTAAATATGTTTAGTGACATTTTACTACTAACAATATAAAAACTCCCTCAGTAACCATGTATAGCAGAAAATTATAAAAGGTAACACAGACTTATATGCTCTAGTATAGAATATAATCCCAGCATTGATATGTTATTTCATACATTTAACCATATGCCTAAATGAGTATATCATTTAGAGAGATAAAAAGACATAGATCTCTATATAAAATACAAATGTATCTTATTAGAATGAAATGTCTCAATTATTTTAGAAATATTTGCTATAAGCTGGGCTCGATGGCTCAGCCTGTAGTCCTGCACCTTTGGGAGGCTGAGGTGAGTGGAATGCCTGAGCCTGCGGGTTCAAGACCTACCTGGGCAACTTGGCGAGACCTCATCTCCACAATAAATCAAAAAATCAGCCGGGCCTGGTAGCGCGCCTGTAGTTCCAGCTACTTGGAAGGCGGAGGAGGAAGGATCGCTGGAGTCCAGCAGGTCGAGGCTGCGGTGGCCGGGAGTGGCCACTGCACTCCAGTCTGGGCGACAGAGTGAGACTCCAACTCAAAAAATAAATAAATAAATAAAAATATTTGCTATAAAATAATAAATTATCTAAAGACTTTTATGTATTTTGTATTTTTAGCATGCATTACTTTTATTAAATAAACTTTTTCAATCAATTCACATTGCATGTGTGCTTTTAGGAAACAGGTATGGAAGAAATGAGGATAGATAATTCATCAAGCTAGCTGTTAATAGTATGTAAAGACAGTAATAGTTGACTGACTGAATATTTTCATTTTCATCCTTTTACAATTCTTTTGATGCCGAAGAAACAATTTCAAAACTCCTATAAGACATAATACCTATAACAATAATCTTTAGGTGAGATGAAATCCAAAGTTGAGGAAATAGTTTTTTAGGACTTACAATTTTATTTACACTAAATTATGGACATGTGGACCTGTTCTCATTCTCACAAATGAAGTAGATGATTTTATAAAAGTATGCCTCATTCAGGGTTTATGACATCTACCACGCAACTTGTGAGGAAATGTGATTGAACACTATCTTTGAAATGTACATTTTGGTATTTGGGGAAACTTTACATTGTCTCTGACTCTACTTTAAAAAAAAATAGATTTAGAAGCACAAATGCTTATATAGCTAGTACTATGCTGGGTACAATAGGAATTCAAAGATACTTATGGATGTAAACTTAAGTTGGATCTTCTAGAATAGAGATAAAATTTATTCACAGATAAAGCAACATGACTGCAGTGATATATCTATAAGAGAAACAGATAATTTGATGGAAGGCCAGAGAGGGTTTCTCTGGTGGGATAATTTCATAAGGTACAATGGGCAAGAATGGAGAGGAAAGACGTTCTAATATAGAAAAGGAAAAGAGCAAAGGCAACAAACAGTCAAATAAACAAAATTATGCCATATCCAGGAGTACTGAATTTTTCTATTCAGACCAATATATCAGGTTTGATTGGGAAAAAATACCAGAAAGTTATGCTGAGATCCAATCATCAAGTGCTTTAAATCTCATTCAAAGGTATTTCAACTTTATCTTATGGGAAATAAGAAGTCATTGAAGGTGTTTGGCAAAATTATACCTTTAAAGTAATACTTCAAAAAGATGATTCTGTGTTTATGTGCTGAAAAATTTTATGGAAAACCAGATCTGGGGAGATTACAGAGAAGACAGACAGACCAGAATTCCAAACCCATCTGAATAACTTCACTATTAGTATTGCCCTGAAAAAGTTTCTCCTATTCTTTCTGAGGTTCAGTCTACCATCACCGAATTAAAAGAATTTCTTTGTGTAGTTGTTACAACTTATCTACTACTCAGTTCCAGTGTGGTACCATTTACAGTATAGGTGATATGATAAAACCCCCACAAAGGAGGGCAATGTTTTCTGTAAACTACACAGGATAGCTCTGTTTAAAGATTCCCCATGTGGAAATGATGGCGCTCTGGTACTGTGAAGGCAGAGGAAGAGCATACTCCACCTTGTCTATCCCACTGAATGCAACTACCATATCTGAACAAAAGGCATTCAGTAGGTCTTTGAGAACTCTGAAAAGCAAACAGTAGCAAGCAGATTGGAGGAGCAGACAAGAATTCAAAGTACCACCAAAAGACTGGTGGATTTACCATTTTCTTCTTCCAGTGTCTCCTAACTTCAACATAGTACTGAATCTTTAAAGTGAGCATCAGCTAGAACAGAGAACTCCAAGACTGGCTGGGATTTCTTGAGGAATCCAGAGAATCAGAAAGGAAATTTCTAACGCCCAGAGAGAGTACAGACTTCTCTGTTTTATCTTTCTTCTATTTTCTTATTACTCATCCCCCCAGGCAGTCATGTCATGGCAGTGGAATAGAACACAATGCAAGGGAAGGCCACAAAACCAAAACAAAGAGGGGAATCTCCCATTCGAATTGGTGAAGTTGTGATGTTGAAAGAGTGGGAAGAACCTTTGTTGATTTTGTTTTTCCCCTATCTCTGTCCTTCCACCTTTTGGCTCCCAATGTAATCACAAAAATGCAAAATGAGACGACTACAGACTCAGCTTTCTAGCTGGAAAACCAGAAAGCAGAGCCCCAGTGAACTGGAAAGTCATACAGACATGACAGAGAGAAAAATAACCTCAGGAAAGCAATCGTCTTAAGATTTTGTGAATACCTGTGTTCATTCAAGCTGTGTATGTATGGATCTTCAGAGAAAGAATGTAGTTCAAATGCTGCTCCTACCTTCTGTGCAATTTAGCATGGTTTTTTTCTTCCATTGATCCCTGAGGTTGCTTCAGTATTCTTCTCAACACAGGATTCCAAACAGCCACTACCAATTGATCACAGTTAACAATTTAAGATGAAAGTAATTTTCTTCTCTGGTTTAAAGTAAGTCTTTATCTATGTAAAAAACTCAAGTACTATCATTATAACAGAAACTTTGAAAATGGAACCAGCAAACAGATCACTATCCAAGTGGTGCACTTTTGGGATGGATCTAACTAACACTGTAAAATCTTTGAAAACTGCACTGCCCGTAGGAACCACAGCTCACAGGAGCTAGTTGGAACTTGCAGACCTATACTTAACTATGAAAATTGCCTACTAAAACACAAATATTACAATTAATTTAAACAAGGTCCAGAGTCTCATAATATATAAAATAATCAGGATAGTATCCAATATCACTCATGATATATATACATAAAAGAAAAACCTTGACTCGCATGAGAAAAGACAACAAATAGTCACCAAAGCCAAGAAGACACAAGTGTTGGAATTACTAGACAAATATTTTGAAGTAGTTGCTGTGTGTGTGTGTGTATATATATATATAATATATATATATATACACATATATATATGTAGTCTAATAAGTAATCATAAACATTCTAAAAATTAATGGAAAAATAGGAAATTTAATAAAGTAGGAGAGTTTTTTTAAAAAAAGAATAAACAGGTACAGTAGCTCATGCCTGTAATGCTAGCACTTTGAGAGGTCAAGATAGGAAGATTACTTGAGGTCAGGCATTTGAGACCATCCTGGACACTATAGGGAGACCCTATTTCTATAACAAAAAATATGTCTGTAGTCTTAGCTACTTGGGAGGTTGAGGTGGGAGGATCGCTTGAGTCCAAGAGTTTGAGGCGTAGTGAGCTGTGATTGTACCACTGCACTCCAGCCTGGGAAACAGAGCAAAACCCTCTTTTTTGTTTTGTTTTGTTTTGCTTTAGACAATCAAATAGAAAATATAAAACAAAAAATACAATGAATGAAATAAAAATTTCGCTGGTTGACCTCAACAGCAGTTTGGAGATAAATTTGCATCTCAACTTGAGTGAAACTCAGTGATTCATAGAGTATTGCCTGAGTCCACGGATTTGAGACCAACCTGGGCAATATGGTGAGACCTCATCTCTAAAATAATTCAAAAAATTAGCTGGGCATGGTAGCATGTGTCTGTAGTTCAGGCTTCTTGGAGGGCTGAAATGAAAGGATCGCCAGAGCCCAACAGGCCGATGTTAAGGTGTCCATAAGTGTGCCACTGCACTCCAGCCTGGGTGACAGAGTGAAACTGCAACTCAAAAAAAGAAAGAAAGAAAGAAAAGAAAAGAAATCATTCAATCTAAGCAACACGAGTAAGAGTTTTATTTAATGAGCTGAGTTTTAGAAACTGCGGTACAGTTTTATAAGAGGTCTAATATTTGTGTCATCAGACTCTAGAGGGAAAAAAGAGTTCAGTGCTAGAAAAAAATTTGAATAAATTATGGCTGAAAACTTTATATTTGACTAAATCTATAAATCTAGTTGGGGAAGTTCAGCAAACACTAATCAGGATAAATGCAAAGAAATCTGAACACATCATGACCAAACTCTCAAAAACTAAAGACAAATAAAACAATTTTGAATGTAGCCAGAGAAAAAGTATGGATTACTTATAAGGAAACAATTTCAAATGACAATGGATTTCTCATCAGAAACCATGAAGGTGAGAAGAAATTGACTAGTATTTTTAAAATGCTGACAGAAAAGAATTGTCAGCCCAGACTTATACATCAGAAATGAAGATGAAATAAAGACAGCATGTGGCCAGCCAGTTTTGCTGTCTTTATTACAGCAACTTGGATAGATTTAGAATCTGTAATACTCAGTGATCTGTCATAGAAACTAAGAACTAAGTACCACTTGTTCTCACTCATAAGTGGACCCTGAACATTTACAATAATAGTCTAATAAGTATTACAATAATATTATAAGAAAGGGATTGGCAGTAGCGGGCTACTGCTAGGGGAAGTGGGGGAGGTACACAACATCAATAAGGATACCTGATCTCAAACCAGGTTAAGTGGAGATCAAAGGGAGAACCAAACTTTACCTGTTTGATGACCCTTGTATACCTAATCCTGAATTGTATCCCACATCTTTGAAATTAAAAAAAATAAATTAAATTAAAAATAAAATTACAACAACAATAAAAGACATAGCATATTTTTTCTGGTTCTTAAATGACTCTGGAGGTAGTTATTAAATGATTATTGAAATTTATAGCACTGTACATCAAAAAGTCAACTCAACTCTGTGACAATTAAAAAAAACAATTAATAAAGAAAATAATAGACAAAAATCTGAAGCCAGAAAATAAATGTATCTACAGATATCTTGAATTTAGTTAATAGGCTCCCTCTTTCTGCCTGTATTTTATTTCTTTTTCTGATCCTTTACAGGGTTTAGAAAGAGAGAATATCTAATGAAGAGGTGAAATCATGATTACTTTTATAATTAGATAAGCCAGCTTTTCCCACAACAATGAATCTCTAGTGGCAATTTGGAAGCTATAATCAGCATTTAAGTCTTTAACATATCATTTGTTGAATGTGCTACAATGTGCTAACTTAAAATGTGGCATCCATTGGTTGGTGAGCTGTGGATGCCTGTGAGAGGGACATTGTGGACTCACATAATCACCTGGAGGTGGAACAGTAGAAGCCATTTCACATCACTGATCATGGAATGGTGGGAGGGCCAAGGTCAGAGCTGCTCAGAGCAGCATTGCAGTGGGAGCGAGTTAGGAAGTAAGTGGTAATATAATTTGATTTATGTAATCCTTGTTTTGATTAATACTTTTACAATTTATTATTTCTTTATTTCAATAGCTTTAGTGGGTACAAATAGTTTTTGGTCTGGGCTTTACTTGCATCCTCCACCCGCCTGTGCTTGTTGTACCCGATGGGTGATTTTTTGTCCCTCCACCCCTTTCCCCTCCCCTTTGAGTCTCCTGTGTCTGTTATACCATTCTCAATGTTTTTGTGGATCCTTGGCTTAGCATTTGATTCTTACTTATATGTGGGTACTAAGCCAAGGATCCACAAAGACATTGAGTATGGTATAACGGACTCTGGTTTGGTTTTCTGTTCCTGAGTTAGTTACGAAATAATATATTTTGCAACAATTTGGATGGAATTGATTAATTCATTACTAGATTAATTTATGGTCACTTTAAGGTTTATAGCAATGTGTTTCAAAGACTGTTCTAAAAGACCTGGAGTTCATTGTGGGGGGTCTAAGAAGCACTGTTGGTGAGGCTATGAGGAGAACAACTGAATGGTGTTTCCAGTCACTACTTGAACTTCTGAATGTAGGTGACAAGATTTAGTTTCTATGAAGAATTTTGTTGGAAAGCGGCTGTATTTCATGGAGGTCAGGGTTGGGGAGGAAGGGTAGCATGGGCCATGTCAAACATAGGCCTACATGAAGGCATTCAGCCTGAAGCAGATACAAAGGCAAATGGACCACATTAGTAAATCTTGGTATAACTTCTACGAGGGAAGTATGAGGGACTTTCAGGAGAAGTTAATTTTTTAAGGAGGTTTAACAACTGCTTTGAGAGAGACTACTGAAATAGGACTATAGAAAGAAAAAAAAATGCTAAGAAAGCCTATAGGAGAATGATATATCCAGTGGTGAAAATCAGAGAGAAACAGTAACACGATTTTCAGATTTTGTAGCTGAATTGCCTGCAGATGAGTCCACAGTGTAGTAATACCTCCTGGGTTCTCAGCACAAGTAATTTCCAGCCACTTCACAGAGTCTGTGAGAGAGGTTGAAAAGAATGTGGGAAAAAAGAAGAATGAAAGGAGCATGTGATGACAAGGAGAGAATAATGTAGGCCCTTGCAAGTGAACAGTCTTAAAATCACTAAAGAATACAAAGAAAAGCCAGAGAAGATTTTAGAAGGTATGATTTGAGAGCTATAAAAGGAGAGGATTTTTAAATATCGAAGATTGACTGGAGAGAAGAGAGTTGATATTCATTCAGTCAGAAATAAGAGATCTATCACACGAGTCGATCATGACAAGGTGGGGGCTAGGGCAAATGAAAGTCAGAAGAATTTTAGATTTTTCCCTTCCTCATAGGAGCAAATTTCTGACAGCCTGCCACAGAGTTAATAGATACTGCCACAGGGCCACTATTGGTCTGCGAGAGTCCCACAAAACCAGGACTACTGATCTCTGAGTTCCACCTCTTCTAAGCAACTCAAAGAACCAGGGGCAGGGGTGTAGTTGGCCTGTAGGGTCAGTATCAACTCACATGGAGGAGTCCTTTGGTCTTGCTCTTAGTGGTGGAAATAAAACATGATTTCAAGAATTCAAAAGTGAAAGGTTAGCAAAAAAAGATGAGTTCTCTCTGAGCTTATGTTAATGTATGGCAAGAGTAACAGACAGAAATACCAGAGAAGGCCATTCACTATTTGAGAACAGACCACTATAGATTACTACCATCCCTAGCAAAAAATCATGTTATTTGAAAAATAGCATTTTCAATATTTAAAAAGTTGAAAACGTATAAAGTTCCTTTTCTACGGCTTGCAGGTTGTGGTTAAGGAGGCTTTCTTCTTGGTTTACTTTTATTGTTTGTGCTTAAATGCAAGTTTTTTGTTTGTTTTTGTTTTTGTTAACCTAGTAATTTTCCTTGTGAACCACCAGGTCAATATACGTTTAGGCAATTTTAGAAAATATGTTTTATTTATTTTTCCAATCAAACCAAAAAGCCCCTTAGGAGCCATTGTAGTCTGTTGGTTAAATATATTTTCACTCTTATGCTTCTTTAGAAGGTTTATTATTTACAAATAGACAGTAATGGCTTCATCTGAGCTAATCCAGTTCATCATGCCATTATATATTTAGTGCATGTCCTGCATTTAGAAAAATCCCTTTGGGAATTCTGTACAAAATGCCAAGATCCACAGAAGCATTCATTAAACTTCCTGAATGCAGTATTATATGCATTTTTCTCCCCTAGGGAAGACTAGCAATTAGCTTCTTGCTCCAGGAGTACTCAAGCAAAACCAATTCAAATACCTGGTCATGCTGACTCTGCTATACATCCAGAACTTGTGTCCGACTGGACAGGTAACAATGGATTATTCTTGGTCATTAAGGGGTTGGTGAGGGAGAATATGCATGCACATTTGTCTCTACTGAAATAACTATCAGTTCATTAGTGAAGGACATATGAAGTACACCACTTTCTAGACCCCCAGACTGGAGGGGAGATGTTAGGAGTTGGCAGTGCTCACTTCCTTGTTAATGTCTACTGGGCTTCCTATACAAGAGTTATTAAGTTTTAATTCCTCCACTTTAAACTTAAAAAAAAAAGTTCTGGTTTGTTTTTTTAAAAACTGATATTTGTTACTGAAGTGTACTTTTTCACCCCTTGTGTCAGAAGAAGAAACAGTTTGGTAAAATATTTGCTACATTGGCTAAATTTTTCCACATATGTATCTATCCCTGCGGGAAGTAAAATTTAAGCCAAACTCAGAGAAATCGTTATGAATCCATGTGAAGGACACAGAGACCTCTAAATAGATATATATAGATCATGTAGAAATAAGTGAGATATACCCACTCAAGATTGGTGCAACCCTTTAAACTCTTGCCTAATCAGAGAATCCAAGTGAGGCATGCCTTGAGTTTTGGCTGCTTGTCGGATCTTTATGCCTCACTTTGTGATCCTCTTTCTTAAATAATATGTCACATCCTCCTATTATTTATTGACTTTGGGGCATTGTCATTGGCTCTTTAAAACTAGTGAACTAAGGGAGAAAACAGAAAATTTAGAGATTTTAGCAATTAACCTGAGGTGTGGTAAAGAGTCAATAACTGATCAAGAAAGCACCACCAAGAATGCTTTAAAAGTGGAAGTCATAATGAAACTTGTCAAGACAAAGGTGGCAAGGTGTTATTTGTACCGACTTTTCTAGCTTGTTAAAGAGAAACAGGGAAGCTCCAACATTTTAGGTATTGTTCAAACTCTTCAAAGCTACCCAACAGGTCTTCAAATACATATTCTAAATAATAACTTCAAGGGACCATGAAAACGCATAAGGCTCTTAAAAACTATAGATGCTTAATTTTCCATTGTCTGCATTCTTCTTTTGTTCCAGACAATTCCAGATTCCATTCCCAATTTTTTTCTCTCTATGTGCAAAAACTAAGGCTTTGTGCACTCTGTTGTTGCTATGGAAACAGGAGAGGGAGAAACAGTTTATGTATTTCAAAAGCTGTCATCCTATATGCTGTGGATTTTGATAACTAAACCTACAAACGAACTATCTTTCTTCTACTCCCAATATCCAACACCTTAGCTTTTTTTAAAAAAAAATACATTTGTGTGTTGCTTAGGAAAATTAAGGATCAATCTATTTACTTGGCTTTGCTGCAAACCATTTTATACTTAATTTAGTGTCCAGGGGACAGAAAGAGGCTTTGGTGACGCAGTTAGAGAAATATAAAACTGTTCTTAATAAATGCTTACTAAATCAGAATGAAGACAGAGTTAGCAGGCATCACAACTCAATTTATTGCCAAAATAAAAAGGATTGAAGCTGTATTAATTTTAAAACAGATCTGAATGTTGCCTGGCTTATATTTTACAGAAACGTAATGTCTGCTATACCCTCTTCAGCTCTCTAATAAAAGAGCTATTTTGAAATTACAAAATACACTGTTTTCCCCCAGAGAACCCAATTCAATAGTTTATTGATTTTTCTTGGCATTCTTAGTCTGGTGTGAAGGGGCTTCTGGGCTCCCGGATCTGCAAGGAGGCAGTTTGTTTGTAACTGATTTAGATTCCGTACAGCAAAGCCACTTCCCCACACCCCAAACTTAAAGTCTTTCTGATGTCCATCCCATTAAGTGTTTGCCTTCATACTATTCTCAGTTTCTTGACAATATTTCCTTATATTTTCAAGAAAATGACTGCCATTGCAAGGTCATTTTTATCAAGTTTAGATGATACAGTCAAGTGGACCAAGAAAAATACATAAGAACTTTGACCTTCAAATCTAGAGCACACTCCAGTAGTTAAAGGGTCTTTTGAGCAGTTAAAGGGTCTGTCAGGCTCTCTGTCATAAGGTCCATTTTCTTGGTGTTTATAACTAGATGATTCACTTGAGCCTGAATATCAGACCCTTGCCGAAAAGTGTCTGGGTTTTTCCCTTCCACGAAGACATCCTAGCAATTCTTGATCTATGTATGCATAAAGGATAAGTGAAGGACAAGTGAGAAAACAATGAAGAGCTAGTGATGCTCTCCCTTTTCTTTTTCTTTTTTTACTAGAAAAGGAATGTCCTTGATCTTAATGAAAAAAACCTCAAGTTCAAAATCTATTGGTCACAATAGGAGTTTCAGAGTTGTATTAGTTCAGTCTCCTTGTTCTATGTAGTCATTCACCCAGTAGATGAGAATGGTTACAGAAGGATTAGGATTCTCCTAAGTAAATTATTTTGTTATTCTTAATAATCATGGCTATATAACCGTTTTTTTCTCCAAGGAGTTCAAAGCATCTAATTGACCTTATCTCACAAATACTTACCCTGCTTCTGAGATGTGATACATTTTAAATTTCTATTGAATTGCTTGGGGTAAATAAAGCCTGAATATATCAAATGGCCTCATCGAGACATTTGATAGAGTATCTATGATAAAATGGAGAAACAAAGTCTGGTTTGTTGCATCTTAGATATGTAAATTTTTTTAAATCCCCACTAATTCGAAGGTTTCTAAAAGGTGTCAAAGGATTCTGTTCTCGATGGCCCTGTCCTTTGTTTAGATTTTGCCAGGTACTTGGATGAGAATATCAAATAAATGGCTACCAAATTTTCAGACAGTAGATGCTATAAGAAATGGAACATATATTGTACAATGGAATCAGGTTCTAGAAAAGATACTAACATCTTGGGACAATGGCTACAGCTAACAAAATTCAGTTTAGTGGAAATGCAAGTATCCAATCTTAGGTTAGAAAAAAATAGAAATAGTTTGAAAGAACATCTTGGGAATGGTGTGAATATTATTTTTATAGATTTTTATAGCAATAACGTCAATATGAATCTGCCACGTATTGTATCTAGTAAAGAGCAAACATGGCCTTGGGCGGCATTCATATAATTATGAGATTCTGAATAAAGAAGGCACTGGTTTTGCTGTAATCTATCAGGTCAGACATTCTCTAACAGTTTCACCTGTATGATCTGAAAAACTACCTTCACTCCTTGATACAGAATCTCCTGGGGAAGAAGCAGAAAACTGGAGTTCATTCAAGAGAGATGGGAGAAGTGCTGAAAGAATTAAACCTATCTCATGAATAACATTTGAGTCTAGTGACTTTTTGCCTAGAGAAAGAAGACCAAGGGAAAACACAAAAGTTGTCTTCACTATTTCTTAAGAGTTGAAATTAGGCACGATGCTTTGAAGTTATAGGGGCTAGGTTTTTACATAATGTATAATTTTCACAATATGGACAGTCCAAAGATTAAGTGTTCTGCTTCTGTGGGTAGTCATTTATCCACTCCTAAAGCCAAAGGTCAGATAGATAATTAAATGAGCTCGCCTTTGAGGTTCTATCTAAATGAAGTTTATAAAGCTCCGATTCTAGAACTTTATGAGGAAGCTCTCCCTGGCCAAAGACAACAAAATATATAGTGGACTGATACATATATTTCATAATGTATTTGACCAATTTAAAATATGGGCTTCAAATTTATCGACCTAGTGTGTATAACAAGAGATTTTATTAAATTCTTTACATTTAAAAAATATTTGCATAACTATGCATCTGCCAAGAAAGGGAGGTCTTCATGCCTGTATACTTTGCGCTCAAGCAGAATTTTCCTAAATACTACCTGCAAGAATCATGCAGGTTGCATGCTAGATCAAAGAGAAACTTAGAGGTTGTTTCTAGGGCTGAGGAAGAGGAGCGAAGGAATTAGCATTTTAATGGGTACAGAGCTTAAATTGAGGAAGTTTAAAAAGTCCTGGATATGGATAGTGCTGATGGTTGTGCAACAATGTAAATGTACTTAATACCACAGAACTGTGTACTTGAGAATGGTTAAAATGATAAATTTTATGCTGTACATTTTACCAGAAAGGAGTTTTCTAAAAGTGAAACCCAGATATTCTCACTCTGAGTGATTTTATTTGTCTCCCAGGGCAACGTCAACAATCTGATCAACATATCCAAAATAAAATCATCATCATAAAGTTCTGCTTACCAGATCCTCCTGCATCTTTCCCTTCTATCTCCCAGGCTGTGTCTTCTTCTGAGAGTGTTCACAGACACATGGACACATATGTAAGAAGCACTGAGGGTATACGTGTATCTTGAGTGAAGAGAAATATTTGAATCTAGCTTTTAAATGCAGGGCTTTAAATGCCAGCTATGATAGGATAAAAATTGCCAATTACGTATGGAAAGGAAGTGGGGTTGCTCCCAAGAGACATTTCAAGAAAAAGAACTCACAATGACTTGTATTTCTTGTTAATTCACATAGCTTGGAAAGCATGGAGATTCTCTTACTTATAGTAAAGTCGGCACACTTTATTATGCATGAAATTCAAGTAGCAGAGTTAATTTAAAATTCAGGGTTATTGTCCTCCTCCCCCCACTGGTTCTGATACAAGTCTTAGGCTAGAACAATTAAATTTTTGAAAAGAAATCCAGAAGTTTATAATGAAGATTACTGAATAATACATTTTGAGAAACGCTAACCTAGGTTATAACCCAATCGTTATCAAATTTCTTTGTTTCAGAATTCCTTTGTCTTAAAATTTACTGAGGACACCAAAGAACTTCTGTTCATTTGGATCATAACTGTCACTATTTACTGTATCAGAAATGAATACTGAGAATTCAAAAAATACTTATTAATTGATTTGAAATTATAATAAACCATTAGAGGTTACATTAAAGTAATGAATCATTAATAAGTGAATTTAAAAAACAATATTTTTCACAACAAAAATAATTGGTGAGAAGAAGACCTTGTTGTTCTTTTTGGTACATCCTAGTGCCTGGCTTACTAGGAGACTCCTGAATTCTTACATAAATGTATACATTCTATTTAATGAAATATGTTCTTTTTGTTGAAGGACATGAAGAAAACCCAACTTTAAACAAAAATTGGACAAAAATATAATTTCAATGATATATTATTAGATTTTTAGAGACTACTTGTTCATGCTACACCAATCTCAAGTGAGAGTTTCTTAAAGGCTAGTTGCCATGTGGAATCTGCAATCATATAAATAAACATTTTGTTCACTGCTACCTTAAAATCCATTGGAATATCTTTTATTTTGTGTGGATTTCTGCTTATTCATGATTTTATAATCGTGGTCATTTATTATTCATAAAATCTTATTTTTATTATTTTATTTATTTATTTATTTATTTATTTATTTGAGTTGGAGTCTCACTCTGTTGCCCAGACTAGAGTGCAGCGGCTGTTCCCGGCCACCACAGCCTCGACCTGCTGGGGCTCCGGCAATCCTTCCACTTCAGCCTTCCAAGTAGCTGGAATACAGGCACACGCTACCATACCCGGCTAATTTTTTGATTTATTGTAGAGATGAGGTCTCACCAAGTTGCCCAGGTGGGTCTCAAACCCGCAGGCTCAGGCAATCCACTCACCTCAGCCTCCTAAGATGCAAGATTACAGGCTGAGCCACCGAGCCCGGCTAAAATCTTATTTTTAAAATTATACAGACCCTTCTAAATGTTGGTTCATTTTTACTATACATTAAACAATATTACATGTATTAATTTCACCACAGATCTAATCAGAGAAGTCTCAAGATTTTGGGATGCCAAGAACATGACAGTAGATAAAAATATTTCATAATTATAATTGTTGCTTGAAAGCTTGAATTGCACAGCTCATACCAAATATTGTAAGTTGTTTATCTTAAAGTAACAAATTCAGTTCATTTGAGAAACTGACAGAAAAGTATACAAGTCTGGTAACCATAGCTTATCTGTCAGTCTTTTTTTGAAGTAAAGAAAAACAAAAGATGCTCCATGAAAATGGTGGCTAGTTCAGCTTGCAACTCAAACAACTACACACATGCTTTAGCGTGCAGCAAATGTACTTGGTGTGTATTTCCCATTTCATGACAGATACTCAACAGATGTGCTCTCTTAGGTTGAGATTTAATAAAATTAATAATTTTAACTACTTCATTCAAGGGCATTCTTAAGTTGAACTGATTTTTTTTTAACTGTGAGTGTGATGGTGGAGAATGTCATAGCTACTAGTATATTTTGGTAGCACTGTATTGTGATCTACCATTAACTAATTCTTCCCATCACTACTTTTGTATCACTTGTGCAAAATTAACAGTGTGGAAAAGGCAAGTAACATTTTAGTATTATTAGGAAGATAATCTTGACTTCACAGAACTGAACTGAAAAAACCTTGGAGACACCTAGGAGCCTGCAGACCATACTCTGAGGACCTCTGATTAACCCAATCAATCCTGCATTTATCTATGGAAATGATGAGGTTAATGGCAATGTTAATGATTAAGAAAGCAGTAAGTTAAATAGAAGATATAAGACCTAGTAATCAGTAGATCAGTAGGGTGACTATTGTTAACAATAATCTATTGTACATTTCAAAATAGCAAGAAGAGAATAATGCAAATGTTTCTAGTGAAAAGAAAAGATAAATATTTAAGGTGATAAAAATCTCAATTACCCCAATTTGATCCTTACACATTATGTGAATGTACCCCCAAAATATGATCATTATGTAATAATAAAATAAACTAATAATGCAGAAAAATGAAAAGACAAATATTTAAAGTAATCCTTCCCCCAAAAAGACAGAAGCTAACATTATTGTGCCACATTTTGTTTTTTAGTTTTGCATATATTTTTTTTAATCCTCACCAGAACTTTATAAGTTACACATTATCATTATATTCATTTTACAAATGAGGGCTATGAGGTTGAAAAAGTTGCCCAAGATCATAAAGTTGGGAAGTCGCAAAGCCAAAACTGTCCTTCAGACCCTTTCCTGGAAGTAAAGGAGGACTTCATGGAGATGAGGCATAACCCAGGGACTGAAGTCCAGGACTTCTGAGGCCAGCCACCATTAGGAACAGTGTATGGAAAGGCTATGTGTATGTAGAGGCTAGGTTTGCCTGAATAAACACTGCTAGCCTTTCCCAACAATACCATTTAATTATCTTAATGTAGTTCTTGTCTATTTTGTAAACAATTTCTGTATTTTCATTACTTTTATTTTATCTTAGTTTGTTCAAGTAATTGTAACAAAATCCATCAGTTAGACTTAGTTGCCTATGTCACAGATAAACTTTACAACAATTTGCTGCCAAGTCATTTAACCACGTGAAAGATGGACACATTGATCTATCGGGTCCATATAAACTGGAGAAGAGGCTTTGTCACTCCACACTGGAAGAAAAGACATACCATATCAGAAGCTCTATATCAGGACCTATGACAATCTCGAGAGTAAATGGCTTATGCACATCTGTTACCACTGTTAGTGTGGCCTAGGCCAAGCATAAGTCCTCATATTCTTTTCAAATATTTAATACCAATTCTGCAGCTAAAATTGTTTGCTTTTCGTATATTTTGATGTTTTAGCTTTTTCAAATAAGGAGACTATTGAGATTTAGAGCTAACTTTTATTAAATATCAATATTATGCTCCTGCTAACTCCATCCTGTTTTTCCTTTTTTCTATCTCACAAGTCCAGCAACTCCTACTGTGACTATATTACCCTAGCTTGTTTAATTTTTTTTTCTTGATCAATCTTCAAAGGAAGAAACCAAACCTTAGAAATGTTGAGGATCTGGCCCAAGGATAGTATTCTGATAACTAGTTATGCTCTAATCCATATGAACTGTATAGTATATTTAAGATAGGCTGGGAGATAACCAGGCAAGCTGCCTTGGTTTATTCAGTAAACCCTGGATCCTAAAATAAGAAAGCATCTATGAGTTAACTAGAGTTAGTTCTCTCTCAGCAACTGGAGATTTCTTTCTAAACAAACAGCCATGAATTACAGTTAGAACATGCATGAATGATATAGAGAAAGAATGCAGTACAAATGCTGCCACTACCTTCTGTGCAATTCAGCATGGTTTTCTCTTCCATTGAGCCCCGAGGTTGCTTCAGTATTCTTCTCAACACAGTATTCCAAGCAACCACTACCAATTGGTCACAGTTAACAATTTAAGATGAAAGCAATTTTTTTCCTCTGGTTTAGAGTAAGTCTTCATCTATGTAAACAACTCAACTACAATTTTTTTTTTGCTTTTAGCAAGATTTATACATGAAAAGATCACATTTTTATCTATGTATGTTTTAGATTACATATATGTTTATTATCATAAAAAAAATAGGCTGACAGTATTTAATAGGGAACTCAACACCTACTCTCATACTGAGTACATTTTCCATTGCCAAACAGCATCTGTATCCTCTTATCAGAACCTAAATGCGGACACTTGCCACTTGTTTTTCTTCTATGCCCTTCAGTAAGTCAAAGGAAGGTGAGAGTCAGAGCTCTATTCCACCGGATCCAAAGAAAATGAGTCATACACACCTGAGCTCTATGAGCTCCAGTCCAGACATCCTCTCTTGCTCACTCATCTGTCCTTGCCTGCATACTCAAAAAAGAAAAAGGACAGAGCTGAAGCTTTCAATGAGCTCCCAGAAGAAATCCCTTAGCAATACTAACTGGACTCTTAATCAACTGCCAAATTCCCTCTGGCTTTTCAGAAAAGTTAGGCAAGGTCTGAGGATAAACCTCTAATAAAAATTAAGACGATTATTCATTGCAGTACAATAGGAGAATCAACATTTCCTGGTAGGCAGCCGGGAATTGTACAACCCAACAGCTGTGCACTAACACTGAAGCGTTCCCATGGGTGCTTTCAAGCCTCAATCAGGACAGTGATAAGGGAACTATATTGGAAATGTGGGTCTGTCGATGGCTCAGGTGAGTCAGGCAAAACCAAAGAATCACACTACAAAGGGTTTTGTGCATTAAGAGAAGCACAACAAAGGAGAAGAGAGAGAGCTGCCCATACCACCAACTCTATCATGGAAGCTCTCCTTATCATTCTGCTCCAGTCCTGTGATTATGAGGAAGGAGTGAAAATATCCACTCATCAGGGCAGTGTGGTGTGCTATTCACAAGCTCATAACTGGCAGTAAAACAGAAAGGCCCATGTCTGCTCTGCTGAGTAATTTCCACACTGAGGCCCTGAGCAGAGATGTTGTGTCATTTGTAACATCTGCCTTGGCATCCAGGAGCCAAAGTAAGCTAGTTAGGGAGTTGCACTGCTTCTTTCTTCCTCTTCTTGTGACAAGTCTAAAGGACTCAAGGTTATTTATAAAGAAAACTAGTCTGAGCTCTTCCGAGAGCTGTCGGTTTGATGCAGGTGAGCTGGAAGGGTATATTGGTGGCTAAGGAGACATGCTAGTCTTTTATTTACCTAGGAAATAAGGGAAAAAGTAGCATCAGGTATGGTTGGAGAAGCCAAGTATCAAAGCAGAAACAGGCAGTTTGGAGGGGACATCTTCGTAACTACACAGAAAGGAAGAGTCAATCTTTATGCTTTATTAGTCCCCCAGCTCAGCTTGACTCCTTGAACAGTGGAAGGAGGCAATTCTTTTTAATATAAGACTATGCTCCAATGATAATGATGGAACTCAATGTGACTGCTAACTCCCAAGGCACTTGGCTTTTAACTACAGTTTTAACTTTTTCTAATTATCCTCAAGCCCATATCTTAGACCAATACTTATCTCTCTCAATATGCACACAAATTGCCTAAGGATCTAGTTAGAATGAGAATTCTGATTCTGAAGTTCTGGGTCGAACTGAGTTTCTCCAGCATCCAAGTGATATCACTGTTACTGGTCTGGGCACCCCCTTCTCAGCAGCGAAGTACTGCATAACACTTTTCTAGGTCCTGGTAGCGTTTCTTAAACAACCTTTACTTTTCTCTTTTCCCTCATAACTGTGACTTTTCTTTAATATAAGAATGAGTATCTAAAGTGCGGTCATAGCACATAGGACTAACAACAAATCTTATTTTTCATATGGATAAAAGAAAGAAAGCTGTAGAAGAGAATTCCACCCAGGTTGATCAGGTGTAGGTGGTCACCTTCTGATGAGTTTAAGGGGAAAGGAAAGCTATATTGTGTATGTGCCCAACCATACACCTGGGCAAGTATATATTCAGAGAGCCCAGAGAAATTGGAAAGCAGAAATATGGAACCTCTTAACAGTTTGGCACTTCGGAAATGTGTCCAAGTAACACAAGGTAAATCAAAGCCATTAGCCATTCTATCTAAAATTAAAGTCCCAGGGACCATCCATTATAGCTTCTCTTGGCCTAGAACCATATCCTGATGGCTCTGAAGTAGGTATTACAGGGCATGTAAAACATGAAGAAGACATAGACTATGGCCTCAAGAAGCCGGCTGTGGTGCTGGGGAATGAAGTATCTAATGTACATTTTTATTTGGCATATTTCTATTATTTTCCCACACAATTTCCATAGGGCAGTTATTGTTGTAGTAGTTCCTAAAAGACTGACTACATCTTACAGTCAAAGCTAAATTGGAGGTTTGCTGCACCAGGATTGCCAAATAGTAATAATTTTAATCACATTTATACCAAATGGTTCCACAAGAAGTGGTTTTAAACTTTTCCACTGCCCTATCTGTATCCAAAAGACTCTGTGTTAATCATGGATGGGTTCTGCCTCATAGCTTCTTTGAGAGGTTCATCAGTATTCCTCTTTCCATTTTACAGATGGGAGTACTGGGCAGAGAGACATTCAGTGACTGCCCAAAGCAAAAGCTGGAATCAGAGACTGTGCTTGGTCCTTCTACTCTCGTCCTTAACCAACTGAGACATCTTGGCTCTGTTACCCCGGCTTCTTGCACACACCAGGCCTGCCAAACACTTTAACAGCCAGTGACAGACGAGTCATTATGAGCTGCTATGTAGGGAAAAGAAAATATAAGCCAGATTCTCATCCTATATAACTCCAGGGGAACTTTAAATTGCCAGATGTCAATCTGGAACCTCTCCTGAGTGCTCCAGCTCTCAGGCACAGATGGGAAAAGTTGGACTTTAAGGAAACATTCTGGGCAGAACTCGAGTCCAGAACTTGGGATGGGACCTGACTTTCCAGGGTTTGCAAGTGGCCCTTTGAAATATGTTGTTTAACCTTTCCAGACTCCACATCTCATCCCTAGAGGAGGTCTGTTTTGCTCATTTGTCTGTGAGTCAGAAAATTGTGTTAGGAAGAGAATAGAGTTTGTTATTGAAAGACTTAGATTTGTATCTATCCCCATCTCTCATTAATTGTGTGACATTGAGCAAGTTTTTCAACCTTACTGAGCCTCAGTGTTCTCATGTTTGAAAACTTAAAAATTTCCACAATTTCCACAATGATATAGTGAAGGTTAAATATGACTAAATAACTAAAACATTTCTGATACATAACAGACACTCAAATAATGTCCTATTTGTTATTCTTTGTTGATATTCATGAATAAAATATCTTGGAAATATCTGGTAAAGAAAAATAATGCTAATATATTAATACCACTTTAATAAGCATTCACTCTGGGTCAAAAATATATCAACAAGTTATCTCATATAGAAGAAAGGTAATTGAGATAAATTAACTGGAAAAAGTAGAATACTAAAAAAAGGTTAGTTAATTGTCCTTAAATAAATGAACTGTTTTCATTCAGTAAATTATGGCTTCCTATTAGTTTTCACCTTTGCTGAAAGACAGTGAAATGTGTTCTGAATGAAGTAATGCACAAGGAAAAAAACCTCCTAATAATAGTGGCTAAAATCTAGAATATTTTTCTAGGCAGACCAGAGGTTTATGGAAAAACAATAAAATTCCATTTTAGACCAACAAAATCAATAAAAACCTGCAATTATACTAACATTCTAAGATAATATATGGCAAATATGGAGGATTGTTAAATTAATTTAAAAACTATTAAGAAGAAGTAAGAATTCACAGAGACAATCTATTCTGGAGGGAAGAAGACAACAGTTTTTTATCCTGTTTATCTGTAACTACCCCTTTCACCTTAAGTAAGCTAAGTATTTGGTCTCCAGTCTTCTCATATATAATTGGGACTGTTGAGTTAACTTATTTCTAGGGTAATTTTAAGTAGCTGGCTTCTCTCTGATTTAAAATATGTCTAGAATTACAAAGTAAAAAGGCATTTTGTACTCTTTAGAATCAGACATACTGTGCAAGATGAGGTATGTCTGTAATATAAATTTCTATCTATCTAAAATGATCAAAACTGCTCTTCGGTCTAGAGGCAGGATGATGGACTCAAGGTCACAGTGCACAGCACAGTGCCTCTCTGCCTGCCACACAGATGATCAATAACATTTTTAAAAATGAGAATGTACAACCAGATAATCCCAGACATTAGCTCCATAATTTGTCCAAGCATTAATTCGACAGACCTACTATGTGGCAGGCAGTATATTTATTCACGCTGGTTTTGGGGTATGACAAGGGCACCGAATTTAACTTTTAGAATAACTTGCCACCATTTGTTTTAGAATTTTTCCAATACTGTAAAAGACAAATCAAATTAGTTGAGTCTGAATTACATGGTAAAACCTGGAAATGATGATTTGCTGACCATGGTCTGCATGTTTGTATCCTTAGTGCGGTTGCTCTCAAGGAGCAGAGTGAAGATCAACTGGTGGATTAGTAAAGTTCTGAAGGTGAAAGACTCTCCTCTCAGCCTTTAGGGAGGGAAGTAATGAAGCACAGCAAACAGTCACATTGCATATGTTAACTTGGAGAAGAAAATGAGTTTGCTATGACATGTAGACCTTATCAATGAATAAAACTGTATCGATCATGATTCTGCCTACGCTGAAAAAGGTGAAGTGGACCAGGATGAGCAGCAAAGGTGTCTGCAGGCAAATTGTCATGGGGTTTTGACATGCAGACTGATTTTCAAATGCTTTGACTCAGAGAACTCAAAGTAAAGGCAATGAACAAGTAGGTGTATAGAGTGTCATTTTGGTGGGTGAGTGAGTCACACCATAGGTTTCTTTCCTGCAAATGGTATTGTCACAGTTCCTGCTTAAGTTATTTGATCCAAGCTTTAAAAAGAAACATAGCAAGTCTTCCTTTCAGAAAGGAGACCCTAAGGAGTTTAAAAGAAATTATGGTTTTTCTTTTCATCAACACTGCTGCAAGCCTTACTGCCACCAGCACTAATTACTTACTGTAGCTCACAAACCCTGTACTCTTTCTTCAATTTAAGGCTTTGAGAATACTGAAAACTAAATAGTGAGAACCCAACACAGATGTGGGCTTTTTGCTCTCATTTTAAAATGCATTATATAAGAGGGAGAATCCTTATCTGAAACTACAGGTTTGAACACACCGTAGGTCTTAAATTAGACCTCTCTTTGAAGCTTGGTAACAGAGCAGTAGATGGGAACACAGATACAGCTGAAAGTTATATTCTGGTAATAGTGCTGCAGTGCCTTCTCTATAAGGGGGTTAGAAAAAGATGAGCATAAACGGGAAGTCTATGAACACTAAAGAGCTATGTTTATTTGGGGAGACATAACCATTGTTGAGAATGTTTCCTTAAGATTTATTCCTAGGAATTATGTCCAAACAGAAGTCAGGTTGACTCTCCCTTGGAGGAAAAGATTTCCCCTCATGAAAGAAAGAAGCTCTTTTTATCACAATGCCGTTGAAGGTAGAACTGTAGCAAATCCTAAAGAAAAGAACAATCCGAAATTTGCAATTATATTGTTTAGACTTTTCTTTCATTTAGCACAGTATATCTGTTTGTTCATATAATTCTTATTGTACTTGCCATGTTCTATGTTCATCATTTCTTTACTGGTCTTCCATATCTTTCACTCATTATTTGTTACATATTTATTATAGGGCCTCATTTAGAAAAAAGTGATATATGTACACATATGTATGTATATATAGAACTATATATACATATATATTCCTTTTCAACTTTAAAAAAATTCCTTTAATTATATAGACAACAAAATATTATACAGAGTTTAGAATGTGAAGAGACTAAATCACCCATAACCTCAGTGCCCTAGCCATCCAACATTATTTTAGGAAATGAATATATTTTGGAGAAAACACAAATCTAAAATTAAATATCATTTTACATCTTTAGATAGAAAACATAAAATCATTCTTAGAGTGTTCTTAAAAATATATTTCCTATATTTAAATTTCCTTAAAAGCCATAACACTTCACCAAGATGTCTTAAGTGGGTGAAGATGATCTCATTTAACAGATGAGGAGAAAGAAAAGGAGCTTCATACAACTATTTCAATGACAAAGAAAGCATTCCATTTAAATGAACTTCCAGTTCAGGCTTAAATGGTGGTGACATACTTTCACTGCATGGGCCAGGAATGGGTTTTAAATTGTTTCTTGTATCAAAAGGTTGTAGTGAAAATTGCCTTGAAAATATTTTCTAAATTGTAGGCCTGATGAAAATTCTTTGAGAAATGTATCTTTTTTCTTATCAGACTGCAATTTTTCAAGGTGAATATAAGAACAAGAATATCTAAACAACCTCTAGACTATTAGGACTTGAAGTCCATACCTATATTATTTTTCTCTATATTGGCAGGTAAGATCACAAGACACTGCTTTCTGGAGTCATTACAGATATATTCGTGGGCAATATAAGCAAGCATGTTTTTATTTTTTATTTAGTACTGATATAAAATTAAGGAATGTTATAAAGCCAGTAGTAACTTAGATATTTTAAAACAAGATTTTTTTTTCTCTTATACGATATGATCTCCAAAATAATTTTCTAATGTGCCATTTTCCCATGGCATTGTGGTCACTGAAAACAAAACAGTTTAACAGACATGATTTCTGTCTTCCTGGAGTCTAGGATTTAAAATGACCCTACTACTTCACATATCAGATGGTTGAGGCTCATATTGCCTGCTGGTGTTAGGAATAGATTTAGTAATCTCAAACCAACACAGCATGAGTAACCCCAAAGATGGTCAGAGGAGAGAAACTTTATTTTTCCCTTATTAAAGTACTTGATAAAATTGTTTCCCCACACTGCCCATGAAAAATTCATTCAAAGTGAAAAAAAACGAATCCATTTTGTATAGGTTGAAAGAAAGAGACAAGTGGGGTCAATAACTAATCAGAGTAATAATGTTATTATTATTTTTTTTTACCATATCTCTTTTAAGAATAGACTTCATCTTAATTATGTCAATGCCCATACTCTGAGAAAAGTACGCCATAGTCAGTTGAGAAAGGCTGTCCATCTAAATCAATTCCTCAAACCAAAACTATTCAGTAGTTTTTAAAGGACACTTTTGAAGGAGTAAATTGGTTGCCTAATTCCTCCTTGGTTCTCCAGTCCCAGATGCTATTGACTTGTTCTATATATGATTCTAGTTAATACTAGGCAATGACGTTGTAGTTAAATAGTGCACAGAGTGGAGCTGATGAATGGACTTCCACTGCCCTGGCACAATGTGTGGTCTTGCAGAAGAATGATCCAGAACTATTAGCTTCAAGGTAGAGCAGCAGAAATCCTGCAGATACTAGCAATGGTTGACAAAATGCATGTGTTAAATAATTAATTTTGGCCTCTGTTATAAGGTTTCTAGAAAAGAAATGGTAAGGGAAATGTATTTCTTTGAGAGTCTCTGGTCTCTAAGAACTTTTACAGCATCCAAACTGTTGCAGGAATAAAAATGTTTTCCCTTCCCCTTACTATAGTAACAACTCCAGGTTTTTGGATTAGCACACTATTTTAATAACTCCTTTAAGTTCAATGCATATTGTTTGGAATGGTAGCAATTTAATCCAAATCACACATTATTCAACCACTAGCATATGTCACTCTGCTGCTCACAGAGGAAAAAAGACATGAATGATACCAGTAGCAAGAATTGCAATGAAAAGTAAAAGTGCTTTAAGAAATACCCAAGGTACAATAGTGTGGGGAAACTACTGAAGGAATTTGAGACAACAACAAAGAAAGTGATGCTTAAGTACAGACAAAGTCAAACAAAGTTCAGGATGCCATTCAAAGCAATGGGAAGTCTGTGTATTAAAAGACACAAATGAAACAGTATGGTGGGTCCTCAGGAATGACATGCAATGGCATTTGATCCTTCAGGGATGATATATGATGGTTTCAGAGAGTTAGTCATGGAAGGTTTTGAGTAGAGCGGTGAGATAAAAGATTCTGCTAAAGAAAAAGCATGGAAGGGCCTAGCTGGTCAAAGAGCTTGGTTAAAACTCATCAGTGATGGAGTACCATGGAGGCCAGAAAGTATTAAGATCAGACTCAAACTTTAGAAAAATCACTTTCATTGCAGCATAGATGATAGATTGAAGCGATTTAAGACTAGCTTTAAGGATACTGGCTGGAAGAGTATTATACCATAACAAGTTGCAGGTGATAAGAAGGCAGGGTAGAAAGATCATGGAAAAATTCAAGAAACATTTTAGAGATGGAATCAATAAGACTTGGTTACAAACTGGATTTGGTTGATGAGATAGAAGAGGAAATCTAGGAAGAAGCCCACATTTCTAGTTTGGGAACAGGATGTAAAAAGTAGGCTTGGCTGGGCTCGGTGGCTCAGCCTGTAATCCCGCGCCTTTGGGAGACTGAGGTGAGTGGATTGCCTGAGCCCGCCCGCGGGTTCAAGACCCGCCTGGGCAGCAAGACCTCATCTCTACAATAGATCAAAAAAAAAAAACAAATCAACCGGGCGTGGTAGCGCATGCCTGTAAATTCCGGTTACCTGGAAGGCTGAGGTGGAAGGATCGCCGGAACCCAGCAGGTCAAGGCTGCGGTGGCTGGGAGCGGCCACTGCACTCCAGTCTGGGCGACAGTGTGAGACTCCAACTCAAAAAAAAAAAAAAAAAAGTAGGCTTGATTCTGAATTCCATTTAGATTCATTGAATTTGAGGTGTCTGTGAGACACCAAGTTAGAGACATCTATTAGGTTATGTTATACAGGAGTCTGGAGCTCAAGAATAAGGTCCAGTCCTGAAATAGATAATTGTGAGTCATCAGCATTTCATCTAAATTGAAGAATTTTTAGGAGATTAAATGTAATGGGCCAGAGGAGACATTTTAATTGAAGGAAGAGGGGGCAGATACAGAACATGAGACACTGCACCACTGTGATCCAGGACATTTCAGAAGTTGTTGCTGGGGTTGTTCTAATTAATTCTTACAACTGAGTTACAGGCAGCATACCACTTCTCTGAGTTGGGACAAAAGCTTGAGGCAAAAGGAAATAGTACAAGCTGACAAAATGGCATTCTCCTCTTCAACAGTTGCTCCAGAGTTCCTTAACTTGGCCATGATTGTCAATAACTAGAGGTACTTGTTATCATGACATGCCCTTTGGAAATGTTTCCCTGAGATGGCTGTCCCTAGTGTGGGAAGTGAACAATGAAGATTATGGGTGGGATGAGGGACAGTAGTGAAGAACTCTCTCCTTCCACATGAATGAAGAATCTTATTCTGTTTGCAAGGCTAAGATTATAATTAGGCAATCTCTGGCCCAAATCCTGACTTTAAGGACCACCACTTTATAATTCTAACACTATCCATTTAAACCTACCCTGATTTTCAATCTACAAGGATATATATGAGATACCACACTTTTAAGAATTTTAATAATTTGGATGTTATAGTGTCAACAATACTGAATTTAAACACAGAACATCTGACTTTGATTTTCTGCCTGTCACAGATTTGCTTTGAGATTGGTAAGTCATTTTCCTTGTCTAGGCTACTATTACCAAGTTTATAACACCTGACAGGGTTAGATGAGATAACCTCTATGATTTCTTCTTTAAACAGATCTGAAAGGGGTTTAGTTGAAAGCTAGACACAAGTAAATATGTATTCATTTACTACCTTATTTCTTCAGTTATTTATTCAAGGAACATGCATTTAAACACATACTAGGGGCTCCAGGGATATACAGTTAAACAAGAAGTGCAAAAAGTAGTGAAACATATATTTTTTCCTTAGATGGAAATGTGTTTCTTAAGAAGCAATTCTTCAAATTGTGGGCCCTTTTTTTATGAGTCTGGCTTGGCATATGAGTTTAGAGGTCACTGTAGAGGAACAAACGCATTTATTGCCCAAAGTGATATCCTCAGAAAGTAATCTTGAAACTGCAGATGCTGAGGGTCACAACATAACCACACTTTGGGGGACATTCAGCAAAGAGTAATGCCAATAGTTCATGGTTAAAGAGACATCTTAGTGGAAGAGAGCTTTAAAATAGTAAGACTCAATATTTTACAGGCAGATTTAGGAGATGGGTAACCAAAAGTACAAGAGAAGGCTAAATACATGGTTCTGGGGTTTATTTGTGAATATGAAGCTCTGTCTAGGTATATATGTCTAAGGTGCATGGATTTGTCCAACTGAAACTATCTCAGATGGTAGGTAGGAACAATATGCATCTGCTGGAGCATCCCCACTCTTTTCTAGACTCTTTCTTCTCTACCTATCCCATCAAACAGAACATAAGTTATATTTTTGTGAGTTATCATGGCAACTCAACTTATTTTAGGAAAGGTAAGCGAACGGGAGATTAGCAAGTACTGATAAGAGAGACAAAAATCAGCTTTTTGACCCAGAATGAGCTGACTGGGATGTTAAGTTTGCTTTATAATGGCATTTTCTCTATTTTCTCATATGTTTGTTTCTTGCTGTTCAAGATCCCTTCTTTCTTCTATTGTTCACGGACATCTATTGTTTTTTAGGGAACTGTTCCACTGTCATTCCATGTGGTCCTAATGGCTTTATCTTCTCTAGCTTTATCCTCAGTCTGTGAGTATGTCCGGGACTCATGTAAAGTCAATTAGACTGTCTTCCTTTGTCAGTTAAAGTCAGCAGAGAGAAATAATACATGTATGGAAAATGGTTGGTGCAGTTATTTCCTGGTGAGAATGCCTCTTCATTTGTCTACTTAGTGGAACCTCGGGACTCAGCTCTCCAGAGCCTATTTAGCTCTGTTTTCACCTCTCTTACCTGCCCAATACTCTTTCAATAAATTCCTTATCTGCTTATGCTGGACATTCTAAGTTTCTTATATTCATATAAGCTAAAACTTCTTCCATATGTCACTTGATATAATGACCTCTCCCTATTCAAAGAAAGGCAAGAGAATGCATTTTGAAGTAGACTTGGGAGACAAGTAAAAAAGATCCTGGATCCTCCTGTATGACTAGGTGTAAGAAAGAACAAGGAAATTCAGACTACTTGAAGGTCTCTTTTAATTGAAAGTTTATTTGTGACATCTCTGTTATAAAGAGACTCGTTGTGAAAGCAGAAATTCATTGTAACAGTATAGGGTTTCTTTGGAGGTTTTGACATAGTCCTGTTCATGTGACTAAGTGCTACTGCAGGCAGATCAGTTTCATTAGTTCCTGCCTCTCTCTCTTTTTAGTAGCTAATGTAGAACTTTCAGGAGTTTCCTTCAGCTTCTGCTTTGGTTCCTGAATAAAGGGATTCCATTATCTTCTACTCTTTCTTCAGCCTTGTCTACAAGCCATTTGTTATATTACAGCATTTCCTGAAATTTAGCAAATTCTTGAAAAGAAAGATTTAATCTTCTCAGAAGAAGCTGGGGAAGATTTATGGACGCCTATTCTTAACATGTCAAAATGTGGCTTAGCTGCTAAATTTACTGGGACCGCCTACACAGCTGAGGATTTCTGTGACTCTGCTGGAAATAATGGCTTTAGGAGGTAACCAAACAGCATTAGAGAAAAATATTTGAGAGAAAACAGATTTTTAGGTTGCAGAAGTATTTCTTGTTTTATAAAAGAACATTACATTTTTAGGAGCTCATTAAGTTGTTTTTCCCTTATGTTTGACCCCAAATTAGAGTTTGGATTTCTTAATTTTCTCTTCTAAAGTAATCTGCAAGATATTGGTAGCTTGGGTTTCCAATTCTTCAAATGCCACACAAAATGAAAGCATTAATTCTTAAGTATTATTATGTAATGAATTGAATTTTATTAGGTAGTTTTTTATAATACTTATTTTTTTCCTGTGCTTAATCATTACAGGTAATTTAAAGATAAATACTTTTGCAAGTGAGCCAATAGAAATTTCACTCTCATTGAACAGGAGCTAAAAACCTAATTACTGTATGTATGGAACATTTTTCTGTGGTAGTAATTTCTTCACTCTTTCCATATCTTTGTTCACTTCATTTAATATCCACAATTCTCCCCACATATAGTGACCTTTTTTTCTCCATTTCATTGAAGAAAATGTTACTCTGCTACACAAATGGGCTCCCTATTTATTTTGAATCTGTATGCAGTCAGTCCCCACAGAAATTGGTAATAAAATTCTATCTCTCAAGTGTATGTGGACATATCAATCACTTTAAGTGGAAACAATCATTCTTCTGCCATTTGGAGCCAATATCTTTGGACACAGAAGCAGTACCATTGCTTTCTATTGCTAAAAATATTTTTTCCATAGAAAGAAAAGCTTTATATTCTAACCACACACCACAGAGGTCAAGAAAAGCAGATTTCCTGATAAGATTTGATTTGAGTGAAGCGAGTGATAAAAGTAATCTGGAATCAGATAAGAGATGTGGAGTCCAGTGGAGGTAAAGAAACAGCCCTGTGCTGTCATCCTTACTACCATTTCCTGATCTTTGCCCTGGATTGGTCAGGAAGTACAAAGACCTGTAGTTCCTTTCCTTGTTGTCAATACTCAATTCTCCTAACTCTTAACATCTCCTACACAATTCAGCATTTTAATCCCTCCTGCATAAGCAAAAAGATTTTGAATTTCTGATGCTTTTTTCTCAAGAATCATATACCTACTTAGCTTTTGTCTTGGTTTCAGTATTTTAGGAAGCTGACACCAGAAGATACAGAAAATAAGGCATTCGGCTTCTTTTGTCATAACCACCCTCATCCTGCATGCCTCCTCTACCTGCCATAAACTTTAAAACCCACGCATATTTAAAATGCTGCTGGCTAAACGCATGCTGCCGATGAACGAGAAAAATATTACATTAGCACATTGCATTCTTGCTACAATGAGGTTCTGCTGTCTCTACCCAGGGCATTGCTGCTGTGAAGCAAAGCAGCTCTCACTTGCAATCCCCAGATACAGAGCAGTATCAATGCAGAAATATTAAAGAGAAAATTAATAATTTATTTCAAAAATTCATTTGCAGCTGCACTTCAGTGAATTAATTACTTTTTTTTTTGTATTTCTCCTCTTATTCATTTCTCTCTCTTGCTAATGATCAAGTTGGAACTAGGAAGAGGAAGTAGGTGGGTTTGAAGGAGGTGGAAGTCTGGTACTGCCAGAGCAGAAAGCACAAAGAAGAACATGTGTGTTTTTATGTGGATATCCTAAGGGATCTAGCAAGTGGAAAAGGGATAGGTTAAACTTAATCCCATCTTCTCCACCCTAAGAGCAATAGAAGACCATGTTACTATATTACAGATCATACTTAGTATTTTAGAGGAGAGAAAAATTAAAATCAGCAAGCAAAATCCCAGGTTATTAAAAAGATTAATCTGTTGTTTATTACAACATCATCTATGCAATTCACTTCCCTGTATGCTTACAGTGTAACCTCACAGACAAAGCAATTGTATATTTTTGTAAAAAGTGTTACATGGAACTTTTGTACTGACTTCCAGAAGGGTTGGGTGTAGGCACAGCAATTTTTGCATAACACTTGCTTATCACAATTTGCCAGATGACTCTAAGGTGACATTATGGCAAGGTTCAAATCCATAGCCATTCTAATCATTTTCTAAGCTAGAATAGAAAAATCAGTCAGAGAGATTTTATTTACCAAACCCCAGACTGAGATACAGCAGATGCTTTCTTCCATATTTAAAACACTCATGAAACAAGAAGTTTTCCATCATGCCAGTCCAAGCTACCATTTTAAAGCAAGCAAAAAGATGTGCTTTTTAATATACCTTATTCTAAGTAACTGTTTAATGGGAGAAATAACCTTTATGTTAATGAGATTTTGAAAAAACAAATGAACGCAAAGCAAACACTGAATTTTCTCTAATAATCTTGTTGCTCTGGAACAGGATCCGTAGCCATTTGAGTACCAAATGATCCCCTTAGGGATAAACAATTTCCATGGGTGCAATTGGATGTTCTGGTATGTGTATCAGCAGAAAGGGGGATAAAGTTAAGGAAGAAAATGAAGAGAATTCAGTGTTTAATTTTGTCTATAAGATAAGAGACAGAAAAAGGAAAAGAAGAAAGTACAGGAAGAAAGGATGTCAAAAGCCAACACAGATGACGTCAGTGGCCGATAGTTGTCTGTTTCGTTCATTACAAACTATCACCATGAGTCTGTTGACTCTTTTGTGAGAATTTGTCTAGCTTACATAATACTATGCTGCAGACTGTCATAAAGGCTCATTTACCACTGCTTTTACACTAACATAATCAGAAGCTTGTCAGCTAATTCCAAATTTGTTTTCTGAAGATTGAAAGGGGACACCACCATCTAAAGGTATACTTGATGAAGTCTTGCCTCTGAGTAAGGAAACAAGGGCTTTGTGAGTTTGTGTCTTTCAGTACTATAGGCTGTGGGAATTGTAGCTCGACATACCATTGTAGCTCTTTCCTTGCATTTCTAAAATTGCTGAACAAGTAACTGCAATAATCTATCCCAAGTGTCTTGGTGAAAAAAAGATTTCCTGTCCCAGCACTGCAAACCCCTCAGATAAGATGAATGCATAATAATACCAATGTTTGTTTATGTAGCTGTTATAACTTAAAAGGAGAAATGTATTCAATATTATTAAGCCACCCATAACTTCCATGCACTCAATATACTGGTAAGTGTCCATTGGCTATGAATGCACTTACTTTTACAGCTTCCTTAGAAATCTTTATTTGAAATTTACCAAAAAGTATCTCATCATATCATACAATAAGAAATTGAAAATCTATATTTAAGATATACTGTCGCTGTTGCAACCAAACCTAGAACATAATTTAATTTAAAAATGAGATATCTGTCTTTTTTATGTTGTATATGTTTAGATAGGTAGGTAGGTAGGTAGGTAGGTAGACGGATAGACAGACAGACAGACAGACAGACAGACAGACAGATAGAGCAATCAAAAAATTTCCCTAACATCTCTCGGCAAGTGGATTGTGCCAGCAACAGGGAATTTGGTAGCCATTTTTTCCTTCCAAAGTCCTTCATTAAGAATACTTAGAACACTCAGATGACTGGCTTTAAGGAAACTTGTGCTTATGAAAAACTATCCTGTTTCTATGTTATGCATTCGGAGTTTGTCTCCAACCAGACTCTTCCCGTGCCCTGAAAATTCCTGGAGGCTTTTGACTACCTAGTACTGCCCCCATGTGGGCCAAGGCTGTCACTAATACAAGGAGCACCTTCATTCCATTTTTGACATTAGTAGAGGTAAAAGCTACGATTTTTAATAGTTTTTATCCTATACATTGATTTAAAATTCCAAGTGAAATAAAACTTTTCCAGTCTCAAAGTTAATCAGAAAAAGTACCCAGGCAGGTATGCCTTGAAATAAAGAACAGAGGAGAGGGGATGGGGAAAATCTAGGCCAATGTTCTCTCTCACCTGGGATTCTTGTTTTTCTCCACCCAGAAGGTCAAATCTCAGCTGAATCAGTATGCAGATCACATACACAGCAACTACAGTTCCAGACCAGGGAATGTGCTAATTGGCTCACCAGCCCGAAGTACTGGGGTACCAGTCGTCTGACACACAGCCTCTGAGGGAAGCAGAGCTCGATGCAGGACACAATGTTCTCACCACTCTGCACTGTCACCTACCCCTGCTTCTAAGCAAGCAGTCTGGCCCTACGCAGTGGTGACTGGAGCACCTTTATAATTATTCCCCCTTCGTAGGCTAATGTGTACACTTGGGATTTTAGAATGCTATCTAATTCAGAAGAAATTAAAATTAAAGCCAGTGTTCCTTCAGGCTTCTTTTCTCGCACATTTCTCCTGTAGTGTTCCAAATAGTGCTCTAAATAGTGTCATGCATAAAAAAGGTAGGTTAGACACTTGGCACCAGTGATGTTAACACTCTCTAAATCTGTTCTTAGCGTTGAGAATATGGTTAATAGTAGTCCCATACCAGACCACACAGTATAAGAAACAATCACTTTGCTAGTCCTCAAACAAGTAAAATAATTAAATAGCCCCCTCTTTTCCAACTCCTCTTTGGATTACAGAAAACGATTTATAAATAAATGAATAAATGTTTAGTACTCTAATATGGGGGGGGATCTTTGGTTACTTGCATGTAATTTCTTCAACTATCACTTCATTAATTTCAACGTTATGAACTATTTTTTTGTTTTTCTGGAAGAGATGGAATGCTTCAGAGAAGGTTCATAGCATTCCATGAAAAATAGCACCTGTCTTTTTCCAGGAAGCAATCTGATCCTTGGAGCTCTTTTTGAATAGGGAGCTCTTTTCCTGAATCATATGGTATCCATGCCACTGATGTAATAAAAAGAGAAACAAACTACAGCTGCCAGTTGTTGATTAAGTCTGATAACTTACCCTGGCTAATGAGATGGAGGTTTTCCATGCTTCCCCTGCCTAATGTCGTTCATTAAATGCACACTTATTAAATATTCAGATAATTGTGGTAGTCAAAATAGTGGTAATGATAGCCACATGATGACAATGATGAGAAATGAAAGTATCCTTGAATGGAAAAGGGGAGAAGGTTTCAATTTGCCGAAGCAAATCAAAAGAGGTTATAGAACTGCCATGAGCTGTGTGTAGAATATATAAGACTAGTTAGATGTTCCTTTGCTTTGTAATGTTTTTTAATAAACTGAGAGTAATCACCTACATTTCCCGGGATTACTTGGACACACAAAAGTACAACCAATTCCCAAGCTACACAAATATTTTCTCTTACTTTAAGTTTGCATTTTGACCTGAAACTAGAAAAGCTCAGTCTCAGCATTGTAATGTACATTCTGTTTCAGTTTCTTGTTTATGATAGTTAAATTTTAGGTCAAATACCCTCCTAGAACCAACTACCTTATATTAAAGAGAGTCTCCAACCTCAAATAAACAAGACTGTTTTTTGTTTGGTTGGTTGGCTTGAAGTTTTTTCCTTAAGAGGTTTGCACCTAAAATTTTTTTCTTGGTTGTATTTTTCAGCTTTGTCAGAGTCTCCAAGTTTGGCACAGGATGAGATGTGAAGATGTCAGAACATTCAAGGAAACTTCTATTTTGTAGAATCGAAAGGATTTGATAAGAATATGAATTGTCAGTTTTGCTCATCACTCAGTTCTAAAATCTATACTCAAACCTTTCATGTCTGTCTTATCCCTCACTAGCATCAAACATAATAAAATCAAAATAAACTTCTGATGAAAATCAGGTTTCAAAATTTTTACCATGAGTTTCTTTTCTGTTTGATTCTTTTTGATCAGCACCAGATACACCAGAAACAAGCAAGTTTCTTCCAAATCCCATTTTGTCTTAGCAGTACTCCTAGCAAGGAAAAAAAAAGATAAATATGGAAATGATGTTCAGATATTTCTTCTATCACTTCTTTTAATGAGTTCATAAAAGCAATACTCATGTTGGCCTTATAAATTTTCCAAATTGAAAATAGCATGGATAATACAATAGGCTCAGCTTTTGAATTTGTAGTGATCTTTCTTTTGCATTAGGAAATTTTACATCCCTGACAGTTTGCTAGCATGATTTTCTTTTTTCTCGTGAGACTAATGTAAGTCTAATGGGTTCATTTAAGCTTGTAATGAATATCTTAGGAGTTTTCACTCTCGAGTTTCCAGTCCTAGTAGGTGACCATAGTTTGTTTGCATTTGCCTTTGTATTTGATGCTACATGGTGGTGAAATGCAATCCTTTGCTGTCTATACAACTATTATGATACCTTTGCAACATGATGTGCTCACTGACGCTAGTTTACCTTTTGTAGCCCCAGGCATGCAACCTGGTGGCATTTGACTGTACCTGCTCCAAAGAAAGCATTGGTCTTATGACAGTTTTGTGATGTGGAATAAGCTGAAAGCAGGTTCAACTGACCCGATTATAACAACATGCCTGAGTCTGGAGACTCTTCTAGCTATTTTTTTCCTCATATTTGGTGAAGGCTATGACATGGCAGAGAGAGAGAGAGAGTGAGAGAGAGAGCAAGAGAGAGAGAGCAAGAGAGAAAGAGAGAGAGAAATGTCTTTGACCAACTCTATGAACTATAGGAGCTTGTCAGAGATCTGCTTTTTTTTTTCTTTTTATTCTGTCGTCCTGAGAAGGACAGCAGAAAACCTGAAACATACTTACAATAATCAACTTAACAGAGTCACAATTAATGGTGTCAGTGAAACAACACCAGTGGCATTTCCCAAATTTCTAAATTGGACGGTATTATCAGTGGTGATTTCATTGGGAGAGATAGCTGAGGAACTGTAGTCACACTTTTTTAGAGTATAAGATTGTATATTTATGTGGATAACAATGGATGGCTTGAAGGAGATTATGGACAGTGCCCAAGTCTTCCACCCCTATTTCTCGGCACTCCTAACATCCACAGCTAATTTGGTTGACCAGTTTGGAAGATTTGACTTAACTGTTTCTACATTTTATGAAATATAATACGTAGACTAACATAAAACTAGATAAGCTTGATAAGGAATACTCATTTAAATTAGCCTCATGTGTACTGAGGCTGAGCATCATTGAGAGTAGACCCCATCTCTGTGGATGATGGGACTGATTACGCCCATCAGCCAGTGGATCAAAGATGAAAAAGACTTTTAGAAACTAATAATACAGGGACACCATGCAGCGTGTTCTTTATCTATGCATGTTGGTCATGCTGGTGAGTAGATCCTCCTGGGTTAGTGTGTAATGCCATTTCCATGAGTTACTACTTGAATGAGCCCTTGTGTTCACAGATATTGTCATTAGAGTTGTTGTGGGTTCTTTTGCAACTTCTTTTGTACCCAGGAAAATAATAAACATACAGAATATTTCATACCAGTGACTTTTGTTCCAGTTTCTCCATGACATCTAAATTAGTTCTATTAAGTCTAATTCCCAAAGAAGCTTTCCTTGCTTAGGTCCATCTGCCAGAATGAATTGTCATTTATATTGCACCAAGAAAGTGGTAAGCATGTTGGGCAAATTTGTCACAAATATGTCAACTACTGCTGATATACGAGCAGAAATATTGCATAAGTTTTCTTTGAAAGAAATAACAAACTAAAAAACATCTACTGAGTACATAAGTTTTTCATCACTGCTTTGGTGCCATGAGGCCCAAAAATTCTCCCTTACAAAGCCACCCACTGGGGAGAAGAAAAAAAAGAAGAAAAATAACATTTCCAGTGTTAAGAAAAGAAGTCAAAAGCTGACTCGAAGACTTTCCTTATGTTCTCCCTAGAGCTTTATGGAGAATAGTCTGTGCTGATAACTGTTTCCAATCAACAGGATGAAAGTGAATGCAAAAAAAGAACAATCTCCTGTATATATATTTAGTATATGCTCGCTTCTTCTCTAAGATAGAAGACATCTAGAAGAAACCTAGAAAAGGTGTTACTAGACATGTCTTTTCACCTCTCACAGAATTGTCCTACTTGCTCTTTTTTTTAGAGTGCTTTTAATACCTTCCTTAAAAATTTATGACAGCATAATAATCTGATATTATGGTATAATCAGTATGATACTCTTTAATATTCACTATGACTCAACTTTCATAACATTCTTGCCATACTAGAAAATATATTTTAAATAAGTAAAACAGTTTCAGCTAAGTCACTGTGCCTGGAATTAGGGAACCACCAAGAGAGTGTGATAACCTTTGAAACTTGGTTCTTTGAGTAAGGTAAAAATCAGGCTCCATAGGGCATACCAATGATATCCTATCTTTTGTTTCTCAAGTCACTGAGTTATAAAGTTGTCTTCTGACTTTGTGTATAAGAATAAAATAGCTTAATATTTATTACGAACAAGACCATACTTCAAACAATGCTTAGAATGAATATTTCAAGAAAGCTATTTTTACATTATGTGCCCCCCTTGGCCAACAATAAGACAATGCTCTAGACCTAGCAGTTATGACAGGCCCTATAATAACTACGAAGAAACTGTGTATTTAATTAACTCTGTTTTTCCATATTTTAAAAACTGTTATTCAGTCACAAACTAGGTTTATTCATTCTCGCTTCTTTTCATTTTGCTTGCATAAGTGAAGACAATTATCTTACCAGTAAATCAATGTTAATTTCACCTGCAAAGAAATGTTGAGAGAAATTGAGCAAGAGGAGAAATACATATAAACAAAAGCCATATTTTAGGCCCGTATACTAGGCACTTGCATTTTTTTGTTGGCATACATTTGGGGAGCATTTTCTTATATAGCTATGACCACTAAATTATACTCCTTGATGACCTCAAATATGTTCTATGCATCCTCCTAATAGCAAACTGCAGAATATCTGACTGGTGGTAGGTAATCAATAAATATCTGATTAAAAATTAAACCAGTGGGACAACAAACTCCATGTTTTATCTTTTAACATAATATCTTGTCTTTCAGAAGAATGCAGAATTTTTGCAATTGGTCACATCAAAGCTAGCTAGCTCTTCAGTACTGAGCTGGAAAAAAGTTAACTCATTCCTTTCCTTTTTACCCTAGACGTGTTTTACAAGGCCATCTATTCATACTCCTTTTGAAGGAAATTGGCCTTCGTAAGTCTTCTCAGAAGCTGAAAGGTTATTTATAAAAGAAATGATTTTATGTCCTAAGCTGTGGATATGAGACTGGAGCTAGCCATTTGGCCAAGGAAGTTTACCACATACTAATATACTACCCAGCGATCTAGGATCCACATAGCCTCTGAATACATAAGATTAGCCAATCGTAGTCTCAGTCTTTAGAACATGAATGAAAGGAAAAACTTTTTTCAGTGACAAAGGAAATGACAGAGAGAAACACACAACAATGATAATGGTCGTGGGGACAGAGGAGATGAGGTAGCTGAAGTCTATTAATGGTAAATCACTAGAAGAAGACTCTAAAACTCCTGCTGCTAAAATCTTTAAAAGACCTGGAGTTCAGAACCGCCTTACTAAGAGCTGGACTATTATCAATCATCTACTTAGTTATCTGTGAGAATCCACTACTGAAACCATGCCGTATGCTCTTTGAACTTCTGTTTTCTCTAGCTAGCTTAAGTAGTACTTTATATCTCATAATTAAATAATCATGATGAATCTCAGAATATTTTCACATTTGTGAGTAGTTTTTTTATTACACAGCCCTTTGCTCTTGAAGAATGCTTAAGAGATATGGAGAAACAAGGAAGGAAGGATACTAGAAAGTTAGAGGAGGTCTCACTAGTCTTCCAGTACATACCCAAACTATCATCTGGGGGCTTCTTTCTACTTATTGTTGTACATAATAATTGACACCAATTTTCTGTGTGTCTGAGATAAACCATAGAGACTGAAAAGTTTGAAAAGACTAGGAAACAAGATAAATCTAGTGAAAACTGTTAAATTAATAGATGCTTCTTTTTTTTTGTCTTTCACATTTTTTAAATTTTATTTTATTTCTTATTTTTTTTAGTAAACATATTTTTTATTATAAAATTGTGGGATACAGATAAGGGCTAGGTATACAAATGTGCATCATTCAGGCACCCTTGTTAATAAGGGGTGCCTCCCCATCCCCAGACAGTTATTGACTACCGTTAGTCCCACCTCCCTTCCCCTCCCTACCCCCCCATAGTTTCCTACCACTGTCAGTCCTTTTTTTTTTTTTTTAAGTATTATGGTAGATGATCAAAGTCCACTATATGAGTGAGAACATGTGATACTCAGATTTTTGTTTCTGTGAGAGATTACTCAGTATTATAGACTCTAGCTCCATCCAGGTTGCTACAAAATTCATGATTTTGGTTTTTTTTTTATGGCTGCATAGTATTCCATTGTGTATATGTACCACATTTTTTTAATCCAGTCCTCTTTTGATGGACAGCATGGTTGGTTCCAGGTTCTTGCTATTGTGAACAATGCTGCGATAAACATTCGTGTACAGGTATAATAGATGCTTCTTAATCTTTAATGTTCGTAAGAATGATCTGGAAATCATGTTAAAAATGAAAATTCTAATTCCATAGACTAAAAAAATGGGGCCTAAGATTCTACATTTTTTATAAGCTTCATGTGATGCCAATGCTGCTGGTAAAGCCAATCATGTTTTGAGTAGCAAGATAAATGAAGATACTTTTCATGCAATTATATAATCATTCTTGTTTAGTCTTTGCAGGATTATAAAATAGAAGATGACCACTGAAACCAGACAAGTCCACCACTTTGAGCAACTCATTTAACCCATCAAAGCTTTTGTTTCCTCATTTGTAAAATGGTGATGATAATATTTATTTTGCACAATTCTGAAAAGTAAATGATGTAAAGTATGCAAATTCTACAACAGTTCCTAAGCAAGTGGTACTGATTTTCCATTAATTCACTATATTAATCAGATAGCATTTATTGAACAATATAAAATTTCTTATAATAAGTTTGCTAGAGAAGAAGAAATGTATGTTCTCTGCTCCAAAAGTGTACAAACCAGTAAGAGTAAAAAAAAAAAAGTCTACAGGTTGCTATAATATCCTGTGATATATGATCATAAATGTCATGGAGAAATAAAAATAAAATGCTTTGGAGTTTGGAAAAAGGCAGGTTGACTAAGGAATGGAGGAATGAGAAGAAGGTAGAGAGATGAGGGAAGGTTTTAGAAAGAAGACTGCTTTTGAACTACATCTTGAAGGACATGTAAGAGCTCACCAGGCAGAGAAGATGGGGCCTATAATTTTAGAAAAGGAAATAGTTTGTAAAACCACGGTAGTGTGAAAACTGTGGTCTTCTTATGGCACACTCAGAATTCCAATGTGACTAGAACTAGATTGCACTGGAAGAATGGAGGGAAAATGAAGCTTGCTGCATCTAAAAGGTACAGGGTCCTGTATGCCATGCTGGGATGCTTGGACAGACTGCCTCTCTTATTGTAGCTCTCATCATATCTTTTTTATGATTATGGACTAGCTCATGTATAACTCTGCATCTCTGATATAAATACCTGGCCCATCACAATACTCAGTGAGTTCTTGTTGACAAAATAAATGTATAAATCATAAGGGGAGACAGTTTCTTGGGGAAGGGGTTAAGGCCTGAAATAATATCCCTTGAACAAATCTTATAGACAGCTGCCTTTTCTGCTTATCCTGCAGTGACCCCTCGACCATATGGGAGCTCTAGCATAAATATGCTCTTTAGAGTGACACCACGCATTTTTTTTTATTTGGCATGATTGTTACATTATATAACAAAACAACTATCCCATTATACAACCCATTGCATGCATTTCACTTGGCCTCCCTGTGATGATTCAATCTCTTAGTAGTGCTTAAGATGGTAAAGGTTGAGAGAAATGATTATACTCTAAGCAGATTGAGATCATCAGTTGAAAACTATGGTGTGTCAGCATTGCACCCACCATCGCTTGTAACACAAAGTTCAGTAATATAGCTCGCAGCTACTAGTTGATTAGAACAGCTTTGCAGACCCAGACTTCTGCTTTCTTAACACACAGAAGCACGGGGCTGCTTGTTTTCCCAAAGAAACTGAATGGCACAGTCTCCAGTGAACAATATGATTTCAATACAGTAAGCCTGCTACATCTCACTTCATTTTTGTTTCATCTATTGATTTCTTCAGGACTGTGCACATGTATTGGAATACCTTTATTGAACCCCCCAGGCATTCCACGTAAATGCAAACAGAATAATTAGGAACAAGTGTAAAAGAATAATTGTAAAGAAGATCATGCCTTTATATTATATTAGAAATAGAAACCTTGGGTTTATCAGATGGAACCATTTTAGGGCTTGCTGTCAGAAGAATGCTGAAGCAGGCAAAATTTATCTTATTCAAGGGGAGGACAGCATAGTGGTCAAGGTCATCGGTTGGAGGCAGGCAATCAGGATTTGAAATCTACGTGAAGACTTCCTGACTTTGTGATTTGTGATGTATTACTCAATATTTCACACTTCAAGTTCATCATCTATAAAGTGAGGATTATATAATTACCCAATCTATAAGAGTATGGCGAGCTAATCCATAAAATATCACTTAGAATAGTGCTGGTACACACTAAGAGCTTAACAAATGTTCACTACTCTTATAATCTTCAGAATCTTCACCACGCTAATAAAGTAAATAATCCCTACTTCCAGAGTACCTTGTTTCATGTTTCAAAAGTTTCCTATATCCTTTATTTTTCTTTTGCATGGTACTATTTCTAGCACAAGTTCCAGTAATTTATATATTTGTGTAATTGTGTCCTACCAGAAACCCTTTTATCTTATCTTTTATCTCTCATTGTAGAAGAAAATTACTTTTAGAGAAATTTTAAGGAATCCATAGCATTAATAATCAAATTATAAGAACCTATTACCTCAGCTCACAATGAAAGCCCTTGAAGTTACAGCAATATGCCGTAATTCATGCAACAAACATTCATTGAACATTCTATATGTCAGATACTCCTTGATGCTGGGGATGAAAAATAAAATAAAATAGGCAAGGTTATGCAGGTGCTCAATATTCACTGGGGAGCATGGCAGCACCAGAAAAGGAAATTTAGCCCAGTTTCATGTAGCGGAGGAGATGGTGGCAGGAAAGAGTCTTTCCTTATATCCTTGTAGACTCTTCTAGAGTTGCTTAATGACAAACATCAGTCTTTATTTATTATTTGACTTTCTAAGACAAAATCTCCTTTTTCTCTCTTCAAAAAATCCTGAAAATATAACCTTCCACACATTTATAATATTCAGAGAACTGGGGAAAAAATATAATAATTATCCAACACAGAAGTTGGAGAGTTGGGTCCCATCAGAAAACTTTCCTTCAGGCATTACGTACTGAAACTTTGAAAGTAGCATGTGTGCATCCATTCATTTACTCATTCAGTTATCCCTCTCACTATGCCTTCCTGCACACTGCTTCTGAGCACTCACAACCCATGTCAACAGAGTCAGACAAAATGCAGTCTATTCAAGAAAGCAAGCATCCTTGTCCACGTGAGAACTAAAAGTTCATAAAAGATAAAAAACATAAAATAACAAAAATAGTTACACAAAAATTAAATGAAATATATGATTAAATCCCAAAGAACTATTCAATCAGTGACTCTTGATGTTCTGGAAAAGACATCAGTTATGATAGCAAATATTGTAAGTTTCATCTCAAATGCCACTTCTTATCAACTGGAAGTGGATGCCGGGAAAACTGTGTTGCCAGCGACTATGTGAATTTGCTGGACTCAGAAGGAAACAGCTTAGGGACAGTGTTGGTCATGTCACAGGGATGAGAAGAATCAGCACTCTGCCATATTTTTTTCAAGGTCTGCTGCTACATAGAATGACAGTTAGGAAAAAGTGGTGGTGGTGTAATAGACTTAGATTCTGCTGCTTGCTAGCTTTGTGACCTTGGGTAATTTATTTAACTTCTCTGAGCCTCAGTTATCTCATTTGAAAAGCGATGATACTATCATCTCAAAAAGTGTTAGCTTTATCATTCCACTGATCTGTAGCTTCATGAAAGACAGGACCAAGTCTGTCTCAGTAATGTGTCTGTCTCAGTCATGTTTAGATCCCTGGTATATGGTCCAGCAAGCACCTTCCCCCTGCAACACATACATACATACACAATGAGAATAGTCTTTGGAGGAATTGGAATTTGAGAAAAAACTTTAAAACTGGTAGAATATTAATATGTCAAGGAGCATGAGAGAAGTTACTATCTGAGACAAAGAGTCAGCAAGACATGAAAATAAAATGAGTACGACAATCATGGACTGAAGAAGAGATCGACAAGCCAGAGGAAAGAAAGATAAATAACATCAAAACAACCTTGATTTGAGGAAATGCTAAGAGATCATCTCATTTGTATTTCATTTTGTGAAGAAAGACAACTGAAGCTCAGAGGAGTTTAAATAGCTTATAGTGGGAGATATTGGCATAGCTAAGATTACAACCCAGATTGCCTGACACATACTTCAGTGCTCACTTGGGAAGGAACTGGAAAAAAATTCTGGGAAGCCAGTCTAAAATCATATGATAGAGTTCTCCATATGGAAAGTTTACTCCTTAAGTAATGAGGCTTTCTCTTTTCCATCACCAACAGGATAAGGTCAGAATGAAATTCCCTAGAGCCCCTTTGTGGGGCATGATCAAGAATGGTGAGGCCACAATGTGAATGCTACTAATCAGTTCGCAAGATTCTTGAGAGACTATGAACAACAACAACAACAAAAATCAAAACAAAACAGAAACATCCAAGCTTATCTAGATGAAAAACAGAACCCAATTGTGTTGTTAAGAGGAGGTTCATTGGGCTAATTGCTTGATTTAAGTAGAAACTAAGTGAGGAAAATAGGAAATGAATTTCCTCTGCCCTGAAAACACCATATTGTATTTGTAATATGCCCAATACAATCTAAAGGTAAAAACTACATGTAATACCATGCTTGAAGCTTTGGGTTTTGTTGTTGTTGCTGTTGTTTAAAGAGCTCAGATATTGTCTCTGATTTTACTATTACTCGTAACATCTATGCCTTTGTATATAGGAGCAGACATATTTTTAGTTTCACTCTACAATGGAGCAATAATTAGCAGTTAAATATGAATAACGCTCTGGTTTCTTGGCACCAATAACCTTATTTCTTACACTTGATGCTGTCCTACCCAAAGATGTAAAACCAGCTCCTGATGTCTTCCCGAGGTGGGTAAATGCTGCTAATTTTTATTTGCCATCTAGTAAATGAAAGCCAGATTTGGAGGTGGAACCTTCATAGTGAAGTTGCTTCATCCTGAGAAAATGTTGGTGTCTGTTTACATCCATATATTAATGGAATAATCTTCCAGATCAGTCAGAGTACTTGAGACACAATCAATGATACATATGCCCCCATTGTTCTTAATTAGCTTCTGATTAAAATGTCTTCTCATGCTCTTCAAGCTTAATTGTTGTCATTGAGATCCATGAAAGTACTCTTGCAAAGATTTCTGTATAAAGAATTAGAGGCAGGGGATCTACAGTGAAGCACTATGTCCCCAGGAATTTTTTCTCTCTCCCTTGATTATAATCAGTCCCTGACTGCCATTATACAAAAATTACAATACCCAGGTAATACACACCCTGAAAACATACTGTGACTAATATTTGGGTTCTTCAGGCGAAAGAGCCATGCAGGGCCAGTTTTTATGTTCAACAATGCCCAGAAGTTTCTTTCATCCATTTCTTCCATCTGTGCTTTTTCCTCTTCTCCATCCACATGTAAGCATTACAGAGCCGAATTTGGGCCTAAATTTCAAACATTGTGTTCCTTGCAGTAAACCCTGGGATTGCTTCTTCGACATGGATTGCACCCTTCCCCACTGTGTAGCAGTTCTGGATGCACATTACAATCTACCTGAGAATTACTTTTTAAATCACGAACCCCTTGGCCCTATCCTAGATCAGTTCAATCAGAATCTTTTTACAGAGGTTAAGAGCAAGGGCTTTGGAGTCAGCAGCTTGAAATGAGTGTGTATCCTGATTCTACACTTGAGGCTGTCCTACCCATAGCCATAAAATTATTTAATCTCTTGGTGCCTCCATTTTCTTATGTATGAAAATGGGGTTAATAATAGTACCTATAGCATGAATGTGTGCTTAGAATAGTGCTTGGTGCACAGAAGCACAATTTAAGTATTGGATATAATGATGAATTATTAGACAAGTCATGATCATGATGGTAGAGGAAATGGAGCTAGGATTTGGGCAAATCCTTCCTGAAGCCCATCCCACCTCTGAACATTTTAGATTGGGAAGCCAATGAGTCATTTTTATTTTTTAAGTCTTTTTGAGTTTTTTTTCTGTTATTTGCAACTCATATGCAAGCAATGTTAAAGCTAGGCTAAGCAGCCTAGTGTGGGCATTCTATTAATACTATAGAAAAAGCACCAGTCAAAAGACCTGAATTCTAGTCCAAGTGCTACTCCTCTTCAGAACATATGATTTCAGAAGGCTTTGCAGTGTTATCTTCATTTCATATGTGCATCTAGTGCACTGACATCTAGTAACCCACCAGCTAAGTCTCCTCACTCTTCAATTCTGTTTATCTCATAAATGAGGACACTGAACTAGAAGAATCTGAAGGACAGTCAAGCTTAAGGAGTTCATATTGTTAATAATCTCTCGGTGACCAAGGCATAACTCTTAGAATAAGAAAATTAGTGAAGTGAACTTTGTAGTACTTTGCACACAAGCTATTCTTTGCTTGCAAAGGAGTTTGTTTCCCTTGTCTCTGAAGATGAATAGGAGGGAGGTGTTCAATGCTGCTAATTCTTAGAATGGAAACCAAGGCAACAGCAGAAAATAATACAAGAGAGGTGCTGATTCTAGACAGCTGATGAATACAAAAATTACCTGTCTTTGTTACATGTTTGGAGCAGAGTCTTCCTGCAATTTATCTAGGCATCTCAAGAGTATATATATATAAAACAACTCTGAAACATTTTCTTAAATAGAAGCGACTCATAAACAACATTTAAAAAAGCAACTGACCCTCACAAGCTATCTTTCATGCAGCTTGCCCAAGACAGAATTAAGGTAACATGACTATGCACACAAGTGGTTTAGATTGTGGGCATGTAACATCCAAATAACTGCTTGAATTCTAAAGCAGAGAATATACACTGACCACTTTAAGGTTTAATGTTTAAAATCAGTAATTTTCATATTAAAAAATCCAGTTTTCTGGCCTCTCTAGAAAAAACATGGAAGATCTGGCAACCCTGGGCTGGCTTTCTCCAGTCAATAATAGGCTACTACTGAGCAGCAGCTGCCCTTAGACTGTGTCCAGTTTGCTGCAGCAACTCCCTCCCTGACCTCAGCAGGACGTGAAGGCTGGCAGTTCTCAATATCCAGCTTCCACTCATGTCTTCTCACACTTGGCCTGATTCACTCATCTCCACCAATTGTCTGACACTTGTGAATACTTGAGTTTGCGATCCCAGTTTACCTTTAAACTTTGTCCACATCCAAGTTGATTGGCCTGAATTTAACTTTTTAAAAATTGAGTGCAGTTCTTCAAATGACCAAAGGAATGAAGAGCACTGGCTCTGTGATGTCATATCACTGGTTTAACTGTTTTACTTCGCAATAATTGCAGGACATGTTCTATAGGCACAGAAAGGTAGTTACATGTTTGATAAACTTCTAGTATGGACTTAGACGTCTATGTGTCACAAAGAAGTAACAGTTCTTCTGCTCACCAATGAGATGAACTGAGGAAGAGCTTTATGGCCCAGGCCTCAAATTGCTTTACAGATTAGCCTGAAGCCTTCTCTGCATCTCCCTCATTTCCTTTATGAGCTTAGGTCAGAAACAGCTTTTCCAGCACCACCTGTTAGAAGAACACGAAATGTCAGGACAGATTTATGGATTCAGAAATTGACATTGGATCATAATTCAGTTTAGGGTAGAAGGAACAGGAATGCCAAAAATGACTTGGAGTTCGTTCTTTTGTGGTCACAACAACAATAAAAAGAAAGCATTGACTCCTCAGCTAAAGCTACTTCTTTCACCTTTGCCCCCAACTCTTGTTTTGGTATGTGTACTAGTTACATAAATACTAAGTAGTCAATTAAAATGAAGACCTAAAATCTGCTGAACATTCTGCTATTTTTTTTAAAACATCTGACTCTAGGCTTTTTCTTCATGACCACCATTTTTTTCCTTTGTCTTCTTTCTTTCTTTTTTTTTGAGTTGGAGTCTCACTCTGTCGCCCTCATTGCAGTACAGTGGCTGCTCTCGGGCACCGCAGCCTCGACCTGCTGGGCTCTGGCGATCCTTCCGCCTCAGCCTTCCAAGTAGCCGGAACTACAGGCATGCGCTACCATGCCTGGCTGATTTTTTGATTTATTGTAGAGATGAGGTCTTGCTGCCCAGGCGGGTCTCAAACCCACGGGCTCAGGCAATCCACTCACCTCAGCCTCCCAAAGGCGCGGGATTACAGGCTGAGCCACCGAGCCCGGCTGTCTTCTTTCTTTTTTCCCCTCCTAGTTCCTCACTTCTACCAAATCCTTGCTTTTGAACTTGGCTGTCCCCTTCTCTAAATTGTGACTCCCATGGGAAGAACACATCTTATGCATCGTTGTTCTTCCAATTGTTTTTATTTATTTATGTGTTTTTAAAATTGTTTTAAAGATGTGGGGTATAATCCCCCAATTCTTAAAGAAGTTACTTGGTGCTATAGAAGCTCAAAACCAATTTGTAGTTTCCTAAGTGATTGATGGCCTCCAGTACCTTATGTCCTTCCTCTTATTCCAGGACATCCAGCCGTTCTCTGGTTTCATTTACTTCACTACCAAACCTGAACCCCACAATCAGCCATATCAGTAAATTCTTGTGTTTCACTTTATCCTATTGCTCTTTGCCAAGTTACCACAGCGTCAAAGGTTACTAAAAGTAACTGCAACTAGAAGTTTTGAAGAAAGATTTATTAGTGCTAAAATATTTCCTGTAGAAGCACACTATAAAATAACTGATCCTTTACGGACATACTGGCAGGACAATTAAGTTCATGAACTTACCACTGCATGCTTATGTTGACAGCAGTGTACAAACAACTTGGTAAGGTTTCATAACCTTGGCATATGAGTGTCTCACAGCTATGTTCATGGCAATATGTGGCGGTGTCTTGCTGAATGCTGTTCATTATTGTTGTTGCATGTTTTTGTGTGTCATCACAAGAATGTTGGAGCTTAAATTAGAGCAACAAACAAACATTAAATTTCTTGTTAAACTTGGCAGGAGTGGAAGTGAAATCAAGGAAAAGTTAGTCCAAATTTATGGAGATAATGCCATGAGGAAAATGACAGGAAACAAATGGATTGAACGTTTTTCTGAGGGGAGAGAAAGCATCACTGATGAAAAGAGGTAGAGAGGTCAGGATGGCTAGTCATGAGCGGAACTGACAAGAACATTGCAAAATTCATCGAATTGTGCATAAAAACCATTGGCTGACTTTGAGAAGCACAGTAAACCAAATAAACATTGATAGAGAAATAGTTAGGAAAATCTTAATTGAAAATCTTGACATGAGAAAGGTGTGGGCAAAATTGGTCCAGAAGGAGCTCTTGCACCATGGCAATGCACCAGTTTACACAGCACTGTCCGTGAGGCAGTTTTTAACCAGTAAACAAATAACTGTGTTGGAAAACTCTCCCTACTCACCTGACCTGGCCCCCAATGACTTTTTTCTTTACCTGAAGATAAAGGAAATATTAAAAGGAAGACATTTTTATGACATTCAGGATATCAAGGGTAATATGATAACAGCTCTGTTGGCCATTCCAGAAAAAGAATTTCAAAATTGCTTTGATGGGTAGAGTAGATGCTGGCATTGGTGTATAGCTTCCCAAGGAGGTCACTTCAAAATGACCATAGTGATATTCAGCAAGGAGGTATGCAGCACTTTCTCTAGGATGAGTTCATGAATTTACTTGTCATATCTACTCAGTTATTCTACCATAGCATATATCCCCTAAATTCTCTAGAATCCAACTTCTTAACATCTCTTACTATTCACTCTTATTTAATGAACTAGTACACCTCTGAAATTTAGATAACCTAGTTTAAGTGCCCTTAATTCTCCATTCCCTTTTTCAAAGTATCATTGCATTGTAATTTTTTTTTATTTGTGCATCTTTGTTATCTCATCAATTCACTTATTTATTTGTTTCTTCCTGTCATGATCTCTGAGACATTTTTCTCATTCCCCTCCCTTTTTCTCTTTCTCCATTTTCTCTTCTGTTTGTTGTATTTTATATTCTGACGTTCATTTACTTAAGTCTACAGCAGCTCTTTTAAAGGTTAACTGTGATCTCACAATTGCCAAATCAAGTGTTTCATAAATTCTATTCCTCATAAACACTTGCATTTTTCAACACTATGTTTATCACTCTACTTTTGAATTCTTTGAAACAGTAACTTTCATGACACTGTCATAATTTGTTTCTATGACTTATTCAATTATTTCTTACCTACCTCCCATTTTTGGCTCCTCCTTGTCCCACACTTTCAATCACACAGATTTCTAATCAATTTTGATTCTTTCCTTTTCTTTATAGCCTTGTGTAATCAGTCCCCAAGTCCTGAAGTGTACTTCAGGGGACAAGATACACATTTAAACTGGTGTATTGCTGTCTAGTATTTGATTTAAACAGTTCAGTCTCTTTTCAGATGCCTAAGATGTTCTAGAAGTATATTCTGGAAAGCTTCAAGTAAGAGATTAAAATCAGAAAGGGCGTTAAATCTGTAAAATCAGAAAAGTCGTTCAGTAGTTGATGTCTGACAGGTAAGCCGATGCTTGGGCACATTTATCTTTTGCCTGTAACGTTAAATGGGAATTTAGTCCAGAGGAAACACATTCCTCGTGGCCAGGATGCCATCAACTCCTTTCCTACCAAGAAAAGAGAAAGGAGAAATAAATTATTTGTAACAGCAGGGATCATTTTTGGTTGCAAGTGAGAGAAATACAGCTCAGACAAGCTTAGGCCAATATAAGAGATGCATTGGCAAACATAATTAAACTTGGAGAAGGGAAGCAGTGGCTCTGACACAACCAGAACAATTGACTATTTGGTATCTCTTGCCCATTCTTTTCTTTCATTTCAACTATGTTCTCTTTGGTCAACTTTTTTGATGATGTTTGACTCATGGCAACTGGAAATCTGAATTCATATAATCGTATTTTCTCCAACAGGGTAGAAAGATATATTTCCTTTAGTTCCAATTAAAAAAAAAAGTAGAAAAGACTTTGTGTGACCGGCTTGGGTAATAAACACGTTGAGCATTCCTAATCAGAAAATCTGCAATCTGAAATGCTCCAAAATCTGGAAGTGTTTGAGCACTAACAAGAAGCCACAAGAGGAAGATTCCACATCTGACCTCATGCAATGAATTGCAATCAAAACGCTATCAAAACTTTTTTATGCTCAAAGCTAATAAATTTCATATAAAATTATCCTCAGACTATGTAAAATGTATGAAACATGAGTGAATTTCTTGTTTAGGTTTGGGTCCCCTTCCCAAGATATCTCATTATGTTTGTACAAATACTCTGAAATCCAAAAACTTATAAAAATCTAAACACTTCTGGTCCCAAGCATTTTTCAACACTATTTCTACTACTTATCAGATAAAGGGTACTCAATTCGGTGTTAAAATTCCAGATCAATCAATTTGCTTAGGCATATAAGGCCATGTAAGAAGTTAGAAGCTCTTATTCACATAAAACAAGATCCATAAAACATGGACCTAGATAGTACCTTCTTCAAGCCAACATCAGTCCACACCTAGGACTTGATTCCTATTTTAGTAGAATGACTATTCCACATAAGATTTGTTCTCAGATTTTAAGCATATTTTCTACCAACCAGGACAGTTGACTTTAACCTTTATTTTAGTTCATAAAATTTAACTTTTTCTGGTTAAGAAACTAGCATTTTATGCATGTGTCACTACTGAATTGGGAGAGAAGAATTAAATACAGTGTTCACTAATCTTAAAATCTTAGAATTCAAATTTTGACTAAATTCACCAAATAGATTACACAGCAGCTTATATGCATTTTACAGGTGACATAGCACTTTTGTGGAGTTCTTAGGACAGTCCATCAGGGCTGGGCCTATGGTGAGTTAACACGGTGACTGGGATTGCAAGGTGTACAAAAAAGGGCAAGTGCAAAGTCATGCTGTTTCTCTGCTCCCACTTCTGCTGTTGTAGACATTGTCATTGCTACCCTCTTCCATGACTCTACTCTTAGAGATCTCTAGGAACTTGTGTTCCTCTATCACACTAAGCCTTTCCTCAGACTTGAGGTCAGAATTATAAAATAGGTGAAGAAATTTCTTTGTCTCACAGTTCAAGTTTCACATATTCATTCTCAGATTACAATTCACTTGATGTGACACCTAAATGATTAAAAGTTATTCCAAACAACTGGGTAATACACTTGTAAATCTAAGGTCCTGTTTTGACAATCTTTTGTCAGCAAAATTCTGAAGGGATAGAAAAATCCAGCATAATAGCTTGTGGGTTGCTATATGTGTTTAAAGAATAGATGTAATGGAAACTTCAGAAAGCCAAACAATCAAATAGCGAGATTGCTAGCATCCTCCACGCTCTTCTCAAACAGAAATCTTCTTTTTTGGGGTGACGCAATTGAAAACAATTTTCTGTGTAAGACACAAAAACCACAGTTGAGAAATAATAAAAATACAGGGTTGCAGAATCAGAAAATTATTTCACATCTATCTTAAAAACACAAAGGCTGACAAAAATCAAAGCTTGGAAAAAGTTGACAGAGACCCCAATTCACAAATTCATCCTGCATTAGTTGCGGCTGCAGCTTTTTTTTTAATTGGCTACTCAAGGTCAGTTGTTGAAGAATGAGTAATTGGTAATGTATTGTATTAAACTCACATGCATAACAGTCAATTCTGAAACAATGACTGCTTTAATAAGAAATTGTTAATGCCTTCAGTATCCCAAACAAAATAATAATAATAATAATGAATCTGCTGAATACTGATGGAAAGCATGTAATATGCATTTTCACAGAAATGTCTTGTAATTTAGGATTAATTAATGTCCAATTATTGTAAGCTGTTACTAATAAATTTTAAAAGTCAGCTCTGCACTTCCATTTTGTAATGTTTTTATAAAATGGAACATTAGATGTTTTTAATCTTGTCTGTTCTTGCAAAATACCCCAGATAACATGCTGTTTTGCATTTCAAATAATATATACCCATTTAAATGCAAAACCAGGGTCCAATCAGAATAAGATGGCAATCAAATTACAATATTCAATGAAGAGTTTTCCAAGCTGACTTCATTAGTAAACTATCATGAATCTGAAGATCTTACAAGGTTTCTATTTGTTTGTACAACTGCAAAGGGCTCAATTATGGAGCTCTGAGAGAGTCTAAAAATAACATCACACTAATTAAAAGTTTCAACCGGATTTGGGCTAGCACTGTTTTGAAACTCCTTTTAATCCGTTTGACTTTCAAAATGGACTTAGGAATCTAAGGCTCTGTTTTTCAAGCATTGAATTAAAAAACAAATGGAAGAAACAAAAATGGAACCCATAGCCTTCCTCTTCCAGCTGTCTAAGATGACAGAGACGACTGTGGAGCTCTGTCTGAAAAGACCAGCCGTGAGGGTGCTGCTTCCATGTCCTCATGGGCTCTTAAGGGAACTCGGCTTCATTTTCTGGCATTATTGTGCATGTCAAAAACAAGCTGGAAGAATCTGTAGCTTCAAGTTGCTGAATCTTTGAAAAATGCAGGCAAGAGGTTCAGTCTTTGAAGTCATTTTCCCTTTGGGAGGTAAGATCCAGGTAATCAGAAAAAGCTCAGGAGGTCGGGCTATTATGATAATACTCTGCCAGTGCAGTTGCTGCTCACGATATTACATCATTTGGATCATCAAACTTTGTGGAAACTCACAGCAGGGTTTCTGCCTCAACAGGTGCTTTCTTTGTTTGAAAAACAGGGCAGTGACAGGGTGGGGGGTAGAAAGCACCTAGATTGCTGATTTTTTTTTTTTCCATTTATCCGACAGTGCAGTAGTGTTGTTCATTGAAAGTGGTATGGGGAAGGCTGGTAGATGTATCTTAGCTGGTTTATTTTTTGCTCTTTTACCTGCTTACATTTCTGTTTGAACTATTTTTTGTTTTCTCTTTTTCTTCCTTCTTCAGCAGACTTTTATGTACTCCAGAGACTTTCCATAAGATATGAGTTAAAATGTTAGGAAATTATTGTCTTTGGAGAAATGTTAATTTCTCACTCTAAGGAATCACAGAAATGAATCCTACTGATTTCAAGGATTCAAAAGCTGTATAAATGCTACACTAATTACACTCCTATTCTGGAAGTTATATAGGTATCAGAGCATCTGTCACTGCCACAGAAAAAACTTTAGAGTTAGTGACTAGCTTGAGAAAGAGTACAGCCTTGTAATTTGGTTTTATGTTGTGCTTATTAATGCACAAACTACTGTGGCAAGTAGTGTTTACATTCCTATGACGTTTAAATGAGCAAAACAGAGATTGTGGCCAAAGCAATGACGTCATCATGAACTGAAGGAGCAAATTGTGCCTTTCAGATCTTCATTGTAATGGTTTTAAGTTTCATTTCAGAGGCTGGATATCCTTTAGAAAACTTACTTTGTAGTTAAGTATTTTTAAGGGCAATAACTCATGAATAAAATATTGATGAGTGAGGGGGAAGCTCTAAACTCATATAAAGCTAACTCAATTATTTATGCAAATGGGAGCATGGGCTGCATAAATCAACCACTTCTAAAGCCAATTCCCTGGTTTTAATTTAGCCAATAATTTCTACTTTTCATCATTTTGCTTCAACAATCCCTTTACTTTCTCTCTAACCAAATATGCAACTAAATATCAAAATAGACCAGCTTAAATTTCATCTCACAGTCTCTTTCCATCCCTAAAAGGGTGGCTGTTGCATGGAAACGATCTAGAGAGGCAGCAGGTGGGAAGGAGGGAAGCCAAAGACCTGGAAACATCACAATCTGGAGAACAACCCCCCCCCACCGACAAGTCCGGTATTGGGTGGAACTCACATAACTTCTCATTTTCATCAGACTCATGTCAAAAGTTTACAAATTCCAATTTTAAGACTATTCAAACTATTCCTGACAGAAATTGTTTGGCATTCAGATTTCACTTGTAGAGGGTTTTCCTTATTACTGAATTTACGCTGAGTACAATTTGGTTGGGTCTTTGCAAAAGAAAATGTCCCCAAGGTAAGGAAAAGGACTAGATGTTCAGAGAAAATAATAGAGTGTCTTAAGAAACACAGATACCCTTTAAAAAGTAGCTAAATGAAAATTGTTCAAGGAGTGGGATAAAAACATATCATTAAAGCTCAATAGATGAACAGAGCTGATACAGGAAAATGATGCCAGACGATTTCTATCAAAAAGAGATCAGAAAGCAGGTGAAAAATACCATCACTTTGTGAAGGTATTAGACATGGGGTGATATATGAGCCCATCTGAAATATCACACAGCAATCCCACTCAATGTTATCCACATATCATATTTTTTATGATTCTTTTAGCTTGTGTATCAGTTTAACTTATGTATCTGTTTATACAGCTATACCCTTAGGGATCATAAGACATGCTATTTTATCAAATAATTTCTCTTTTTAATATAAGTTTGCCCAGTTTAACTTTTTAACATTGTAACCTCCCTTTGACTACAATGGAGAATGAATTTTAAACACAGTTATACTAAACAACTAAACACAGTGGTTTTTCTCATGGGACATACACCCATACTTTTCAAGGGAAAACAACTAACCAAATGAAGTTGAGATTATAAATAAAAATAACTTATAATTTTAGAAAAGAGGTGGTGAGTGGAGAAATCAATTCAATTTGTCAAAAGAAGATGCTAAATTCATGCCTATTCTCAGAAACATCTTTGCCTTAACTAGGAGAAACATGCTCATATGAACATACATGAATATATGTCTTTTTAATGTCTTCCCAATGCCCCCATGTTTTCCTAACAGAGCCTCAGTCTCCTTTCCTAGATGCTCGACACCTGGAATCTGAATGCAGAACAGCATAATGAAAAGTCAAACATGTTTAGATTTCTTTTTTTGTTGTTGTTGTTTTTAAGATCAGCCCTAGCCGGCTTGGTGGCTCAGCCTGTAATCCTGCGCTTTGGGAGGCTGAGGTGAGTGGATTGCCTGAGCCCGCGGGTTCGAGATTCACCTGGGCAACTTGGCGAGATAAAACAAAAAATTAGCCCGGTGTGGTAGCACGCGCCTGGAAGTGCTACTTGGAAGGCCGAGGTGGAAGGATCATAGGAGCCCATCAGGTCAAGGCTGCGGTGGCCGGGAGTTGCCACTGCACTCCAGTCTGGGTGACAGAGAGAAAAGATCAGCCCTACTTGCTACCAGACCATTATTGTGGTTCCTGCTCCATTGTCTGCTGCTGTGCTCTTCCCATCCCAGTTCTTCAGGCTTCTGTGCAGTCTCTGAGCTCACTGTTCTTCCAATAAATTCACTTTTGTCAAAGTTAGTCAAAGTCTATTTCTGTTGCTTTTGACGAAATAATAATGAGCTATGCAATTTTTAAGACAGCCTAGAACCTGAAAGGACGTAAAATGTGGTGAGAAAATGGAAGGTTCAATGTCAGATATACAGAATTTTAAATCAGGCTATTAGAAAAGAAAGCTGTTGGTTGTTGGCCTTCAGACTTGCTATGGAAGTCCTAAGAGGTAAAAGTGATACTGAGAGGACAATGTCCCCCAAAGGGATGTTTTCCTGATCACATATGCTTGACAAACATTTATGTCCTCAGAGAAGGTTCTTTGTGAACACCTTAGACAAATAGTCTTCAGTCTTTTTCCAACCCAGCATACTGAAAAGAAGAGAAAGAGGTTCATCAACACTAATGTCCTTTGGCAATACTGATTCTGAGTTCTGGAGGCAGATCAGAACAGGGTGAGGGGGCTGAAAAAGAAAGCCCTTTGGGTGATTTGAACACTTTTCTCTGCCACTCCTGTCAGCTTAAAAAAGAAACTGCTTTTGATGTTAGTACACAAGTTGGAATAAATTTTAAAAGAAGGATTAAGTACTGATAAAGCAAAGAAGTCATAAAAATCACACTAGCAGTAAAATGTAGGGTAATAAAATTTAAAAACTATTTAGTAATTTAGTTTTCTTAAGTTGAAAACACTGAGGCACAAATAGGTGGGGCACTCCCAGGATTATACAGCTACTCTGCTAAGTCAGGACTTAGGGCTCTTGGCTCTCAAACCATGACCCTTTTCATTAAAGCATCCTCCTTTTCTTTTCTTTTTTTTTTTTTTTTATCTTTCTCTAAATAATATCGTGGTATACTAATAAAGTTGCATGCTATAGAAAAAAGTATAACTTGAATTGTTAAACCTCTTTCATTACCAAATCTTGATCTGTAAGAGATACCACGTGGAAGTTACTACTTAAATTAGAAATTTAACACCTGAAATGTTAGAATCAGTGCACAAATATACAATTGGCAAGTTTAACCCAGATGCACTGATGACAAATATTACCACTCTGAACTAGGTAATGCCAATATGTTTTACATTTTAGAACAAAGTATAGCTGAAGGTCAAATTAATTTTATGGTTTTTCTTTAAACAATTCGCCAGAAAACTAAGTATTAAATCTTAGAAAATACATTCATCAGAGGCTCAAATTTAATTTACTTTTTCTACCAAAAAAAAATCACCAATATTTATGAGATAATTACTTATGAAACATTTATAAGTATACATATGTATAAATTGAGGCACATCTTTAACATAAAGAAAGACAATTCACATTAAATTTCCATTCAAATACGTTTTAGATTCCCTTTGATATAAGTAAATACTAAGAACATTTACATTTGAAATGATATCAGTATTTGTTAGTCCAAACACTATTTTATTTTCCACACAAAAAGAGTTTCATTTTTCCAGAGTAAAAGTATTTGTGTCATTTTGAGCAGTCTTTAGATGTTTTTTTTTCTTTCCGGGTAATCTTTTGTTCCTCTATGTTTTTTTAAGTGTAGAGACTTGACTGATAAAGTTATCAAGCAGTTATTCGATGCATTGCTATTTGGTTTTTGTCTTTCTATTTCTCATCATTCATTGATGATACAAAACAGTCTTGTCTTTTGACTTAAATTCCTTTTTTTATGGCTCATAATTTATGAAGAACATGGCCTTCTGTGATAAAGACCCATCAAAAGCATCATTATTCTGCATTTATCAGCATTGAACTGCCTGTTTTATCTATTAGTATTTAAAAGGTTCTGCTTTTTTTCCTGAATCTGGCTATAGTCTTCTAATTCATCTCATCTTTATTATCTTCTAGGATAAGGCTTTGCTTTGGATTGTGGATCAAAAAAAAATCACATTATTAAAATTATCTCTGACATTCAAAATAAAAATATTTCCACACAGTTTTATTATTTTGGTGAAGATGGCAAATGAATATCAGTTAGCACTTCTGATGCTGATGTGATCTTTTGTACCTATTGCCTCTGGTAATGCACTGCTATACAAGATGTACTGAAATAAACGATTTGTCCTTCGGTTCTTTTAGTCCTGTGTTCTTTATCTGTTAATGGGGTTCCACATGCTTTGCTTTTGAAAACTCCTCAAGTTGCTGCATTGAATGATAATGTTTAGCTGATCTCCTTTCAGAACACTGGCCATTGTAATCTGCATATTAACAACAAATGAGTAAAAATGGTTGAAAAGGGTGTTGAGAATTAAAATAAAGTTACATTCAAGGTGAGGAAAAACACAACTTGGAACGGTGACGAACTAAAGCAAACAACCAAGATACTTCTAAGTTCTCAGGGATCTCCACAAACTCTAACCCATTTAGGATTAAAATCTGGGATTAAAATCCTGTGCATGACATAAAGATGAAGATTATATATTTTTACTCCTTCTCATGCCATTGATAATATTATATATACTGAGCTCTTCTAGATGGTAACTTGATTTTTGCCTTCCCTGACCTCACAATTTGACTTGTCAATGCTGATTTAACCATGTGACTTGCATAATATTTACAAATTCCCAAGGAAAAGAAGAATTCAGAGTGTAAAAAATAAATATGCTTTAAAGTTATAAGGTTACAGAGACAAAAGCAATATTGAAAAACATCTAGTTAATTTCTATACTTCTAGCAGGCAATGCCTAACCCAGTCCAAAAGGCAGGTGTTGATCCTTCTTTTAAAAGTCATCAAGGGAAGGAAATTATATAATATATCTTGGTGACCTCTGCAAAAATGTCTCAATCATATAGAAAAAAAATCATGTCAGATTCAATGAGTTTATACCAAATGTTCTATTTTAAAAAAAATATGAAAAAGATACCTTATTTATCATTATGTAGTGGAAACAGCTCCGGAATGAGACTCTGAAAACCTGAGTCATTGCCTCTTCTTAACTGGGGGTCTATTTCAAGTTACATATTTAACTTCTGTGAGTTTATATCTCTTCATCTGAGAATTAGATCAGCATAGTTTTTTTTAGAACTATGTATGCTAATTTATGTTTAATGTCATCAATATTATTCTCAAGCACAATGAAACACATTCAGAACCTACTGAGAAAAAGGACTTTGTGCAGGTAATGTGGTGAACAGAGGCAAACCATGTGGTCTCTGCCATTGAGATGCTGAACACTTCATAGAGAGAACAGACATATCCAAAAACTGTGCCTTAAATTAAAAAAATAACATATGCCACATATTAAAATGTGGATGCAAGAAGTAAGTTCTACTGGAATTCAGAGAACAAATCCAACATTTGCTGGAACAGATAGAAAGTTAGTATATTACTAAAGACTGAGACTTCTGAAAAGAAGTCAAGGGAGAACTACCCCAGGCCAAATTGGGACTCATTTCTTCAACACAGTGTTTTGGACTAAACAGAACTTAATTGGGAGTAATATGAACACTTCTACTGCCTTGTGTTGATAGATAAGACATCACCCATTTATTAATTCACCAAATAATGACAATTTCTCTACAATGTTCCAGATTAAAGAAGTACAAATTAAAACATGCATACATAAAACATACAGAATCTTAACGTTAGTGAAAGGAAACTGAAACTAAGGTAAATCAAATGATTTTCTCATTTGGCCCAAATGACATGTAGCATAACCAGAATATCACATGAGCTGCGATAAGTTCCACATACCATTCTTTTTTTTTTTTTTTTGAGTTGGAGTCTCACTCTGTCGCCCAGACTGGAGTGCAGTGGCCGCTCCCTGCCACCGCAGTCTCAACCTGCCGAGCTCCAGCGATCCTTCCTCCTCAGCCTTCCGAGTAGCCGGAATTACAGGCATGCGCTACCACGCCCGGCTGATTTTTTGATTTATTGTAGAGATGAGGTCTCGCTGCCAGGCGGGTCTCGAACCCGCGAGCTCAGGCACTCCACTCACCTCAGCCTCCCAAAGGCGCGGGATTACAGGCTGAGCCACCATTCTTTTTCCACCCTGTACTTTACATTTATTCCCAAATTTCACTGTGTTCCTATTTCATACACATACACAAGTGAATGGAGAAACACATGCTACATACATTCATGGGCATGAATGGAACATGATAATATTTAATAATAAACTCCATGGGTTTTAAAAATGATTTCTTCTTACGTTTTTTTTTCTCACCATTCAACCAGAAGGAAGAGCTAACCATGTACAGTGAACTCAGAGAAGAGATGATACAAAATAACAAATGGCCAATTTATGAGATTTAAAATTTTTTTTCTAAGATTTCTTGGATTTTAAAATTTTAGACAGATTTTGAAACTATCTAGCAAAGGTAATGATCTTGAAAGCCATGGTTTTTATTTTCAAGAAGATAGCACTTATTTTTAAAGTTTCTGTTTTTATTTTCTTGTTTTAAACATTCAGTTTTATTAAAAAAGCAACCACCTCTATCACAGCATGTAGGATGTGTAGTAAATTGCAGATTGTGAAGCCATACGGAGTCTACAAGGACAAGGGCAGAAATATGTATTTTAACAAGTAATCTAATTTTTCTTCTCCATAGTAAATTTTGAGTAGCTCTACTTAAGTCATTCTTTGATAAGGTAGTCATTTTTCTGCTCAAAGAGGGGTGTATGTGTGGCCAGCAAAACAGAAAGAGAGAATTGGAAGGATATGGCTTATGTAGAGATCATTGTGGATCCCAGAACTCCACCTGGGCTGAAAAGAGCAGTATGTGATGACTAACATTTTTTCACTTTGGCCTGAAATCTATTGACACTGCCCAGTGGAGGGGGTGGGGGTATAGGGGGGATCACTAAGGGTACCTGATCCTAAACCAGGGGAAATGAGGACTAGTGGGAGGCCAAAACTTCACCTGTATGTAGAGCACTTATGTACTTAAACCTGACTTATACCCCACATTTTTAAATTAAAATAAAGAAAAGGGGGGGGGGAGAGAAAAAGTCAGCATCTGAGGTCCATGAGAAAAGAAAAGAAAAAATTTGAACAAAGAGACATGCATAGAGGGAAGCCAGTCTAAAAAAACACAAGAAGATGACCATCTACATGCCAAGAAGAGTGGCCTGAAACTGTTCTCCTCACAGCCTTCAGATGGAATCAACCCTGCCGACACCTTGATTTCAGACATCTAGCCCCAGGCGTCATGCAGAAATGGAATTTAGTTATGAAGTCTGTAGTTTTCCAGAGGAAATACAGCCTGGAAAGTCAGACCACAGTTCTTTGTGTCCTAAGATCGTAAATCTACTCAGGGTTTCTACTGCTTTTTCTGTCATCCAAGGACATCATAGGTGTACATAGCAGGCTACAGATTGATGTTCAATGCCAAGTGATAAGTGCTACCCCCTCAACTAAAGACAGGAGCACCTGTAGCATGCAAAAGCAATATCCTACAAATACCTGGAGAGTATACACATCCCCCTGCTCTGTCTTGTGGGAAAGAAAGGTGAATCAGAGAGGGAATCCTGAAATGACTCAGTACTAGTTTCCACAATGGTATTTCTCATATCTAAAATGATGAGTTATCTTAGATTGGCAAGTGCTCACCATCAGCAAAAATTGGAGCTTGAGAATTTATCCAGGTATGAAGAAACAATGGGATATATATTTTTTACATAGTCAAATTATTAAAGTGTTCATACATATATGATTTTCATTTCAGCAAATGTGCTTGACAGTTAATTAAGTGTTAGGAATACAGAGATGAATATCTCCCATGTATTGACTGATGACGGGAAGCACTGCAGTGTGAGCACCATGCTTCACATCAGATCTGCATGTGAGTACCATCAACCCTCAGAAAATTAGCAAACTGAGTGTTAGCAAGATTGTGTCAAGGTCACATCACGAGTGACTGGTTGGCAGGGATCAAACCCAGATATATTCATCTCTGTGGCCTGCCTTTTATTCACTAGGCCATAGGATGTTTTGAGTATAATGTAAGAGAGCTATTGAATTATAATAATAAGTCAGTAAATTCAGAATTGTAGGGAGCATAGGTTACTACTGCCAAAGGTTTAAGGAAATGTTATAGAGAAAAATAATTTTTTGCTGTTCTGAACTAGGATCAGAGATTTTGAAGCAATGAGTGGAGAGAGAAGGTGTGCCAGGGGAAGAAATTCATATGCCAAGACTAGGATTATGAAAGGTTATGGCTTGTGCAGAGAAAGTTGAGAAGTTGGTTTATTCAACCACAGTATTGGTCTGCCAGGTAGCCATGGATAGTCTACCTTGAGGAGGCAGGTTGAGCCAGAATGTGAAGGCATTGCAAAGGCATGCAACTTATTAAGTACAGAAATGATGGGCTCAGATTTGTTTCTAGGAAGAACTAACTTAGGAGAGTGTGGAGGGCAGATTTAGGGAGGCAAAGCGTGAGGTCATATGATAGGAAGACTCAAGGAAAGAGGTAGGGGTGGGGGGTCATTACAATGATCCAGGAGGAAGATAATGAAGCCATCAAAGGCAAGGCACAGATTGCGGAGTCCTTTCTGAAGTGGAATTAGCAGACTTTGGTGGCAAGTGGTATGTTTGGAGAGCTAATCAAACGCATAGTTGAGAACTTTTAGGTCATTAATTTGTGAGGCAGAGTAGATTGGGATAATTATAAACAATACAGGAAATACAGGCAAAGTCAGCAATGTGGTCATCTGTAATTGCATGAGATCTTACAGAGAGAATTATATGCAGGCAAATGAGAAGCAAGCCAAGAAGCAGAGGCCAGAAGGAGACACTATTTAAAAACTTAAGTATAATGTAACTCTTGGCATGTCTTCGCTCAGACTTTAAACCATTTTTCTTAAAATAAATTTCCTAAATATTAAAGAAATGTAAGGTTTTAGTGGAAAGAGTTCAGACATAGTAAGGTTCTAGTGCCAAATTTGCCATTAATTAATTATTTAACCTTTGACATGTCACTTAATCTATCTCAGACTTGGTATCTTGATCTGTGGAACTAGGGGATCTCCAAAGTCTCACTTTCTTGCTTAAAAATGCAATGCTTCTCACTTTTTTTTAACCACAGCATTTTAATTGGAGCTTATATTACATGACATTACAGGTTATTGTGCCATGTACTTCTCAAATACTACTGATTGGGAATAAGATGTCTATTATAATCCTAATTTCTTGACTATAGAACTTTAAAATGTTATACCTCACAGTTGTTGGTATTTCTTTCTCTTTCTACCACTACTGGGAACAAGTTTGATAGACTAAAAGGATGCTACAACAGACTGGTAATAAAAGGAAAGTTATCAGGACTGGGTGGAAGTTTTCCTAAAGCATCACTGTAGTTTATTAATATAATGGTCATCATTAATAGTGTCCATAAATAGAGATGCTATATAATGTAAAAATGTCTTTTTCACTTGAAAATAATATGTCCTAAATAGGAAAATATTCATGGATTCAGATGAATATTGAACTCTAACAACAACAAACCAAAATCACTCAATATGTTGGTTCTTCAATGGGCGAGAGAATTGATTAATCCCATAGTTTTGCCCTTGAGCTGCAGATCTTCCCATTCCAGGTATTGCACATAATAAAAAAGCTCTGCTATCTTAAATCTAATGCTCCTCAAAGAGAGAAACTGTTGTTCAGTCTGTCTTACAACTTATCATTTAATAAAATGCCCTATTTCTTAAAAGATGCCCTACTCTCTCAGCCCAGAGGAATTCAAGCGAAGACTTTACAAGGTGAATTAATGGCCAAAAGCATAGCCTTATGCCAAGCTAGTAAGTCAAAGAAAATTATTTTAACCTTCATCCAGAAATTAAATGGTTATTGATTGATATGGAAGATACTGTAACCTTTCAGATTAAATTAAGAAATGTTGCTGAACACAATTAAAATTTTTCTAATGTAACACTGTTTGCAGAGTGTATTTTTGACTAAATTCCATCTCTGAGGTTAATTACCATGTCCAGGGCCCAGGAATAATAGATTAAGTGGAAAGTTGGCTCCAAAAGTTAAAGAATGAGAAGAAAGCATGAAGTATTCAGAAGTGATTTATATCCTACTGATGAATATGAGGGAAGAAAGCCAAATAACCACACCATTCTTCTATGCTAAAGGTTTTAGGCTCAAGCAGTGATATAAAATTAACAGAATGTCTATTTCTTTCAGTGGGGCGGGAGCAGCTCCACATTTTTCCCACAATTAGGAACCATCTCATTCTTGCTACTTAGAATAAAGGTAGACTCACATTGAATGTTCTGGAGACACTCTGAGCAGTATTAGCAGCATTTGTTTCTAAGGAGCTCACAAGTCTATGGAAATCAATGTGGAAGCTGAGTTAACTATTTTATGAAGGTAGGCAAGAAAGAATTATAATCTCTAAACACAGAATCTGTCTCAAAGTGACAAAGATAGTGTAATTTCCTAGAGAGGTTAGGGGGAGGGGCATACAACATCAATAAAGTTACCTGGTCTCAAACCAGGCAAAGTGGGAACCAAAACGAGATCCAAAACTTACCTGTACGATGACCAATTATATACCTAATTCTGAATTGTACCCCACATCTTTAAAATTTAAAAAAACCTACAGAAAAAAGGATGATTTTTGTCTTGAATATACTAGTAACTGGCCAGTTTTTTTTACAAGATCTTCAACTTCTTCTCATCTGTAAAATGAGAGGGTTGGGCCAAATGCTTTCTAAAGTTGTTCTAATTCTATAATACATAAATGATAAGTACTTAAAAACTAGAACTAAGGAAATGACATATATATATACATATATTTCTTTAAGCTCTTTTCTGAGGGTTCCCACTATGACCCTGCCTCACCAGAACCACACTGGCAGCGAGCACACACTTTTAGGAACCTCCAACCAAAGTTGTTTTCACATAAATCAGGTTCACAAAAATAAAAGTCCTAGTAGCTCACTATGAAACAGCAAATAATGTGTGTGTGTGTGTGTGTGTGTGTGTGTGTGTGTGTGTGTGTGTGTAGTTTTTTAGAAAACTAAACTAAACTAAGGTCTTCATGACACATTCAGTAAGGAGATGCCCTGGTAACTTTTACCAGCTTAATTGATGCATAAAAGGTTGTGAAGATTAATGTACATCAAAATAAAAACTAAATTGAATTTTTGACATTTTTGCAAATAAAAAAACAGAGAATACATAGGTGCCTTTTGATTTGTCACAGCTGGAAGACTCTGAATCATGAAACGCTCTAGGAGAGGCCATTAAATAGCGTTAGACGGTTTGTCAGTGTGGAGGAAAAGTAATTGAAGAACCAAACTGTGTGTATGAGCATTGCATTCTAAAATATTTACCCAACAGAGATAAAGTGAGTCTTTTTCTTTCACAACTAAAGCACAAAAGTTTGATCAGGTAGTCGAAAGGAAACTTTTATAATATAAGCCCTTAATTTATCTTATTGGTCCAGACTAAATGATCTTTGTTTAAAAATATTCCTGGTTCGCATTTAAAAAACATTGACCATCTAAGCTATTTGTGTCTTCTCTTTATGAGCAAAGAAAATATTTAAAAGACAATGACTTTTTATAGGAATAATATTTGAAAACAGCAATGGAATGTGGAATGATTATAGTAGTCAAAATAAGAACCAAATTCTTAGTATTGATTCAGTAAGACTACGAATATGAAAATAATTTCAGATCACCTCATTCTGATACTCTGTCTCAGCCATCAGCCATTTAGCATCACTGACTTAAAAAAATACAAATGAAATTAGCAAGTAGTAGCACATCACTAAGTCAATGAGGCTCTACATTTTATTTTATTTTTTCATTTTAGCTATTTTTAAAAATTAATTTTATTAAGGTCTAACTTACATAAAATAAATGAATCTATTTTAATGTATGATTTATTGAATTTTGACAAGTGTATCATTCATATAATTAGTATCCTAATCACGATATAGAACATTTCCATCACTCTAGAAAGTTCCTACCCCTTCAGGTAACCAATGGTCTGGTTTCTATCATCATTGATTAATTTCAGCTAGTTTAGATTCCATATAATTGGAACTATACAGTGCATATTGTTGTGTATCTGACTTCTTTTGCTCAGCATACCTGTGATATACATTCATGTTGTTGTCCCTATCGGAAGTTTATTCTTTTTCATTACACTAATAGGCATATCCTGGGTATATTGTGGGTTTGGTTCTAGACCACTGCAACAAAGTGACTATTACAATAAAGCGAGTCACATTCATTTTTTGGTTTCCCAGTACCTATACAATTAATGTTTATGCTATATTGTAGTACAAGTACGCAATAGCAATGTCTATAACCATATCTTACATAATAAATACTCTATTGCTAAATCATTTGAATGATCATCTCAACCTTGAGGACCATTCTAAATCCATTGTGGTCACTTCAACAACGTTTATAGCAACTTTACCAGGAGTAGGTTCCATTTCAAGAAACCACTTTCCTTGCTCATATGGGAAGTAACTCCTTATCCAAGGCAAGCTTATCATGAGATTGCATCAATTCAGTCACACCTTTATATATATATATATATATACTTATAATTCTAGTTCTCTTACCCCTCTACCACATTTGTATCTATTTCCTCCACTAAAGTCTTAAACCCCTCAAAGTCAACCCATGTGGGTTGAAATCAACTTCTTCCAAATTCCTGTTAATGTTGCTATTTTGACCTCCTCCCATAAATCATGAAAGTTATTTTTTTAGCATGTTTTATTTTGTGTCTGTCTTTTTTTCCCTCAACACTATGTTTAAATATTCTGTCTATGCTGTGAATGTTGTTCATTCAATTTCATTACTGTGTAATATTCTATTGACTGAATATAGCATAATGTTTAAGCCATTCCACTTTTCATAGATATTTGGATTGTTTCCAAGTTAATATTATGAATGTTTTCAATTATGAACATTCTTAATGACATCTAGAATGGTGAATCATTTCTAGAAGGTTTTCAACTTACTGTGCTCAGATTCATCAGAAGAATCACTACTTAGGGCAGCTATAGCCTTATAAAATGTATTTCTTTATTTTAATTTTTTTTATATTTTAGAGTTGTGGGGTATGAGTGGGGATTTACTACATAAATAGTTTTATTCTTTTAAAAGTAATGTTGGTCTTAATAATATTAATAAAGTAAGTGTAAGGTAGGCAGGACACACAGAGAAACACAGATCTATACAGGAATCCAAACAAGTCTTTGTTGGGGCCACATAGAGAAGACCTCAGGGAACCTAGTCATGAGGTCCATGTGTTTCTATGCAGTCTGAAGTGCCCCAGGAAGAGGTCAGTTTTAGCATATGAAAAGAAATTCTGCCATTAAAAGAAAGAGTCTCATCTGATTTTACTCATGAGAGTCTCTAGGTATGTTTTCTTTTTAGGTGGAATAATTTTAAACAAATTTTTAGAAAACTACTGCCATTTTATAATAGACAAGTCTGGCAAAAACAATACAGAGAGGAATACACATTTGGCAGTTTCAAAAAGCTCTCTTGACTATCTCCACTGGCTTCACTCCCAACGATTACTTTAATAGGTGACAAAGTACAACTGTTCACACCATAGAGGGATCAGAGACAAAAAACAAACCTGGTCTTTAAAAACTGATTTCCACAAGGAACAAAAGGAAAGAATAGTTTCTATTATTAGAAAAACAATATTTTGTTTTACTCAGTTGCAAAGGATCAAAACTCTAAAATTTTAAATGAGGTTAATAAATCAAGAAGCGTTTAAACGAAAACAAGTTTCATAATCAGCTTGCAAATAAACACTGCTGCATATTCTATTAAGATTAGTCCCAGGACTGAAGCAAGTCAGAACAGATTTTTTTAATATATCCACACTTCAAAGCTTTGAGGTGACAGTAGATCATGAGAAAATATCTTAATAAAAAAGATCACTATTTAGTAAAAAATGATAATAGCAGTATGCAATTAGAAGCTATCTAACAGAAAGCACCTTCTCCTTGAAAGGATTTTCCCTCAAAATCCAACTGTGTTTTGAAAATCACCTGCAATGGAAGTCTAAAACATCATCATACCCCCACTGAAGTCATTCTTTTCTCCCATCTCTCACTGAGCATGAAGTATTGACTCACATCGTAGCTCTTGCAACTAAGAGTTTGACTGAGCTAAGGCTGAATTTGTTATTTGGGCAAATACACAATCTGAAACAAACTTCCCTGCAGAGCTGAGGAGAGATTCTAAATTTCTACTTTTTTTTTTTTTTTTTTTTTAGTTGGAGTCTCACTCTGTCGCCCAGACTGGAATGCAGTGGCCACTCCCGGCCATTGCAACCTCAACCTGCTGGGCTCCGGTGATCCTTCTATCTCAGCCTTCCAAGTAGCCGGAATTACAGGCATGTGCTACCACGCCCGGCTGATTTTCTGATTTATTATAGAGATAAGGTCTCACTGCCCAGGTGGGTCTCAAACCCGTGGGCTCAGGCAATCCACTTACCTCAGCCTCCCAAAGGCACGGGATTACAGGCTGAGCCACCGAGCCCAGCTCTAAATTTCTACTTTTAGCAAAGACATAACTGTACTAAAATTTTAAAAAACTTAGTAAACAATTATTATTAACATTTAGCACAAATTGTAGAAAATTCAGGTAAAACAGTTTTGTTGGTTTTTTTTGTAAATCCAGTCAAGAGATCAAGAAATGTAAGTCCAGTCAAGTCATGCAAGAAAGTAGTTGCAGTCACTCAAAGAGAAATAATAAAGTAAAAAAGAAAGTTGATAATCTAATGATTATTATATTTAAAATTTGAGAAAAAGAAAAACCTGCAAAAAGATAATGAACAAACAGGCAACACAAGTCAGGGAAAATTCGGAAGGAGATGAGGGACTAATCAACTTTTTCAAACACTACAGCTATCTGAATAAGATAAGATTGAATAGCGTCCACTGGATTTTGCATAATAAAGCCATATTGGTGACATCAACAAACGCCATTTCAAGGAAATGAGAAGAAAATAAGAGGTGAGGAGTTGAAAACAGTAACCTTGGTTCTTAAGGCGATCCTAGATAAATATACATATGTCAGAAACAGAGACCTGGGTTTTAATTCTTGTTTGGATATTTATGATTGAACCTTGAGAAAGCCATTTAGCATCAAAGAACCACGGTTTCTTGTCTTTACACTTGGAGATAGCAATAGTACCTTCTAGGAATTTGTGAAAATAAAGTAAGATATTGCATGTAATTTGCTAAAATAGCACCTGGCATATGGTAAGCACTCAATAAATGTCAGCTATTGGTTTGAGAAGAAGAGAGATATAAAGTCAAGTAAGTAGTTTTTGTGTCCTTTGTGACTTTGTTTTGTTTTAGAATTTATATGTGTAAATGTATATGGTTGTTTTAAACAGGAATACATTGAGCATAGTTATAGGTTAAATAACTTCAGCCAGTAAATAGAGATAGATACTTGAATTCTGCTTTGGGAAAGACATTTGTCCATTTGGAAAATATACTTTCATAAGCCTGCTAGGGACAGATGAGATACACTACTCTAGGCAGAGGTTCTGGCTGGTACCGAGACATCAGAAAAAGGAAAAAGATGCTTTAGATGAAATGAGAGGAAGAAAATATGCTTTTAATACTGAATGCGGAACCTGAGTCAAAAACTTAGATACAAGTAGTTTATTGAAAGGTGGTCCTAGGGAGCAGGAGTGAAGAACCACAGAGCTTGAAAACAGGAAGAAGGAAAAACCAATATACTGCTGTTATTCAAGGTAATTTCTACCAGAAGATTTTTTTTTTAAAAAAAAGCATTTATTGATCATCTTCCATTCCCCATTGGTAGGGGGTTTTCCAGAGGACATTAACTCTCTCACGTTTCGGGTATGCCTAGATAGGCCCTGAATAAGCTCTCACAAGCATTTCAAAGCATCTTTGGTGCAGAGTCAAAGAAGACTTAAAATATTTTTGGTGCATGCTTGAGATAAGATACAGTCAGTTCCAGGTAAATTGAAGCCCACACAGAATTAATTTACTGGAGCCATGACCAGAATCAGAGATGAGGCCATGAAAATGTGAATTAGTAACAAGAATCTTCTGACACGGTTTACTTTTTGCAATATTCCTGCCTTTCATGAAGTCCAATCTTTAACTTAGTCTTCTATGGTTTTACTGTTGGAAATGCTTAGTGGAAGGGAATATGTGAAACAAGACACAATTCTCCCATTCTCCAATTAAATTTGTCACAAGACCTTATTCATAGTCATCATCTCTTCTCTTTATCATCTATTTCAAATTTCTCTAATGCTAAACCATAACTTCAGCTAATCTTTTCATCTATCGGGTGATGAATATGTTCACAACTGAAGGGCTGAGACTTTGTTAGTTTTGCTATTGTTAAGTGACAATTACTTCAACTGCTCATTCATCATTATCATTGGATATAGAAGTGCCAAGAAATGCTTCTGTTAATATCATGGGTTCCAGTTACACTTCTTCCTTTCCCCATTAATATAAAAGCAACTTTGTCTCCTCATATCAGTTAGAAACTCGTTTCTTTGCCTGCTTGTCCACTGACATGGGGATCCAAAAGTGATATGGTGCTGGTCATAGCTTCAAGTTCAATAGAAACCTTGTGTCCAGTAGAAAACGGGAGCTAAGACATGAGATTCCAGGGGAAGCCTGGCAGGCCTGCACACCTGGAAAGCCTGTAGGTGCATGAAAGTTAACATATTTTGCTTTAAACCTCAGCCAAATGAGAACTAATGGCTAAATATTACTCTTGTCAGTCTGTCCCCTGGTTAAAGAAGACATCCCTGAGAATGAGGACATTTAAGGTTGAAAGTATATAGCTTAAGTTTGATAGCACACACTCTACAAATGGGTCAGTGGAAATGGTGGTGAGAGGTGTCAATCCTATTTCCAATGCTTATTTCTCAGCCCAGGTATTCTAGCTTTTGAGAAAACAGCACAATGATTTAGTACTCTAGCTGTGCAAGGTTTTGTTTCCAAGCTAGCATCTAGCAAATATTCAAATAGGCTGTTCTCATTCTGTTAGGGTGACTGCTTCTGTGGAATGTATATATATATGTATGCTAGGACCACAGAATTTCATGGTCACATGTCCATAGCTATAAAATGAATCCTTTATTTGGAGACAATATTGTAGGACAATTCATGTCAATAAATAAAGTAGCTCAGTCAGCTGCAGGAAGAGAGCAGAGCATTCATGTTTCCAGAACCATGCATAGCTTACACCCTGCCACCTAGCTCTCTTCTTTGATGAATGCCACAATGACTGGGCAGAGAGGCTGATTGAGATCCACAAGACAAAGCACAGACAAATTCAAAGGTTGAACTTTCATCTTCCTTGATCTGTTTTGAGTAAAATCTGCTCTGTAGCTGCAGGCAATGAAGATCTTTCTTTTTTTGAGTCGGAGTCTCATTCTGTTGCCCAGACTGGAGGGCAGTGGCACCACTCACGACCACCGCAGGCTCGACCTGCTGAGCTCAGGTGATTCTTTCACCTCAGCCTTCCAAGTAACTGGAATTATAGGAGCAGGCCACCACACCCTGGGCTCTGGCAATCCTCTTGCTTCAGCCTCCCAAAGTGCTGGGATTACAGGTGTGAACCATAGTGCCTGGCAAAATGAAGGTCTTTCTAGATACTGCCTTGAAGGCCTCGATTTGAGAGTTAGCAATCTAACTCTGTAATTGTTTATTTTGCTTAATCTTCCAAAGTTGCAAACAGCAGTCAGTCACCTCCACAATCCTTAAAATTACCACTGCCCTCATACCATTGAGGTGTTAGAGCTACTGAATTAACCAAAATTTTAACTTCCTCTCAGCCTCATCCTATTCCACCAAAGATGAGAGACAGTCATTGTGATGCTGCAGCATGCCTGGGCTTCATCTTTGTCCTGCTATCAGTAAGATGTCGCTGTCAGTTCTGGAATCCTATCCTGGACATTTGCTTTCTAGGTACCAACTGGTACTAACCATGGTTCCCCCTCAGAAAGCAAAATCTCAAAGACTTTTGCAACATAGTTTATTTGGAAGATAATCACTGTGAGCAGGAATGAGCAATCAATAACAGAGAAATAGGTAAGGAGAAAAGGAGGTGTGCTATCAAGTCAGTCACTGCAATGACAACAGCATTTCAATCACTCCTGGAACTTCTGAGAAACATATAAAATGCCTCTCAGAATTGTCCACTTGAAAACTGACAGAGTAACATCCATCAGTTTTCTGTTGGTTGAGGATTATGTCAGAAGATGTTAACACTCCTGCACATTCAGGCCTTGCATGTGTGCAGGCTTCTCCTGGTGTCTCATGCCGCAGCATCAGAGAGGCCTCATGCAACACCAGGTGTGCCAATGAGACGAGACGCTGCCAAGATGCAGCGAGTCAAAGCAAACACGGAACTATTGACTACACCACAACTGGAGTCAAGTAAATTGGAGAGCATAGAAGTGTACAAGGAGCACATGACTCAGAGAGGGGGTGCAAAATACAGAGGAGAAAAGTCTCAAAGAGGGTTATGGGGAGAGTCTGGAGCTAGATGTGGTAAACCTCCATAATGCCTAAGATCATGATGAAGTGAACAGTATCTTTTATTCACCACAGAACTGACTAACACAGAGACTGCCTTTTATTGGCACATAATAAGTGAGAGTTGATTCTTTGATGGCAAAATTATTGTAATTGTCTATTCTTATGTCTCTAATACTGCTAGTGATATCTCAATTCATAAATACTAGTGTTAAGTGTACAATTTATAAATGTCTGTTATAATTCCTTTTTTCTGTTTCCTTTTTTCTTTTTTTAAACATTTTTAATTTGTTTATTTTAAAGATATGGGGTACAATTCAGGATTAGGTAGATAAGTGATCATTTTACAAGTTTTAATTTATCTATTTCTTTAATTTATTCATTTATCTTTGTTTACTTCTTTATCTTCCTCTATCTATTTAGTTCTTATTGCAAAAAGGCTCTCTTAATTTTGAGCGAAGACTCCCAAAATAGTATCAAGGAATGAAAGAGACCCAATGATAATGATGTGATTGGAAAGAAAGATACACTGAGAGATATGGCTATGACAAACTGTGAAGAGCGAAAATTCCAGAAGACCTGAATTTTCTATAGTTTTGATATCTCTCCCTTAATAAACTATATATATTGTTTGTTTTGTTTCGTTTTTGTTTTTGGTAGAGTTTCCTAGTTACAACTGGATACCAGAGTAAAATTATAGATTTGGAGATGTTGGTATCATGTTTTCAAAAGATAAAAGCAAATTTCAAAAATTTAAGCAAAGATCATGAAAGACAATTGGACTTCTACTGAAGAAGAGAGAGCTTTGGCATTTGTACTTAGTTTGGAAAACACTTCGCTTATATGTTTGCCTCTTAGCTAAGTGGTTCTTTTATGTAAATTTTGTTGAAGTCTGGAAGGAGAAGGACATGTCCAGAACAGAGGATCCTTTATTTGGAGACAATATTGTAGGACAATCCATGTCAATAAATAAAGTATTGAGGTGAGACAGAAAGAAACAGGCAAGAGGAGTCAGGGTCAGGCTTGGAAGGTAGGGTGAAACAACTAGAAAAGGCAGGTAGGCATGATTGGAGTCTTAAGTATTGGGACTCTGAGTATTTGCCACTGCAATAATCAAATTTGGACATATCATTTAGAATAAGGATTGGGAATAAAATTGCATGATTATTAGTAATCCATTCGAAAATATTATTCTCAAAATGACACAGAGATTAAATTTTCGCTTAGCTATCAGATAGTTGGAATAAAATATTAAAATTTTAAAAATGAATACAACCACATTAATTTTTTTAAACAGGAGATTAAGACACTCTAATATCCTTAATCAATTGGAGTAATAAAATAAAAAGAATTAATAAAAAGAAGTGACAAATCCTGGGATGACCAAACAGTGTACCAAATATCAATGGAGAGAAACATAGAAATCTAATTACAGAAAGGAGACATGTGCTTCCTAGTGGTAGATAATATGCTCCAACTGTAATTTAGTTCTTCCATCTCTCACAGCCCATTTTACTCCATTCTGTTTTAGAAACAAAGCTGGTGAAGCATCAAGTTCTTTGGGCAGTATGACAATTTGGAGTTAAGATATCTCAATGTTTCTTCTCATAACTTACTAGCCTTGTATATATAATAAGATTATTAATTAATATTTTTTAATAAAGATATGTTATTAATTAAAGTAACCTAGATGTTATACAGAAATCACCAGCCTCCCAAATCCCATGTGGAATTAATATATTAACACATTTAGGAAATAGACACAAATTGGACAAGTGATTCCATGTCCCAATACACATGTGGAGTCACTTTTGGAACATTAATGAGCATGTAATTTATTCACGACAAGAATTCTTAGATATTATTCTGCATCTGTATGTAGTTTGCAATTATGTGGTTGACCCAGAGCATGCACAGAACATATTTTCTGAGGGTCTTAATCTTCAGAATTTGAATAAAATGTATAAAATCTGAGAACACCTCAAAAAAGTATGTAATTTATTTAAAATATTTTAGAACAAATTATTGCGAAATTAAATTTTTAGATAAGCACATTATGAGTTTTATGATGACAACACATATGAAGTCATGTACATTTAGCAAAATTTGCTCTTATATTTGAGGAATATGATTGAATGAGTTAAATATTTATTAATCATTGTTAAAGAAAAACATCAAATATAACTTAATGTAACATCTTCTGAACATTCTCTACATGACGTTCTGAGGTCACCAAAAAGTGACTTGACATCATCATCATCAAAAAACTTAAAAGCTTGTTAAAAATGCAATGTATAGAGGTATATATGGCACAAATAACACAGTACTGTAATGTGATATTTCATCTACCGTTAGAATACAACTTGGTAGACATGGGGGAGAATTCCATTTGGCCAGAGTTTTCAGGGAAGAATGAAATAGTATCCAAAAGACATTAATTTTCCTGAGCAGCAAAGAATAATAACATGACAGATATATTGGGTTGTGATGAGCTTAGATTAGACAGTCTCCAGAAAGTGTGAAAAGTGGACCTAAATTCAAAACTGCTGGGTCCTGAAGCACAGGCACAGATAAAAGGAGGTTTCCCCAGAGCTGAGAGGTTCATTCTCACAATTACTTATTTTACACACTCACTGTGTAGCAGGTACTGTTATAGGCAAAGATCTTTGACTTCCTGGAGTTTATTTCCTAACAAAAAGAAACAGATCCACAGTTAATAAATATAATAACAGTTAAGTACATAAATTTATAACACAGCAGTTTAGAAGGTGACAAAAGCTATGAAAAAATGCTAGAGCAGAATAAGGGGGATTGAGGATAATGGGAGATAGTGGAATGTAAGCGTTTTTGTTTGTTTGTAAGCGTTTGTTTGCTTGAGTTGGAGTCTCACTCTGTTGCCCAGCTGGAGTGCAGTGGCACACTCATGGTCAACCCAGCGTCTGCTGGGCTCAGGTGATCCTTCCTCCCTAGCCTTCCAAGTAGTCAGAACGACAGGCACACGCTATTATGCCCAGTTAATTTTTTATTTATTGTAGAGACGAGGTCTTGCCAAGCTGCCTAAGCTGATCTCAAACTCATGGGTCCAGGCAATCCACTCTCCTCGGTCTCCCGAAGCTGGGATTACAGGCTGAGCCACTGAGCCTGGCCATAAGTTTTAAAAGGTTAAGCTGGATAGACCTTATTAATAAAGTGATATGTGAGCAATCACTTGCAGTATGTGGGAGATGAGTGTTCCAGAATAATCAGTCTCAGTACTGGGGCAGGAGAAGCACACTAGCTTGTAGGAGGGACAGTCAGAAAGCCAGTGACTTTAGGATGGAGTGAGCTAGGGGATCCTAGTAGGAAACCAAATCACTGAGATAAAATGACCGGATCGTGTAAGGTCTTGTAGAAAGCAATGAGAACGTTGGTTTATACTGTGAACAAAATAAAGATTCCCTAAAAGGTTTTGAAACAGAGCTAATAAATATATATTAGCTGGGATTGCAGAAGGGTTATACTGGCTATTGTGTTGCGGATAGACCCAAGGGTTGAGTTCAGAGGCCACAGATTGAAGTAGATAATGACACTCATACAATAATCCATATGAGATGTAAGTCTTGGAATAGAGTGATCACAGTATAAATGCAGAAATGTGGTGAGAACTATTGGTAAAGGTGTGGGTCTAGGGACCCAGTAGAGATAGTAGAGGTCTATCCCAGTGCTAGTTTAGTCTCTATACTTGATGAGACAAAGAAGACATGTGTTTATTGTAACTTGAGGGAGGAAATTGTGTGGTTCTGCTACTGTGAGAGAAAGCATAAGGTGACATCAAAGGCAGAAAGTCAGGAAAATACATACACCCTCACCTCATTCTTCTCTCTTCCTTCCTACCTCTTACCAGGGCTTCCCAGTGACAGAAGGCATGAGGACCTGCTGATGTAATCCATACAGGTTAGCCTCACAGGCCAGACATGAGAACAGAGAAGGGTAAGGAGTGCCTTGAGAAGAGCAAATGGAAAACAAACAGCATCTGTGTCCTGGCAGCTAATTGACAGTGTATCAGGGAGGATGGAGAGACATATTGTGACAAATTCTTAGGTGGCACAAATAAAACGAGGACAGTAAATTGGCCACAAGATTTAACTATATGGAGTTCATTGAAGATTTAAAAAGAGTATTTATTCAAAATTGAATATTGGGAACTATAGCTTGATGAGAATGAGGTTAAGTGTGAATAAGAAAAAAAAATAAGGGACAGTGAATATCGACAACTTCTACAAAGCACAGCAAGAATTTCTAAGACCTGTATTTAAATATTAGGCTTACTGACTTGCAGAGTTACAATGTTATATGATAAAATACATTGCTTCTTAGTACTCATGTGCCTGAGATATAAAAGATAGCATTATCATTATTCTTGGCCTCTTCATCCTAATGTACTTCTCAAACCATGTGGGCTGCCAAGACTGCAATTTGAGCATGCCTCCACAAGATACAAGGAAGAGCTGGGAACTGTGACTACACATTTGCATATTTATCTTTTTCCTGTATTTTACCCCTGCTTTATAGCCGCTTCAAGAGTAAATCAAAGTAAAAATACCTTAAACTGCTTGTTCTTGCCTATCCTTGAAAACCATACTACATGTTATGACCAATCTCAGGTGATCATTACAGTACAAGGCTACTGTGATAATATAGGTATAAGGTGATATAAACCTGGTTAGGTTTGTGGAAGCAGAAATTCTAAAAATAAGATTTTGGAGATAAAATAACTAACATGACATAGCAAAGTGATTGGATATAAGAGATTAAACATAAGGTGGAGCCCTTTTCTCTTAGTTTTCTTTTCTTTTTTTAATGTAGGGGAGGGCTGGGGTTTTACTCTGCCACTTAGGCTGCAGTGCAATGACATTGTCATGGCTAACCGCAGCCAAAATCTTCTGGGCTCAAGCAATCCTTCCACCTTACCCTCCCAAATAGCTGCTGGAGCTACAGGCACATGCCACCACACCTATTTTTATTTTTTTGTGGATATGAGATTTTGTTATGTTGCCCAGGCTGTTCTCGAACTCCTGGGCTCAAACCATCCTCCCCCCTTGGCCTCCCAAAGTGCTGGGATTACAGGAGTGAGCCACCTTGCCCAATCTCTCCTAGTTTTCTTAAACAGAGCAGAGAAAATTGTGATTCTACAGACTGCTGCTTAGAGTTTTTAGAAAAAAAGCATTAGGAAGTAGAAGAAGAATTAGAAAATACTTGGTTTGGAACATTAAAACTTCTGTTTTGAGGGTACTTATTATATGGAAAGCAGTAAGATAGACACACCTATGAGCATTACTTGATCCAAGAGCTTAAGCATCATTATGAGAGTAAGAAAATAAACCTGTACACAAGGATTAATTGATTCCTCTGGTTGGGTGGCTGGGAGATGGATAAGGGGAAAAAAATAATGCAGCTACAAACTACTTAATGGTATATGTGCAATTAGTTTTTAGAAACAGCTCTGGTATTTATGTTCATACTGTTTTTTAACCAGCTGATAAAATCTGATTCTTGATTTTGTCATCCATATTATTAGTTTTTCACTTTAAAATTTGGGTTCTCTACAAATGTGACAAGTTTGTCTTATACAACTGTATGTAGGGCAGGGTTGAAGTTGAAAGGTCCAGGCTAAGAATAGACCCCTTTGGTATTTGCTATTGAGTGATCAGAGTAGAAAATAACTTGAAAGAGTCAACAGTATAAATTCAACCTTGGATGAGATGCATGACATCCCATGAAGGATGAAGTTTCAATAGAAATAGATTTTCTGAGTAAAACTTCTAGCAACATTAAGAGTGAAGACATCAGTCAGTCCTCTCCCAGAAAAACAATTGTGAAATTGGATGAAATTCTCAGAACAATTTTAGGCCTCCGGAAATTGACCACTGGCAAACAATAAATTTAGAAGCATTTATTCATGAAAAGCTGCTGAACTTTATGTAAGAGCTGTAAGATCCTGTAGTGCATTCACAGATAATGCAATCAAGTTAGGACTAGACATAAAAACTAGCAGCTTTGCTGCTGGAGGAGGATGGCTTGATATGAAGTAGAATTGGGAAAACCCAGCATGTTTTAATAACACTGAATGTGCTCCCTGGATGACTCATACATCCATTGGCAGAGAGTTAGATGCCTCGCACAGACTCAAGTTATTTAAGCACAGCCTGTGATTAATCATTTGCTGACCTCAAAGCTATAAAAATAAAATAAAATAAAAAACAGGGGCAACCCCTAGAAAATCAAGCTTAAAAATAAGAATAAGATTTAAAAGATTTAGCTGAGACATCACACATTGTGGAATAGAAAGACTCCATAGGTTAAATTCTATCAAGCTACTAAAACAAAGCAAAGCAAAATAAGACTCCAAAGTCACAATTACAATTCATAATAAAAAAAAGTCTAGTTTTTAACAAAAAAATGAGCTATGCAAAGTGTATTAGTCAGGGTTCTCCAGAGAAGAAAAATCAAAAGACTGTAAAATATAGAGAGGGATTTATTATAAAAAATTGATTCGCATGATTATGAAGGCTTCGTGAATCCAAATCCTATGGATTAGGTTGGCAAGCTGGAGACTCAGGAAAGAATTTCTGTTCAAGTGCAAATGCAGTCTGATAGTAGAATTTCTTCTTTCTCGGGGAGATTCATTTTTGTTCTATGAAGGCCTTCAACTGATTGGATAAGGTCCACTCACATTATGGAGAATAACTTGCTTTACACAAAGTCCACTGATTTAAATCTCAATCTCATTGAAGAAACGCCTTTACAGAAACATCCAGGATAATCTTTGTCCAAATCTCCAGTCACCATGGGCCAGCAAATTGATACATAAAATTAATCATCAAAGTAACAGAAAAGTGCGACCTATACGCAGAAAACAAACAGTAGTCAATATAAATTCTCTCAAAATGGATTGAGGACAAATTTAGCAGTCAAAATTTCATAGCAGCAATTATACATATAAACAAAGAATTAAAGTAAACCATTAAAAATATAATGATAAGGACTTATCAAATAGAGAATATCAATAAACAGAAACTATTTAAAAGAAACAAAAATTCTAGAGTTGAGAGCATAATAATGAAAACAAATTACACTAAGTAAGATTAACAATAGATTTTATGCAGCAAGGGAAAGAATCAGTGAACTGGAAGACAGAGCAATAGAAATTATTTTACCTTAAGTACAGAGAGATAAAAGATGGAAGAATATTAAGAATGTCACACAGACCTGTAGAAAATATTACATATATGAATGTACATGTAAGGGAGTTTCAAGAGAAGAATACAGGAAAAGGAAGCATAAAAATTAAATTAAATAATTGTAACTCCACGAATTTGATTTAAAAACTTTACTCAACAAGTGCAAGTAGCTTAACAAGTCTTAAGTAGGATAAAGCAAAGAGATCCACATTTATACACATCATATATAAACTATTGAAAGCCAAAAACAAGAAAACAAACAAAAACTTATGAAAGCAATAGGAGGAAAGTGATTCATCACATACAGGGAACAACGATATCACAAACTGCCAACTTCTCATTTGAATCAATGGAAATATTAGGCAGTGAAATGACATATTCAAAGTGCTGAAAAGCCTTGACAGTCAAAAATTACATATTAGGTGAAGCTATCCTTCAAAATAAATATGAAAATTATACATTATCACATAAACAAAATCTGAAAGAATTTATTGTTAGCAGCACTGAAAAGATGAAAAGAAAGGATTTGGGAAATCAAATGTTTAAGAAAGGAAGAGCACAAGAAATGGAAACTATGTGGACAACTGTAAAACATTAAGTAGTTTGTTTTCCTTTCTAACTCCATATTACTGAAAAAAAAATAGTATATTTACAAACTAAACAATACAAAAGGGGGAAGGAATGGAGGTATAATGAGGGAAATTGTTAAATTTAAATGGATTTAAAGAGTTTTAGCATGATGGTTATTTTAATAAGATATATTATTCTAATCCTTAGAGCAACTGTTATAAAATAATTTAAACATACCATTTAAAAATATCAATTAAGTTTACATGATGCATTGAGAAATATTTAAAACAAAATAAATGAAAGAGCAGTGAGGGAACAAAATGCTGTAAAACTTACAGAAAATGAATAGCAAACTGACAGATGAAAATCCACCATATCAATGACATTAAATGTGAATGGAATAAGCACTCCAAACAAAAGGGAGATTGCCCAACTAGACAAATGAGTAAAAGTCGATGATATGCCTATAAGAGAGAAACTTTATATTCAAAAACACAAACAAATTGAAAGTAAGCTTTAGAACATATAGTCACACACAGACATAGTCTTTACTAACTATAATCATAAGAGAAATGAAACAACGATATTAACATTAGAAAACAACACAGCCCCAAATACATGAAAAAAATCTAATAGAACTGAATGTAAAAATAGATAACCCAAGAACTACAGTGAAATATTTTAGTATCTCACTCTCAATAATTAATAGAACAAGACAGAAAATTGCAAAGATATAAGAAGACTTGACAAACATTAACTTGACCTAATTAACATTTTAAAAAACATTTCACCCAGCAATAGCAGAAATGCATTCTTTTCTCTTTTTTAGTTACATTTGGTTTTATTTTTTAATTTAATTTAATTTTTTAATTTTCTATTTTGATTCTGGGATATATGGAAGGTGTGTTATACAGAAATATTATGTGATGATGAGACTTGGACTTCAACTGAGTCTGTCACCCAGGTTGTAAACATGGTACTCAGTGGGTAGTTTTTAGCTCTTAACTCCTCCCTTTAGAATTGCCCTAGTATCTGTTGTTCCCATCCTTATGCCTATGTGGATACAGCGTTTAGATCCTGCTTATTAGGGAGAATATATGATATTCAGTTTTCTGCTTTTGTGATAATTTGTTCAGGATTATAGTCTCTAGCTGCATTCACGATACTACAAAGAGACATGATGTTGTTCTTTTTTTATGACTGCATAGTATTGCATGGTGTACTTCATGTATATATATTCCTTATCCATTCCACTATTTATGGGCATCTAGGTTGGTTCCATGTTTTTGCTATTGTGAATAGTGCTGTGATCAACATGGGCATTCAGGTGCCTTTTTGGTAGAGTCGTTTGTGCTCCTTTGACTATAATGCCCAAAGAGGATTGCTTGTTTAAGCAGTAAGTCTGTTTTTAGTTATTTGTGAAATCTCCAAACTGCTTTCCATAAAGGTTTTAACTAGTTGCATTCCCATCAACAGTGTAAGAGTGTTCCATTTTTTCCACATACTCACCAGCATCTGGTTTTTTGGGTTTTTTTTTTTTTTTTAGATTTTAGTAAAAGTCACATGACTGATTTAAGAGATATCTCATTGTGGTTTTGATATGCATTTCTCTGATGATTATTGATGCCGAATGTTCTTTCATATGTTTGTTGAATGCCTGTATATATTCCTTTGAGAAGTGTCTATTCCTGTTCTTTGCCCACTTTTAACTGGTTCATTAGTTTTTCTCCTGCTGATTCATTTGAGTTCTTTGTAGATTCTGGATATTAGACCTTTATATGATGCATAATTTGCAAATATTATCTCCCATTCTGTAGGTTGTCTGCTAACTTGGTTGATGGTTTCTTTTGCTGTGCAGAAGCTCTTGAGTTTTATTAGGTCCTACTTGTCAACTTTGTATTTTGCTGCTTTGGAGGTCTTGGTCATGAATTAATTGCCAGGTCTGATAAAAGTGTTTCTTATGCTTTCTTTAAAAGTTTTATAGTTTGAGGTCTTACATTTAAGTTGTTAATTCATCTTGAGTTAATTTTTGTATATGGTGAAAGGAAGGGATCCAGTCTCATTCTTTTGCATATATGTAGCCAATTTTCCAAAAACCATTTGCTAAATAGAATGCCTTCTCCCCAGAGTTTGTTTTTGCCAGCTTTGTCTAAGATTAAATGGCTGTACGCCAGTGACATTTTTTCCAGTTACTCAATTCTGTTCCATTGGTCTATGTGTCCATTTTTGTACCAGGGCCATGCTATTTTGGTTATGTTGCCTTGCAGTAAAGATTGAAATCTGGTAATGTTGTGCCTCTAGTTTTGTTTTTTAGTTTAAGACTGCTTTGGTTATTTTTTTAGGTTTTTTTTTCTTTTATATAAATTTAAGTATTGGTTTTTCCTAGGTCTGCAAAAAATGATGCTGGTAATTTGACAGGTATAACACTGAATCTATAGATTGCTTTAGGTAGTAGGGACATCTTGACAATATTGATTCTTCCAATCCATGTGCATGGAATGTTTTTCCATTTGTTTGTGTCATCTTTGACTTCTTTCAGTAGTGTTTTGTAGTTCTTATTGTAGAAGTCTTTTTCCTCTTTGTTTAGATGTAGATTATACATTATTTTCAAGTTGCAGAGAATATTTTTCATAAAAGACCATATGCTAAACCATATAAAAAGTTTCAATAAGTTTAAAATGTTAAACTGAATAATTTAAAGTGTGTTTTCTAACTATAAATTGAACTAGAAATCAAAATAAAAAGATAATTTTTTAAAAATATCAAAATATTTAGAAAGTAAATAATTCACTATTAAAGATCCCACAATTCAAACAAGAAATCACAAGGGAAATTAGAAAATACTTTTGAGCTGCATAAAAATGAAAATATAGTAAAATTTATGAGGTATAGTCAAAACAGTACTTAGAGGCAAATTCATAACTTCAAAAGCCTATGCTAGGAAAAGAACACAAGTCTCAAATGAATAATCTAGTTACCACCACAAAAAACTAGAGAAAGAAGAACAACTAAACCCAAAGTAAGTGGAAGGGGGATATAATAAAAGACAGGGTAAAATCAATGAAGTGGAAATCAGAGAAAAACAATAACACCTAAAGGTGATTCTCTTAAAAAAGAAACACAATTGATGAAACTTTAGCTTGAATGTGAATATTAATTACTGTTTTCCTCATACTAGAAACACCTAAATACCCATCAACTGGTGAATAGATAAACACCATGTTGCAGATTCACCCTATGGAATACTACTCAGCAATAAAAGAGAATGGACTACTGATACATGGATGAACCTCAAAATATTATGCTAAATGAGAGAAACCAGACACAGGGGACCACAAATGATATAATTCTGTTTACATGAAATGTTCAGAAAAGGCAAAACTATGGAGAAAGAAGGCAGACCAGTGCTTGCCTGGGCCTGGAGGATAATGGTGTGACAAACAGGGGCACAAAGGAAAATTATGGTATGATGAAAATGTTCTAAAACAAAACTGGGATAATGGTTGTACATCTGTTTACATTTACTACTGATAATGAAATTTTACACTTACAATGGGTGTATTTTATATCTCGATAAAACTGCTTAATAAAATAAAGTAGAATTTTAAAACAAGACATTTTAGTATTCTCATTCATGGCCAAAGCATTTTAAATACAACTTTCAATTCTTTCAAAGATGTGGAACCTAAGTAGGTTCTACTTTGTGATGTTCAGAACATATTTTTTTCTCTCCTTACTCTGTAATGAGAGTTCAGAACTTACAACAATAACACAGAGATGAAATATTTCTTATATTGTAACAAAAAACTAATTGAATGATCTAGTAAAAGCAAAGTAATCAGATATTTATGTGCCATTGCATATCTATGAGGTTAAAAGTGAATTACATTCTTTACAAAATGAAATAACTGAGTCAAATACACAGTGCCTTAATTTTTAGAAAATTCCTTTTTGGTCATCTCTGAGAACTACTTTAAATTAATGATAAATAAATAATATATAGAACAAAAGTTCATTTCATAATTTCATCTGTATAACTTTCTTTTCAGTTTTAACTGTGGTAAAATATAAATAGCGTAAGATTTACCTTCTTGATTATTTTTAAGTGCACAGAACAGTGGCATAAAGTATATTCACATTGCTGTGCTATGTAAATCACCATCCACCACAGAACTCTTCATTTTGCAAAATTGAAGCTCTATACCTATTAAAAGTCATGTCCCCTTCCTCTGGTCTCTGGCAACCACCCACTTACTAATTCTATAAGTTTGACTACTCTAAGTACCTCATATCAATGAAATTGTACAGTATTTGTCTTTTTTGTGACTAATTTATTTTACTTAGCATATGCTCACAAGGTTCGTCCCTGTTATAACATGTGTCGGATTTGCCTCCCTTTATAAGGCTGAGTAATATTCCATTGAATGTGTATAGCACATTTGTTTATTCATGTATTCATCAATGGATTGCACTTGACACTCCCCATGTTTTGACTATTGTGAATATTATGCCATGGATACAAGTATAAAAAAATCTCTCTTCCAGTTCCTTCTAATTTCTTAAGGATTTGAAATACTGTTTTCCACAGCAACTACACCATTTACATTCCCAACAGTGCTCAAGTCCAATTTCTCCACATCACCACTAGCACTTGTTATTTGTTTGTGATAGTAGACAACCTAGTGAGTATGAGGTGAAGTAATTTATCATTGGACACAACAGTCCCATGTGCAATTCCAACATTAGTTTGCTTGATTTGGGGATTATGGTATTGCTTAATTTTCATACCACTGATCAAACTTTATGCACTTGATCTAATGAAATATAAATAAAAGAATCCATTATTCACATTTAAAGTGGTGTGTTAGGCCCAAACTCCCTCCCAGTATCCTTGTGGTGTCTGCCAATCACCAACTTAAAAACAGTATATTAGAGCAATACTTTACCTAGAAAAACTCACACTCCAAACTAGATCAACCTAAGAGCCATTGAAGTCAAACTAAAAACAAATACAAATACTTACTAATGTTTTAACCACGAACTACACCTTATCTCATATACAAATTAAGCAGTCCAAATCAGAACCAAATCTATGCAATTCCTTAAAAAAGATATTTTAAAACTTGAAGCATTTGAAATGTTTTCCGAAGTAAACAGAGACTTTACTATTTCATTCAGTTTAAATCTCTGAATGAAAGTAATACTAACATTTGAAGTTTCTGCTGCAAACCCTTACATATCCTGTCCCATTCGAGCAGAGCTCCTTGAACTATTGTATTTTCAGTTTTTGCTGATCATGAAATATTTCCATTTAATACCTGGGATTCTCAGTAACATTCATCTTCTCTGGAAGTGAAGATGTCTCCCTGTATCATTCCAATTGATCTGTAGCTTCTTCAGCAGTCACTCATATTAAACCTTAAGAGTTCATGTTTTTTGTTTCTTGTGCTCTGTCTCTTTAACACTTCCACTCCCCCGCCTCCCCAATGGAGGTGTTTAGTTTTGGGCGGTGGGCAACTGATTCATTCTAGTTCATGTCATCACCAATTGTTCTATCAACTTCTAGTCTAACAAAAATGAACGATAAGACTGGTCCTGATACTTGACTAACAGGTCTCTCTTTAGTGAGCAAAGCAAACATCAACAGCAGACCCACTTTAGAGTCTCCTGGGAAAGTGTGAACATGACAGTAAACAGCCTACATCAAAGACATTTCAATTCTGCAACAAGCCTTTCTGTTTTGGGTAAGTGATATACACCCAAACAAAACATTAATCAGAAAACCCATTTCATCTCCCTAGGGAATCTGAGCTACGGCAGATTAATTCTTCTCTCTAAGTGTGATTTTGAACAAGGAAAGAGTTCTCTTAAGAAAATACAGAAGCTGAGATAAGCATCTCAAATTTAGTACGGATTTCATGGTAATCAAAAGATTCTTGCTGCAAGTTAATATTTGAACATTGTAAAATTTAAATTCCTTCGTTTAATTAGGCTATCAACTCGGGGGCTGTATTTGTGTTCATCTCTGACTGGCTAGTTTAGTTAACACAAACTTGAAAATGGTGGAGAAAATGGCATTTGCATCTTCTACATAAGGACTCTTTGAGCTGTTTGAACATAGAAGTCTGTTTACCCATTTTCCTATGGTATCTTAAAATATGAAAAAAAAAGAGAAACTAGCAATAAAATCTGAAAGTGAGAGATGCAAAGAGGACAATATTTGCCTTCCAAGCACATGGGGAGGGTTGTTGTTGTGGAGGTTGTTATCTCTTCCATGCATCTGTTTGGAAATGTCAACTGTTTGCTACAGTATCCATGGAGGCCACATAAAGTCAAGAGGAGGATGTTCCTTTGATCTACAGGTGTATCCTGATGTTTACTCTTAAGGAAAACAATTAATTAAACTCACACATAGGCTCCCAAGAAGGATTTGTAGTGAATCATTATGATTTGGTCATATCCCTTCCTGATTCTCATACAGAAGCTGAGGAGAAAATAATGGTGTTTAAAGGGGCTGTGTTTTTACTGGATCACATTATATAAGAATCCAGTTCCTGCTACAATTCTGACAATCCGGGTAAAAGTTAAAGCCTTAAACTCATGTTCATTTTCCTGTTTTGCTAAAGATGACAATCTTGTCATAAATCCTATTTAAAATTTTTGAGCTAAAGGGGCACATAGAAGGTAGATTTTTTTAAAAGGATAAAATGTTACTTTCTAGCCTTGTTACTTGAAAGTGACAGATTTAAGTCTGAAGTTGAACAAATATGGAAACACTAGTTAATTGTCTTTGGAAATTATGTGTTCATAGAAACATAATAATGAGAGGTGTCTTATAAGATGATAAGTGATGTTGAACATTTTTTCATATGTTTGTTGCCTGCTTGAATGTCTTCCTTTGAGGAGTGTCTGTTCGTGTCCTCTGCTCACCTTTTAATGGAGCTGGTTTTTTGTTTTTGTTTTTTCCTGTCGATTTGTTTGTGTTCCATTTTCTAAATATCATTTCCTTTGTTCAATGTTTGATTTTGTCAGCTTTGTTGAAGATGAGTTGGTTGAAGGCCCTTGGTTTTATTTCTGGATTCTCTGTTCTTTTCCATTGGTCTATGTATCATTTTTTACCAGTACCCTGTTGTCTTAGTTCCTGTACCTTGTAGTAAAGTTTGAAGTCTGGAAGTGTGATGCTTCCCAACTTGTTATTGTTGCTGAGAATTGCTTTAGCTATTTGGGCTCTTTTTTGCTTCCACATGCATTTCTGTATTGTCTTTTCTAGGTCTGGGGAAAATGATACTGGCAATTTGATAGGAATTGTGTTGAACCTGTATATTGCCTGAGGTAGAATGGACATCTTTAGGATATTGATTCTTCTAATCCATGAGCATGAGATGCTTTTCCTTTTGTTTGTGTCATCATTGATCTCTTTGGGTAGCGTTTTGTAGTTCTCATTGTAAAGGTCTTTTACCTGTAGTGACATAGCACTTCACACCCATCAGCGTGGCTCTCACTCAAAAGTCAAAAAACAACAGATATTGGTGAGGCTTCAGAGAAAAGAAAACACTTCTACACGGTTGATGGGAAGGTAAACTAGTTGAACCTTTGTGGAAAGTATTGTGGCATTTTCTCAAAGAATTAAAAATTGAGCTACCAGACGATCCAGCAACCCCACTTCTGGGAATACACCTGGAGGAACATAAATCACTCTACCAAAAAGACACCTGAATGCATATCTTCATTGATACACTATTCACAATAACAAAAACATGGAAGCAACTAGTTGTCCATCGAAAATGGACTGGATAAAGAAAATGTGGTCCATGTACACAATGGAATACTATGCAACCATAAAGAAGATCAAAATAATGTCCTTGCAACAATATGGATGCACCCAAAGACTATCACTCTAAGTGAACTATCACAGAAACAAAAAACTGAATTCTGCATGTTCTCACTCATAAGTGGGCCCTAATCACTGGACTCAGATGTTGAGACATTGCTAAGGGAAAGAGGAAGAGAGGAGGGGATAAGGGGCACACAACCACTCTGGATACCAGGTTCACTATCAGGGGGAGAGAGGGCTCACTAGGAGCCCAAAACTCACCTGCAAGCAATTTACTTATGTAGCAAATCCTTTCATGTACCCAACAACTTTAAAATAAATTTTTAAAAAATAATCAAGACAATGATTTTTTTAAAACTAACCTTTTTTATTTTTAGTGTAGTAGTAAATTGACTACTGAAGTTCATGGTATGATATTTTTCTTTTATGAACAATAGAAGCTTCTAGAAATGTAAGTTTTGATTATTACTATTATTTTTACTAGCTAGTCATGTAGACCCAGAAAGTGGTGATTTCATTATATTCACAGACAGCCAGACACTCTTTGGAATGTAGTTGGCCAAGTTTAATTCTCATAGCTAAACATATTTTATTGGAACTTATAAGTAATTCAGAACAAATGGGAGAAGATATAAAGGGTTTGTTAATCAGATTTTAAGGAAACATAGTGTAACCCATATACTTTTTTTAATGGCTTTCATTTTAGAGTTTTATTAATGAGATAGTAATACAAAATCAAGTGAGCTAAGGAAGATTTAATTGTCTTTTTACCATTCCCAAAACAACTGCCAAATATGTTCAATCCATGAGATATAATTAAAGTAAATCAATTTGTCATTGAATTCACTCTAGCAAAATTGTAAATCTGGTAACTACACACAGATATTCTCAAAATGGTTTAAAAGTCATTGAAACTAAATAAGATTACTATTTACACTGAGAACAAAAATTAGGAGATTACGTTTACTGTAATAATGTGGGGGAATTAGAATTAACAGATTATTCAAGATTTCATCAGATATTGGGTCACACTTTCTTTTAAAGCCCAACTCGTAACTTTATGTTTTCACCCCACTTGACTTTGGAAAGATTTTTTTTCTATTATGATTTCCTTTCTAATTATTTCTGGAACCTCCTGGGGCATGTTTTCACACTCATTCCCGTTGTGCTGTGGATCCTAATCTGCTCTCTGCCTCTGGACTCGATTTGGTGAGTTAATCTGGCTACCCCAGATGCATACACTTCTCTTACACTTCTCTTTCCTGTACTGTTTTGTTCTAAATATGGATCAAATTCCTTCAATTCCTTACAAGCCACCTTGAGAAGTCTGTAACTTTTAGTGATTTTTTTTTTGTAGAATTGAAGACATGACAAGAAGACTATAAGATAATAACTTATAATTCCATGATGCCCCTTATCGTGTCAATAATCAATTTTCCTGTGCAGTGTTTAACCTCTAGCTAACAAGAGTTTCTCCCCAACTCCCAGCAACACTGGAGCATCTTCAACTCAGGGTCTAGGCCTACCAGACTCCCAGGACTCAGGGATATTTTCCTACCTCATCTTCGGCTAAGGCCACCACTATGGTGCTGATCTTATCTGAAGTGGTATCAAAGTAACCATTAATTTCCATTTCTTTCTGGTAATATCACAACCTTACCCATAGATTCTGTGACCTCAAAAGTAAATGAAGCAATAGTCAGACATCAGCATATATCCCAAAGCCTAGGTTGTTTAGATGTACATATTGCCAGAGCTGAATCCAAAATTGGGTAGTGCCAAGGTCAGAACATTTCAATCTCTGTCTTACCCAGATGCATGGCATTTGTAAAAAAGAACAATTGCAAGAAAAATAAGAATATCACTTATATTTGTTCAACCTCTTAATCAAAATCACATAATTCAGGTGTTGATGTAATCAACACATCACATGGCTGTTAGGAGACAAAAATATTCTTATAGTACTTGACATGGTATATTGATATGTGCACTGTTCTAGAAAGGACTTAGTTCTGACAGTCATGTGGTCTTAGCCCCTGCCTCCCTCAAAAAAATTTCTAAATACTTGCTAGTATCAGGTGTTCCTGGCTCTTAGGAAATGGTTCGCCCTCATTTCTCATCTAATGTCATCTAAGATACTTCTTTATATTCTTATGGGAGGTTACAGAGAGTTAACAGAACTGGAGAAATTAATTTTCTTTAAGATAAAAATCAAAAGAATATCTCCATAACCATTTCAAAATTTTGATATATTTCCAGAACAATTAAATTTATTTTCTTTGTTTCTCCTAAGTCATAGAAATACAAAAAAAAGAACAGAATGAGCAATATTGAATTCAATAGCATTGAAAGAAAATTATAAAATATACTATCATTGGAATATGCCTATAATATTGATGGGAATATGTATTCATATAATCTTCCTATGGGAAATTTTGACAGTATACAAATGGTTTTTTTTTGGTTTTGTTTTGTTTTGTTTTGAGTTGGAGTCTCACTCTGTCGCCCAGACTGGAGTGCAGTGGCTGCTCCCGGCCACCGCAGCCTCGACCTGCTGGGCTCCGGCGATCCTTCTGCCTCAGCCTTCTGAGTAACCGGAAATACAGGCGCGCACTACCACGCCCGGCTGATTTTTTGATTTATTGTAGAGATGAGGTCTTGCTGCCCAGGTGGGTCTCGAACCCGCGGACTCAGGCAATCCACTCACCTCAGCCTCCCAAAGGCGCGGGATTACAGGCTGAGCCACTGAGCCCGGCTAGTATTTTTTTTTTAAGTTTACGTCTTTAAAACAGTTATTCCACCGGAAGATATAATTTTAACAGCCATGTAAAATTGAACTGACCCAAATATTCAAAAACAGAGAAATGGCTTTATAGATTATGGTGCCTCCAGCTCACAATGTTCTACATATTTTAAAATTATTTTTTCAAAAAGATTAGATTTATTGAGTAATCCTTACACAGTAACATAACTTGAAATACCAAATATAAAATTATATGTGGTAGGATATGCTCAAAAATGTATAAAAATATAGTTAGAAGTGGCTAAACCAATATGGTAAGAGTTGTGGTTTTTGTCCCTTCTTAATAAGTCTTTGTATATTGGCAATAAACATGTATTTGTTTTCTGGTCAAAAAAGATTATCTGAAATACTGTCTTCATTAAATGGAATAGTAAGCAAGTAATTTCACCTATGGTAATGTAAATGTCATTGTAGGCAAAGAACCCTGAAAAACTGTTTTTAAGACCAGGTTCTGAACTGTAGGTATGGCAGGTTGAAGACAAACACAAAGTTGAAAAATTTTTTGTAAAGTTACAAAAAAGGGCAAACAGAAAATCTAAAGCCAAACGTCAAACAACAGCAATGCAACAACACACACATCTTGACTAAAAACTTCTATTACAAATGAACATTCCAAAAATTAACCTTTTAAACCAGAGAGAAAAAAAGTCTTCAAAGGAGATATTGAGAATTTTTTCCAATAGAACAAAAGACAGTAATAAAGAGAAGTTTAAAAAAAAATCATACTTAAAAAACACATATTTAAAAATCATATTAAAAAGCACAAAATATAATAGTCATAAAATATATATCTGATGGTGTTCTGGAAAATGTTTAATTGTCTCCTCTTGAAAGAAAAGGACCCTGATTTATAAAATTTGTCAATTCTTCTGGTTTAGTAATTATGCCATGGCCGACTTCAAATTACCACTGTGATGCAACTAAAGGTGGATTTATACAGAGACATGCATAATCAGTTCTTTCATGTTGGTACAAGCTGGTTTCTGAAGCCATTGAACATATCACAATGTAATTTATAAAACTAAAAAAAAAATTCCCTATTTAAAGGTGTAAAACATTATCAGGTATTTGCTTCCAATAATTTTTCACAATAAACACAAAACTTGCAAATTAAGAGTTAATATGTACCATAAAAATATTAATCAGTAAAATAAGCCAATAGAGAGAGAAAGAGCACTTGAAAATGAACAAATATATATAAATATATATATTTAATAAACATATACATATGCAATTTCCATCTATATATACATATAGACAGTCCCTGTACAATAGCTTGTCTTACTAGTTGACTTTATGATGGTGAGAAAGCAATATTCAGTAGAAATTATACTTCAAGTATTTGTACAACCATGTTCTATTTTTCATTTTCAGTAAAGTATTTAGTATATTACATGCAATATATTACAGTTTATTATAAAACAAGCTTTGTGTTATTTTGCTCCACTGTAAGCTAACATAAGTATTCTGAGCACATTTAAGGTAGATTAGGCTAGACGCTAATATTCAGTAGGTTAGGTGGATTAAACACACTTCAATTTATGGTATTTACAGTTTACATTAGATTTATTGAGATGCAACCTCATTGTAAGTCAAGGAGCATCTGTGTGTGTTTGCATATAGAGATATATATCATAAAGTACTAATTAGAAAAAATGGCCAAAATATTACTATGAAATATACCAAAGTTAAAAAATAATAATAATAATAGAAAAAAAGGACATTACCTAATAAAGGAAACAATTCGCAGATTGTCCCATGATATTAATATGATAAACTTCTATGTTCCAAATAACATAGCCTTGAAAATATATACAGCTAACTTTGTAAAAATTAAAAGATTTTAACATATTTCTATAAGAGACCTATAAGTCAAGTATATTTTTAAAAGGATGAACTTTAACTAATGCTTATGTGTAGAGTCTTCAGTCACAAAAAAGAGAACATACAATATTTTGAAGATCATTAAAAATATTTACAATTTTGACCACATATTAAGCCATAAAAAAGTCTCAACATATGTCAAGTCATCTGTTACATAAAGAACATCACAAAATTAAACAAAAAATTAACAATAGTTGCTATTAATTAGGACACTTTTTTTATTTTTAGAAATTAAAAGTATGTTCTGAAAAAGCAACAAATTAAAGAGAAAATTGCAATAAAATTACACGTTTTAAAGTTAACAAAAATAAAAGAATTACAAATCAAAAGTTGCAGGGGGCATCTATTAAAATGTCCTTAGAATAATGATAATATTTAAATATTGAAGTGCAACATTTTTTGAAAGAAAAGTTTTATAAACATAGAGAAGTACAATGAGAGAAAATAGGGATTAAAACATTCTTTACAGAGGAGTCAACCTTTGAGGTGCATTTTGAAGGATAAAAAGAAATGTTCCAGGTATTTTGAGGAGGATTGCATTTCAAGTGGAGGAAGCAATATAGGTAGTCAGCATAATCAAAAAGAATATGATGTACTCGGAGAGGCAATATTAAATTGGCCTTATAAAATGATATGGCAGAAGATAAAATTGGAAATATATTATAGACAATGACTTTCAAAAAATTGAATTACTCAAATGTTACCCTAAAGCTGTTGGAAAGACATTGAAGAGATTTTTTTTACAAGTACATGATATGGTCAAATTTTCATTTTGGAAAGATCAGTCTGTTACCATTGTGGAGGACTGAGAAGTGTATGCAGAGTGGCAGGTGGTATAAAAGAGGAGAACAGTCTGAAGGCACAAAGATAATTTATGAGGCTATTAAAATAGTCCAAATGAGACGTAATATGGCCTGAATTACAAAAGAAGCAGCAGAGTTAGAGAAAAGAAGACATATTTGAAAATCAGAGAGAGGCATAGCCAATGAGAATTTAGAAGTTCACTTAATATGAAAAGTAAGTGAGATAAAAGGGATTGAAGTTAATGCTTGGTCTCTACCTTGAGTTACTGATGGAGGGTGCATGAGTCTGCTTGGGCTGCCATAATAAAATACCAGATTGAGTGACCTATACAAAAGTAATGTACTTCTCATAGTTTTGGAGGCTAGGAAGTTTAAAATCAAGGTGAGTTTTATTCTGAGGCCATTCCTCTTGTTTTGTAACAAGCTATCTCATATATCTTCTTATAAGGGCACTAATCCTATCACTAGAGCCTCATCCTTATGACCTCATCAAACCCAGTTACCTCTCAAAAACTTCATCTCCAAATACCATTATATTGAGAGTTAGGGTTTTGGCATACAAATTTGGGGAAGCGCAATTCAGTCGATATCAGATGATAAGTGAAAACTGTGCAGAAAAAAATGAAGAAGAAATCCAAGTTTGCCTAGGAGGAATGAGGGAAAGGCTGAAGAATATGAGTTCAATTTTAAATATGATGCTGTTTAATTTCAAGGGTCTTTAGGAAATGCAAGTGAAGTTTTCTGGCAGATCCTTGGTTATATAAGGACAGAGTTTTCAAAAGATGGAAAGGAATTGTTTAGGAAGTCACTTATTTATTGCAGACAAACCTATAGAGGACTGCAGCATGTGTGACAGAAAGAAGGCCACTGAAGTATCCTTTAGGAACACTGAGACATGGTCATATAGGTTGGAGTGAAGGAGACTGAGCACAGGCAGAGGAATAGGAAGAGAACCTGAAATCTGTGCTGCCATAGAAAAAAGTAATGTAATTGTCATCATCTACAGAAAGGTCCAATAAAAATTCTATCCAATAAATGTGGGTATGAGGAGATCACTGGAGAACTTATGACAATGCCTCCACCTTGCCCTAGGTTTCAGCTCTCATCCCTTGTTCCACTGTGCCTAAGAATGCTCCTGAATAATTCCCCTGCTACACTAGTTCTGGTGCTGCAGAGAAGGGCCCTGTTTTTCTCTCATTAGCCCAGATAGTATAATCCTAGGCAAAATCTGTACCTACTCAGATGCCATTTTTTCAAATGGTTGTTTCTCTCTGACACAGATCATCTTCTTGAACAGGACCGTTTGGAGCATATACTTCAGATGCCTGCCCTCTTTTCTCTGTATGTATCTAACTACCTCAATCCTGCCCTCTCTCTCTAGGGCCGAGCTATCCCTCTACTCATGAAGGGAGATTCCTCCTCCCAGTTAAATGCTTCATATGTTTGAGGCATTTTGTTTTATGATCAGCTTCTTAATTCCTCTACTCCCTATAGCTTTTGGAGAGCATTCTCTGAACAGGGACTTCTTTTTTTTTTTAATTTAGAATTGCTTTTTTTAAGGCAGTTATTGCTAGTGTTTTCAAGTCCAACTTTACTTTTTTAAAAACCAAAAAGAGAAAAACAGATAAAAGAATCCGCTTAAGCCCAGAGGAAGCATTCTGGGAAGAGACTCCGGCTGCCCTGTGACTGTGCATTTTAAACGGGAGCCTCTCCTCATGATGAGAATTACCTTGGCCCGGGCTGAGCATTCCCAGTGGGCTCTTTCCACTTAAGCTTTTTATTAAAAAAGTAAATTGGGATTATTGTATTCCCTCACTTTACTTTGGAAGCAGAAATTTTAAATTAATTGTGGTTTAAACTGATAGCAAACAGAGAGGTTCTGATAGCAGTCTGGCGGCCTCTTGTTTAGCCAGCAGAGAGTTTGGTTATTGCTGCTGGGAATGGCTTGGCTGAGATATTTTTAATTTACATTTTTTCTGCCCTCTAACGAAGGATTGAATTATGACTTACTAGAAAATCCCTGGTGTCATGGAGAGAGAGATGTTGACTAACTTCCTCTGACTTGATTGGAGTGGAGCTATTTATTTAGAGCTGAGTTTTAAGTTACAGGAGTGGCATTCCGAAGGATTTTTGTATTCATGGTAGCACTGTCCAGAAAATGTTTTTAGCTTCCTTTAGGAGTCATTGCATGAGCACAGAGGGTGGTGTTGTAAAAGATAAGAAGGGCATTTCTGCACCGGTTGCTAGCTTGGCTCTATTGCAATGTCCACACCAGTAGGATCAGTCACTATGATTCTGTCAGGAACTTCCCAAGCCCTTTTGAATTTGCCTCTGCCCTGGCAAGTAAGGAAATCCCAAATGTCAGCCTTTTTGCATATCCACCACCTGCCGAGGGCTCAATCCCCAATGGACAGGACAGATTTATAAACAGTAATCTCTGTGTTATAGCAGTAGCTTTCTGACTGCTACATAGTGGGGATAGTAAAAATGTGGATGTTGCAAAACGTAATTACTGGACTGAAAACTTTCCTTCTGTGGACAGATGGTATAGTCAAGAGCAAAGACAGACATGTCCTTCCACAGATCAAGGGCAGTTGTTACACAATAGACTTAGGTAACAGCCACTGTAGTAGACAGTTTTAGGTAAAAGCTAGTGATGTATATGAAAATAACTTCTCTGAATCCAGGCAACTCAAGTGAAACACTTTTTGAGGATATTGGGCTCAAATTTCACTGCAAACACAATGTATAAAACGAGTAGATGTATCAAGGTTTGTCAATGTCCTAAAACAACTGTGTTCTAGACATTCCCATATCTCAGGGAAAGAGTTTGAAAAGAAAGAAAACAGCACCCAAACTGAAAGCAGAACTCAAGCATAACGACCTTGAAATAACATTTACACTGTGCCTTCAGTTTTCTGCAAACAGCTTTCAACTGCAAAAATATTTTTTGAAGTTGCCTATTAGAGAAATCTGTCCTGAAGTTTATTTTACAGTTTCATTATTGCGGCAATGCCGACTTTTATATGGTATCTCAAGGTGCATGTTTGTTTACACCCACCACATTTATAACTGCTGCACTCCCCAGCCCTTGTTGCAAGGATAGAGCGTTTTCCTAGGGATTTCATGAGACATGTTGTGGAGTTCAATTAATAATCTTTTTTTTCTAAATACGAGTGCTTTTTTTCAAGCACTAAGCCAAGTAACACATGGAAAATAACCTTTTATGTTTTGTGGGAAACAGTTCCCATTTGGTAATGAACACTGCAAGTTGAAAGATGGCATTCTGGCTTTTCCAATTGCTTCACAAAGACGCCTTATTTCCTATTTATTGTTTCTGTTTGGCAAAGCTCAGATTCCTAAAAAAAAAAGGGAGATAATTTCCTAAAGAAATTGAATTTTTTCCTGAATAATTAAGGCCTTTAGAGCCCAATATTTAGAAAAACTTTAACCACAAGCTTACCGAATAGGAAGATTAAGAAGAAACATTTTTTTTTAATCTTACACAATTTAAGCCAAAAAAATAAACCCAACTGAAAATTTTTTCTTTCCTCAAATTGTTTAGATTACATGGTTCAAAAACATGCTTGCTCTTAAAATCTTCTGCTTGTTTGGGTTGGACATATTGATAGATAATTATTACCCTGATAAATAAAGTCCCTTAACATTGTAAACTCAACAGTTGATTTACCAACAAATGGCAAAAGGTTGATAATCACTGCTGTATGTGTCCAAGAACTAAGTGTAAACCATTGAAGTGGGGGGGGGTCATTGTTCTTGCTATAATCCTAAGTGAAAGAGGTATAAGTAAAAGTGGAACTGAGGGATCCAGATCAGCCATACTCCAAATGCCACACAAGTGATGCAACCTTAGGAACCAGAAAACATTGTTAAGCAGGTACCTGTGTCACACTCCGATCACTCAATAATTGCTCTCAATTACGTACATTTACAAAGATGTCCATAATCGCAGTCATGTTTTATGTTAATTTTTGAGTGAACTGAGTGCCCTATATTCTCTTACCTTGTTTTATCAGAAAGTATTCAGATGAGGATACCCAACACACAAAACAGATATCTATTTTCAAAGCTTAAGAGGGAATTAGATTTTAGATAAGAAAGTACAATTCTTGGGAGCATTCTGATTTCCTCAAGCGCAGTATCTTTGACATCCATATGGGAAACATTCGTGATAATGGTATAAACTTATTTTGTTTTACTAGTGTTTTATCTAATAACATAAAGATTCTTTGGACCACTCAGGCATAAGTGACAGGAGAGGAAATGGCTCACTCATCTTGAAATATGAAGAGGAGAAACATGGTCAGGGTAGCATGTCATTGGGAGAGGAAGATGTGCATTGGGATCTCTGCAGCCCCTTTGCTTGCACTGTCACTCTTCAGAAGTGGGAAGTGTGCCCTCCTCTTCATTCCCACAGTCTCCAATGTGGGCTGAGGTGCTAATCACAATCTCAATCTTTCTGTTTCATCTGATCTTTATTTTGGGTGCTGAGCTATGTCTTTATATTATTGATGATATTTTAAAGATTAAAACTCTGGATAATGTGCCAGCTGTTACTGACCACGCCATCCTCAGAAGCAGGACAATTGGGCATGGAAAACAGGAAGAGGTAGTACGAGTTTCTGCCTATGAATGTGACTTCCTAAGAAAAAACAAGCATGAGAAAGGAGGAAGACCTTTTCAAAATGTAGTCGAAATATTGTCATCAAACCACTAAAATAATTCACGCTACAAAATATCTGTGATGGAGCCACTGTCTAACTGCTTGCAAATGATTTCTCCTCCAAGAAGTAGGTAATGAGAATTTTATTCTAGAAATTCTCTATTTCAAACAGAATTCTGTAGGAGGTGCAGGTCTCTTTATACATTATTAAATTTCTCACTGAGGATTTTTTCCCCCTGAAATCTGACCTAAGGTTTTCACTGGAAACTATTGAATTCTGAGTTGATTTGGAATGCTTAGCAACTTAGGTGAGCTGCATCACTTTGAATTAGATTTTATGTTCCTATTACTGAAGTGTGTTTCCAATATCCTCAAGAGAATCTGGGACCTTTGGTCCTTTGCCACCAGCCCCACCTCACTGTGCCATGGCCTCACTTCATTCAGCCACATGTAACAGGTTGCCTTGTTTCCAGCAGAGAAAGAAGAAAGTTGGAAGACTCCTTTTTTTATACTTTATGATTTCAGCCAGAATATACAGAGAACTCAGAAGTTTGCGGATTGTTCTTGCCTCACCATGTCCTTCGATGTCCCAGCTTACACTTGCTCTTTAGGGAATGTACTACCAGTTGCCCAAATGCAGTAAGAGAACTAAATGGAGATTTTAATAAATAGGGGAGACAGATGGAGGCTAGAACTCTTGCGAAGCTAAAAGAATTGCGTGCTTAATAGACTAAATGCTTAATAGCAGCAATAGCTGCCAAGCTACCACATAACTCACTAATATGCATGAACCGTTGCAGTAAGAAAGTGACTGCTTTCAGTCTCAAGGACTTTCCTAAAAATTCAAGGTTGTAAGAACCTAACCTAGAGAATAATTACTTGTCCAGACGTGATAACAGACTCTGGCAGAACAAAAATGACAGCTTGATTCACAGACAAATATAAGTCGGTCTTGGATGTCTGGCTTCCATTTTTCTGTAGAGAGATAGATGTCTTTAAAAAGCCTCAGCAGTGAACATCCTGTCAGTTTAAAAGGTCAGACACTGAAGTGTATCAGAAGAGATGATGCTGCACAGACCATTGAGAGAAAAGAAAATGATTTCATTATCCTCGTTCATCTGCTATAGATTAATTCAGTTCCCATCATCGTGGCAATTAAGGCATTTTTGTAGTCCTGTCCTGACCTAGTTGAGATGGAACAAGGTAATAAAAAGCGGCAACAGGGAGGAGGCTACTACAGCTGAGTTAATATTCCTTGGGAACAAGTGCTATTAGGAACAGGGTCTGAGGTTGATACATTCAACTATAGTGGATTAAGAAAATAGAATGCAAGAAAAACATCTTCTGGAAACATTTCCTTAATATGTGAGAAAGTGGCCGCTTCTATCCCTCACTCTGAATTGTACCCCACATCTTTAAAATAAAAAACAACAAAAAAACAAAGTGAAATTTGCATCTCGCATAGCCAGTGAGCCATACCAATAGTTGAAAATAATCATGCAAAAGGTATGTTTTCTTTTCACAGTATGTAAGTGAATAGGACACTTATATAAGGTTCTGTGGGGGATGGAAGAATGCTGGGAGAATTACTACCCTCCAGTTCAAACAGAGGGTTGATTTTCTGTCCATCTGAGCTTCTCAGTCATTTAAGTGCAGCATCTAGAAAGATGACATAACAGATCCTTCTAAACTAGTTCCTGCTGGTTTTCTGTTTGCTAAGTCACTCCAGTTTAAAACCCCCATCATCATGTTTAGCCACTCTTTTTGTACTCCTTACTCTAGCAGCCAATTTATATTCCTTTCACTTCTACTGACTTCTCAACATCTTTATCTCTTCCCTTCTTTCCACTCCCACCTACCCGAGCTTCACAGAAGCCCTCATTATTCCTCACTTGGCCAACAATAATAGCTTTCTAACTGTTGTCCCACCTACCCTTTCCAAACCCTAATGCATTTGACTCACAACAGACATATTCATCTTCTTAAAGCTTATCTTTAATCGTGTCACCCTCTTGCTGAAAATGTCAAATAGCTTCTCAGTGACTACTAAATTAAATGCCAAGTTATCAGCCTAGCACTCAGGGCTCCACAGAGCAAGCTGTAGCCAACTATTTGTGCCTTGATTCCTGTTAGCCTTCCATGCCTCCTATGCTCTGGTCTACCCAAACTGTAAGATGATCCTCAGCCTCATCTCCTGAGCAGTTCTGTTTATGCTTCTGTTCATTCTTTTCCTTCTTCTTGGAATGCCCTTTTCTCTCACTTTAACTTGGAATTGAATCCATCCTCCAATGTTAGTCATTTCTTTAGGAAACATTTTTTACTTCACCTTACGGAACATAATTTCTATTATTTGTATTATCTTAATATACTAATCATAACCTTATTCAATAGTTAAAAGATTGCAGGGATTTGTAGTAAGATCTGTTTAAATTTGTCTCTTTTGAATTTGGACAAGATACTTAATCTTTAAAAGACCTAAGTTTATATAAGCCAACTCAGCAAGTATTTATATTAAGAGTTGACTCTATTCATGGTATTTATCAGTGAAGAAAACAAAGCCTTATAATCTCGAGGGAGGAGACAGACACATAAATATTTCCAAATATACTAAGTAAATCATATAGTATGTTATATGTCGGTAAGTATGATTAAAAATAAAATAAAGAGGATGAAAAAGTCAAGGCAGATTGCAATTCTAACTTGGGTTGTTAGGGTAGGCCTCATTATAAAAAGACAATATTTAAGCAAAGTCATAAAGGAGATTTAAAAAAAAAAAAAAGAGTTTGCCATCCATCTGGGGAAAATGTAATTCCAGCAACAGAAACAGCCCTTGCAAAGGCCCTGAGGCCTGGGGTGTCCAATGCAGAGCTAAGAATCAGGTCTGTCTGGAATAGGATAAGCAAGGAAGAAAGTAGGAGGAAATGAGGTCAGATAAATAATGAGGGTAGAGGGCAGAACTGGAAAGATTTGATTGTTTATTGCAGGACTCTGTTCTCCCGAGTGAAACAGGAGTAACTGAAGGTTTTTGACACATCCCAAGTAGAGGAGTGATGTGATGATTTGCATTTTAAAAAGATGGCTTTGACTGCTCTGTTGATATTACATTGTAGCAGGCAAACATAGAGGCAGGGAGACCAGCAATATAGCATATTACATGAATCTGGGAAGAGATGATGATGGCTTAGGTTAAAGTGATAGTGATGAAAGAATCAGAAGTCGTCAAACTATGACTATATTCTCAAGGTAGAGATAATGAGATTTTCTTGTGGATTAAATGTGGTATGGAAAGAAAGAAAGGAGTCAAGGATAACTAAGATTCTTAGCAAAATAGTATAATTAAGTCATATCATTAAAAATGGAGGAAGCTAGGGAGAGGGGAAATATCGGCATTTCAGTTTTGAACATACTTTGAGCTTGAGATTTCTACTAGGTGTTCAAGTTGAAAAGCTGAGTAGGTGTTTGGATGCATACAACTATAAAATTGGAATAACAAATCTTACAATACCCAACAGTGTTGACCTGAAGATAAAATAAGATAGATAAAATATTAAATATTATATATGTGAATATTTCATGTTATTTGTATATGCTACACTGCATTTCATTTTATTACTTTGTGTTTGCATATATGATGTGTATATAACTCTGTTATGCATTCTGTACCTTCTTGAAACCAAATCTATGACAAATTTGTTTACTTTTCATTTATTTTGAAAATAATTGTTTCTATCTTGTTACAAATGAGTGCATCTTCATTGTAGAAAATGTACTTCACTCAAAGATAAAAATTGTCAACATTTCAAAGTATATCATTCTTGAACTTTTCTTTATTGACTTATTCCTTGGAGGTTTCTTACTTTTTGTGCATCCCTCATAATTTTATTATAATCTTTGCATTAATGTGTTTGAAATATTTGTTTAACTCAATTAAAATATGGATCTCGGTTTTTCAAAAATAAACCTGTTTAAAAGAGACTGGAGAACTTATGCTTTCTTGAACTGCTTTGCAATTTCCTCCTTGTCCTTAGCTAGTATTAAATCAGATTTGGCCTATTGCTGCCTCCTTACATATTTTAAGTTTGGCCTGATGCTTTCTCCCTATGTAGTGAATTTAACTGAATATACAAACAGACTGTGACCTACTCTTGTGCCAATCACTGAGTTTCAGCCAACGTTCTATTCAAACCATATTCAAATAAGCCAAATACCATGCTGTAACCAATGCAGCTGTTTCTGTACTTCACGTCAATTTTCCGTGTGTCACTTTCCTTTTTCTGTCCCCAAATCTTCTGCCACTACGTGGTGGGGTTGGAGTCTCCTGAATAGGTATTCAGGTTTAAGGGATCCCAGATTTGCTAATTGTTCTTTCTTGACATTATGTCTTCAGTATCAAAAAAAAAAAATAGATCTTTTATTCCCGAATCCCCTGCTGAGTCCTCAGTAATTGTCACATACTCACTGACACCAACTGTGGGTGATTTTGTCATGAATTTTTAACCTCATGACTAACTCTATTTTGTTTTAATTCTTGTCTTCCTTTGTTCGTTTACTCTTAATCTATACCATCTAATTGCATCTCATGTACCTTTTTGCTTTAAAAAAAAAAAGTCTTTCTGGAACAACAGACCAACTAAACACAGATTTATACCATGTACACAGGTCCTAGATATGAATTACTGCCTATGTTCTGGCTTTCAGATAGGATGGAGGAAAAGATCTTTACACAAAGTACAACTTTAAACTCTGTTGTAGTTCCAGGTTGTACACTTTGGGAAACAAAGTGGCTTATGTTTCTTTAAATTGACTCATGGAAACGAAATGTTTTTCATACTTCCTCTATCAGTTCCTTTTCCAGTGGGAAGAAAAAAAAATAATGCTTAATCAAATGTTGCTCTAAAAGCACCTATGTTGCCCAAGCCACAATATGTATTTTATTGCTGCTAATAACATAATTGTTACATTTGTGCTTTCTGTAGTCGTTTGCTAATTATTATTTTTTTAAAGATAAGATTGTCTCCAATGTGATTCTGGCAGACTTTCTATTTATAGTACTGAAATTAAGGCAAACAGGGATTTTAATTCTGACTAATAGTTTGGCTATCCAAATATTTTATACCAATAAGTGCAGGAGCTCCATTAGTAAAAAAAAAAAGCAATAATAATTATCTCCAATCCTTAAACGTTCTTTCTGTACAGATATAAATAATTGATAAGTATATAAAAATAATGAATAGTTGTGAACATCTGCACAAAATATCATCCAGACTTAACATATAGGTTAAACATAGGGTAGCAGTAAACAAGGATGGCAAAGGAAATATGTATATCATAATAGATCACTAAGGAAGCACTAATCTAAATATAGATCCATAGTTAGAGAAATTTACTCTATGATTTCTTAAACTATCCATATTTTTGCACACAGAAAATGCCTCACACTCAATCTTACAAAAGAAACTGAAGAAATGGTTTTGAGAAGCCAATAAAATATAATAAAAAATATCCTGTGATAAAGATTGCCATATTGGATATTACATTATTTTAACATGAGGAATAATAAAAAAAAAGATCAAAGAGTGACATTTGGGGAAATGAAGCCATAAGAAATTCATATTTTAAAGAGCAATGCAAACAGATGAAGTGTAAAGTGACAGTGTTATTATTTTTTGTTATTAAGATTATTGCAGGAGTTGCTTTATGTTTTTGACTCACTGTTTTTATTTGTTCTGAAGCCTTATCTTTTGAGCATTAGACATGGAACGATCAGGGGACAAATGAGTCAACTGTGTCTGAACTTAAATGTCATTGTCACTGAACTGATGGAGACCACTAATGGAGCTAAATTACCTGTGGTTCACACAAGGAAACACAATGAAAAAGAAATAACAGATGTCATCCTTCACAACTTGGGATCTGGCAAGCCAAGATTTCAAAGTAGGTGCATTCTGGCAACAAGAAGCAACAATGATGACTGTGCCCCAAGCCTAACAAAATATCAGCTATTGAATCAGGGGTTAGCTCTTCTTGGCCAGAATGTACAGTCAACATTGGGTAAGACTGCTGGTGAACAATTTCCTCACCTTCCTTGAGGCAGGTAGAAAAGAATCTCTGCCACCTGCCACTGCCCCTGCCTGTTATCCAAGATCTTCCTCCATTCAGTTTGATGATAATTTCAAACACAAGGTCTAGAAACATTTTCTGAAGGATATCTTCAATTTTGATTCAAAAGAAAAGTTATTTAAAGAATAATGTTTATAGATTCAGGAGTATACATAGAAATAGAAATAAATGGCTTTTCCAGTAGATTGAATGCCAAAACTAAATGGAAGTCCTTGGCATGCTGGGAGGAAATGTAGCTTATTAAAAATGGGATACAGATTGTGGTAAAATTTCCAGTAAAGAATACATCAAATTCGATGGTGGTTCTAATGACACACACTGTTTCCTTTCTTTTGTTGATGGCTCAGATTCTTTTATTTACTGAATTTGATTTCCTTTTTTTCCTATATAGGGAACAAATGACTCATAGTTCTACAAGTGCTGCCTGAAGTAATAAAGACTAATAATGCCATTTGTAAAATGGCCAAATTTTTAAAAATTGATTTTCAATGATATGTCTGCTGCCAAATGTAACTCTGTTTCAAACCAAGAACTAAACATGACTTCTCTCACTCAAAAAAAAAAAAAACAAAAACTAGAAAAACAAAAAATATAGCATTTCTGTATTCCAGAGTGCACTGTGAAAATTGGACAGTATATTCAGTAGATGTAGATATACTCTACTGGAGTGCATACTCCAGTAAAATAAAATATAATGTACCAGTTTCACGTAGAGTTTGTAAATCTATCTGTCTTCAAAAATAATGGAAGAGGCTTTCTGGAAATATTTTTTTCTTACTTCATATTCCAGAGTAAAAAAAAAAGAAGAAGAAAAAGTCTTTTGGAGATAATGGATGGGTATTTTGATGCACATTTCAGGAATTATAAGAACTCAGATTGCCATGCATTTGTTGGAAATGGGTGGCTGAGCACATCCATCCTCCTGCACCACCACCAAACTGACAATAAAATTACACAAAGAATCAATAAGCTAATAAAAGCTCTTATAACAAGAAATACTGTCTAAAATGTCCAGGACAGTTTGGGGAATGTATGGAAACTAGAGAGCCATGTGTTGTTATCGACTATAACCCAAAACATATATACAAAAGTGTTATCACAGAGAATAGGTATGTTTCTTAGAAAAAGTCTTAGCTAGCATTTAAAGAAAAAAATTAAGAAAGAAAACAGCAAGAATAAATATGTGCTAAGCAACAATCTGGCCTATTATAACCTGATGATGGTAAGAAAAAGAATTTGGAAGAATATAATAATGGTACAACAAAAAATTGATTAATTCATTGATTCCATTTTATCATCACATATCCAACTTCTTTTCAACTTCCTATTCTGCCACCTTCTGAAAACTCTTATTGGGATCACAAGATGGCCAGTGCAGATCAGATATCACATTTAAACATGAGCAAGTTCTGCAGAATAAAAGAGAATCTCTTCTCTACCCACTTCATCTCTCTAGTTTTCATCAGTAAATAAAACAATCACAAAAGTCTTACGGATTGTCTTATTTCCAATTGGCCAAAATTGTCTCACAGGTATACCCTTAAACCATTAATGGGTAAAGAGAATAAGATTATTATGATTGTTTAAGATAAAAGAAGGGTCAGCCGAGTGCAGTGACTCACACCTGTAATCCCAGAACTTGGAAGGTGGGGTGAGAGGATTGCCAGAGCCCAAGTGTTCAAGACCAGCCTGGGCAATTTGGTGAGGCTTCATCTCTACAATAAATAAATACAAATTTACTTGAGAGTTGTGGCGGGTGCCTGTAGTTCCAACTGCTTGGAAGGCTGAGGCGGAAGGATCACCTGAGCTCAACAGGTCGAGGCTGCAGTGGCCATGAGCATGCCACTGCACTCCAGCCTAAACAATAGAGTAAGACTCTGACTCAAAAAAAAAAGAAAGATAAAAGAGAAAGTGATTATTTCTTTCAGTAACACGGCTAAGGATATATGTTAGACTGAGAGTCATCATTTACAAATGAAATTGGTATATTGGTATAGATGCACATTTGCAGATTAAGTTGGTACAAATTCAAGACAAACATTAGTAGGCTTTATGAAGAATAAGTTCAAGAATAAAACTGATATAATTACACAGATGTTATGATTAAGATAATCATAATTAAAATAAAGAGAGGAGGGTATATGTCTTTTTTTTTCAATAAGAAGACAGACAATTAAAACGCTTTGGAAAAATAACCTGTATGAGAAACTCACAGTCGAAATGTGAAGCAAGGTAAAATGTGGCTTGAATCTAAGCCTGAACAAGAAACCCAAACTCCACTGGTTAGGTAATTTTGAAAGACTGTTGATAGGATACTTGAATTAATGCATAAGTCATTTTGAATTTATAATTGATACAATTTCTACTCAATTCTTCATGATGTATTTGTTACTCTGAAAATAGTTTATCTCTTTTATGCAATATTTTGTTTACATATCAACATTTCTCAATTAATTTCCTTTAGGAAATTATCCTGAATGTAAATTAAGTATTAAAAGCCGTTCTTTACAAATTGAAGAAAGGTTCCAAATTGTTTCAGCTCTATGTAAACATGACTTCTTATCCTTCCTATGAGACACCTAAGTTTTACTCTCTAGAAACTTAAGCTTTTTGAGAAATATAGATTTAAACAAAAGTAAGCACAAGCTATAAATAATATCTTTGGAAAAAGCTTGTAAGGACTAATAAGTATTGTGTTGAAAAAGCAATAAATTGTAGTCATTTTTTTTCAGATTTACTATAGGCTTTTTGCCATCATTAAATTTAAGTAAAACTATGTGTATTATATTTTGATGAAATTTCTTTTAAAATTCAGTGCATTAGCCATAAAATGTCTGCATAGCTATGGTGTAGTTTATCAAAATTGGGCTTTGTGAATAAACTGAGAGCCACAAAAAAAGTTGCTCTTCTTTTCCAACTGTGAATTTTCCACTTATGAATGTGGGTTTGGCTTATTGAGGGACCTTAGATATTGTAAGAGGTGATCCATAGAAGCCGAAAGCTTGTTAGTTGATCTTGTGGGACCAAGCCAAGGGGACATTACTGATTTCTGCCCTCTTGACTTGTATCCATCCCCACACACAGTCACAGGCACGTACATCCAACAGGTGAATTATACTCCTTGCAGTAGCAAAGGTTTGCAGGATGAATTCTAAATCCTTTAGATGGATAGGTTAACAAAGAACATGTGAAGCACTATGCTATGAACAGACAGGTACAAGTTCAAAGTTTTATTGGTGCATAAATTGAATGTGTGAAGAGAAAAACGTATGATAAACCTGGGATCACAAAATGAGAGAGTTTAGGTGCTACACAAACTAAAAGCATTTTGATATTTTTTACTCCATGCAAAATTTTTGAAACAATCTATGTAAATTACTTTGGAAATTGTAAAAGAATAATGCTGTTATTAATTTTAAGATATTTCACATATAGCTAGAATGTCAGATTATTCTCTGTGTAAAGTGAAAATATTTCTTAATTTATCTTGAAACTACATATTATCATGTCTAATTAGTGTCTTTTTTCTCACCTCTTTTTAGATGACTAAATTATAATCAATTTCAGTCCCTATTAAACATATAACAATTAGATCTTCTTGTTGCAGACTTGATGTCTTGAAGTCTTTTCTCTTTTCTCTCACAATTATTTGCAGAGAAATATCTAAAATATTTACCAGCCACATGTATTTCTGTTCATTTCCTTAATCATCTTCTTATTATTGTTTATCAATACATCACACCTAAACTAGCAGCACCTCACTATCCCCTTGATCTCTTACCTGTCAGTTCTTGAGTTATCCCTACCATGACTAATCAAAAACAATGCTATTTTTATCATTGCATCTATCTTGTGTGTATTTATAACAGAGTCAGTGTGGTAAGAAGCAAACTGTAAAGAGAGGCACAAAAATTGGAAAGAAGGCAAAAATAATTATTCATGAATAAATTGATAGTATATAGGTACAGATGAAAAAGTTTACAAATGATACTATAATAGCAACAATCATAATAATGACTAGCTAATATTTATTAAGTGCTTAGTATAAACTAGGCGGAAAGTGTCTTATATATGGAAACAAGTCACTAAAGCAAATTCATGAGGTAGGTACTATGATGATTTCCATTTTACCAGTGGAAGGCACTGAGGCATGGAAAAGGACTTAATCAAAAGCACACAGCTGCTAAGCTCGCAATGGAGCCAAGGCATTATGGGCACTCTGGCTCCAGGTTCAGTACTCTTAACCACTGGGCTGTAAAGCTAAGGAGAGAAGACAAGGAGCAAACCCAGTAATTCTTCTCTCTGTCTAATTATAAACTATTGTGTGTCTGTATGGGGCGGAGGAACCCTTGTCAATAGCTGCCTGTCCTTTGTGAACTATATTCCATTCAGAGGAAAGGGGAGATGCACTCTTGCAGGTCAAGATCTTGTTCTATAACCAGCCTTGCCTAACGTCACAGAATTTCTCATAAAGACTGCTCCACCATCTAGTTTTAAGTCCTCTAACCTTAGAGTTCAATTCCAATCTGATCCAGACCATTCCTGTCCTGGTGCTTTCCTTCTCTTTAGCTATAACAAATTATTTTCAAAAGCAACACTGTCCACAGATTATCAATTCTGCCTTTAGCCTAGAAGCAATTGACTGTCTCATCCCCAAAGCAGTTTTAATCCTTGGAACCATTACTACTACATTTACATTCCTGGAAAGGTTTATTTTCATTGTTATTTTTCTTCTAGGAAAAAAAAAAGACTAATACAAAGCAATGATCTTTGCAAAGAAATTGGAAATCCCTATTCTTGCAAGAAACCTGCTATAACTTTTCAACTTTCCTTTATTTCCACTATGCTCTGTGGTGTTTATTTAAGGTTTTTATGCTTCCAGGTATCATACATCAAGCACTGGAGAGCTTAAACATCAGCCCACATGATGGGATCCCCTTACGGTTCGTGGACCCCAAAATATCACTCATTACAGTTTCTTCCTATGCACAGCAGTAGTGTCATGTGGAAACGGTCTAACAATTCATTCCTCCATTATCTGGAAGTGATCATAATACAGATTGCAATGTAGAATCAAAAAAAGACTCTGAGTTAGAAATTCATTGAGCAGTGTTTAAAAGAACAATACGGAAATGAAGGGGCAGAGGCAGAGGGAGAAGGTGAAGAGCAATGTTAGTACAGAGGCCTCTACCAATCCCATAGGAGTAAGGACACAAAGGGCCTTTCAGAGTTGTTCCCAATCAAGACAATGGAGTGGAGCTTTGTACCCTACAGGAACCATTCACCAAGTATAGGCTGTGTCCAGGGAAGGAGGGGATACCTCTGGGTAGCACAGCTCCTTCTGTCTGAGGGCAATCCTGGGGGTTTAACTGTGAGCTGTCAGCAGGCTACATTTCTGGGAGCTGGAGCTATAAGGGCCTCTGTCCTTAATATCTGGACGTGAAGCATAATATTCATTACATTTATTTCCAGCATAACGATGGGAAGTCATGTTGAGTTTCTAACATAGATATCTGTACACTTAGAAGTGCATTTCCCTTGAAACTACTGGTAGTTCCCATAAAGAATATGAAAAGAATTTAAAATTCTAAATTCCCCAAATAAGAATAATGCACCTCAACTTAGAGAATAAATCTAAGTTAAAAATCTGGAAAATGTTTATGGACCATGACCAGACAATGCTTAAAGTAAGAATAAAAGCAATATTCTAGTTCTTATTTCTGTTGCTTCTCTTTTGAAAGTCTGCAGAAGACTGTTATGAGGTAATTTCTTTTCATTTTCCCTTTTTCTACAGAGATATTCTTGACCTCTTACTTTCCACAAATGGGTAGGTAAAGAGATAATTATACCAAGAATTATTATTAAGTTTTTAAAAAGATAGTTGTACATCAAATTAGAAAAAGTAAGTCAAAGTAACAGTATTACAAGCTGTTATGCTAAAATAAAAAACAAGATAGAACATTGCTTATCCACAGATTTTCTTTTTTAATTTGTACTACATACTTTGGTTTGTGAGTTTTTTATTGATGCATAATGTTTGTACATATTTATGTGAAATGTATTATTTTGATACATGCATAGAATGTGTAATGACCAAGTCAGGGTATTTAGGATATATATTACCTGGAACATTATTTTTATGTGTTGGCAAAATTTCAAGTCCTCTTTTCTAGCTATTTTGAAATATACAATACATTGTTGTTAACTATAATTACCCTACTCTGCTATCAAACATTAGGACTTATTTCTTCTATCTAACTGTATGTTTGTACCCATTAACCAATCTCTCTTCATCCCCCTCATGCCCCTACAAATATTCCCTTCCCAGCCTCTGGTAACCATCATTCTACTCTTGACCTCCATGAGATCAAACTTTAGCTCCCACATATGAGTGAGAACATGCAATATTTTTATTTCTGTGCCTGGTTTATTTCATTTAACATAATGACATTCAGTTTCATCCATGTTGCTTCAAATGACAGATTTTATTATTTCTTATGGCCAAATAATATTCCATTGTTATATATACCACATTTTCCTTATTCATTTCAATTGTTGGACATTTGGGTTGATTCCAAGTCTTGGCTATTGTGAATAGTGCTCATAAACATTGGGGTTCAGTCTCCCTTTGATATACTGATTTCCTTTTCTTTGGATAAATATTCATTAGTAGGAGTGCTAGATAGCATGATGGTTCTATTTTTAGTTTTTTTGGAAATCTTCATACTATTTTCTATAATGGCTGTACTAATTTACGTTCTATGCTATGTGGTTCTTTACCACTATTCATGCAGGAAATTACTTGCTTTTTTATTTTTAAAATATATATACTATTGTACTATTTCAGATATACAACATGATGTTTTGATACATATATACTTGGTGAAATCTACCACAGTCAAGCCAATTACAGATTCCTCATTTCAATAATTACTTCTTTTGTGTGCCTGTGTAATAACAGAACCTAAATTCTACTCTCTTGGCAAATTCCCAGTATACCATTCAAAACGATATCATTAATCAAGTTTTCATGCTGTCTTTTAGATCTCCAGACATTCATTCTGTCTAATTGTAGCTTTGCACATTTTGAACTACAGTTCATCATTCCTTCAACATCCCCCTTCCCATTTCTGCCTCTGGTAACTTTCTTTTACTCTGTTTCTAGGTAGGCATTCTACTTTCTTTAATTATATTTTTATATTCCACTTACAGGAGAGACCATGAAGCATTTTTATTTCTGTGTCTGGCTTATTTTACTTATTATAATGTTTTTCAATTTTATTCATGTTGTCACAAATAATAGCCAATCATACAACTAAGGCTCTCCTTTTTTACACTGAATATTATTCCATTGTGTGTAGGAGGTGGGGACTCAAAAAGGAATTTATTTATTTAAAAAATTGTGGTTTTTTCTTATGTTTAAACTTCAATCACCTTCAAAGTAATCTCCTTTTGATACAATACACCTACCAAGATGATTTTTCCACTGCTCAAAACAGTTTTTGAACTGTTCTGATGCCTTTTAGTGCTTCTACCATTTTTTGTTTCACTTCTTCCACATTGGCAAAACATTTCCCTTTGAGGACTTCTTTCATCTGGAGAAACAAACAAACAAACAAAAAGTTGCTCAGAAGGAGATCTGGTGAATAGGAAGGCTAAGTCATGGCGGTCGTGCTGCTTTTGGTTAAAAACTGCTGAGCACTCATCATAGTGTGGGTAGATGTGCTCGTAAATCACCCATCATGAAATGGGCAAATGTGTTCAAAGAATCGCACACGCACACAAACAAAAAATCACTGAAGTCAAATGCAGCCTCTCACAACACCGCTCATTGGTATGCTGATGATATTGGGTTCCTAGAATACTTACCTAGCAAGGGAAGCCTGTACTATGAGGGGGTCACCCTCCAAAAGATAAAATTTTGGGGAATCCCCCATGCGTGCACGTGTGTGTGTGTGAGTGTGTGTGTGTCTGTGTAGTATGTGTATACGTATGTGTGTGTGTATGTTTCTATATGTATGTTTCTCTAGTCATTTATCCATCTTTTAAATTTATAAGCATGTTGTTGCTTCATGGGAATGGCATGAGTAAGGCCTGTCTCTGACATTTTAAAATATTTGTTCCTAAGGCCTAATTATTCTCCAGTTCTATACATTGAACTGCCTAGCTTTATTTTCAGACAGCCCCAACTAAACCACAATGTAAATAAGACAGGGAGTACCCCTTTGGGAGAGGAATGAACAAGACCTTTAGGTAATCAACAATGGATGGTCATGACTAAAGTTACACATACACATATATTAGTTTGAATAGAACTTGCATTTTTCCCCAACATTGTGATTATGTGTATATCAACAAACAATCTTAATCGCAGTCCCTTGAAAAGAACCTTGGTTCCTCATTCTGTATCTAGTACAAATGAATCCTTCCATGGCCTAGAAAGAAGGGAAGCTGTGAGACCAAGTCCATGGCATTTTTATTAATGTACTGAGAAGGTGGATTCTGCCTCCCCAAGTATTCATGTGGCAGAGAATTTCTCAAACACAGGAAAAGGAATTCACAGACACAGCAGCAGCAGCAAACAGAACTTCGTGTGTACATAAAATTACACATTTCTGTGACCAACACTAAGACACATTCTTTTTCTCATTAATAAATTTTAAAGAAAAGCCCTGCCTATCATGATGCAATTATCATTTGCAACTCAAAAGTACTGAATTTTCTAACAGTGGATAATGACACATTTTCTTCAGTTGCTTCATTTAGTACCAAAGCCAAGACTCTGGCTAATTATTTCTCCTCTAGTTCTGTTGCAATTTTCTTTTAATAGTGTATGATCTATGGATTAAATTGTATTGCTAGCCTTCATTTTACACTCCAAATATAAAATATTTGGATAGATGGGAGAGGAAAAACAAAAAAAGCATAAGAACAATAATTCATACTTATTTTGCTAAAGTTGATGACAGTGATTCCAATTCAACTGAGACATTGTTGTGTCTCCCAGTGGAACCATTTCTTCCTTAGTATTAAGATTTACAGATCATCAAATCTCAGAGTCAGAGTCCTGGGAGCAAAAAGCATCACAGGCGGCTAAATGAATCAGGAACAGTAACTCTGTCAAACACTCCTTGTGTGCCCTTCAAATCTACTCAGGCCCACCTTTCACTCAAGTCCCTGAGGTAGTGACCAATTCCACACAAGCTCCAATGGGCTTTGCAAGTATGCAACCTGGAATGCTTCGACTTGAGCCTGTCATGCTCTTGTTTCTTGAACCAGAGCGTCTCTGATGCCATGCCACAGACAGTGAAGGGGCCTATTCACCACTCATTCATGTGCAGTCCAGAAGAGTGGGGGAGTCAAAGCTCATGGGTCACCTTGGTCCAGTGAAGATGAAAGCCAATAAAGAAAACGCTTCCATAAGTCTTGTTCCCAGAAGGAACTTTCTGGGATGTATTTCATAAGGTGTCTTAGAATGTACTGCAAGTCTATGTACTATTTGCCCACAGTGGTGACTAACTTAGAAATACACACTTATTTTGGCTTTGCCACATTCCTTCTAATTCATTCCTTCTGTTGCTACTTTCTGCTCCCATGTTCACTTAGCAAATAAATAACCAACAAACTTTTATCACAGGTCCTTCTTTCAAGATACCCAGGTTAAGAAGGCATTACTTACATTCTCACACATTGGTTTTTGGTGGGACCTCTCTATATTGATTTAAGGAGTAAGTGTATTGGCTTTAAGTTCAGACTATATGTCACTTTGTAAAATTATACCTCAATTTCACATGCTGTCTGCAGCTAATATTGTAAAATATATTTTAATAAGACATCCTACTGCTTTGTGCAACCACTTATTCCTGGGCAAAGCAGTATGTGGTAAGACTAGTGAAGTCAATGATAATTATTTTATTGCCTTAATTATGTTTTAGGCATAACTCTAAGTAATAATTCTATGTGAGATACTGTTGTGTATAAAAGAGCATTCAGTAATTTCATGGATGGTTGTTGGAAGAATGGTAGGCAGGTAAAAACAGTTTAAACCAATAATTGTTATCTGTTTCTATATGGAAAAATTGAAATTACTTTCATGGTTAAATGTGTTGCATGCATTCAACCTGATACCCAGCATCTGGCTAGACCCCTAGAGAGTTAGGGTTGATTACTTGGTGCTATTAAAAAATGGAGACTCATCAATGGCAGTAGCTTGATAGACCTTAATGAGAAGAAATTAAGGTTATGGAGCCCATGCTTAGTCTTCATTGTTTCCACCCTCATCACTTCAGATCTTTACTTTTCTTCTCCTGTAGAGTAGCCCACTTCTGGTATACATTTTTATTTTTGTATTCTTAACACAAGCATCACAGCTGCATTTAGTTTCTGATGCAAAGTCATAAACTTGTTAATTAAATTATTCAACTCTAGGTCAATTATTTATTCCCAAACTTCAAGAAAAACTGGAAAAGTGTCTGGTGTGAGCTTCATTTGTGAGAAGCAAACTCATTAGTTTGGGAATTCCCCAAACATGGAAAGGGGTTCTAAGATGTTTATTAGCTAAATAAAGGGAAACATTTTCACAACTAGACTATTGGTTTGTTTTTGTTGATGTAGTGGTTGTTCTTAGTTAAAATGCATACTTTTCCTTTCTGGAAGGTCAATTCTGACTCAGGTTATATAAGGTTAAGAAACCTGAACCTAGATCACAACATGGGTGTAGTGTGTAACAAATAATAGGGTTATATTTTCTAATTGCATCATCACCATTCAACAAGTTGTTATTGACTGCCTCCCTTTTTCATGCACTGCTTTAGAGCTGGGGATACAAAGAGATTAAGACAAACATGACCACAGTGCTCCAGGAACTTATGGTATGCTAGGAGAAGATGAAATAACTAATTAATATAACTACTCTGAATAATACATACATGATACTATGAGAGCAAATTATGAAAAATTGTGGTTTGCCCTGCTGAGTTATTGCGGGGTCACTAAGGAAATTATATTTACAATAAATCCTGCAAAAATAAAAATAAAGAGACAAAACCAAAAGAAGAGAAGGTATGTTTGTACCAGAGTCACATAATCCTTAACTGTTCTCCTTTACTAGTCAAATAATTTCCTCTTTCTTCATGTTTACTTAATAGAGGATACATAATATTATTTATAGATCATCTGTGTTCCTGCTGGGCTTAATTTAACTACAGTTCTGTAAAAAAAAATACAATACAATAAAATATTTTATGCAGAAAGGAATTACCCATATGGAGTAATAATATTGTTCCCTTGTCCCAGCATTTCTATGAAAATGGGCATCTCAAAATTACTGGATAGGAGGTTTTGTCATCTAATGTAGTATCAGTGCATTGCTCAATGAGAGCCTAATGTACCATCCGAATCATTGCTTGGCTACAAATAGAAAGCTAAAATTGTGCTGATATTTTACTCCCTCTGCACTTTCCATTTTGGCAGCTTGACTTTCTGGCTGGTTACTTTAATCATTTTAAGTGCTTGAACTAAGAACCCATTTAACACTTTCCATTAATAAAGAAAAATGTGGTCCAGGAATACCCAACATAGAATCTTGGAGGTTATGTAGTTTAACCTCCGTCCAATTCAGGGAACTCTGCATCACTTGTTTGACAGGTGGTTATTCAGGATCTTCTTAAAACTTTTCGGTGATGAAGAGTTCTCTGACCTCAGAAGACAAAAAAATATTCCCTATGTACTTGAACTAGAAGAATCAGTTGTAAGATCTGGAAATTATGCATCTGTATCAGATGGAATAGGTACAAATGCAGGTAACAGGACAATCAAATGAACAGTGGCCTAAACACAAAATATTATTTTCTTTTATGTAAAAAAAAAAAATGGTGAAAGTTAGCAGTGAAGGGCTGGTGTGGTGTTTCCATAAAGTCATCAGGGAGCTACGGACTTAGACTCCTTCTAGGTCCAGGCTGCAAACCTGTGCTTTCAAATGAATGGACAAAAATTGTTGCTTCAGCTGCAACCATCAGGTATAATTTTCAAACTACTGAAAGGTGAATAAGCTGTTTTTTCAGGACATTTCCAGGAAGCTTAAATACAATAGTTTCATGCATATCTCATTGGCCAGAATATAGTCATGAAATACCTGATAAAAAAGGATATCAAGAAATGCAGTCTTTAATCTAGATATCTGTGTGCTCAAATAACAGTTGGTGTTTCCGTCACTAAGGTAGATGGTGAGAATGAAACTTGAAATCGACTAGGGGTCGACAAGTTTTTTTCTGTAAAGGGTCAGATAGTCAATTTTTTCAATTATCTGGTTTCAATTACAAACACTTAATTGTTGTAGTGAGAAAGCAGCCATAACCAATATATGATTTAATAAATATAGCTGTGTTTCAATAAAACTTTATTTAAAAAAACAGTGGACCAGATTTAACCCTATCATTGACTGACCGACCCCTAAATAGACAAATAGCAAGCTATGCCCCATTTATTAGTGCATCTGAGGGTAACATTTATCTTGTTGATAATGTAGCCAACTAACCACTTAGTTCCATTTTACATGAAATGCTGCTTGATCAGTGATTATATTTTGTAAAACCTAGGTGTATTCCCTTACGCTGGTCTTTCCCTTAAATTTGTCTTTTTGTACTTCCCCTTTGCTGACATTGATAACTTTTTTAAATGTGCCTTTAAAAATATCTTCTTTCAACACACTGAAGAAAATGTTGAATGGAACAGTGAAACATATTAAGAGTTTCAGAGATCTATTTCACAATCCAACAAACAAATATTTATTGAGCAAATATTACATACCAGGCACTAAATTAATCATTAAAGCTGTAACAACATCCAGGATAGAGTACTTGACCTTTAGAACTATGCAGTACAGTTCAATGCTTAAAATCTGGAAGCAAATCATAGTCATCCAGGGAACTTGTTCAAAGTTTGAATTCCTATAAAACACTTCAGGTAATTCTAATTAACTTGGCTTATGATGGGACTAGGATCAAGAAAATTGTATTTGTTATAGAACAAACACTCTGGTGATTTTGACATAGACCATGATTTAGAACCTCATACTATGTTTTGAGAAGAAATGCTATTAAGATCAATTTCCTTACCTTGCCTACAGTAGTATCATGAGTTTACCAAATCCTTGGCTAGCTTCAATCTATACTCTATGTATGCACCTGCCTCTGATATTTAACATTATATTTCTAGTTTTAAAAGTGATGTTACCGGCCTTTATTTAATTTTTCTTAAATAATCACAAATAATAAATGTTAACAGTTACTAATACTTATTCTATACCCTAGCATTGTTTTAAATACTTTATCCATATTGCTTTTTACAACCCCTACACAATCCTATGACTTAGTACTATTAGTTACCATATTTTACAGATGAATACACTGAAGCATAGGGAGATAAATAACTGCCCAGGACCACAACACTTGCAAGTAGAAGAACAAGGATGCAAACCCTAATTTATCCAGTTTCAAAGTACCTGCTTTAAATTATTCTTCCCTACCATGTCTCCACAACCTTTCAGCATTTGGTGGTGGTGGGGGGTCTTATCTTTTATGTCAAGATTATTAAGCCATGAGATCTACTCTGGACCCTTTATTCCTTAAAAAGACATCTCAAGTCAAAAACAAATTAATATACACTGTGTGATGTCATTTGTAGAAAGTAAAAAATAAGCAAAATAAATGAATACTGATCAATGTCAGGATAGTGGTTACAATTGGAGGAGGTAGTGACTAAAAGGGGGATTTTAATTGAGGGTGCATGAGAGGGCTCCTATGATGCCCATTATGTTATATTTATGATCTAGCTATAACAGATGAGTATGCTCAGACTGGAAAAGTATTTCCCCGTATACTCACCTTCATATTTATTATATTTAAAAGTAAAAATATATCTTGCACATATCTCTCTCCTGAGAGATATCTCCTGAGAGAGATATGTTAGAGTATATTTATAATTATACATGGACTAAAAGTTTTGGAGAACACTAGCACTGTGGTTCTTCACCCTGGAGGCTTGTGAAAATCACATGAAATTGTCATCAGAATTCTACCCTGGAGATGCTGGTATTAAGTGGAGCCAGGGCATTTTATTTTAAAAGTTCACCAGGTAATTCTCCTGGGTAGCCAGGACTGAGGACCACTGCTCCATTCTATGGAATATTCTTTTAGTTTCCTGAATGTGGGCCAGGAGACAAGAAACAGCTAAGTGGCTCAGGCTCTGGTCTTGAAGATCTCTTAAAAACAGGATAGAGGAAGATGCATAGGAATCATGGGAATACAGGAGGGAAATGAGCTGAGTAAATATTAAGGGGTTGTTAGAAAATAATGTAGGCACCTAAGGCTTTGTCCTGCTTACATAAATGAAAATAAAATGCCCTTTAATAATTGTATTTTATCTAGGATTACCAAATCAAAGGCCTAAGATCATTGTCTATTTGCCCAAGGCTCACTTCAGTGTGCCATTATCTTTAAATATTGCATAGAGAGTCATTTCTGCAACCTTTCCTTCTTCATTTATTATTTCAAATACTCTTTTGAGTGCTATTATGTGCCAGTCTCCGTTCTTTGCCCTTGGATACTATGATGAGCCAGGCAAGCAAAGTCCTTATTGTCATAGAGGTTATATTCCAATTAGGGAGAGAAAAACTAGTAAAGAAATAAACAAGAAAAATGTTTATTCATTCAGACCCTAATATGTAGATGCTTTAAAGGAAATATATTTCATTCTTAAACTCTTGAAAGAAAAATTGATGATCAGCTGTTTTACCAATGAGTGAACTGAGGTATAAACCCTCATCTGGCTGAATCCAGCTCCCACCTTTCCACATATTCCATTGCCATCCAAAGTTATGATTAGTGCAGCTTGTAGATAGAATGAGAAGGAAGTAGTTAACATAGGACAACAAAACATGCACTTCCTAGATCCTGGTCACTCTACTATGTATTGAGAGGGCTACGATTGGACAGCCATTCATTTCTGCTGTCTTAGAATTTATAATGTAGTTTAGGAGATAAGATTTTATTTCTTTCACACATGAACACTAGCTCATAACAGAATGTGAATGCTAAGTGCTAAACAAAATCAGATAATAAAGAGCATAAAATGTCAGAGAGGGGAGCATTCTGTCATTGCTGTGCAGTGCAATTTTTCTTTAAAGCAAATCTCATAATGTCCTTTATGTGTTTAAAATACTTCAGCTGCCTTCAATACATTCTAGGGTGGTGCATGAGTTTCTTGGTATAAAATAGAGGAGGCCCTTCATGATCTCCTGTCTGCTGCGTCAATCCCACACCCCTCCAGCCCTGTCCACTCCATTTGTCACTTTGTCCAGACAGACATTTCCAGTGACATAAACCCCCAATCTTTCTAGCATGAGTACACTCATAGAGTCTTGGGTGTCTTTCTCTTATAACTCTTATAACACCAAATTTTGTTTTTCTTGTTACTTATGCACTCCTCTTCCCTGGGCAATTTTGTGAACTCAAATTCCTTCCAAAGAACACTTTTAGTAGATACGGTAGGCTGCCCACTCAATATCCATTAACCCAGTCTTCCTTGTCAACACAAACTAGCTTTATCCAAGTATTCAGCTTTCAGGGAAAGTAAGTATATTATCAATTTAGGAGTCAATCCTAGATTAGTGTATTGGTTTACAGCCAGTAATTGGTTTAGGAATGGAAAAGTGACATAATTCTGGCCAATGAGACATGAAAGGATGTCAACTCGATGGGGAAAGACTTCTGAGATTTCTCCGCTTTTAAAAGGTGACACACAGAGGAATAGACTTCTTTCGTTGGACATTCTTCAGTCTGGAAATGCAGCAGGAAAATGTGGAAAAAATATGTATAAAGAACTTGGGTTTTTTAGTTTTTTATTAAGTGAAAGAATTAAAGAACTTTAGAGCCACCTTACTCTGGTGTTTCTTGTTGATATCTGTAGCTAAAACTATAGTAAATGATTTTAAAAATGTACTTTCTTTTACTTTTTGTGTTCCATTCTCCATTAAAAAAAAAAAACCTGAGAGTTCAAAATGGCTGATTTTCTATCTATTAACCAACACTGGTTTGTGAACATTCAGAGAGTTAACATTATTCAGAAAGCTGTTAAAGTCAAAGATAATGTTTGTTTAATTTATATAAATGTTTGAACCAAGAAAGGAAAAAAATTTTATTTAAAATGGAATAATTTGAGAACCTCTGAAAACTTATAAAATGAGAATTTATAGCAGTTAGTAAAACTCAAATAAAATTAGGTTGCTGACAACTTATGTAGTTGATTTGCACTCAACTTAATGTTGGTGCCCTCACAATTTTTACAGTTGTGTGCTGGTTTAGTCTTAATTTTGTTGTTTAATTTATATCAGGAGTGAGGAGTTATACAGATAAAAGACAAATAAAGAATCCCAATGCTGAAGTCTGATCGAGAAGTAGTACAAAAACAATAACTACTTCAAATTTGCCTCAATGTGCACTTCACAAGATCCAGTTCCATAAGTTATCTGTTCAAAATTCTACTCAGTGTAGAATTCTGCCTCTAGTACTTTGAAAATTAAAGTTAAACAGATTAAATCTAGTGATGATTATATCTAATTTGGCTTTTCATTTATAAGGAATAAAAACTCTCCACACCCACAATCTGTTACTTGAAAAGAAAAGCTTGTGAATCTTAGTTTAAAATATTTCCTTTTATCTCATCATTTTAAAAGTGAGAATTATAGAAATAAGCTGATTGATTTTTGACGTACAAAATTCAGAATGCTAAACAAGGTCATGAGAAGTTTTATATACTTTTATGTTGTTGTATATATCTTAATGGCAACTCTAGAATTAAAGTGTATAGGGTTTTGTCATTTAATTTTTTTATTTAGATTTCACTTTAGACAGAAAATTTTCAAAGTACTGAATGAAGTACAGAGAGTACTCAGTGTGCCCTACACCTAACTTACTTATCCTTATCTGACAATACAGCAATTATCCAAGCTAAAAAAAATACTGGAATAATACTATTAAATTCAAAAATTGGTTTGAATTTCACCAATTTTTCCATAAATATCCTTTTTCTTTTTCAGGTTCCAATCCAGGATTCCACCCTGAATTTAGTTGTCATGTCTCCTTGATCTCCTCTAATCTGTGACAGTTTATTAGTCTTTTCTTATCTACTTATGACTTTGACACTTTTATAGAGTGACCTTCATTTTGGGTTTGTCTGAGATTTTCTCATGATTAAACTGAGGTTATGCAGTGCAGTATTGCAAAGGATAACGCAGAGGTGATGTGCCCCTCTCAGAGGGTAGATAATGTCAATATATTGTACTGGTAATATTTACTTTGATCACTTAGATAAAGTGGTATCTGCCAGGTTTATTCACTGTGAAGTTACTGTTTTTCTGTTTGCAGTTAATAAATGTAATGAGATGCTTTATAATGAACAAATATCTGGTGGGGATGATATCATTATTCTGTTTCTGAATAAATTTTTACCCACTTATTTTAGCAGCAATTAGTGGATCTTGCTTGAAGCAATTATTATCGTAGTGTCTCCTGTTCACTTATTTATTCAGCTTTCTGTTTATATCAATATGGATTCATGTGCACTTATGTTTTTTGAGGGACTTATAATACAATGCTATTATTGTTCATTTTATTGGTCAATTTGTACCAGTTCAGTCCATCATGAGTATATACAGATACCTTTGACTCCAATCCAGAAACTCAGGGCTCATTCTGGCATTCCCCCCTTCCTCATCTGTAACTTCTTTCTTCTAAAGTAAGGAACTTAGCTCTCATTATCATAGCATATTTACTTATTTACTCAAGTCTAGTGTAGGTATATGTTTACATTGATAAACCACACTCCTGGGATACACAAATTTACCAACTAGAATATAATAGTACTAAAAATTATTTCTATTTTTAGTGTTACAGTTTCTAGTCAAACAACTTTTTTTCCCCAAATTACTTACCTGAGTTCATTTATTCCTCATCCTCTTTATTCATTTGTGATGTAGCTTGTTTCATTTGTCATAGTCTGCTTTCTCTTCTTTTCCTGGTTGACTTTTTAGATCTACAAGAAACTCAAACATGCCAAAAAGTAAAAAACAAACAACCCCATTACAAAGTGGGCAAGAGATATGAACAGACACCTCTCAAAAGAAGACAGATGAGTAGCCAACATATACATGAAAAAAATGGTAAGCCTCACTAGTCATTAAAGAAATGCAAACTAAAACCACACTGAGATACCACCTAACTCCAGTCAGGATGATCATCGTCAATAACTCAAAACACAGATGCTGAAGAGGATGCAGGGAAGAGAAAACACTTCAACAATGTTGGTGGGACTGTAAACTAATACAACCTCTGTGGAAAACAGTGTGCCAATTCCTAAAAGATCTAAAAATCGACCTTCCCTACAACCCTGTAATCCATCTACTGGGTATACTCAGAGGAAATCAAATCACTCCATAAAAAAGATACCTGCATATGTATGTTTATTGAAGCATTGTTCATAATAGCAAAAACATGGAACCAAACATGCTGTCCATCAAAAGAGGACTGCAGAAAAAAATGTGGTACACATACACAAAGGAATATTATGCAGCAATAAAGAAGGACAAAATTATGAACTTCACAGCAACCTGGATGAACTTAGAGTCTATAGTACTGAGTGATCTATCACAGAAACAAAGAACTGAGTATCAAATATTCTCACTCATAAGCAGACTTTGAACAATTATCATAATACTATAAGAAAAGGATCGGCAGTAGTGGGAAACTGCTGGGAGCGGGCAGGTAGGGGACACACCTCATCAACAAGGGTACCTGCATAATGAATATTTGTATACCTAACCCTGAATTGTACCCCACATCTTTAAAATAAAAAAAAGTAAGTTAAAAAAAATAAATAAAATTTACGAATAACAAAATTCCTTCTTTGTGGAGAGTATGTCTGTGAGTTTTGACAGATGCATGGAGTCATGTATAGGCGTTCTACCACAGTGTCATATGAAATAGTTCCATCACCCTAAAATCTCCCAGTGTTATTCTTCATTCATTAACTTCTTCATCCACCTTTCAACCTAACACACTGATCTGTCTTTGGTTCCTATATCTCTGCCTTTTTTAAAGAGTCTTATCAATGGATTTATACAATATGTAGTCTATGAAGTCTAGTTTTTTTCACCTAAGAAAGAACATTTAAGGCTAATCCATATTATTATATGAAGAAATTGTTCATTATTTTTAATTGGTGAACAGTATACCATTGTATGAATATGCCACAGCTTGTTCAGACATTTACCAGTTTAATGAAGGATATCTGAGTTGTTTCCATCTATTGGCAATATTGAATAAAACTGATATTAAACAGCCACTTGAAAAGTTTTGTGTGAAATTACATTTCATTTCTTTGGAGTAAACACTTAGGAGTGTGATTGCTGGGTTCATATGACAAATATGTTTTTAAGCTTTCAAGAAACTGCCAACCTGTTTTCTGAAGTAGCAACATTTTGCATTCCTACTTGCAGCATATGGGAGTACAATTGCTCCAGATCCTCACCAGCACTTATTATTGCCTTTAAAAAACACTATTATTATGCTAGTCATTCTAATAGATGTATAGTTTGTATCCCGTGGAGTTTTAATTTGCATCTAATTCACATTTCCTTCATGATACATTTTTATGTCTTTATTTGCCATCTGTATATCTTTGTTGGTAAAGTATTTGTTTAGATATTTTGGGCATTTATATGGGTTTTCTTTTTTCTTTTTCTTGAGTTTTGAGAATTTTTTATATACTCTAGAAACAAGACATTTGTCAGATATATACTTTGCAAATAATTTCTCAGTACGTTTTGTGTTTTCATTCTCTTAACTGTGTCTTCCAAACAGCAATAAATTCTCATTTAGATAAAATAGAATGTACTATATTTTTGTTTGGGGATTATTTCCTTAATGTCATATCTAAAAACTCTTCCATCAAAGATTTTCTTCTAGTTTTTCTTCTTGATGTTCGATAATTTTACACATTACCTTTAGGTCTATAATTCATTATCACTTAATTTTCATATAGACTAGGTTTATGTATTTGCATATGGATGTCCAATTTTTCCACCATAACTTTTTGAAGAGACTATCTTGTCTCTATAAAATTGCATTTGTACTTTCGTCAAAAAATCAGTTGACTATATTTGCGTGCATCTATTACTGAACTCTTTTCCACTTCATTGATCAATGAGCCTATTCTCTCAGCACTACCATATTGTGGCTCTATAATAAGTTTTGAAATCAGGCACTGTGAGTCCTCCAAGTTGTTCTTCTTTAAAAAATGTATATGGCTATTCTAATTCCCTTTATTTTCATACAGATTTTAAAATCAGTTTGTTGATAGCTGTTTTTAAAAGGCTGGTTTGACTTTGACTAAGATTACATTGAAACTATAGATGAAATTTGAAAAAAATATTTGTAATACTGAGTTTTATAATCCATTACCATAACACATCTCTCACCTTTTTGAATCTTTAAAAAAATTCTTCATAAGTGTATTTTATTTCTTAATATACATATCCTACATATATGTTGTTAGATTTATAGCTAAGTATTCATTTTACGAATTGTTATTTTAACTATTTTTTAAACTTTGGATTTCAATCATTCATTGCTAATATAGAAAAATAAAATTGATATCTGTGTACTGAGTTTTATCTTGAAATCTTGTTAACTCACTAGTTTGAGATGATTTCAACATTCTGGGGATTTTCTACAGTCAATCTTGTTATCTGTAAATAGAGACAGAGTATTTCTTTGTTTTCAATTTTCTTCCCCATCCCCTATCGCCCTTTCTCCTGTATTATTGCACGAACTGGAACTTCTTTTTTTTTTTTTTTTGAGTCGGAGTCTCACTCTGAGGCCCAGACTGGAGTGCAGTGGCTACTCCCGGCCACCGCAGCCTCGCCTGCTGGGCTCCGGCGATCCTTCCGCCTCAGCCTTCCGAGTAGCCAGAATTACAGGCATGCGCTACCACGCCGGCTGATTTTTTGGTTTTTTGTAGAGGTGAGGTCGCGCCAAGTTGCCCAGGTGGGTCTCGAACCCGCGGGATCAGGCAATCCTCTCACCTCAGACTCCCATAGCGCGGGATTACAGGCTGTGCCACCAAGCCCAGCTTGAAACTTCTAGAATAGGACTGTTGACAGACTAGTATCTCCTTTCAAATTTCTGATCTTAGGGGTAAGGAATTCAGTTTTTCAACATTTAATATGAGACTAACTGTAGATTTTTTTTGTAGGTTTCCCTTCTCAAGTTAAGAAAATATCCTTCTATTTCTAATTTTCTGAGAGGTTTTTTTTTTAAATCATGACTTGACATTGAATCTTGTCAAATGCTCTTTTTGTGTCTGTTGCGATAATAATGAGATTTTTTTCTTTAATAATTAAATTTTGCTATGATATTCATTAATTTCTTCTTTCTGATTGTTTTGGATTTAGTTAGTCTTATATTTAGAAAATTAGTTTTTAAGAATAATTTGCTTGAGATCTTTTTTCTTTTCTAATATAAGAATTTATGTTATAAATTTCCCTTTAAACACTGCTTCAGTGGCATCTCTCAAATTCTGCATTTTTATTTTCATTCATCTCAAATATTTTTAAATTTCCATGTAATCTTCTTATTAATACACAGAGCATTTAGAAGTATATTGTTTAAACTGAAGAATGCAGGCAGCATCTAGAAGCTGGAAAAAGCAAGAAAACAGATTCTAGCCTCTAGGAGGAATGCTGTCCTGCCAACATTTTGATGTTAGAACTTCTGACCTCCAGAGCTGGAAACTAATAAAGTTGTGTTGTTTTAAGTCAAATAAAAAAGAGGAGTATGGTGTTTATCTTGCAAATATTTAGTGATTTTCAAGATATATTTTCTCTTATTTATGTTTACAGTTTAATTCTATTATAATTCACATATATACTTATATATTATTTGAAACTTATTAAGGTTTATTTTATGACCCAGAATATGGCTCATCTTGGAATATATTCCATGTACCCTTGTTAAAAAAGATGTATTCTGGGTTGTTGAGTGGAGTGTTCTATAAATGTGAATTGGGGCTAATCAGTTGATAGTATTTTTTAGAGCCTCTATATCGTTACTGATTTACTATATACTTTTTCTATCATATTTTGTTGAAAGCCAGACATCTTATGCAGGACACTGGAAAATGAGAAAAATCATTTTTTTGTGTGTGCCTAGAAATAAGCACATCTTCCTGATATGGTGTTAGTGTGAGAATTTGAGTGTAACTATTTAGAAGTTGGTCTAGGTTTATGGTTTTTACTGCTCTGGCTATCTTCACAGCACCATACAAATCAAATTCCTGTTATGATTGAGTTTGGGGCCTAGGGAGCTTGTTTGACAAAACAATATCTGCTCCACCCTCAGCTTGAGGTCTTTGAATTATTCCTCAGAGAAATCCTCTTGTACATATCCCACAGAATTTGCCCCCCATCTTCTACCCTTCTTCTTCTTTCTCTCTCTCTCCCTCTGTCTCTCTGATTCCCCCCTTATCAGTTTCTGTATTTCTTTATCTGTCTTCCACACCGCCCCTCACCATTACTCCTTTTTCTTACCATGTAGTAAAATTGTTAAACTACAGGGGCAAAACAAAAATTCTGTCCCTTTCATGCTTTGGGGAATTGTTGACGTTTTTTATCTGCAGCTATTAGCTGCCCTGTCTCCACTCAGTAATCCACCCAAGGGTGGTATCCTAGCTCCCCTCAAGCCCTTTCTCTATTGGAATCCTGCCAAATGATATGGCTTAAAATTGATGAGATTACTTTGAAAAATTTAAGGAGGTTTATGACTGTATACACATCTATTCTGTATAAAGCACTATGCTAATCATTATGGAGTACAAAGAAATTTTTTAAAAGTTATCAGCTATTTTAAAGAGATAAGAAAGTTGCATACATAACTAAAAGCCAAGACACATTGACTTTCTTTCAGTTCCTGGAGTGCACCAAGATCTTTCCCAATACTTGAGACTTTGGAAATGCAATTCCTTCTGCCTTGAAAATTCTTCCCTCTACTCCTGCCCTGAATGACTCTAACTTATTCATCAGATCACAGTTAAAATGTCACTTACTCAAGAAAGTCTTCGCTCCTTTTCTTATCTAAATTATTTTATTTAATCTTATTCTTTTTTATAGCACACTCTAGCTTTCTAATACAATTCTTATCACAATTTCTGTGTATATATTTCCTGTGCTTACTTAACTATTTGTATATTTCATAAGTACAAAACTAACTCCATTGCCTTCATTTCTGTCTCTAAACCTATCACACGATTGAAAACTAGAGTAAAATAAATATTTGTTGACTGAATAAATGAATGAAAGATTTGATCAGTGTCAAAATCAGCATGGAAAATACATAAGTCGCTCACTTTCTGTTGGGTTGATAAGAGAAAGTCTTCAGAGATGGAATTTTAAGAGGTAAAGACAGAAAGAAGGAACTTTCTAAGCAGGAGATTGGCATGAGTTTGGAAAATACAAGTGATATTTTAGGAGATAATAACTGGACCTACTTTGCTGGAAAACATAATTCATTAGGTTGACAAACAGAAATAAGTCTTGTATGGTAAATTGAGTTTAGATTTTTTATCTAATTATAATCACTAGTTTGTAAAACATAAATTCATAAATAATATTATCAACTGTTGCATGCCATATTTCTTCTAAAGTTATAATTTATTTTTTTACTTTAAATATCTGGAGTACAATATATAAATGGTTAGAGTTAGGTATATAAATGGTCATTTTACAGGTAAAGTTTGGACCTCACTTGGGTCCCCACTTCACCTGTTTGAGATCAGACACCCTTATTGATGAAGTGTTCCCCCAAGATATAACTTATTTTTAGAAGACAAGTATTAAATGAGTTCTCACCAATAATTTCATAAGAAGATGTTAACTGAAAAAAAAGATACTCATTTAGTACCTATATTTGAAATTCATTCTGATTGAGAAGGATGGCCAGAAATGTGCCCTGTCAACTATGTTATGTGAAATGTAACATTTTCTACCAATGGTTCTTAGCCATATTAGTAATTACTCACCTAACATTTGAGATGACATGGAAATGGAATGTTTATGACAGCGGGTTGTAAGATAGTTCCTAGAACCCTCTGTGGTTCTCTTCTTGGGCATGTAGGGTAATGGGTTAGAACCACAGTAAATGCTTCTGTGGGTTCCATAAAAATGGAGAGAAGTAAAAACAGGTTCTGCCTAAAGAACACCAGACCCCATACTCTCCTGAGACTTTTGGTATATGCATGTTCCAATTACTTTCCCTGTCTGCAGTTCAGCACAGAGTTTTAAACGAGTGTCTACCCACTACCTCATGCTGTTCATTTTCACACTAGTGCAGCTGAAACTTTCTTCAAGGCAGTCAAAACCACCCCCAGGAACCAATTAGTCTCTTCCTATTGTTCTAGTCCTGCTACTAAAGCCCACTCTGTCACAAGGGATCAAAGTGAAGCCCATTAACAGAACCCTCCTCAGTCTACATAAGAGAATGTGTAACATTTCCCTAAATTTGGCCTTTTCAAAGTAAGTGTTGTCCTCTAATTTGAAAAACTAAGTGACATTATTCTTATCTTATGCAATTCTTCACACAAAGAGATCACTAACCAATCATACTATAAGATATTTTAATATTTTCTGGGCCTCACACTGTAGAAAAGAGTAGGTGTGACCCTTAAAAGGCTTACTGACTGGGCTGCATTAGCTGAATTTGCTGCAATTTCTCATCTTGGAAATGTCCCATCATCTCAGTTCCCCAAAGTTGAGCTGACATAGACTGGTTCTACTTCCCAACAGCAAAGTGATACTTGTTTTTCTTATTGCAACTTAAAGTTATTTCACTGGAAAACCTCTCCTTAACCCCCACACCAGAATGAAATTTTCTGTTGTATATGTATTTTCTCCACACTACTAACATCATGACAACAAAAAGGTGGTGGAGAATCACAGTTAAGAATATGTTTCTAGGCCGGGCTCGGTGGCTCAGCCTATAATCCCGCGCCTTTGGGAGGCTGAGGTGAGTGGATTACCTGAGCCTGTGGGTTCGAGACCCACCTCGGCAGCGAGACCTCATCTCTACAATAAATCAAAAAATCAGCCGAGCGTGGTAGTACATGCCTGTAATTCCAGCTACTTGGAAGGCTGAGGCGGAAGGATCACCGGAGCCCAGCAGGTCGAGGTTGCTGTGGCTCGGAGCAGCCACTGCACTCCAGTCTGGGCGACAAAGTGAGACTCCAACTCAAAAAAAAAAAAAAAAAAAAAGAATATATTTCTAGGACCTGGTTGCCTATCTAGGAATTCCAACTCTACTATTTGTTAGCATATGCCTTGGGCAAGCTTTTAACTTCTCTGTGTCTCAGTTGCTTCATATCTAAAATAGAGATAATAATGGTCTCTATCTCATAGAATTGCTTTAAGAATAAAACATGGTGATTATATATAAATTTGCATATAAGGCACTTAAAACAATACCAGCAAATAGTGAGCAGTCTGCTAACTATTAGTATCATCATAATTTTTTATTATACATTTATTTTACTTGACTCATTCATTAAGCATTGAAAATATTTATTGAATGCCCACTATGCCAAACCTGCTATAAGCTATAACAGTGAATAAAACCTCTTCTTTCAAATAGCTAACATTCTAGTGAGAAAGAAAGAAAATAAATAACCTAAATAATAAATTTTAAAAACCACATAGTAGTTAGAAAGTGATGTTTTAAAAAAAATAGAACAAATATAGAGCGCAATAAGAAGTGTGAGTGTATTATAATTTTAAATCATTATGTTCAGCTAAGGCTTCATTGAGAAGGTGACATTTGAGCAAAAACTTGAAGCAATTACTGGGTGAAGATTATTCCAGTCATGGAGAATAGTGATTGCGAAGGTCCTGCACCTTGAGTGTACGTGGTCTGTGAAAGGACAGCAAAGCCACTAAGACTAGAGTAGAGTGAGCAAGAAGAAAGCATCAAGAGATGAGGTTAAGGAATGAGGAGGGAATGGAGGGTGGCTGATAGGGCAAGGACCACGAGCTTTTGCTCTTAGTAAAATGGGATCCATTGGAGGGTTGTCTGTTGGGAACCTGTATTCTGAAAACATCACTCTTGCTGTCCTGTTGAGAATAGATCATGAGGGAAGACAGAAAGACTAAAACCAGGGATACCTGTAAATAAACTATTGCCAAAACCCATGTGTGAGGTGAGAACAACTCAGACCAGCTTGATTGCAGAAAAGATGTTGAGATGTAATCAGTTTCTGGATGCGTCTTGAAAAGAAAGATAACAGATTTCCTGATGGAATGTTGGCAGAAGCAGCACAGAGAAAGAGAGGATGATAACTATCTTTTACCCACTAGGAAATCAGCAGTGACCATGTTTGCTGTTGTTTACTAGTGAATATTTGACAAATAGCTAAATGCCTGGCACATGACTTTCACTAAAAATATTTGTTCAACGAAAGAAGGAAAATAATATTCTAATGAACCACAGTTTAAAATAGAATGTCTGTTTATTTCTAATCAGCAATATTTTTTTGTTCTTAACCAGAGCAGAACTTAAGAATTTGGGAGCCGGACTCGGTGGCTCAGCCTGTAATCCTGCGCCTTTGGGAGGCTGAGGTGAGTGGATTGCCTGAGCCCGCGGGTTCGAGACCCACCTGGGCAGTGAGTCCTCATCTCTACAATAAATCAAAAAATCAGTCGGGCGTGGTAGCGCATGCCTGTAGTTCAGCTACTCGGAAGGCTGAGGTGGAAGGATCGCCGGAGCCCAGCAGACGAGACTGCAGTGGCCAGGAGCGGCCGCTGCACTCCAGTCTGGGTGACCGAGTGAGACTCCAACTCAAAAAAAAAAAAAAAGAATTTGGGAAATTTGTTAAAGAGGTATATTGGACTAGGAAGTTACTTCGAAGGGGTGGTATTTATTTAATTGTTTTTCCCCTTGTTCTGCTGAAAATGTATCAGCAAGGTTTGGGGAAAGGGTCTGTAAGCTAGAAATGATTTCTTGCCTCTCCCATGTTTTATACTTTCTTTACATCTGTCATTTGCAAGTGTAAAGTGGTCTCAGTTCTTTCATTTTCTTCAGAATAAAAGTATGATGCCTTTTTAACAATTAGTGGAAAATGTGACTTGGTTAATTTTTTTTTCTTGTAATAGAATGTAGTTTCCTTCCCTTATTTACACTGTAGCACGGTCCTCCTTGTGACCTGAGCACACAGTTGTGCAATTCAAAATGAGAACAGAAAAAAGGGAGCCCGGGTTGAATCAATAAATTTGGTGCCACTAGTATTGAGAACTCAGTACTTCCTCATAAAAGATCAGGGTATTTTTCAGTTAGCTAAACATATCCCTTGAATTTCCCATGTACTAACATTTAATGAGCATTCTTTATGCTCCCTTGAGCTTTGTTTTGAAATGATTTATTATTTAAAAAATAACAGTAAATCATCAGATTTCCAAACAAGCTGTAAATTTTATGTATACAATTAAGCTTGCCAACTGACCACAGGTTTTCTTTAAATGATTGTTCTACTATGCTAACTGGTACAAGACCAATTCAATACCCATTTGGCTAACTTGAAACCAAATGGCAGCCATTTCACTTTGGGAGATCTGGCATACTTTAATTGATTAGTTCATTGGGAAAATAAATATAGTCAGTAAATTCACAGATTTGTTTTAACTCCCAAATGCACTAAGTAGCTTGTCTCTGAAATGACTTGTCTCGTATGCATAAATCTTTTATGTTTAAAAATAAAATTACTAAAGTCTGAAATAAAAGAACATAACACAGCTGTATACATAAGTGCCCAAAGTCTCCTCAAAATACAAGTGCCATTCATGAAATTATATCAATTTGAAGTGAAAACATCTTTAGGTAAAAGGTCATTTTGGGAGTTTGCTATCTATAAATGCCTATGGTCCACTTCTTAAATTAAATAACAAAAGGAAATGCAATAGAAAGACATAAAAAATTATCATTGATGTGGTAAGAGCGATATTGTGCAATAATGAAAAAGCATCTTTGATTAAATGCAGCATTGCCATGCATCAAGAGCATCATTAGCTGTTAGGCTTCAGGATTTTTAATAAGGAATCAAAGATGAAATGAGAATGATTTAGAATCTATTATTCAGGAGGCAAGAAATTGAAATGATAATCATATCAAATGAGCCAAAAATAAGGGATTAAGAAAAGGTATTTAAAAGTGAGTAAGAATAAAATATACAAATTTAAGCCAGAGCAAACTAATACCTCATCACAATGACTTGACATTTAAGGTAGGCACACAACTTTAAATCCAGTCCTATAAAAAACACACTTACATTATTAATAAAATCTACTAGACACTATTTGTGCTTATAGATGACTACCTCAGAAATGACTGTTTAGCTATTGTAAAATCTAAATTGGTAAATAATTTTCCATAAACAGAAACTTTCCGAAGTGTTACAGTATAGAACAAGTGAATATTTGAAAATTTTCTACTAAAAAATACAAGTAGTAACCTATATCTATCCACCTGCCTATCTACCTACCCTATATACCTACCTGTGCCTATTTATCAATCCAGTCAATTGACATACATCTCTGAGCTGAGATATATACCCCACAATCAAAAGAAATACCCCTGAATTCTAAAATGTCCCAATATATTTGAGACTAGATGTATTTGCAGAATTCTCTGTGGATCAGTAATGTGTGGGCTTTTAATGCTTTGTTCGCTTGCAGTACACAGGAAGTAAATCAAACATTTCAAGTACTGGACATTAATAATACCCCATCCTCAAAGGAGGACCCTACTCCTAATGGAAAGATTATTCTCCAAACCTCATCAGCAGTGCCAGCCTCAAGGTGACTCACTCTCCCACCTGAACCTGCAGCAATTTCTTCCTCCACTGCTCTTGCCAGACATTAGCTGTTGCCATCCTCCACAAAGGGACATTAATAGTCTTGAAGGCAATATGCTGTTTTTGTTCTTGCTTCCTTGTCCCCTCCCTTGGAGCTCATTAACTTATATCTGCCCTCTAGGAGTATAACTAGTAATCATCTAAGGTGAGGTAGAAAGATCTTACAACTTCACAAAGAATAAAGAGAAAGAAAAGATTTTTTTAAAGTAAATTATTAAAACCAAGATAACTCATTATTCATGAACTGGATAGCCGCTATTCCAAATGTCCTTAATGTTGATGATTGTCAATGTCATTTATTAATATATTTGAATTCATTCTGGATTCCAAGTGCAGTTATAAACACCACATTCTCGCCTTTTAACATGTATATTGTATTGACAGAAAATGTACACAAGGTTAGCAGAGACGATAAAATATGTTGAGATAAACAGTTTATCCTCTGGATAGTTTAACATGGTGCCCTGTAGCACTTGAAGGAGAGAAAAACCTTTATTTTGTTCCTATAGGAAATATTGGCCAAATTCAAGTGTAAAACACATTCAGGCAAATCAATACTTATCTAGAATTGGAGATCTTATTCTTCAAGGAAACTAAACTCTTAAGTGGCACTCAGGGTTACCTAAGAAGTTAAGACTAGGTCTCAGAATACACAAAACAGGGCAAATGAAGAACTATTATGAGAGCATGCAGAGGCATACAATAGCCATAGCATCCAATCTATTCCTTTGGAAATGCCTACACCTTGAGGCTATGAGTCATGCTTGCAAAATCCTGTGAAAAAATTTTCACTTCCTCGGTCAAACAGTGAAGAACATTTGGTCAAGTTGAACAAAAAACTACTTTTCTAACTCCTGTAGTAGATATTAGGCTCAGTGTTCCCTTCTGAAAATGTCGTATTTGACACCTCTTCCCCAGCCATGACACACTATGGCCCGATGTAAAGTCCCCTTTATGCAATGAAAAGATGCTATGAGGTGTTAAGATGCTATTGTATGGGCTGTAATACAGAGGATTCAGCTAGGGCTTACAAAAAATATGGGTATTCTTGGAGGAAGGATACTGACGTGTACTGCACAGACCTCTCGGGAAGCACAAATCCTTTCCTTATGCAAAGATACTCTGAAATACTTCAGAACTATGGTAATGTTATGCTTTGAAAGGTAAAGAAAATACTTTTTAAAATTCCCCTTCAGGCGGGACAAAGAGCACTATTTCTTGATTACTATAACAACTTCTTAAGAGTTTCTAAATATCAAGTCTACAGAAATTCTATTTGCCCTGAAATTGTATTATTGGGAAAAACTAAGTATGCTGTCCTGCTCCTAAAAACTGAAACCTATTTTCAGGTTTCCTACATTGTCCCAAATCTCTAATTAGTACAGATTTTCTTTTAAATTTGACAGAAATGAGCTGCAAGTCAGATTAATGATTGGACATGTGGGCAGATGTGCATTTTATGGCTACTTATCCTATAGGACACACCTTTTACATGAATGTACCTTATATAACAAAAGTGGCCTAATTCCCTTCCACTCAAAGTTTGATCCTCAGCAGTATTACCTGGGCCCTTCCACTCAAAGTTTGATCCTCAGCAGCATTAATGTCTAACAAGCTCCTCAGGCAATACATATACTCAGAGACTGTTGAAAGTGTTGGTTGATCACCAGGACAACAGGATTTGGAGAATCTTGCAGAACTGTGAATGGTTGAAACTACATTTTAAAAGTTAAAAGTTTGATGGAGATGGCATATCCACCAATTCATTGCTGCCCAGAAATTATAATCTCATAACACATTTTTAAGAATTAAATTACATATGCTCCCTGGATAGTATTTATCTTTTAAATATGTTCTAGGGCACTTTTTGAGAAATTTAAGAAAAATTAAATCTATTATCACTTTTAGTCATTCTTTAACTTTAACAACCCTACGGTACTAATTGTCACCTAAAGCCAAGCTGCCCGTTGTGCGTTCTCCTTTAAATCCTGTGCCTTATGTCTGCACTGTAGCGTCTCTTTCCTTTAAGACAAATCCATAAACACCTAAAAAAGGGCTCCAGCTTCTTGTAGTAGCTTCTGGAAGACTTTTTTCCAGGCCCCATCTTCTACTTGTTCTTCTACCTGTGCTGTTTTATTCTTCTGCTTCCAGAACACCATTATAAGGCTTTGGCCTGAGGCCCAATTTTCCTCTTTCTCTCCCTCCTCCTTAACCTCCTTTTCTCTCCTTCACTCTCATTCTTGCTCTCACTCTCTGTTGCTTTCCTTTTCCCTTCCTCCCTAAATCAGATGTTTAGTTCAGATTATCTTAGTCCTGAGATATCCTTAACTCTCAGTTATCTTCCATTCTCTGGCTCCTTGTTTATCTTCACGTTGCACACCTGCAAACTGTGTTGGAGCCTGGCAGCAGCTCTGAAACCAACTTCCTTTGTTGGTTCTAACCTTTGATTCCTCATTTTCTCAGGGATATGGTTCAGATATTCATTCTGAGGGTTCTCCCTTTTCCCAGTTTCTATGCCAAAGCCCGGAAGGTCTGGCCTAACATACCTTAGGGTTTAGAGCCCTTAGACATTTAACTGTATTTGATTCATACACAACTAACTATAATTTGTCGTCAGTTCCCCACACCCCCATCCTCAGCTTCCAGCAGCCCCTCCTTGGTTTCTAAACCACTGTACTCTAGTAGACACTAATCCATAGCAGTTGCTGGAACTGTCCTTGGTGGTGAATTCTGATAGACACAGCACTGTGGTACTGTTTTTACTTCTCTTCCTGAAACTTTGACCTGCGGGTCAGAAATCTTGCCCTTTCTCTTTGAATACTGCTGTTCCAGGTCACAGTAAGTTCCGGGTTTGGGGATGATCAAGGGAAAAAGGTTGGTGATGGAAAATATTAACATCCTTCAGAGTTGTATTTCAGGCTCTGTCACCTTTTAGTTTAAGATCAACAGGATTTTGTTCATCAAATGCTGGGTCATAACCACAGCTTTGCAAGAGACAAAACAGTATACTCACTCTAGCCAAAGCTTATCCAAATCATAGGTTTTATTTCCTTATCAACTTCCTAGAATAAAATTAGGTGTTTGATTTCTTAGATCACTGATCACGAGGAAAGGGAAAGTATCTACAATAAAGTTATTTCACAGTGGTTCCTTCTTTTGATAAATATAACTTTCTGTTTTTGCTTTTTGTTTATTTACTGGGTTTTTCATGGGAGAGATGGAGGACTTGAAAAGCCCATCAAAGTTTGGTGCTGTATTTTGAAATCTGCGCAGGAGGCTGGCTTTGGGGAAAACAACAACAACAAAACAAAAACAAAAACAAAAAAAATTACTCATGTAGGATTATATCCTTCAGTGAGATGTAGGAACAAAAAGATGATGAAACCTACCTTTCTATAATTAAAACTTTGCCACAAGTTTGGCAAATAAGCATTGCATTCTGCATTAGAGACCTAAGAAATATCAGTGTCAGAAAGTCAAAGTGATGCAAAAGACCTAGGTATTTTGGCAGGTGGCTGGATCATAGATTTTCAGCCAAGAGTCTGATGATTGTGCAGTGGCTAGGAAAGCAGTAACAAACAGCATCAAACTAATCTCAACAATTTCCTCAGGTGCAGTTAAGGTACATTGGTGTTTTGGATCACAACTTAGGTGTCGGATAAGAAGCCAGTCTGCCATATAAGACTTCCAAGAGATCTTGCCAGACTGCCAAACTGCCCTCCAACTAGTTTATGCCACCTTATACTAATAGTTTAGCAGGTTGAATATGAGAATATCTGCTACCTCATATCCTGCCCTAGACAGTACTTGGAGCTTAGCCCTTAGAACACTCTCAGAAAGGCCAAGGACTAGTCAAAGAAGTACATTTTCTGGTTCTGAAGTTTCTGGCTTTTAATGTTTTCTGAAGAAAACATTTTTTAAAAAAAGATGTTATACAGGATCAATTCCAATCTCATACAGTTCACCTGCTCATAGTAGAGAATAAAAGAATCAATGCTATCTGGAGTCTTAATAAAATGATGAAAGTCTTTATCGCAAAGATTTTCCACCACAAGATTTTACATCTCCTTGCTCCAACTAACCCAAAGAAGATTCATCTTCTTTCTTTTCATGAACCACATTGGCAGCCAATGATAGGGAAACAGAGTATTCAATGGCAGACTTCCAAGTGTTCTGTATCCAGTATCAGTGACTATCCCTCATGGGAGAATTCAGATGGGAAGTACAATTGTGAGAACCTGCTGTCTGCCTCTTGAATGTGTCTAAGCACACTGGAACCTTCTATGCAGTAAACCTGAGGCTATTCTGGTTCTGATTCACACATGAAAGAACAAGGGCTAAGTGGTTGTCCTATGTGTGTACGTGTGTGTGTTTCTAAACCTGTATGTTGAATGAATGTCTTTGAGCTGTTTAGTTCTATCCCTAAAACATATCTCTTATCTGTCCTCAAGTCTATCTTCATTATCACAGTTGAAGTCCAGATTCTCATTTATTAACTGATCCTTGAAATGTTATAACAGTACCCTTAGCAGTTTATTTCTCACTTTAGAATCTAAATTGTCTGAACTGATTATATTCTACATGGGATTAACACAGGACCCCACCCAACTTACTCAAGTATAAACTATATTCAATTGTACTTTTATTCTTTTTCAGTCTGGTTTGTTTAAAATAGATTAAAAATTTTAACGGCAAAAAGCTATCATCTTATTTTTCCTAAATATAGTCAAATATGACTCCACAAAAGTTTATCATTCAAATTTGCCATCCAAATTTATTTCTCTCCTGTGAGGAATATTTAGAAGGTATAAATCAAAGAAATTATTGTTCTTATAATTTACTATAATTCCCTAACATATATATAAAATAGAAAATGCACAGTTATTAACATTATGTCATATTAAAAACAGTGGTTTAAATGGGCAAAGTGTGTAAGAAAATAAACTTCTATGTACTTTTTGTTATTCTTGAATGTTTCTCACCTGATCCCTCCATTATCTGTGTAAAAGCTTTTAGTTTTGAGGTGGGGGTTTGGTCTAAATATTAACCTCTGTGAATTATGGGGCATATCTGCAAATGTTTCATATGAGGAGATGACTGTTACCGGCATCTGATTCCTCCATACCTATAACTGACACCGCTCTGGAAAGCATCTAAGATATTCTTGGCTACAATCATTACCTAGTGGACCACTTGGGGTGATCTCTAACCTCACTGTCTTCTCTTTACTTTTCATTAGTAGTTCACCCAGTATGACTCTTTTCTTTATCTTTAGTCTTCATCTTCTTAGCTCAAGTATCACCTTGTATACTCAATCTATTCTGCTTTCTTTTTATACTTCCTCTGGTTTATTTTTATTGTACTGCTATTACAAAAATATGACTTGGTACTAGTTTTACTTTGAAAAATGCACATTATTTTGTATATATTGGAGATAAAGCAGGCTCTTATAAGTTTGTCTGGAGAACGATTCCTGAGGGAAAATAAATTCAGATATTCAATACCTAATTATAAATATTATGCTGAAATGCAAACAATATGTAAGTTCAGGAGGCATAATTTCTTTTAGGCCTTAATGCCCCTACAAAGAGAATATCTCTCCTGTGTGACCCATCACCAGTTAGGGAGATGATCAGAGTTAGCTTAACCTCACCACTTTATTCAAGTGGTATTGCTTTAAGAATTCTACTTGTATGCACAAATTCTTCCATTATTTAATAAATATCTAGTAAGCATCAATCAGTATGGATGGTAGTATAAACAAATTATAAGCTCATCCCGTGTACTCTTTCAAACCAGTCTCCTCATCCCCTATAAAAAAAATGGAAAGACATAGAATCTCTGGCGTGGACAATGTCTGAATATGTAATTTAGAAATTTGGAAACTCTCTCCAGGCAATTCTTATCCCACCAATACTCAGCTGAGAATCCTCATCTGTATACGTTCTGTTGGAAATCTCATTAATTCCCATGGCTTTAATAACTTTTATATTAAAATAACCCTCAAATCTATACTTTCAACAGTGTTCTGTCCTGAACTCCCAAATCACCTGCATCTGAATTGCCCTCTTAAGGTGGTTCCTCACATAAAACATCTGAAAAACCGAACTCTCAGTCTGCTGTTCTGCATATAAACTTTCCCTAGGGTTTCCTATATTATTAGATATTGCTGTGTATATAGCCAACAGTATTAGAAAATCAAAGTCATTCTTGTCTCTTTTTTCTCCTGTGTCTTAGAACTTCCATCTTCCCCATCTTGAAGTATAGTTCATTCTTTACCCACAGTGTGTATCTATCTGCCCCTTGCTTTTTACTTTTACTATTACTCCCTGTGGGCTAGACTTTTTTCAACTGGTGTTTAAATGATTGCCAAGTATCCTACTAAAATGCCATCCTTGGAACAGATCAATTATTATTCCAAAAAAGAAAGCTGATCATTTTGCTTCCCTTAAAAACTTTGAAGGAATCTTCATCACCTATCAGATTAAAGTATTTTGAAAGATACAACATTCTTCAAAATCTAGCTCTACTTTTTCTATCCCTTGTGATGGAAGCACATAAATTTCTTTGATTTTTATGAAACAACATACATTTTCACTCAAGTTCCCCTGCATATTTGAGAATAGTCTATTTAGGACTTCAAATATAGCTTAACTCTCTCAGATTCTTAATACATAAATTGAAAATAGCAATAGCTTTCTTGTAGATTTGCTGGCGGATTATTAAACGAGGTGTTTATAAAGCCCTAAATACACATCCTAGTACAAAATTAATGTTCAATAAGTGGTTGCTATCTAACACTGTTTGTTTGTATCTGACAGTTTTAATTTAGAATTATATTGTGTATATTTCCCTCATGCCATCAAACAGTCTTTGAAAGTATGATTATAACCTGCTGAATAGTAGTAAGTCACATGGATATATCTTAATTTATTTTACTAAGTGCCTACTGGTGGACATTTATATTGTTTACAACTCTTTACTCTTATAAATAACACTGTAATAAACATCATAATACATCAATCTACGAGAACACCTCCAAATATTTTCCAAAAATAAATTACAAGGAGTTGAACATTTTAATGCAGAAGAAATATTGTTAATTACCCACCAAAGAGGTATCAATTGATGTTCCTACTAGCAGTGCATGTGGTTCCTATTCTTGCCCCTTTTTAATCATACATAGTTTATTCTTTTTTTCTGTCTTTTCCTCATTTTTGCTTTAATAGTGTAATGATATCTTACTTGTTTTTGTTACAACAACCAAACACTTCTTCATCTTTAACCCATTAGGTTATTTTAGAAACAAAGGACTGAAACCCACCTGCCTTATAGAATTTGGGGAGTTTTTATTTTCTCCTCTCTTGTCTCATGACCCTGATGAGAGAAGACTGCACATTTCAAGCATTGTCCAAAGGGTTTATTCTATTTTTAAAGCCATTTTTTATATTAATGAATAAATTATTCCCACTAACTCAACCAATCACCAATCACCACCAGCAAATATAAAAACCTAACCCCTCCACATTGGCACATTTTATGATTTCCTACACTCATTCCCCCATGTCCTGCTCTCAAAATGTAAAATTCCATATCCAATGATAAATGGCAGGATAATTATTAGGAATAATAGAAGGGACAAGACTACTTAACCTCAAAATTTTCCAGCTCAATCAAAGCTCTTTTTGAATCATTGGTATAAATGGTCCTTATCTAGCATCAAGAGATGAGTTAAACACCAAAAATTGCATAAATCCTACTTATCAACTGGCAGAAAAGGAGATAAAGATTAAATGATTTTATATACTGTTTACTAGCTAAGAAAATACAGGATATTATAAGGTTGTAGTTCAATAGGATTATGTTTGTCTTACAGTCATTGTCATATTGTAGGGTCAAGCATATTGTAATCACTCAAATAATTGTTGAATGAGAGAAAAAAAGACATATAAATCAGATCTGACTCTCAACTACTTTCAGTTACACAGGAAGCCTTAGAATAGCTCTCAAAATTTTGATTAAACCTTCTCTCAACAAGTTTAATTTGCATTTATTGAATTGACAGTAGATAAATGTAGTTTTAAATTTTATTATTAGCTATTTGTATTATCTTTTGTGAAGCATCATAGCATGATATACTTTGATATGTATATACAAATGCAACCTATATAGCATACTTACGTTGCATGTTTCCTTTAAGCCAGCAAGTCTGCCTGTGGTCATTTAACCAAAGGAAACATAGATAGAATTTCAGAAATAGAAAACATGTTTTAAAATATTTACTCCAGTGTGCTTTTAGGAGTCAAAAGAAAAAAAAAGAAAAGAAACAATTCATATATCTAAAAAAATGAAGTTAACTAAACGCATGATGCCACATCTACAAACAAAAGTACTATTCCGACATTAAAATCAACAACAAAGAGCAATAGTTGAGCAAAAAGAAACTGTCTATAATATATTGCTAAGTGAAAACATTAGGTCACAAAAAATACCGTCTTTCTGTCCTAGATTGAACTATTGTCATCAACTATTTCATCAAATTATGCAAAGGTTACTAATGACCACTGTGTTCTAAAATACAGTGCTCAGTTTCTTTCTTTTTTTCTTTAATTTTTAATTTTAAAGATATAGAGTACAATTCAGGGTTAGGTATACAAATGTTCATTATGTCGGTACCCTTGTTGATGAGGTGTGCCCTCCTCTCCCAGCAGATTGCCATTACTGCCAATACTGCCTCCCCCCAGACCCAGTAGTTTTCCACTACTGCCAATCCTTTTCTAATAGTATTACAATAATTGCTCAAGGTCCACTTATGAGTGAGAATATGTGATACTCAGTTCTTTGTTTCTGTGATAGATCACTCAGTATTATGACTCTAAGACCATCCAAGTTGCTGTGAAGTTCATAATTTTGTCCTTCTTTATGGCTGCGTAACATTCCATCATGTATATGTACCACATTTTTTTTTTACCCAGTCCTCTTTCAATGGGTAGCATGGCTGGTTCCACGTTTTTGCTATTGTGAAAAATGCTGCAATAAGCATGCATGTGCAGTTATCTTTTTCATAGAGTGATTTGAGTTCCTCTGGGTAAATTCCCAGAAGGGGGATTGTTGGGTCGTATGGAAGGTCAATTTATAGATATTTTAGGGATTGCCAAATTGTTTTCCACAGGGGTTGTACTACTTTAAAATCCCACCAACAGTGTAGAAGGGTTTCCTTTTCCCTGCATCCTCTCTAGCATCTGCTGTTTTTTGAGTTATTTATTATAGGCATTCTAACTAGAGTTAGGTGGTATCTCAGTGTGGCTTTAATTTGCATTTCTTTGATGACTAGTGAGGATGAGCGTTTTTTCATGTATATGTTGGTTCATATGTCTTCTTTTTTTAAATTTATTTTCTTTTTTATTGGTTTTCTTTTTTAATATAAAGATGTGTAGTACAATTCAGGGTTAGGTATACAAACATTGATTAAGCAGTTACTTTTGTTGATGAGGCATGCCCCTCCCTCCCCTATCGTATGTCCTCTTTTGAGAATTACCTCTTCATATCTTTTGCCCACTTTGTAATGGGACTGTTTGTTTTTTCTTTTCAGCATGTTTGAGGTCCTTGTAGATCCTAGATGTTAGCCATTTGTCAGATATACAGTTGGGAAATATTTTTTCTCCGTCTATGGTCTGTCTTCCCACTCTCTTGATGGTTTCTTTGGCTTTGAAGAAGCTAACACAGCTTGATATTGGTACAAGAACAGGCATATAGACCAATGGAACAGGATAGAGATTCTAGAAGCAAAACCTCAATTTCTCAACCATCTTCAACAAGCCTCCACTATTAACTACTGGAAAGAAAAGAACCTACTCAGTAAATGGTGCTAGGAAAACTAACTGACTACATGCAGAAGATTAAAACAAGACCACTACCTACCACCATACACAAAAATCAGCTCTAAATGGATCAAAGATCTAGACGTAAAACAGCAAACTACAAGAAACAGAAAATGCAGGAGACACCTTTACGGAAATTGGAACTGGCAACTAATTCCTGATCAAAATCCCAAGTGCCCATGTCATAAGAGATAAGATAGACAAGTGGAACCTATCAAATTGACAAGCTTCTGCAAAGCCAAAGAAACCATCGAGAGAGCGGGGAGACAGTTCATTTTCACTCCCCCTTTTTCTTGACCGATTGCATCATTTGACACAGGTGACTGTGCCCTCCTCCTTGAAGCGGTGCTGGCACTTAAATTCAGAATAACTGCATACTTTTGGTTTTTTGGGTTTTTTTTTCTTTTTTTTTTTTTTTTTTGAGTTGGAGTCTCACTCTGTCGCCCAGACTGGAGTGCAGTGGCTGCTCCCGGCCACCGCAGCCTCGACCTGCTGGGCTCCGGCGATCCTTCCGCCTCAGCCTTCCGAGTAGCCGGAATTACAGGTGTGAGCTACCACGCCCAGCTGATTTTTTTATTTATTGTAGAGATGAGGTCTCGCTGCCCGGGCGGGTCTCGAACCCACGGGCTCAGGCAATCCACTCACCTCAGCCTCCCAAAGGCGCGGAATTACAGGCTGAGCCACCAAGCCCGGCTTACTTTTGGTTTTCTTTCTTCACTTGGAGCTCTTCCTTGGACTCTTTTGTTGATTTCTCTTTATATCCCAAATTTTAAAATATAAGATTTTCCAGTCTTCAGTCCTTGGTTCCTTCTGCTCTGTCTTGACTTTCTCCTAGGTGCTACCACTTAGTCTTATGACTTAAATAACACTTTCTATATATACTAAAGACCTTTAGATTTTGGTCATTAGCACAAACATCTACCCTGAACTTCAGAATCTGCAATCAGCTGCCTTTTTTTACATCACCAGTCAGATGATTTAAAAAGCAGTTCTGATTAAACCCATCAAAACTAAGCATCTGATGTGTTAACCTCAATGGTATTTCTTCCACAATCTTCATCATATCAAACAATGGCAACTCTATCCTTTGGATTGAATGACAAAAATGGGGTACAGTGGGTCAGAGTTTTGTAGTATGAAGGAAGGAGAAGTTGAAGAGAGGAGAGGAAGAATTTAATTATTATATTCTCCCAGTTTACTTATAAATCTGTTTGACTGTTATATCTTTATGAGCTTAATTTTAGGCCTCTGTAGTATCAACTCCTGAAACATTAACTGTTAATATAGTTCAACAAAAGAGACTTCTGATGACATAAAAATTATCTAGATGAGTTACAAAATTTCAGTTTCAAAGTATTATGCTGATGTACAGCGCACATTCTACATTCTACATTTTGACGAAATGTTAGAAGTAGTGCCTTTAACTTTAGGAACAAGATGAGGATATCCATGACTACCTCATCAAAGCAATGTTCTGAAGTCCCTAAACAGTATCATGAGGTAAGAAAAAACAATAAATACATAAAGATTGGTATGAAAGAAACAAAAACGATCATTATTCACAGATGTTTTACCTACATTCAAAAGCTCAAATACTTGACAGACAAAATATCTGAATTAGTGCAAGAGACTGAATGAAAAACCAATATGGGGAGAAAAAATTCCATTTCATTTCTATCTAACAGAAATAGAAAATACAGTTTATTTTATTTTATTTTAAAGATATGGGGTACAATTCAGGATTAGATATACAAGTGGTCATCATACAGGTAAAGTTTAAGCCTACCTTGGATCCCCACTTTGCCTGGTTTGAGATTAGGTACCCTTATTAATGTTACGTGCCCCCCCTCCCCTGGCAGTTTCCAGCTACTGCCAATCCCTTTCTTATAGTATTATGGTAAACGTTCAGCGTCCACTTATGAGAGAGGACATATGGTACTCAGTTCTTTGTTTCTGTGATAAATCATTGAGTATTACAGACTGTAAATCCATCCAAGTTGCTGCAAGTTGTTCTTCTTTATGACTGTGTAATATTCCCAAAATATAATTTTTAAAATCTAAATTTGCAACGGCAAAAAAAAATGTCTATAAAATACTTAGAAATAAATCTAACAAAATATCTCAGATCTTTTACAGAGAAAAATATAATGTTTTATTGAAACATACTAAGGAATAAATAAATGGAGAGTAAGCATACTATGCTAATGGGTAAGTACATATCCTAATGACATCAGTATTTCTCAGTACAATCTAAAGATTCAATGCATTTCCAGTCATAATAACAGTAAGAATTAAAAAATTTGTATGGAAGAGGAAAAGAAAAGAACAGCATAAATATTGTTGAATTGAATGTATATAGTAGATTAAATACTAATTTGAAATGTAACATTTATCAATTTTTGTATAAAGAAGGAATATTCTCTTTATCCTTTCAAGAAAGGGATGAATTTTTTCAACAAAAATGTAAACCACAGAGGAAAAGAACCATAAAGTTAACTACAGTAAAATTAAGACTTTCTGAATTTCAGAAGAGACATTAAAGAAAGTTGTAAATGTGCAACCTAGGAGAAGACATTTACTACACAATCACCAAAACACTTATGTCCAGAACATATAAAGAAATCCTACAAATTAATAAAAGGGAGAAGAAAAACACTACCCAAATAAGGGCAAAACATATAAAGAAAGTATTTTACACAGGAGGAAGCAGTATAGTTGAAACGCATATTAAAAGTTGCCCAAATTCATTCGCAATCATGAACCTGAAAACTCAAATGACAATGGGATACCCTCTCACTACACTGAGCTCACAAAAATTAAAAGAATGACATAGCTAAGAGTTGGTAAAGATGGAAATTAATGGAAACTATGAAACACTACTTTGGGGAGAGTAAATTGACTCAAAATCGTGGAATTATCTAGCAAAACTGAAAATGCACATACCCCGATTCAATTTTACTGGTCCTAGATAGTGTGTCTTTTGTACCTGTGTACCAAGAAACATAAGAATATTCACCGTGCCCTAATCTTCAGCAGCAACAAACTATAAACAACGTATCTGTCCATCACAGGAGAATTAATAAACAATTGTGAACTAGCCATATGATAAAGAACTCTATGACTGTGAAAATAAATGAACAGCTCTGTGCAACAACATGGATGAATCTTGGCACTACAATTTTGAGTGATAAAAAACAAATTATATAAAGGCATATATTATATCATTCATACCAAAATTCAAAAGCTGGTAATGTTGAAATGTATGTTATTTAGGGGTCAAAGAATCTATTGAGAAAACAAGGGAATGATAAACACAACACTTGGAGTTGTGTTTACTTCTGTGGTAGGCTGGAAGATATTGTCCAGTATGGTTCTGAGACTTCCCTATAAAGATAGTGGTGTATGTAAGGTCTGTTATAAATGTCTTGGTACATTTATAATACATTTGCTGTTACTGTTTATAATTTACCTATATCCTCTTGTATATTACTTATATTTTAAAAATTATGATGACAGAACTTTTGGTTTCAAGTTTATTATAAAACAAGGTCAACTTCGGTCAACAAATTACAATTTATATGTCCTATTTGACTATATTCTCAGATAAGAAGAAGTTAAATACAGTTAGGGTGACTCGTGTACCCATACCTTAACCTTTCATCTTCTCAAAGTTCTAGGTGAAAATGTCATGCTGAGACTCTTACATTTGTTTCTCCATATATACATCTTCACCCTTTTACACTCTGCCTTCTGTCACAGAAGAGTAACCTATATAAGCTACATGAGTTTTCATTCCTTTGACTTTGTGTTGGCTCAGCCAATGGAAAGCCCTAAGAAAATGATTGAATGGAGAGAGAACAATGAGTTCAAGGTAGTTATTCCTCTCATTCCTTTCTGTCAAGATTGTCTCTAGCTGGCTGTGTGTCCCTGGATCACATGTCATTATTGCTGTCAAGGTTGCCAATTCTACACAACTTCTTCCAGATTCCAGTTAAGTCCTTCATCCTTTTAGATCTAAAGGGCCCAACAACTGGTATTAATTCATACTAAACCCTATATTACTGTGCCAAATATGTGATTCCCCTAAATCCATACCTCTGTAAATACTCCCTTTGTAAATAGGACATCTATTTCTTGTTGGGACCTCACGTGATACAAATGGAAAAGGATGGGGAAAAAAATCAGAAAAGATGACATTAAAAGGCCAAAAATACTTTTCAGAGGGACAATGAATTTATTTATTTATTTATTTAAAACCCACTGACCATCTCAAAAGTGAAAAAAAGAAAAAAGAAAAATTATAAGAATGGTAGCAAGAGTCTTATTTCAGAGATATTTAACTTCATATACAGTAAGTTTTCAACATCATCAATAGGTTCTTAGAAACTGCAACTTTAAGGGAAATGACATGTAATAAAACCAATTTAACCATAGGCTAATTGACATGAGTTAATTTTCTATGGCATATTTCTAGTCACAAAAACATCATTAAACTTTTAAATAAAAACTAAAACTCTTATAATATGAAAACTCGAAATATATGTGAGCTATATATACATTTAAGAAAGATTTATAAAAACAAATAACTTTTTACCCCATGTTTGGTGAATCAGTGCCTGATGACAGTGTGGTAGTGGGTTAAATCAAGGAATGAATATTTGCAAAGTGAGAATCATAAGAAACACCTCCTACTACCATGCAGTTAAAAAACAATAACAAATATGGTGGGCTTGCTAAGTTCTTTGTTACCACACTGTCTATTGTAGTGTGCTTGCATGATTATTATATACTTTATGAATTTTCACTGTACAATAATTTGTATTTATTTATTCATTCAAACTATTTATTCCAATTCAGGGTAGAGGGTGGCCAGAGCCTATCTCAGCAACTCAGGGCGTAAGGCTGTTCATTTGGTTAGTATTATAACCAAACAACATCGAATGAAATGACATTATTGGCGGCCCATTCAACAGGGAAATGTTATGTTGAACACTGTTAAAGGATTATGATTCTTGTGGTAACTTTACATAGAATAACTGTGGCTCAAGGTGCTAGAAACAAGAGATCCATGACTTAGGAAGCCAGTGGGAACTGTCTTACTGAGATTAATCTTGGAGTGTGTATTTGAGGGGATTTCCAAGTGTGGTTCTTTTACACTCCTAGCCCCACGTCATGGTGTGCAGATTCTAATTTTGTCTGCTATGCCTCATCTCTGAAGGAAATTCCACGTGGATATCAGGTGAAGTGTTGACATGACACAACAAACAAAATGGGAATTCAGTCAAACAACTCTTATTTGCTGCCAATAATATTTTAATATGTATCCTTATCATAACTAATTGTTTTCTATCACACCGTTCAAGGCCTTTAGTGGCATTTCATATTCCACTCTAGGTCTATTTCAAACCTTTATTGCACCAAAGCAAAACACTCATTAGTATTTTGCTCTGCCTCTTTCTAAACCGTCTCTTCATATTGTTCCTTTGCCCACAATGGACCCTGAAATGTCTGCCTATTTAGCACCATCTGCAGATTTAATTAATGTGATGTTTTGCTCATCTTCCAGATGATTAATAAAGATGTTGAATAAAATGAAGTTTAATATCAAAACTTGTGGCACCCAGTAGTCACCTTCCTCTAAATGAACAAAAGTGCAGTTTGCCTTTGCATCTGTTCATGGTTTCTGTGCTATTCTCAATCCATGTGAAAATCCTTAAATCATACTTGAGTTTGCAATCTGAACTAGAAGTCTGCCTCAAAGAAATAACTCCTTCAGGGATTGTACTGTCTATGTCATTACTGACATAATCTATTGCTGTGTACAAGACAATGTGATACAAATGTCTAAAATCATATACCCTAAATTTTAGTAACCCTTCGGAGATTCTTAAAACGTCCTCATAGTTACAATATAATTTGGCTTTTAATATAATTCAGTTAACCAGTGACTGTATAAAGCAGGTTCTATGTTCCTCAGGAGGAACTTGAAACTCCGAAATTTACCGAAAGTTAATGATAGTTCCAGTTGTAGGATTCTGGAATTCATACTTGCTGATGCCTGATTTGGTGTTTTAACTAGTTGAAATATGCTACTTTGAGTTAGAGTATTCGAAGTTTTGGAAAGAATTCCTTTGACCATACCTTTAATTTAACATTTGAGAGTAAAAGTTACAAAGAGTTTTATAAATGCCTAGCAACTTGAATTTTAATTTTTCTTAACACTTTTGTTCGTGATGGTTCTTACTGACGCCATGCCAGCTGTTAAAGACAAATAAATGAGAAAATAAAAGGCAAGACTTGTATATATCTGTTCTAGGCAGTATATATTTATAAATATGCCAACAGATAAGGCTTATCTTTCTGTCGGCTTAACAGAATGCACACAGTAATTCAGAGTCAGCTAGGCTGTCGTTAATGTCAGTTTATTACTTATGAGTGGGTTGTTCCAGCTGATTTTCTGCTTCATAGGAGAGGTTTTACTACCCCTGCCCCTGAGGCTTGGTCTTCTCTCTTCTAGTGCTCAGTGATTGAACCCTGAATTCATCCCAAGGCCACAGAGACCTCTGGCCTCTATTAGCCAGCACTTGGTTTCCTCTACGGGAGAAACACCAAGAACTGACAGCATATTCTTCATTTTCTCTTGCCTCTGGGATGATCTGCAATAGAGGGTTTGTTGGCTTAGCAGGGATCCTGATTTCCGACTCACTGCAGGGTTCCTCTGTACACCAGGGCTGTCAGAAGCTCCTGGGCGCGCACGCGCGCACGTGTGTGTGTGTGTGTGTGTGTGTGTGTGTGTGTGTGTGTGTGTGTGTGTGTGTGTGTGCGCGCGCGCGCGCATGTGCGCGTACACTCTGCCCAGTCCAAACATGATAATAAAGAGTTGGATGTAGGATACAGATCATAAACAGTAAAACTGACTATTCCTTCATTCAGTTTCTGTCTCTGGCCAGCGCTTATACACTATTACAATTAGTTGTGTGACCCTTGGCACAAAATATGTAATGTGCTAGAAAAGCAAAAAGGTATACTCTTACATGCTAGACCTCATCGCTTCTGTCTCATAAGCTACTGCAATTCTCTACATAAACTTATTTACCAAATTGTTATATTACAAAAACACATACCTTCTTTAAACAGATATTAGTGTAGCACAGTTTATAAGAAAACTATTTTAAGTGAAGATTTTATATCTCTTGGAATAATAAGCAGAAAGTAAAGCATGCTTTTTAAGCCTTATTTTAATAAACATTTAAATGAAAATAAGCATTAACCAAAGATAAAAATAGAAAGAAAATTTTTTAATGAAAATAAATATTAACCAAAGATAAACATAGAAAGAAAATGTCTCAAACCAATTGTGCAAAGTACAGAGTAGGGTTTGGTGCATATATCTCACCACTTACTTCTCCTCCATACACTCCTGAGTCCTGACTACAAGGTCTAAACAAAAGGACTCAAGTAAATGGGAATCAGACATCAACTTTAATGATGGTAAAGTATGCTTGAAGAATGTGCCAGGGACTTAATACCAAAATGAGATTTTTGGTTTTTTTCAAGAATGGCCAGGTCCACAGAATTATTCAACTTGACCTGGTTTTACAGATCTCTTCATCACATAATGTGATTGTTAATTTTATGCGTCAACTTGACTGGACTACAGGTTGTCCAGATAGCTGGTAAATATTACTCTGGGTGTGCTTATGAGGGTGTTTACAGAAGAGATTTGCATTTGAATTGGTATGCTGAGTAAAGCTGATGGCCCTACCCAATATGGGTGGGCATCATTCAACCTGTTAAAGGTCCAAATAGAACAAAAAGGTGGAAGAAGGTTGAATTCTTTCTCTGACATACTGCTTGATGAGACATCAATCTTATACCCTTGGACTAGAAATTACACCTCTTCTGGTTGTCAGGTCTTCAGATTCAGACTAGCATTTATACCACCAGCTTTATTGAGTCTTCTTGCAAATGCTATATCATGGGACTTCTCGATCACCATAATCATGAAATAATCATAATTTATTATAAGGTATTATTTAATTCCTTATGATAAATCTCACTTTATACACATACACACACACATTTTCTATCATTTCTGTTTTTCTGGAGAACTATGACTATCATACATGCATATCAGAAGAAACAAGGGAGTCACTATATCTGAGAAGAGTTGGTTTCCTTCATGGGATGGGGTGAATAAGAGCACAAAAAGGGAAGTCAGTGGAGGAAAGGGAAAGAAAAAGGGAGAAGTTCCATATGACCAGCAACCCCCCTATTAGGAATAAACACAAAGGAATTCAAATCATTCTACAAAAAAGATACCTACACACACGCATGTTTGTTGCAGCTCTGTTCACAATAGCAAAAACACGGAACCAACCATGCTGCCCATTGAAGCTGAAGTGGATTAAAAATGTGGTACACATACACAATGGAATATTATGCAGCCATAAAGGACAGACATATGGACTTCACAGCAACTTGGATGGATTTAGAGTTGATAGTACTCAATGATCTATCACAGAAACAAAGAACAGAGTATCACATGTTCTCAGCCATAAGAACTCTGAACAATTATCACAATACTGCAAGAAAGGATTGGCAGTAGTGGGAAACTACCTGGGGAGGGGGAGTGGGATTGGCAGTTAAGGAAAACATCTCATCAACAAGGGTACCTGCATAATGAGCATTTGTATACCTAACCCTGAATTGTACCCCACATCTTTAAAATTAAAAAAAGAAAGAAAAAGGGGGATGTTTATTCTACCAGAACTTTTGAGAGCATCTAAGTGTTAGTGAGCATTACCTTTCCACAGCTAGATACAAGGGTAAGTGGAAAATGATTATTTCTTACTTCATCGCCTGCCACAGTCAAAAATCTGATACATTTGCTTGATAAAGTTGGTATCAGAGTTGTTCTTGGACAAATTTGGAATTTTTCCTGGACAGAACCCTTAATAGATAACCCACTCTTCATGTAAAATTTACCAAGATACTCCATCTCAAGAGGTGATAATGGTGAATAATGTTTATTTAGTATTAACTTTATACTAGGCTCTTTACATATATTATCCTGTTCCTGTCCAAGTCGCATGTCAGATACTATCACAAGTATGTCACTGATGAGAAAACTGCAACAACTAAGGCAGCAAAAGGTAAAGCAATTCGTCCAAAGTTACACAGATAGCAAGAGATGGAAGCAGGATTGGAATCCAGCTGAGACTTACTTCAAAGCCACAATAGCAGACTGCATGTAACCAATGGTCTCAACAAGAATCAGACAAACAAACAGAAGCAGACATATTCACACACCAATAATTTATAATCAGTCAAACTGTAGAACTGAGAAAAATACTCTGGCAAAATACTCCTGTACATGGTTCAGCAGGGATTTATCTGGTGTGTATGTCATTTCATGACATCTCTCTGTGTTCATTTTAAGTTATTTTTAAACATATTTTACCACTTTTGCCATGAATTATATGTGGATATTTTAAGACGATCCAGTTCCTTCTAAGCCTTCTCATGAAGAAGCTAAACCCTGGGAAATTATGTTCTTCAAACTTCCTTACCAGCCTTTAGTTATATTCCATCATAAGAAGCATATATATGAAGTTTGGGAGGCAGAAGAGAAGGACAAACTATTATCTTTACCATTAGCTGAGGATAGGTACCTAAGCAAAGGCAGGGTTTCTAAGACTTCCGGGATTTCTCCTGTAAATCATTCAGGCCAATAATGCAGACAGCTGAGATCATTTGCTTGTTCGGAGCTTCTGCCTTCTGGATATTCTGAATACCCACGAGACCCTCTCTTCTCTTTATTCCTTTTAGCTCACGCTTAAGCCTCTAATTATCTTTATTAAATTTGTTCCTACTTAAAATACCTATAGTGACCTTTTATTGTCGTCGTTGTTAAATCTATCCTAGGGGTTGGCAAACTGTAGCCCAAAGAATAAATCTGGCTCATGGCATGTAAATACAGATTTACTGGGTTACAGCCACTCCCACTGATTTACACATTGTCTGTGACTGTTTCGTTTTTACACAAGCAGAGTTCAGTACTCGCAACAGGAGACCAAAGGGCCCGTGTGGTAGCTATCAAAGATGTCCATATTCTAATTCCCAGAATCTGTAAATGTGTTAACTTAAATGGCAAAGAGACTTTGCATATGTGATTAAGAATTTTTAGATGAAAAGATTATTTTGAATTGTCTGAGCAGGCCTAATGCTGAGGTCAGCGAAGAAGAGAGATTTGAAGATTTCATGCTGTTAGGTTTGCAGATAGATGAAGGGACCTCAGTATCAAGGAATTAGGTGATCTAGGAGTTGGAAAAGGCAGGAAAATGGATTCTCTCCTAGGACTCCCAGAAAAAACGCAGTTTTGCCAACATCTTCATTTTAAAACTTCTTACCTCTGGGACTATAAGATAACAACTTTGTGTTGTTTCAAACCACTAAGTTTAGGGTGATTTATTACATCAGCAATAGGAAACTCATATAACCTGTAAAGTCTGAAATACTTACCATCTACTGCTTACAGAGTAAGTTTTCTAACTCCTTATTTACCAAGCATACTCTCTTAGGGATGTCTCTGGTTAGTGACAGTCTCTTTCCCTAGGACAATATACAAAGAGGGTTCTGGGTGACCAAGGTTTGCTGTGTCTTTAACGTAAAGGTCTGAATATTGCCAGTAGCAATGATTATCCAAATCTCACTGGGAAGGCATTTGGAAAAAAGAAATATCTGTTTATTCCATTGATTACTCAAAATGCATATTGCTAATCCCTCTTACATATGTGCACTACCACATTTTTATCACTGGTTGCCTCCACATCACCATTTTTCTTCCATTCTAATGAATCCACATCATCTTTTTTGCTCGTGACTTTGGACATTCTTCCCCTCTTATGATTTTTTTTCCTCTTTTCTCTTCACATCAAATCCAGACACTTCATTGGTCACACAATATTACCCTAAATTATTTCCTTCTTACTCGTCTCCTTGCTGCATCCTTTGTTATCCATCATGTTGCTCCCTGTTTTACTTTTCTACTCACTCTTGCTTATTCTTTCAAATGCTTCACAATTTTCAGAAAGCCCGCAGTATAAAATTTAGATTAGCATACACTTGCCCGTCTCTGATCATTCTTTTTCTGCTAACACTTTCTATCAGCCACAGAAAAGGAAGTACTTGGGTGACACGTTTTTGAATTATACAGGACAGCTTGGCAGGTACCAAAAATTTTCTGCTCGCAGATTGATTGTCTCAGACAATTCTAAAAACACATCTGTCCCCCGTGATTTAATTTGCTTGATAGTAAATCCATTGTAATCTACTCAGATAACAACTTGCTATTTATATCAAACTAGTATCCAATTCTGAGATGTTAAATATAGGATTCTCTACATTTCCTGACAGTCATTTCTAATAAACCATGGCATACGCGGGAATGAACATTTAACTTTATAGAGAACCAGCTGCAAGGCAAAAAGGTTTAAAGCACCAGGTCAGATACAAGCCACAAGAAAGACCTCTATTTCTAGACTAAATAGAGCATTAAAAAAATTTAGAGCTAGAAAAGACCTTTCAGATCATCCATTGCAATCTTTTTATTTTAAAATTAATTTGAGAGCTCAGATAGCTCATTCAAGGTCATACAGCCTGGTAGAAGAGTGAAGCTTGAACCCAGGGCCCTGACATTGGCATAGAGACTCAATGCTCTTCCTGTTATACCCTGAAGCAGTACCAAAGAATCCACTCTGGACGCCAACAGGTCCATCCATTTTCACAGAACAAATTTACTCCATTTGGAAGCTCAGAAAAACATGCTACACTATATCAACAAAATGGGGCACCCTGGGTACTGAAAAGCCCTTTCCCATGTGAAAACACATCTGTAGGAAGGGAAGCAGAATGGCTGCTGCCTTTAACCTTGGACCTGGAGAGAAAAAAAATGACTTTGTCTTATCAAGATGAAAATTATTCCAGAAAATTATCTACATTCAATTTTAGGGAAAATGTGCCCGAGTTGGAGATGTTACAAAAAGGGTGTTGTTGTTGCTCTGTTTATCCCAAGAGTCTCTGCAAAGAGACATGTTTCACCCTGAACAAGTGTCAGTGACATTGATTAAGAAAAACTAGGAAAGCAAAAAGAAAACAATAGTAGCGTGTTAAGTTGAAACTGACTCTGTAATACTTTGGGAGCCTCATCTAGGAAGCTCCCTTTGCTTCTAGAAAAACTAGAAGAAAGTTTGCAACCCCAGAAAAGCCAGGAGATTGCCAATGCAAGGAAGCACAACTATGATTTAGAGACTACCTGTAAAAATTCACTTTAGGTTATTATGCTTCATGTTTGACTAAATTTGTAATCATATATACATGAAGTATCATTCAAATGCCTCCATATACTATTATTCCATTTAATATGGTTAACCATTAAATGTGAACACACACATATATTATTCAGGATAGAAATTACAGTGTTATAATAATTTCACATAAACAAAATGCCATCTCTGAGTAATGTTATAATTGTACCAGTTACCTTTATGTCTAGGAAGTGTGGTTCATTAACTGTTATCAATTATAAATTGAAATATTAATCACACTTAAGGGGAAACACTAAGAACAAAAACACAATTATATAAATACATTTCATTAAAATAATAAAATATCTTATATTACATACCAACCTTCTCGTTATCATACTGTGTCAGCCAAATAAGATTGGCATTGAAACATTACTCAGTATCTTTAAATTCCTGGGTCTAATATTATTCAAGCTGTTCAACTATTTATTTGAAAAAAAAAATTAAGTGGAGGTTTGTTCTGTGCCTACCAATGTGCCTGACTCCAAGGGACAAGAAATGCATGTGATGCGGTCTCTGTATTCAAGAGCAGACAGTAGCCAGGCTCAGTGGCTCAGCCTGTAATCCCGTGCCTTTGGGAGGCTGGTGAGTGAATTGCCTAAGCCCACAGGTTCGAGACCCGCCTGGGCAGCGAGACCTCATTTCTACAATAAATAAAAAATTCAGCCGGGCGTGGTGGCACATGCCTGTAATTCCAGCTACTCGGAAGGGTGAGGCGGAAGGATCGTTGGAACCCAGCAGGCCGAGGCTGCGGTGGCTGGGAGCGGCCACTGCACTTCTGTCTGGGCGAAAGAGTGAGACTCTAACTCCAAAAAAAAAAAAAAAAGAGTAGACAGTGATTCTCTTTCTGCAGATTGTAATCATGATTTATTTTGAAGACTGACTCCACTTGGCCAATGTCTTTTTTGAAGAAGGCACAATAGTAAGTTAAAGTGTGATCAAGATGAACTTATAATCAATCGACTGCTCACAATAAATCTCCTCCTCTTTACAGAACAGATACATCTCATCCAAATCAGCCAAAAGTTCTAAAGTATATCTTATACTCATAACTTTACATTGTATACTTAGAAATGGATTGCCTCATTTAAAAAAAATCTCCCAACAGACTGAAATCTTGGTGCTGAACTAGATTAAGATGCACTGCATAGTGGAGTAGAAAAAAAATCACTAGCCAGGGAAAGGGGACTCTTGGTTGCTAGGCCAGGTAGCCATGTAACTTATAGTTTATACTAGGATACCATTGAGTGAAAGGAGGGTGCTTTTACTATGCCAGGATAACATGTGAAAACAGGAACCGTCCCTGGAATCACCAGACATACACATATCCTAGCTCTCATATTAGGTCTGCCATTTGTAAACTGTATTCATGACTGAATAGTCAGATCAAGGCACGGCCCTTCTTAAAAAGCTCCACTGGCTTTTTATCATCATTAGAATAAAACCTAAAATCCTTACCAAGCACTACATGGTCCTAAAGGATCTGACCCTGGCTACCTTTCCAACTTCAGTCTACCACTCTCCCTCTCATTTTCTGTTCTCTTTGCTCTTCAGCCTGCCAAATATAGTAAAGGTCAAAACAGCTGAACACTCCTTGGCCTTGAACACTCTCCTTAGATAGTCTCGTGACTCCATTCAGGTTTCCTTTCAAATGAAACTTCTCAGAGGCATATTCCCCTGACATCCTGTCTAAAACAGCAACCCTTCTCACACAATATTTTATCACTTACCCAGTTTTGTTTCTCTTAATAACAATTATTCCTTGATTTATGCTATGTAACTGTTTGTTTCTTTGTTTGCTATGTTTCTCTATTCTAGAATGTTAGATATTTGAGGTCGGGGACTTCTGGTTCAATATGATATCTCCAGGAACGAGAATAGTATCAGCATATTTACAGCACTTGAAAAGTATTTTTTAAATAAATGTTGAATGGATGAAAATTGTCATAACTGCTCTGACCTTAACTTTTCATGTTATATTTAAAAAGTTGTAAATACATGTTATTTAATTTCCAGCCTGTGAGTCTTTAAATAAAAATGTTGGCAGTGGATTAAGTACAATATTAACAGGATCTTTAAGAGCCTCTTCAGTGCTACCTGCTTTCTGATTCTTCTCTTAGCTTCCCTGTGCAGTCAGTAATCTCCCTTCCATGTACTCTCCTAGCCTGATGCGTACCTCGATTATCACTCTTATCACACTGGGCATCGCCAATAAGGAAAGTGAGCTTCAAGACATGAGTGAGCAAGGAGTACCTTGGGAGCTAATTAGGAAGTCTGATAAGGGCAAAAAGAGGTAAGGTGATGGTGAAAATGCAGGCAAAAGTCAGATCTTGGAGGCCAAGTTTTGTAACACAAATTAAGGAATTGGTATCTTATCCTATGGCAATGGTGGTCATTAAAGGATTTTAAATTGAGGAATGAGATGATCAGAGTTGCATTTCTGAAGGATAAATCTGTCTGGTTTGTAAAGGATAAAGTGTAAGACAACAAGACTAGCTGCTGGGAGGTCCTAAGGTACTCTTCACAGCAATCTCATCCAGAAATGATGATGACCTGATTAGGGAGAACCCTGAATAGGTTCACCTCTCTTATATCCCTTATATTTCTCACTTAATGATTGCATTGCTTCTCTAGGTTAGGATTAATCTACACTGCTATGAAAGGGAGCACAAAATATTTTGCAGCTCTCTGTAGTGGATATAATAGATGAATTACAACTGGCTGCTTGGATTAGTTAATCTAGATTCTTCTTTCACAGATTGGCCCAGGTTACCTTCTGTTAAGCCAAATTATTAGTAAAGAAGATATACATATATTTAAGGTGGCAGATAAAACAGCATTGCTATAGGCCAAAGTTATTACTTAACCTATAATACTTATGGCTCATGAACATTCCAATGCCACAAGAGCCTATTAAGGAGATCCAAGGAGTCCTGTTTAAGAATCTCTGCTCCAAGACAAAAGAGAAATAATGAGTGAATGCTTGATTCCTAGGTTAAATGTGCTTAATTAACAAAATTGTCATGATAGGAATCACACAGGACATATGCTTCGACATTTGTCCAAGCAGTGCTGCTTTCTGATACGCTCTAGTGCCTAGCTAAAAACCAGAGAGTTGTTAAACCAAAGTGTCTGTCTGTCTCTCTGCCCCCCAATCCATATGTCATTCTCTTTCTCATTTAATTCTGTGTCTGTGTGTGTGTGTGTGTGTGTGTGTGTGTGTGTGTGTGAACAGTTTTTGAGAGAAAGAAAGATATATATTTCTCCAGAATAGAATAAACTCTGATAGATGGTGCATGAAGTGTGAAATAATTCAGGGACATAAGAGTTATTTTATTTCCTGACAATTCCTAGTATGTCTGACATTTTCAAAGTTGTTTTTTTTTTCTTTTGTCAGGACAATGTGGTATCAGTTAAAATGAAAAAGATACTGAAGCGATAATCCACTAGCAATTTAGCTCAAGTAGTGGATTGCATTAGTCTTATTTTCTGAGGATATGAGAGCTATAAAAAAAAGTGATATACAGGAGGTAATTTGTTAAAACAATATACTGCATATTCATTAGAGAATAATTAGAAAACTCAAATAAATAAAATGAAAAAGTTAAAATCATTCATAATTCTATCACCCCCATACAAAGTGTTAATATTTTAATCTTTCCTATCTTATATTTTATACATAATATTTAAAAATCTTTTTAAATGACTGCAAAGTATTCTACTTTCTGGAATATCATAAATAGGCAATAAATTGTCTAGTTTTACAATTTAAAGTTGCTTTCAAATTTTAATTATCATAAATAATAAAACAATAGATATTTTGTTAGTTAAATGTAAATATGAAGTCACTGTATCAAAGAATGTATGCACTTCAAAATTTTTATACATATTACAAAATATGTGGTTTCTTTTATTACCTCATCAGCAGTGTGTGAGAATATCCATTTAGAAAATCTTTGTTAAATTTGGAAATTAAATTTTAAAAGAATATTTGCCAATGTGGTAAGGTGAAAATGGTGCCTTTTTTTTCTTTTTTACACTTCATTTTCTTAGTCCCGAGTGAGACTGAACATTTTTTTATAATATGCTAATATAACAAAATGATTGCCTCCTTCCATCAAGGTCAAGTTGAGAAACACAGCAAGAAACATAACACAACTGTGAGAAATTCATAGGGTGAAGAGGGGACTGTTTTGACTTAGTATTGAAAGGAATTTAGCTTTGACCAGAGATGACAGGCAGCAGGGCAAGACTGTGGGGGACAGTAAGAAAAGAATCACTGAAAAGTTCATCTCTAGCTTCTTTTCCACCCTTACCTTAAGAAAAAGAAGTGCTTGACAACACACCCATGTGGATTCAGATCTCTAGCCCAGGTAGCCTGAATAGTAAAATCATAGCAGGGTAGAAGCTCAGTGTTTATAAGAAGCTGAGAAAAATAAGGGGGACCAACCAACTCACGCATCTAAATGTGAAATTTGGTTAGTCTTTATATAAATTATAATAAATATCAGTGAACCAAATACATCTAATACCGTTATTCACATAAGGCAGATTTAAAGCCTAAGGACTCAAAATAAAAAGGTAGAAAAATGAATGTTAACCTAAAGAAAGCTACTACAATCTAATCAATATCAGATTAAATCAAATTTTGTGGTATCTCAGTGTGGTTTTAATTTGCATTTCTTTGATGATTAGCTTCATAAAGTGATTTGGGGAGAGTTCTATCTTTCTCAATAGCTTGGAATACTTTCAATAGGATTGATATCCACTCCTTGCATGTTTTGTGGAACTCCACCGGAAAGCCGTCTGGTCAAGGACTTTTTTTTGTGGGTAGTTTTCTTACGATGGAGTTGACATCCTGGGTTGTTATTGGTCAATTTAATGTCTCAATTTCTTGTTTCAACCTTGGCAAGTTGTGTGACGCCAGAAAGTCTCCATTTCATTTAGGTTTTCGAGTTTGTTCTCATACATGTGTACATAGTAACTTCTGATAATTTTTTGTATTTCTTCAGGGTCTGTTGTGATTTGATCTTTTTCATTTCTGATTGTGTCTATTTGGGGCTTTTTCTCTCTTTTTCTTGATCATTCTGGCTAGGGGGTCCATCAATCTTGTGTTCTTTCAAGAGCAAGCTTTTTGCTTCCTTGATTTTTTTGAATGATTTTTTTTTTATGTCTTCTATGTCCCATATTTGGGCTTTTACTTTGGTGATCTGGATTCTTCTGCTGAAGTTATGGTTTTGATGGTTTTGTCTTTCCAGCCCCCTTAGGTGATTTGTTAGACTGTTAACTTGTGATCTTTCCACTTTCTTGATGTGTGTTTGTAAAGAAATGAATTCCCCTCTCAGTACTGTTGTTATGGCATCCCAGAGGTTTTGGTAAGATGTGCCTTTATTTTGTTTCTAGAAATTTTTGAGAATGGCCATCATCAATAATTCAAAAAACAACAGATGCTGGAGAGGATGCGGAGAAAAGGGAACACTTCTACACTGTTAGTGGGATTGTAAACTAGTACAACTTTTGTGGAAAACAGTGTGGCAATTCCTAAAAGATCTAAAAATTGATCTTCCATACGATCCAGCAATCCCCATCCTGGGAATATACCTGGAGGAACTCAAATCACTCTATGAAAAAGATACCTGCATACACACGTTTATTTCAGTGTTATTCACAATAGCAATGCTGCCCATTGAAGGTGGACTAGATTTTAAAAATGTATGTATACACAATGGAATATTACACAGTCATAAATAAGGACAAAATTATGAACTTTGCAGCAACTTGGATGGACTTAGAGTCTATAATACTCAGTGATCATCACAGAAACAAAAAAACTGAGGATCAAATGTTTTCACTCATAAGCGGACCCTGAACAATTATCATAATATTATAAAAAAAGGAGTAGGCAGTAGCAGGAAACTGCCATGGGAAGGGACACACACATAAGGGTACCTGATCTCAAACCAGGTTGAAGTGGGGACCAAAGAGAGGCCCAAACTTTACCTGTACAATGATCATTTGTATACCTAACAAATGGCGTTTATATACCTACCCTGAATTGTACCCCACATCTTTAAAGTAAAAATTCAAAAAAGAAGAAAGAATTCAACAGTGCTAAAAATAAAAAAAGAAAAAAAGCAAAATCAAGTTTTGCACATGAGTAGTCACTACACTTCCAGTGGATCATGGCATTATGGTAAAATTTCAATCACCAAAAAGACACAGTAATTTTAAACATGCTTATAACTAATAAAGTAGCCTTGAATATATATGAAAATAGATATATTTTTAGAGTATTTATAAATACCATCATAGTAATCTCAACATGATATCAACACACTTTTCTTGGTTATCAATAGGCCAAGCAGACATAAAATCACTAAAAATATAGAAGATCAAAACATCACATTTAGAGATGTAATCTAATTTGCCTATAGAGAGTTCCGGGCAATTAAGACACGTGAGTGAGACAGAGAAAAAAGAAGACAAGGAGAAAGGAGAGGAAGAGAGAAGGAGAGACAGAGAGACATCTAATGGATATATAGTTCTTAACAAATAAGCTACATGTAAATATGAGAACAATAAATAGAAACAATAAAATAAGATACTGTGAAATATCACAATAGTTAACCTGTGGAATGCAATAAAACAGATGTTTCAAAGGAAATACTTCACTAATATTTCAAATTGAGAATCTGAAAACATATGCTTTATGTTGGATCCCATAACTAGGTTTTCAGGGTCTGGTGATGACAACCTAATCCGTGCATTTTAAACTTTCTCTAAATTTTAAACCTAATGGTTTCATCCATCAATGAATTTTTCATAAACAATTATTGTATTATTGGCTATGTTGGTTTTCTAACTCTATCATTGCTTCCACATATATTAATTGGGCATTTTCAGAAAAAAAAATCCTCTTTCATCAATAAGGGCATCTGGTTACATTGAAATATAATTCATATTGGAGAGTTCAGCCAACAATTTTAGAAATGTAGATAAATTAAAAATATTTAGAATATAATTTACTAAAATGAACTCAAGAAATAATAACATCTCCAGGAGTTCCTTAGCTATCAAACACTTGAAGCAGTGATATAACCTCTTTCCAAACAGAAGAAAAACACCAGACTAGATGATGTTGGAGAAAAAAATGATATTACAGAAAAAGATCATCCCATTTTTCTTTACAAAATCTTGCAGCTAAAATATAAGAGAAGTAATTCCACAAGGACAGTATAATTTTTTTTTGAGTTGGAATCTCAGTAGCCCAGACTGGAGTGCTGTGGCATGCTCCCGGCCACCGCAGCCTCAACCCGCTGGGCTCTGGCGATCCTTCCACCTCAGCCTTCCAAGTAGCTGGAACTACAGGTGCTCGCCACCACGCCCAGCTATTTTTTTGATTTATTGTAGAGATGAGGTCTCGCCAAGTTGCCCAGGCAAGTCTCGAACCCGTGGGCTCAGGCAGTTCACTCACCTCAGCCTCCCAAAGCACAAGATTACAGGCTGAGCCACCGAGCCCGACTAGGACAGTATAATTTGATTATCAAAACCAAATAAAAACATTACTAGGAAAGAAAATTACAGGCAAATTTTATTCAAAAATGCAGGTATGAAAATCCTAAACAAAATCTTAGTCAATAAAATCAAACAGTTATATAGGAGTTATGTATCCCAACCAAACTGATTGTATTCAAGACATGCAAGGATGGTTTAATATTAGAAAAATATAAAATATATGATCATCTTAATAGATGGAGAAAAGGCATTTTATAAAAGTAAACACAATAGTTCAAGATAACTAACAACAAAAACCTCTTAAATCATTAGAAGAGAAAGAGATATTTCTTAATTAGATAACTTATCTACTAGAACAACAACAAAAACTTTAAAAAACTTTATTATAAATAAGAAAATGTTAGAATTGTCATTATAATCAGGAATGAGGCAAGGATGCCTCCTGTCCCATTCCTATTCAAAACCACAATAAAATTCCATTTTAAACCCATTCAATTAGCAAACACAACTTTGACAATTTCACATTGGTATGATTGCAGGTTCACATGAAGTTTCATGCATTGTTCATGAACCAACTTTGGAAAAAAGAATGATGCAATTCTCCAATGTTGAACATTCATATACCCTAAACCTAGGGACTCTACTCCTAAGTATACAGATAATATCTTGTCCATGTACCAAAGGACATATGCACAAGAATGTTCCTAGCAACACTGTTCACACTAACAAGAATCTTTACACAAGTAAATCAATGGATCCAAAATAACAAACTACTACAACATAATCCCCTTTGTATAAATTTAAAAGCCACTAAAAAAATCTGCTCAATGCCAAGCCATGTGTTATATGTTCTAGCATAAAATATGAGATAGTTTTTTTTTTCATTAATCAGTATTTTTTATTATGGTTTTGTGGGGTACAGTTAAGGGTTAGGTGTACAATTACGTTTCATTCAGGCACCCTGTTGATAAGAGGCGTTTTCCCATCCCCCAACAGATATTTGCTACTGTTAATCCCATCCTCCTCCCCCCATAGTTTCCCAGTACCGTCAGTCATTTTCTTATAGTATTGCATTGGATGTTCAAGGTCCATTATATGAGTGAGAACATGTGATATTCGGATCTTTGTTTCTGTGAGAGGTCACTCAGTATTATAGACTCTAGTTCCATCCAGGTTGCAGCAAAATTCATGATTTTGTTCTTTTTTATGGCTGCATAGTATTTCATCATGTATATATACCACATTTTTTAATCCAGTCCTCTTTTGATGGGCAGCATGGTTGTTTCCAGGTTCTTGCTATTGTGAACAATGCTGCGATAAACATACGTGTGCAGGTATCTTTTTTATAGAGTGATTTGTGTTCTTCAGGGTATATTCCCAGTAGGGGGATTGCAGGGTCATATGGAAGGTCAGTTTTTAGAGCTTTTAGGAATCGCCACACTGCTTTCCACAGAGGTTGCACTAGTTTACACTCCCACCAACAGTGTAGAAGTGTTCCCTTTTCACCACACCCTCTCCAGCAGCTGTTATTTTTTGAGTTGTTGATAATTGCCATTCTGACTGGGGTTAGGTGGTATCTCAGTGTGGTTTTGATTTGCATCTCCCTGATGATTAGTGAGGTTGAGCATTTCTTCATGTGTTTGTTGGCTGCTTGAATGTCTTCTTTTGTGAAGTGTCTGTTCATATCTTTTGCCCATTTTATAATGGGGTTGTTTGTTTTCTTCTTTTCAGTACGTTTCAGTTCCTTGTAGATCCAGGATGTTAAGCCTTTGTCAGACCTAGAGTTGGCAAATACTTTTTCCCAGTCTGTGGGCTGTCTCCCTGCTCTCTTGATGGTTTCTTTGGCTTTGCAGAAGCTTGTCAGTTTAATAAGGTCCCATTTGTCTATCTTCTCTCTTAAGTCCTGTGGGTTTCGGGTTTTGTACAGGAATTGGCTGGTTCAACATTCATAAAACCGTAAATGTAATTAAATACATCAACAGATGTCAAAACAAAAACCACATGATCATATCACTAGATGCAGAAAAAGCTTTTGATAAAATCCAGCACCCCTTCTTGACAAAAACCCTTGAACATCTAGGCATACAGGGAACATACCTCAAAATAGTAAAAGCCATCTACGAGAAACCCACAGCCAGCATACTCCTAAATGGACAAAAATTGGAACCAATTCCCCTGAAAACTGGAACTAGACAAGGATGCCCACTCTCTCCTCTCCTGTTCAACATAGTATTGGAAGTCCTGGCTAAAGCAATCAGAGAAGAGGAGGCAATCAGAGGTATTCAAATAGGAAAAGAGGAAGTCAAGTTATCTCTCTATGCAGATGATATGATGGTGTACCTTGAAAACCCAAGAGAATCTGTCAAAGGCCTCCTTACATTGATAAAAGCCTTTGGCAAAGTCTCAGGATACAAAATAAATGTACAAGAGATAGTTTTTAAAAAAAAAATAAAAAGAAAAGCAACTAAAATAAAATAGTTTGTTTTTAGGAAAATATATAAATGCAAAAAATAAAGCTCTATATAAAAGAAAAAACAGGGAAGCTGGGAGTTGCCCAGCACTTTGGAAAGCAAAGGCAAGAGGATTGTCTGAGCCCAGTGGTCTGAGACCAGTCTGGGTAACTTTGCAAGATGTCATCTCACAATTAAAAAAAGAAAAAATTAGTTGAGCATGGTGGCACATTCCTGTGGTTCCAGCTACTTGGAAAGATGAAGTGGAAGGATTGCCCAAGCCCAGCAGGTCAAAGTTGTGGTGGTCTAGATTATGCCACTATAACTCAGCCTGGGCAACAAAGTGAGACTCTGACTTAAAAAAAAGGAAGTGATAAAGGCATAATTCAGATGATGGTTACTTTGGGTGGTAACAGGGACAGGAGTAGACAATGGAATAGGATTAGTGCAAACTATATGGTGACAAGTAGGTTATCATCAAGTCTTACCTTTGTTTCATGTGGTGGTTCATGGACACTTATTTCATTACTAAAAATAGTTATTGTATCAGATTAAGTGAAATTAAGTCATATATGGGTCAATTGTCATAAACTTATAGTTAATCCACTTCTATATATCTTAAATCCAGGAGAGAAACATGAGCTTTTAGCTAGAGTGCCAGAAAATGATAAGGTAGCAAAAGGAAGAAGAGCACAGGGAACTTTAGGGGGAAGAAGGAAAAACTTCCTCTCGTGTTTTTGTCTAGTATTTATCCTACCTAGAACATCCAAGACACTTATGAACACAAAAGACATAACAAAGGCCACTGTCAGTGCCACGAGAAATAGCTAGTTTCAATCCCTCCAGGCCTTACTCTTTGTCTCAAGTCATACATAAATAATTATAGAATGTGGAACATTTTTGAGAACAAACATCAGAGTCTTAAAAGAAGCTTAAATAATGATGTACTCATCTATTCACTAATATATCAAACATATAACTATAGTTTTAGATAGCCACAGTTGGTGCTATACCCAGTTATACTTGAGGCATGGGAAATAAAAAGTTATAGGTCATTTCCAGTTCATGATTCGTAAGTTAAAATATCCAACATTAGAACTATTTCAGAAAATATATATAATCATTTTAGTTGCACTAGTAGTAACCCATATTGAAATATAAATGAAGAGTACTTCATGGAGTAAGTGACCATGATTCTTTGAAATTGCATCTTATTAAATGAACTCAAATGTATTCTATGGAGTTGGACAATCAAGTAAGAGAAGAAACAATATACAAACCATAGAGGTATGAGAACATACACTATATCTTAGGAATTTTAATACTCTGCTTTGCTTAAAGCCTAAATTTCTTGGAGGAGAGGAGTGTAAGAAAATTATGCTGAACCTTTGGCAGTTCAATACAGCCTATCAAAATAGCTTTCCTCATCAGTAGCATGAAGACAGATAACATTATATACAGGTTTACTCTCAACTTGGCCATTGCTATTAAAATTTTATTGTCCCCCCAAGTAAACTATTATTGATCATCCAATCACAGTTGCCTCAGGAGTTATCATGCTGTGGATGAAGTTTCTTTCCCTTTTTCATGCTGACTTCCCAAGCTTTCCCGTATTTTAAAAAATATATCGTTGTTACTTGATAAATGAAAAATGGTTCCTCATTAGTGCTGTAGATTCAGCACTCAAATTTAGTTTTACCCAACAAAAGGCTCTGTGCAAGAACAACTTTTGATGTCTTTAAAGCCAGCTCACATTTGAAAGTATGGGTGCATGTATTCAAGTGAGGACCTCTAACAAACCTACTCCTCTCATGTATGCTGCAACAAACCAATGACTACTAAAATAGGTTTTATAGGTCAGGAAGGATTGCACATCTTCTTTCCTATGCCTCTTGTAACTAGACTGCTTATCCACTCTCAGAACTGACCTGAACTTGCCTACCAACAGGATATAGTTGCTAATGGTAACCATTCCATAGGGAAATATTTGTTCTGGGTGTTTGGGGTCTTTATCTTTATAGAAACATAGCAGTTTGATAGACTATAAGTGTAAGTGACAATGTCTCACTACCTAAACCTGTTCCATTCTTTTGCCTCTTGTAAATTTGAAAGTTTCCCTGATAGAAGCACAGTCTACTTTAGAGGACTAGCCTTATTCCTGATTCAAGAGCCTATGCTTTTTTTTTTTTTTTTACTTGGACCAAAAATAGATGTAAATCCTAGCAAATCTTACTAAGACTATTTGGAGATTCCTGCTTTCTCACATGAGTCCCACCTGTGAGTTCCCAGGTTTGACCAACATAGGTTATGTAGAACCTGAACCATCAGCAAGTTAAAAAAACACTATGACTTAGAAAGCAGTAATATTTATTTGAAAAATGCCTCACAAAGTTGTACCCTAGAGCAGTGATCTCCAACTTTTTTGGCATCAGGGACAGGTTTCACAGAAGACAATTTTTCCATGGATGGTGGGAGGGCGTGGGGTGTCATTAGACATTAGACATTGGATTCTCATAAGGAACCTAGATCCCTCACATGCACAGTTCACAATAGGGTTTGCACTCCTAATAGAATCTAATGCTGTCTCTGATCCAACAGAAGTCAGAGCTCCGCTCGCCTGCCACTCACCTCCTGCTGTGCGTCTGGTTCCCAGGTCAGGGTACCATGGGTACAAGTGCAAGGACTGGGGAACCCTATCCTAGAGGTTATCAATATATTGAATTGAGGTTGAAAAATCTTCAGTTTGAACCAATTTGATTTAGAGCAAGATTTCTCTAGTTCATGTTTCACACTGTGAACTGGATACTTCTCTGCTGCAAAGGATCATCTGATGTGTTGGAGGATATTTAGTAGCATCTCTGGTTTCTTCCTATTAGACTCAAGTAGCAGCCCACTCCTAAGTTGTGACAAACAAAAATGTCTTTAGGCATCTCAAAAATGACTGGGCAACCTTGCAGGGCAAAATATCCCTTGGTTGAAATCCATTAATTTAAAGCAATTTATTTAAAGTAAAGACAAAATTGTAAAACTCAGAATTGTTAGCCAAACAAGCAACGCAGACAAAATCTATTGAAAGATAAATGAGAATCTTAAAATTTTTAAGTCTGCGAAAATGTACCAAAATACTAAAACCCAATTAAAACTTTCATAGTAGCTACAAAGCATTGTGAAAAATGCTATTAAAAAATGGTCAAACTATGTAAAGTCAGTGCCTATTCTTGAGATGACTTTTTGTAAATATCTAGATCAATTTATTTTTTACTACTTTATGTGGAATTAGTTTTTATTCCTTTCCTACGCTTTATTTTGAGACTTTAATCACAATGAATTATGATGATTCTTATTACTGATTGGTCAAAAATTTTCTATATACTGCTATAATTTAGGTTTTCCAACCAAAATTTATATTTAATTTAACATATGGGGAAACTTTGGTACCTACAGAGGCTACAATATAATGCTACCACAATTACTTGATGTTCATGGCCATATTGTGGTTATGTAGGAGAATGTCTTGGTTTGTATGAAACATACACTAAAGTACTAAGATGATGAAGTATAATGTGGGTGACCTACTCTCTTATCATTCAGAAAAAATCTACTATAATTGCAGCTTCTCTGTGAGTTTGAAATCAACCTAAATAGTATAAAAATGTCACTGTACATAGGCAAAAAAAAAAAAAAGAAAAGAAAAAAGTGGGAGAGACAATAATTTACATAGTGAGGTGATTCCACTGTCAACTTAGTCTCAATGGAGCATGTATGAAAGATATAAATACATTATTCTCTCGATAGGTTTCAATTACTCATGTCTCTTCTAGTGTGAATATCTTGATACACTTGCATTTAATTCACAACTTTAGTATTTGTCAAGAGTAGTTTTTCATTATGTGCAAGTTTTTCTTTACATATTACTTTTAGAAGTGATTCCCATAATGAGATGCACCCCAGGAAAAAAATGAAGAAAACCAAAACTAAAAAATGCCAATGGAAGCTAAAGAGGAGAGAATTTTGAAATGGATAAAGGTATTTAATCATGGTGGGTGGTTAAAATGAATGATGTGATCTATGTAGAACCAGGAGAGCAGTAGGGTGGAAATGGTCTGAAACCTGGACTGGTAAATATGATGGGTTGTTAGAGAGAATTGCCTGCCCTGTAGAGAGCCAGGAAAACCATCCAGGCCCTGATATTCATAATCAGGTCTTCTTTTATTGTTGGCTACTTACTGCCTCCAAGGATGGTTATAAGACTGAAAAGCATAACACACCAAACTGAAAAAGAGGTATCCTCATAATGTACATACCTCTTACATTAGTGTCTCTTAGATTAGTCACTAAAAGTGTATCAGCAACTTTGGCAAGAGAACAATTCCAGTAGAGCCATGGAAATGATTAAATAAAATAAAAGGCAGAAATGTTGCATGTACATGTGTCTTTCAAGATTTTAGGTTGAGAAGGGGAAAAATGTAGCTAACATCTGGGAGGTGCATATGATTGACAGGATGTTTTCTTGATATGAGAAAAACTTAAGCGTGTTTAAATGTGATTGGAAATAAATGTAATTAAATACAGCCCAGATGTAAAAACAAGAACCACAAGATTATACCATTAGATCCGGAAAACGTTTTTGGTAAAATCCAGCATGCCTTCTTGGTAAAAACCCTCAAACATGTGAGTATAGAATGAACATACCTCAAAATAGTAAGTGCCATCTACAATGAGCCCACGGTTAACATATTGCTAAATGGACAAAGACTAGAAGCATTTCCCCCGAAAACTGGAACAAGATAAGACTGCCCCTCTCACCTCCCTTGTTCAGTATTGTGTTGGAAGTCCTAGCTAAGGGCAATTAGACAAGAGAAGAAAATCAGGGGTATCCAAATAGGAAAAGAGGAAATCAAGTTATCCCTCTTTGCTGATGACATAATCCTATATCTTGAAAATCCAAGATAATCTGTCAAAAACCTGCTTGCACTGATAAAGGACTTTGGCAAAGTCTCAGGGCACAAAATAAATGTGCAAAAGACAGTTGCTTTCCTATACACCAATAACAAGCAGGCAGAGACCCCCCAAAAAGCACAATCCCATTCACAATACCCACACAAAAAAATGAAATACCTCGGCATCTTCCCAAAAAGAGAAGTGAAAGACCTTTACAATGAGAACAAAACACTGCTCAAAGAAATCCAAGAAGACACAAACAAATGGAAAAATATTCCATGATCATGGATAGGAAGAATCACCATTATTGAAACATCCATCCTACCAAAGGCAATCTACAGATTCAATGCAGTACCCATTAAGTTACCAACATCCTTCTTCTCAGACCTGGAAATGACAATACAGAAATTCATATGGAAACATAAATGACCACAAATAGCCAAAACAATCCTTAGCAAAAGGAACAAAGCAGGAGGTATAACACTTCCAGACTTCAAAATTTTTCTATAAGATTACAATAATCAAAACAGCCTGGTACTGGAACAAGAAAAGATATATAGACCAATGGAGCAGGATAGAGATTCTGGAAGCAAAGCCTCAATTTCTCAACCAACTCATCTTTGACAAAGCCTCCAACAACCTATTCAGTAAATGGTACTGGGAAAACTGGCTCATCACATGAAGAAGATTGAAACAGGACCCCAACCTATCACCATACACAAAAATTAGCTCTAAATGAATCAAAGACCTAAACGTAAAACCTCAAGCTATAAGAATCTTAGAAAACACAGGAGACACCCTTATGGAAACTGGAACCCTAAGTGCACAAAGCATAAGAAATAAGATAGACAAGTGGGACCTCATCAAACTGACTAGCTTCTGCAAAGCAAAACAAACCATCAAGAGAGCAGGGAGACAGCCCACAGAATGGGGAAAAAATATTTGCCAACTGCGTATCTGACAAAGGTCTAACATCTAGGATCCACAAGGAACTCAAACACTCCGAAAGGAAAAAAATCAAACAGCCCCATAAAAAAGTGGGCAAAAAGGCTGGGCTTGGTGGCTCAGCATGTAATCCCAGCACTTTGGGAGGCAGGGGCGAGTGGACTGCCTGAGCCAGCGGGTTTGAGACCCACCCAGGCAACTTAGCGAGACCTCGTCTCTACAGTTAAAAAAACAAAACAAAACCAAAAAAAGAGCCGGACATGGTAACCTACCCCTGTAGTTCCGGTTATAAAAAACAAAGCAAAACATGAATACACACTTTTCAAAAGAAGGTATACAGACAGCCAACAGATACATGATGAAAAAGTGCTCACCCTCACTCATCATCAGAGAAATGCAAATCAAAACCACATTGAGATATCATCTAACTCCAGTAAGAATGGCCATCATTAATAAAACAAACAACGCCAGGCTCGGTGGTTCAACCTGTAATCCCATGCTTTGGGAGGCCGAGGTGAGTAAATTGCCTGAGCCTGCAAGCTCGGGACCCGCCTGGGCAACTTGGCAAGACCTCATCTCTACAATAAATCAAAAATTAGCCAGCTGTGTAGAGCACGCCTGTAGTTCCAGCTACTTGGAAGGCTGAGGCGGAAGGATCTCCGGAGCCCAGCAGGTCGAGGCTGAGGGTGGCAGGGAGCAGCCACTGCACTCCAGTCAGGGCGACAGAGTGAGACGCCAACTCAAAAAAATAAATAAATAAAGCAAACAACAACAGATGTTGGCAGAGATGCAGAGAAAAAGGGATGCTTCTACACTGCTGTTGGGAATGCAAACTAGTGTAACCTCTTTGGAAGACAGTGTGATGATTTCTGAAAGAACTAAAAATTGACCTTCCTGTGACCCAGCAATTCCCCTATTGGGAATATACCTAAAGGAACTCAAATCATTCTACAAAAAAGATACCTGCACGTGTATATTTGTTGCCACTCTATTCACAGTAGTAAAAACATGGAAACAACCATGCTGCCCATTGAAGCTGAACTGGATAAAAAAATGTGGTACATATACACAATGGAATATTATGCAGCCAAAAAAGGACAAATTTATGAACTTCTCAGCAACTTGAATGGGTTTAGATTTGATCATACTCAGTGATCCATCACAGAAACAATGAACAGAGTACCATATGTTCTCACTCATAAGCATATCTTGAACAATTATTATGATACTATAAGAAAGGAATTGGCAGTAGTGGGAAACTGCTGAGGGGGTGATGGGATTGGTAGTTGAGGGAAATTGCTAGGGGAAGGAGGGACACACCTCATCAACAAGGGTACCCGCATAATCAACGTTTGTATACCTAATCCTGGATTGTACCCCACATCTTTATAAAAAAAAAAATATGATGGGAACAATATCCACAGATAATGAATAGCTTTGCAGATAAACTGATTGGAAGGACAAGCAAGAGTCAAAGGAAAAGGGGTCTTGGTGAGGCTGAGACACAATCCCAGAAGAAATAAAAGAGTTGAACAAACAAAAAGGAGAGAAAGTGAGTGCATAGTTTCAAGGATGAAGCAGCTCCTGAGTGAACAAATGGCTCTGTCGAATTCTATTTGAAGTCAGAAAAATAAGTCACAGTATGGTCAATGAAGTGAGTGACTTAAGAGGGACACGGAACTGAAACCATAAGGGGTGGATAGGGTCACCTACATGGCCGTTGATTATGACTCCTACATGTGCATTATGTGCCTGAGACATGGCAAAGAAAAACCTGTGATCATAATTTAACTTTACTGTAAGAACCTTGTGTATAGAGAGACTTCCTACCATATTCTGCTCCCTTTCTGCAAAGTGTTGCCTTACCTTTTGGTTTAGTTACTGGTTTAAAATATAATACTTTTCTATGTTAATTTATCATGCCTTGAAAGTGGTCTTTAATTTGACTCAGTAGACATCTATTAAGCTACATCAGTATAATTTGTAAGTTCCCACCTCCACCATCATCATCACTACTATCAAGAATTTACAGAAAAGCCTCAGAAAACCCATTAATTCTATAGGTCACAATTTTCAAAACTTCATTTCAAAACATAACCCAGCTCCTTCATTTCTGGAAAGTATTAAATATTCTTCTTCAAACAACCATTCCTACTTTCTATCTTACATTCTCATTTGCTTATAGAATTCCCTTTCAATTTGGTAGAGCCTCAGTTAAGTGACCTACAAAGCCTAGGGCATAACTTTCCAAACTGGTGGTCCTCAAGAGGGGGCTTTTTTGAGGGAATTGCTTTTGAAATAGAATTTTTGTAATGCTGCTGACTCCAGTGTTTTAAAATTTGTACTTATGCCCTTTGGCAAAGAATATAAAGGGGATCCTTTTATTGATCTAAATAATAAATATGATGATTCAGTTTGCTTTGTGTTAAATAAATGTGCCGTTTCTGCTTGAACAAATATTGCAAATTGAAGTAAACAAATCGAACGTTAAAAGAGATTTACCTAAAGACAAACAGCAATAAAATTTTTTAAATGGCTAATGTTGAGCAATGAGTAGAAATCTTTTCAAGATTATTAACATAAACACTCATACTCTTACAATTAGGCATCCATACACTCTTCAGTGAAGTTGGTTGTTGTTCCATTGTCTAAGAAAGTCAAACTTAGACTGACCTGGAATTAAATTTAAACTTTGGGGTCTGACATTTATCAATACAGAATGTGTTTCCTAGAAAGCTGATATCAGCCTGGCTTGGTGGCTCAGTCTGTAATCCCAGCACTTTGGGAGACTGAGACAAATGGATTGCCTGAGCAGGCGGGTTCGAGATCCACCCAGGCAACTTGGCGAGACCTCATTTCTGCAATAAATCAAAACTTAGCTGGGTGTGGTAGCACGCGCCTGTAGTTCCAGCTACTTGGAAGGCTAAGGTGGAAGGATCACTGGAGCCCAGTATGTCAAGGCTGCGGTGGCCAAGAGTGCTCCACTCTGGGTGACAGAGTGAGACTCCAACTCAAAAAAAAAAAAAAAGAGCTGATATCAACACTTTGAGACCCAGCAGCATTGAATAGTTTCACTTTCCTCTGAAGCACTTATTCACTATGGTTAATATACAGGGAATGAGGTTGGAGTGCATGCACATACCACAGAGTCAAATGATGGAGGGTGAAAGGAGAACAGTCTGAAAGGGGTAAAGATTCAAGGAAAAAAGATAAATCAGTTATCACTACCTTCTATCTGTGTGAGCCAACCCCCTTGCCATTTGCTTATTGTCTTGTTTGTCTTATTCAAGTCACCAACCTTCTGGGTAGAGACTGTAGCTTCTTAATATTCCATTCAGATCCCACTTCATAGTTGGCATTCAATAAATGCTAAATAACATTAATAACACTATATAGAGCCTCTAATTTCAAACAATGAAGTAGAAATTGGTGTTTTGAATCTCCATACTAATGGCACTGGCTTTCATTCCTTTTTCTCCTACTAACAGTCTGACTCCTGCTGGCTGGTATATCTTGTACACTCTACAAAGCAACTGCTAATAGCTAACCATCTTAATCAGCTGAAGTAAGGGTCGGAGGCAATAAGCTCTAGGAAATTGAGAACTGCATGCATGTATACACATATGCAAACACAAAGGGCAACAATAAAAAGCCACTGCCTTCAAAAGAAAAGCTCTGATGCATGCCACATCTCTGGAACATCAGCTCTGGTAAGTGTCCACCCATTTGAGCACAGAAGTGTACTGGAGGGTGTTAGGAAGAAAAGATTTTATAGTTCTTTCTGGTAACTAGCCGTGACCAGTAAGCTAGCCACAAGTTCAGCCTAGTGATCAGCATTTGCTTGAAATGGTTGAGTTAAAATGGATTTTTAATGCCTTTTTTTTAAGTAGGTAGTTTTCCTTCATAAGAGAGGATTTCTTCTTATTTAAAATGCCACTTCACAACTGAGACAGAACAGTTTAGCTTTGAGTTAAAATAGTTGCATCAATTAGAAACTGATTACAGGGCCAGTGGGCATTGTTTCTTTTTGTTGTTATTGAAGATATTAATAAATTTTTCTTAAAACTAGATCTAAGAAAGTGAAATGCATATGAGGGAGAAAAGGAAGGAAGAAAGAAAGGAGTCCAGGGAGTGGGACAGAGGAACAGGAAAAAAAGGATAGGCAGTGATTTGAGTTGAGGAAGAAGTATTTAGAGGGTAGGTGAGCAAAGAAAAATAAGACTTTTGGGGGGTTACTTCTTTTTCTATTTCATCAGTAGTATGTAAATTAATTTGGTGTTTGAAAGAATGTAATTCATCTCAGAAGATTTTTAAGAAGGCAAACAATGTCTTTGTTTATGTTGAATGGGGTAGAGATAGATAGATGTTCTAATTTATATTTATAATTGACGATTTACAATGGCAAATTTTAATTCCAGAAGCATTGGGTGATCATTTCAGCAGTGTGAGTCTTCTAGCAATCTCTGCCTTAAATCAGAAGAGGGGATAAGGAGATGGGTCTGGTACAGTTTCACAAAGGGAAACTAGCAGTATAATAATAATGACCTCAGGTGTTTACTGCAGGTCAAGTGTTGTTCTATCTAAATGCTTTACATATGATGATTTCCTTAAATTCTCAATAAATCAACAAGAAGGGGGATTTCTTCCTGTTCATATCTTACAGAAGAGGAAATTGAGACACAGAGAAATTAAGTGACTTGCCCAAGGTCACACTGAGAGAGTCATGGCACCAGAATTCTAACTCAAACATTTTTATTCCAGAGGCTGTGGTCTCATCTCAGAACTCAATATTCAGAATACTAGTATACAATTATATTTTCTATACTTATTCCATTGACATAATAAAAATAGAACATAAACTCCTGTGGCTTTTCATTAACCTGTAGGATACAATTTTCACTCTTTAAAGAAGCATACTACACTTTACTTGTTAAAGTTCCTTCATGATCTAGCCACATCCTTCATTTCAGCCTCAGCTGCAGACACTGCTCATAATTTAGCCTCTAACCAAATCATTTTAATTTACTTACAGTTTCACTTTCTCCTGTGCCTCCTCATTCTCTCCAAATACTCACACTCATCTGTTGCCCTGTAATCCCCACATCTCTCTCTTTCTTTCTTTTCTATCTATCTGATGAATTTACCTTTCAAAATTTAGCTCAGAATTTATCTCTTCTAAGAAGTCATCTCTGATATGTCTAAGCAGATTTGGAAGTGTCTTTCTCTATAATTATACAACACCTCTATACTCATGCTTTTTTGAACACTTACCATATTGCTGAGAGAGAGAGATCCAAGATGGCCACTGTGGAGCTGGCAGATCCCATTCTCACCGAGCAAGACAGAGGGTAGGGACCAAGCTGCTGATAGACACTAGAAATACTTTTGGAAGGATGAAGCACTTTGCACCCATCAAAAGTCTCTTTGAACACATAGAGGCTAAAAAATAACAGCAGACTCAAGAATCCAGAGCTTCATACCCTGTTATGTGCCAGGCCTGCACAGAAACTGAAGCTCTGAATGAGAATTAGTGAATATACCTAAGATGTTTTGTGTTGGTTCACCCTCTCCTAGCTGTGCAAGAGTTGTCAGTTCCATGTGCCAGGAGTCCTGGTCAGGGCACAGTGATGGCCAACCACACCTCCATTGGAATGGGGGAGAAAATCATGCTGAGTCAGCAGCCATGAGCACAGCTTTGACTGGCTTTCAGGAAGGAAAAGCCCACCTGTAGAGTGAATCTCACTGGTGCCTGGTCTATCTTCCCAGTCGCATCAGGTAGAATAAGTTCTACATGCCTACAGGTCAGTTCTCCTCCCCACTCCCTGTGGCAGAGAAATTGTTCTTTTTCAAGAGCAGAGTATGGACTTAAACAGAGAGAGAGTGGCATGAAAGATACCCAAAGACTTTTTCGGTGGCAGGGCTTCTGGAATACAAACCACAGAGAAAGGATGGGGGGCCCATCCCCCCACCCACTCTCCACAGAGTGCTAGCAGCAGTGGCTGCAACAGTTAAGAAATCTGCCACGTGGTGGAGCAAGAAGCACAAGGGAACACCCCTCTCTCTCTCTCTCACTGAGTGACCTGTACTGAACCACAAAAAGAGCCCTGGAACACAGGATCAGTAACTAGCTTCTGAGCAACAAAACCAAAAGTAATTTGAGAGGGAAGAGAGGCCTGCCACAAATGAAAAATCAAAGGAAAAATATAGGGAACCCTCAGAGTGCTAAAGAGACATTACCTGAAAAAGCAGCTATGAGAGCACAAACAATAGAAACTGCCCTCAAGTGGCATGCCCCAGATGACAGTCACAGAAATCAGAGATTGGATGGCTTAAATAAACAAGAGAGTACCAAGAGAAACCAGAAGTAAAACTTACTGAAGTTGTACAGAAAAATAAAAGTGGAGTTGGCCAGTTTCAAAAAAGCTCATTCTAATATAATGGAAATGAAGAACACCAACCTGAAAATTAAAAACACAGTAACAAGCATAGAAAACAGGATCAACTAGGCTGAGGAAAGAATCTCAGAGCTGGAAGACCAAATTATGGAATTAACCTAGTCTGTCAAAAATATAGGGGAAAAAAGCTCAAAAAGAAGGAGCAAAGTTTCTGAGCTGTATGGGACTATGTCAAGAAGCCAAATCTATGATTGACTGATATCCCTGAAGCAGAAAGAGAAACTGAGAACACCATGGAATAAGTATTCCATGAGGTCATCCAAGAAAACTTCCCACATCTCACTAGAGAGGTGACCATTCAAGCATAAGAGATTCAGAGAAACCCCACAAGGTATCACATGAGAAGACCATCCCCCTGACACATAGTATTCCACACCCAAAACGTAAGCATGAAAGAAAAAGCCTAAGGGAAGCAAAAGAGAAAGGTTAGACTATCTACTAGGCAGGACCTATCAGAATCACTCCAGACTTACCTGCAGAAACACTACAAGCCAGGAGGGACTGGAGGCCAACCTTTAAAGTTCTTAAAGCAAAAATAAGCAATTCCAGTTTTTTTTTATTTCAAGAATTTCTTACCCCACCAAACTAAGTTTCATCAGTGATAGAGAATTAAAATCCTTCCCAGACATCTAATCCCTAAGACAATATGTTGCCTCCAGACCAGTTCTTTAGGAGATGCTTAAGAAGGTGTTGAACACAGAAGAAAAAAAAAAGAACTGTTATATCCATCACAAAAGTACAGGTAGCACAGAATCAACAGAGCATACAAAGTACTCACAAAGATGAAAATACACAAATATATAAATACAAAAGTTTAAAAGGAACGAAAGAAACCCCCTAAGAATCTTATGACAGGGAAATATTCTCATATTTCAATAATCAATTTAAATGTGAATGGACTAAATACTCCACTGAAGTGACATAGAGTGGCAAACTGGATGAAGACGCATGATTCAACAGTCTGCTGACACCCAGAAACTCATCTCACTGCAAAGGACACCCACAGACTCCAAGTTAGGAACTGGAAAATGGTCTTTCAGGCAAATGGAAAACAGAAGAAAGCAAGAGTACCTATTCTAGTATCAGAAAAAGCAGACTTCAAACCATCAAAAGTTAAAAAGGACATGGAATGACACTACATCATGATAAAAAGCTCAATCCACCAGCAAGAAATATCCATCTTAAATATGTATGTACCCAACACAGGAGCAATAGGTCATATAAAACCACTACTAAGTAAACTAAGAGAAGACATTGACTCTCACACAATCATAGTTGGAGACCCAAATATCCCACTGACAGCTTTAAATAGATCATCAAGGCAAAACGAAACAAAAAAGGAGATTCAGAACCTTAACTTGATGCTCTGTCAAATGGATTTAATAAACATCTACAGAACAGTCCACCCAAAATCTAAAGAGTATACATTCTATTCATCAGCACATGGACTATATTACAAAATTGATCACATTCTCAGACATAAATCAAACGTGAACAAATTTCCAAAGATCAAAATAATACTATGCATCTTCTCAGATATTGTGTAATAAAAATAAATATCAACACCAACAAGAACTCCCAAAACACACAAAGACATGGACACTAAATAACATGCTGCTGAACAACTTCTAGGACAACTTGGAAATAAAGACAGAAATAAAAAGATTCCTGGAAACAAATAAAAACAAACACTCATCTTATCAGAATCTATTGGATGCCATAAAAGGACCACTAACATGCAAATTCATAGCACTGCATGCACACATCAAGAAAACAGAAAGATTACAAGTAAACAACCTAATATCAGACCTTGAAAGGTAAGATCATCTAAATTCTAACTTCAGCAGATGAATCCAGATCACCAAGATAAAAATCACAATTACAGGATATAAAATACAAAAATAGCATAGAAAGGATAAACAAGACAAAAAGTCACCGAAAGAATAAATAAGATTGACAGTCCCCTGGCCAGACTGACTAAAAACAAAAAAAAGAGAGAGAGAAAAAGTCCAAATAAATACAATTAGAAACACAAAAGGTGAAGTCACAACTGACCTGAGGAATTTCAAGGCTATCAGAGGGTACTATGAATACCTTTATGCAAATAAACTAGAACACCTACAGGAAATGGAGGACTTTTTGGCATCATACAACCTCCCAAGTTTGAAACAAGAAGGAATTGAAACTCTAAGCAGGCCAGTAACAATCCAGGAAATCCACTCAGTCATAAGAAGTCTCCTGCCAAAAAAAGCTACTGGGCCAGATTGCTTTTCTGGCTGAATTCTACAAGACACACAAGGAGGAGCTGATACCTATCTTACTGAAAATATTCCAGGCAATTGAGAACAATGGAATTCTCCACAACTTATTTTATGAGGCTAACATCATATTGATACCCAAACCTGACAAAGACCCAACAAGAAAAGATAATTACAGGCCAATCTCCTTGATGAACATAGACACAAAAATTTTCAAAAGGATTCTAGCAATTCGGATCCAACAACACATCTCAAGAATTAGCCACTATAACCAGGTGGGCTTCATTCTGGAGATGCAGGGCTGGTTCAACATTCACAAGTTTATAAATGTAATGCAGCACATTAACAGATGTAAAGTCAAGAATCACATGATTATATGATTAGACATAGAAAAAACAATCAACAAAATACAGTATCCACTCTTGATAAAAACTCTTGAGCACCTAGGCATAGAAGCAACATTCCTCAAAATTGTAAGAGCCATCTATGATAAACCCACAGCCAACATTTTGCTCAAAAGGCAAACGCTGGAAGCATTTCCCTTAAGAACGAGAATAAGATAAGAATGCCCACTCTCATGCCTCCTGTTCAACATGATGCTAAAATTCCTAGCCAGAGCAATGAGGCAAGAAAAGGAAATCAGGGATATCCAAATAGAAAAAGAGGAAGTTAAACCATCCCTCTTTGTGGATATAATTTTTTACCTTGAAAACCCTAAGGAGTCTTTCAAAAGCCTCCTCACCCTGATAAATGACTTTGGTAAAGTCTCAGGTTACAAAATCAGTATGCAGAAGACAGTTGCATTTCTAGACACCGGCAAGAATCAGGTGGAGAACCAAATAAAAAGCACAATCCAATTCACAGTAGCCATAAAATAATGAAGTACCCTGGAATCCACCTAACCAGTTAAGTGAAAGTCCTTTATAACAAGAACTATAAAACATTGCTCAAAGAAATCAAGGATGGCACAAACAAATGAAAAATTATTCCATGCTCATAGATTAGTAGAGAATAATCGGTATTTTCTTTTTTTTTTTTTTTACACAAAAAATCTGTTTATTTTTCTTACATATTAACAGAGTTATGTTATTTTTTTTTCATTAATCAGTATTTTTTATTATGGTTTTGTGGGGTACAGTTAAGGGTTAGGTGTACAATTACGTTTCATTCAGGCACCCTGTTGATAAGAGGTGTTTTCCCATCCCCTGACAGATATTTGCTACTGTTAATCTCATCCCCCTCCCCCCCATAGTTTCTCAGTACCGTCAGTCATTTTCTTATAGTATTGCATTGGATGTTCAAGGTCCATTACATGAGTGAGAACATGTGATATTCGGATCTTTGTTTCTGTGAGAGGTCACTCAGTATTATAGATTCTAGTTCCATTCAGGTTGCAGCGAAATTCATGATTTTGTTCTTTTTTATGGCTGCGTAGTAAGAATCGGTATTTTCAAGATGTTCATTCTACTCAAGGCAATCCACAGATTCAATGCAATACGAATAAATTACAATACCATTTTTTTCAGACCTGGAAATAACAATGCAGAAATTTATATAGAAATAAAAAAGTACATGAATAGCCAAAACAATCCTTAGCAAAAGGAACAAAGCAGGAGTATCACATTTCCAGATTTTAAACTTTATTACAAGGCTACTGTAACAAAAACATCCTGAAGTTGGTACAATAATAGGCACATAGACCAATGGAACAGGACAGAGATTCTGAAGGAAAAACATGTTCTGTCAACAAACACATCTTTGACAAAGCCAACAATAACAATCATTGGGGAAAAGACACCATATTTAGCAAATGGTGCTGGGAAAACTGGCTGACCACATACCAAAGAATCAGACTGGATCCCTACCTATAACCGTATACAAATATCAACTCAAAATGGAACAAAGACCTAAACATAAAACCTCCAACTATAAGAAGCCTAGAAGAAAACGTAGGAAACACATTTATGCACATTGAAGTGGGCAACTAATTCTTGACCAAGTCCCCAAAAGCAAATGACATAAAAGCTAAGATATACAAGTGGGTCCTCATCAAACTGAAAAAGGGTTCGTAAAACAAAATAAACCATCAAGAGAATAAAGAGACAACCCACAGAATGGGAAATAATATTTGTAAATTATGTATCTGACAAAGACCTAACATCTAGGGTCTACAAAGCACACAAACTAAGTGAATGGGAAAAAAAACCCAAACAACCCCATTAAAAAATGGGCAAAGGACATTAACAGACACTTCTCAAATGACAACATACAAGCAACCAACACATGAAAAACTGCTCAACCTCACTAATCATCAGAGAAATGAAAATCAAAACTATAATAAGATACCACCTAACTCCAGTAAGGATGGCTATCTTTAATAATTCAAAAAACAACAGATGCTGGCGTGGATGCAGATAAAAGGGAACTCTTTTACAATGTTGGTAGGATGGCAAGCTAGTTAACCTTCTATGGAAGGTGATTCCTAAAAGAACTAAAAATTGACCTTCCATATGATCCAGGAACCCCTTACCAGGGAATATACATTAAGGAACATAAATTGTTCTACCAAAAAGATCCCTGTACACACATGTTTAATGATGCACTTTTCACAATAGAAATACATGGAACTAACCCTACTGCCCATTGAATGTGGACTGTATTTAAAAAAATGTGTTATACATATACACAACGGAGAATTATGCAGCCATAAAGAAGAACAAAATCACGGACTTTTCAGCAACTTGGATGTAGTTGGAGACCATTACAGAAACAAAGAATGGAATACCTCATATTCTCACTCATAAATGGGACTTGAACATTTGTAACATTAGCACATGGGAGGGATTGGCAGTCACTGGCACTGCTAGAGGAGGGAGGGAAGAAAGAAGGTGGGGGGCATGTGACAACACAAAGTGTACTTGGTTCATTACCATGGGGACTGAGGGCCAGTTATAAGCCCAAACTTCATCTGCATGCAAACTACTTATGTAGTTAATCCTCACTTGTACCCCACATTCCTGTGATAAAATAAAATTTAAAAAAAGAACACTGACCTCATTTCCTTATCACATTCAGATAGATAGATAGATAGGTAGACAGATAATCTTTGATAACTTGACGGGCTGCATGACATCAAAGAAGTAGGAATATGCAAAGGTATTTGAAGGAGTCCATTCAAGGAAAATTTCTTTTCAACCAAGCATCCATATTACCCAAGTAAGGATATTGAAATAGTGCATACACTTACATAACAAACCACAGATGATGATAATTGAGGGCCAAGTGGTTCAAGAGAATGTGTCTGATCAATATGTGCCCATAGATACAAGGTGCTGATTAGGCTTCACGAAGACAGCCATTCTCCTTGAATCTTTTCTTTAACCTTAATAATGCTCCTTCAACTTACATTTTCGGTGTATTTGAAAGCAAGTGGGACACTTTAGGTTCATGTGGAAAATAAAGAATCAGCTGGGCTCGGTGGCTCAGCCTGTAATCCGGTGCTTTGGGAGGCTGAGGTGAGTGGATTGCCTGAGCCAGCAGGTTCGAGACCCACCTGGGCAGGGGAGATGTCATCTCTACAATAAATCAAAGAATCAGCCGGGCATGGTAGTGCGCACTTGTAGTTCCGGCTACTCGGAAGGCTGAGGCGGAAGCATCGCTGTAACCTAGTGCGTCGAGGCTGCAGTGGCCGGGAGTGGCCACTGCACTCCAGTTTGGGCGACAGAGTGAGACTCCAACTCAAAAAAAAAAAAGAAAAGTAAAGAAAAGAAAGTATCAAATGATCAACAAGAAGCTGAACTTTAAATATACGAGCGCACTTTCAATTTTTATAGAAATTACACATTTTGTTAGATAGATACACAGTCATTTTAATACATGCATTCCAAGTGAAGTACAATACCTCATTTTTGTTTGTATACTTGATGTCTTTAAAAGTACCTTGTGAATAGGGGTAATCAACAATTATTATTGAATGAATGTTCAATAAGCCTTATCCTCAGGCTCCTTTTCCCTACCAGTTGTCAGCCTGAATGTCATCTTCTCAATTCTATTCTGATCGCTTCCTTCAGTTATCATCTGTGGTATATTACAGATTAAGTTAAATTCTTTCCCATTCCTCCCATCAAAAGGTGGGTCTTTTTTCCCTTGAATCTTGGTGAGCTCCTATTTAGCCAAACCAATGAAAACAGCATATGATGATTTTCTAGGTTGCAGCCTCAGACTCTAAGAGACTGGCAGCTCCCCCATCTTGTATCTTAGACCATGTGCTCCTAGACCCAGATGCCAGACTCTGAGGGAGTGAAACAGTGCCACAGAGTCTCACACGGAGAGAAACAGCCAAGAGCCAGTATCAAACTGCAATCCCTATGAGTAAAGTCACCTCAGCAGACACCATTTAGAGTAGGTATGTGCTGTCCCAAACAAGTCCTGACTACTTTGCAATTAGTGATCAAAATAAATGATTATGGTGTTTCAGCCCACTAAGGGTGGATCGGTTTGTTAAGCAGAAACTGACATCTAGAACATCTTTTTACTCTAACACACCATCCTGCTTATGTTAGTTTATGTAACACGTCTCAACCTACAAGGGTCATGTTTATCATCTCTTTCCACCTATTTACCATCCTCAACTGAAGGTAAACTCCATCCATGCCTGTCTTATTCACTCTATGAATGATACCTAGTACGAAATAAATGCTTAGTAAACACTGATTCAGGAATCAATGCTGTTCTTAGAACTATGCTAGAGAATTGGCAGGGCATAGTAGTTCACACCTATAATCCCATCACTTTTGGGAAGCCAAAATGGAAGGATCACTTGAGCCCAGAAGTTCAAGACAAGCCTATACAACATAGCGAGTCCTCATCTCTACACACACACACACACACACACACACACACACACACACACACACACACACACACACACAATTAGCCATGCATGGTGTACTTGGAAGGCTGAGCCAGAAATATTGCTTGAGGCCAAGAATTTAAGGCTGTGGTGAGCCATATTTGTGTTACTTCAGCCTTGACCTGGAGGACTTTGAGACTTTGACTCAAAAAATAAAAAATAAAAAAAGAACTATGTTGGAGAATTGCCTCAAAGATAGAACCAAGGACCTTTGGACATTTTGCTAAAGTAGTCTGTCTTATGTGGAAAATTACAGTATAATTTCTGTCTAAAATAACTGTATTTCAGGTTTCATGTTATAGCCAGTGACAATTACTTAGATTTACTTTATAAGTACACATTACACATTTCTTGTGTTAAAGATATTTCTAAGCCTACCCTGGATAAGTTCTAATAAGGAGAGTATGCGAAGAAGAGACTGGTCATATCATGGTAGAAGAGAATGACTGGGTGTACAAGCAAAATAATTTACAAGAAAATCCAGAGAGTGTGGACCTTGTTTTTTCTTAGGCGATCATTCTAGAGAACTCAGTGTGAATGTCTAAGTTCTCGGAAATACTATTTTTAATACATGACTTAATAAGCTATGTTCTTTTAAAAATTCTGTCATGTTTTAATTTACTCAAATAATTATACGTGGTCTTTCAAAGCACAGATAATAAAACTCAAAAAAGAAAAAACTCAGTTTCATGAAGGTCATTTAAATAAAAGAACAAAAAGAAGTCAAATTTTTATTGATATTTTTCCCATAAACTGGATACTTTCTTATAATGATAGAAGGAATTTTAGTCTCAGTATACTCATTCCCAACTCCACAAGCAAGTGGGACATTTTAAGTCCATGTGGAAAATAAAGTATCAAATGATCAACAAGAAACTGAACTTTAAATTTACAAGTGCAATTTCGATTTTTATAGAAATTACACATTTTGTAAAAATGTACTTAGACTGTCATTGTCTAGTCAAATACACTGAAAATGCAAGTTGAAGGAGCATAATTAAGGTTAAAGAAAAGATTCAAGGAGAATGGCTGTCTTCGTGAAGCCTAATCAGCACCTTGGATATATCTATGGGCATAGAATGGTCAGACACATTCTCTTGAACCACTGGGCCCTCAATTATCATCATCTGCGGTTTGTTATGTAAGTGTATGCACTATTTCAATATCCTTACTTGGGTAATATGGATGCTTGGTTGAAAAGAAATTTTCCTAGCCAGGCTTGGTGGCTCAGCCTGTAATCCGGCGCTTTGGGAGGCTGAGATGAGTGGATTGCCTAAGCCCGCGGGTTTGAGACCCACCTGGCCAACTTGGCGAGACCTCATCTCTACAATAAATCAAAAAAATTAGCCGGGTGTGGTAGCGCACACCTACTTAGAAGGCTGAGGCAGAAGGATCGCCGGAGCCCAGCAGGTCGAGGCTGCGGTGACCGGGAGTGGCCACTGCACTCCAGTCTGGGCGACAGAGTGAGATTCCAACTCAAAAAATAAAAAAGAAAAAAGAAATACAAAAGAAATTTTCCTGGAGTGGCTCCTTCAAAGATCTTTGCATAGTTCTCCTTCTTTGATGTCATGCAGCCTGTCGAGTTGAAGTAAAATAAAAATATTATTTTTCTTTTTTAGAAATATTATTTTTTGAAAGGCAGAACTTTTTTAGCAACACAGTGAATTCTAATCTTGACTTTAAATGGGAATTGTAAAGATACTAAACATGTTGTTATATTTACTATGCAACCACAGTGATAAGAATAATAGCAATGCATTAATAAAAGGATCAGCTTTGCAACTGAAATTCCAAAGGCCAAACTTCTACAGAGCAAAGTGAAATATAATTAAACTTGAATCCACAAGTATTTATTGTTTATTGCACATCTACTATGCTTAAGGCAATATAACATTGTGAAGGACATAGTGAAATATACCTAGTCTTTCATCATCAAGTAGATTTCAATATATGTTAATATTCTACCACTTAAGAAAATGAATATAATTTTACAAAAATGGACTCTAAGATTGTAAAAATGTGCCCAGAATTGGATGGGGAGTAGACTTAGATGTTCATATTTTATTTTCCCATGGTCTCACTGTATTTGTATAAGCAAAAGTTATCAAGTAGCAATCCATCGAGAAATATTTAGGTATAGGTTAATTAAAATAAACTCAGAGACTCAGAAATGAATTGTTTCTTTCCAATTTTTCCCAATATTTTGTACTAAAATATTTCTAACGTTACCTAAATATCAAGAATTCTTTTTTTTTTTTTGAGTTGGAGTCTCACTCTATCACCCAGACTGGAGTGCAATGGCCGCTCCCGGCCACCGCAGCCTCAACCTGCTGGGCTCTGGCTATCCTTCCGCCTCAGTCTTCCAAGTAGCTGGAACTACAGGCGCGTGCTACCACGCTCGGCTAGTTTTGATTTATAGTGGAGATGAGGTCTCCCTAAGTTGCCCAGGCGGGTGCCGAGCCCACAGACTCAGGCAATCCACTCACCTCAGCCTCCCAAAGTGCTGGGATTACCAGCTGAGCCACCGAGCCTGGCCACTATCAAGAATTCTAATGTAAATTTTAGTATTTTAAAATGATTACAAACTTTCAATACTCTACTTGCTTTGCATGCCTATAGAATATGTAACAGGTTTCTTTTTTTTATTTTAAACTATTTCATAAATTTAAGAATCAGAACACATTTCACAATAGGAGGTAATATGCAAAGAGGAGACATTTTGAATTTCAAAATTCATCTAGGCCTGAAAGAGAACTGGGAGATGCCTCAAACATATATTCCTACTCCTCCCCCACTGTCTATTTTTTATTGCAGAAATAAGCAAAGTCTATTTTCTTTTATAAAAATGATTTGAAGGGTTTTTGCTTTCTTGTCTACAAAATCAAGTTCACAAAATTAAATTCCAAGAGATTGGAAGGTTTGCAGTCATTGTGCTGTTTCATCTCCTGCTCCTAGAATACAATTCTTGTTATTTCAGAAACTCATTGATTGTAGGATATAAACGTTTTGTGCACTTTTTACGTTTGTTTCAAGGGCAAACTTTCTTGCAGACAAATGAAGACAATTAATTATGTTTAAAAACTCCTAGCAGAACTCAGACATACCTCAGTACAAACCTGTTTCAAGTTATCACATTCAAATCCAAATGTGTAGTGTTATTGGAGCTGAGTGAAAAATCAGGGAAAGGCCGTCGGGGAGAGATGATAAAGAGTTGCGCATGCAATACCAGGAAGTTTGGATGTTTTGTTTAGGTAATGGGAATCTGTTGGAGAATTTTAAGCAGAGGAATGGCACAATAATATTTTCAGCTGAAAGGATCACTAGAGGCAATATGGAAAGTGAATTGGAGGAAACAAGATTGGAGACTAACACAACATTTGAAATAATCTAGTAAGAAATGAAACATCTGCACCAAGGTGTAGACATAGAGATGGGGAAGAGAACATAGGCTCAAGAAAGGTATACAAAGTAGAAATCAACAGAACTCAGTGAGTGACTAAGTGTGAGAGGAAGAGAAAGGGCATAGTTATGATTCGCATGGCATCTGACTTTGGGGATTGAGTAGGAATTGGGGCTATCTAACAGAATATGAAGGCAAACGCAAGGATGTGGCAGGTTAGGTCTGACAAAGATGAATTAGAGAATCTTAGAAGCATTCTACCAACGAGATGCTTGACATAGTTATTTGGAATATTTTGATTTGGAAATCAGGACAGAAAAGTCTGTTCTGTTGGCTTTTATATTTACTTAAATATAAATATTTGATCTAAGATGCAGGGAACTGTTAAATGATATATGTAGCACTGGAAAATCATAGGAACATAGATGGTAGTTGATAAGATTACTCAGGAGAGGTAAGTAGAATAAGAAGAATAAAAGTTTGAGGATAAAATCATCAGTTAAAGAGGGATAGGTTGAATAGACATCCACAGGGGATATGAAGGAAATAGAAGAATCAGGAAGAAAGCTGCCCTAGAAGCCAAGCAAAGTAAATCTCTCAAGAGTATCAAATATGACAAAAAAGGAAAATGATTAACATATGCACATATATAAATATAATTGTATATTTGATAATTAATAAAATCATTTTCCATGGAAAGGGTATCTTCTTCATCCTGCTTGGTCTCTAATACTCCATGCCATGCATGGGTGCTTTTCTCTCTCTGCTTGGATTCTGACCCTCCAGGACAGCTCTTTCCCCCAACCCAGATCCTCATCCCAGTCACTATGCTTGGGTCTGATGCTCCACACAATGCCACGCTTCTATGCCAAAATCCTTCTTACCTTGATTACACTCCAGAACTGCACTCTGATCCACCACAGTTCCTCCCTGTCCCAGGCAAGGAGGCCTACCATGCTTCGCCCCACTAAGGCGTTTAATAATGAATTGCCCATTAAACAAAGGAAGGAAAAAGAAAGAGAAAGAGCAAATTGGCATAAATTAATTGTGCCTGTGATATTAATCTGCTGATCTCAAACTTCAATATGACACAACTGCTTGTCTTTTATAGGGAGTTTGTGTTCATCCAGATGTAGCAAGTATGATAAGCCAGATTGGTCAGCCAAGAAGAGAAAGAGAAGATAACTTTAAATCACCCGTTAGATTTATAAATAGGAGGTGTCAATGATCTTGGTTAAAGCAGTTTCACTCTATTCTTTTATTCATCTGCATTTTAAAAGTTTCAGATTCAACACTTGCCATACATAGTCATATATGTATTTCTTTTCAAACTAAGTTTTCTACACAGTAGCTACAATTTCCAAATTATAATCTTTCATAATTGCCAGATTTATATTGCCAAATGCCATCAACTATTAGTGTCCTGCACATTAAATGTCCTGAACATGATTCAGAATGTCCAAAACTTAGATATTATATTTATTACCCCCCAAAAATTAATCTTGCAATATTTGCTTTTTTAAAAAAATGATATCTCTCTTTTACCGTCACTCAGTTGAAAATCTAGTGCCACTTCATACCCTTTTCTTTCCTTAATTCCTCAAACCCAGCATCCAAGCCCTATGGTTTCCAATTCCCAAATAAATTTCAAATTCACCTACTTCTTTTTACTTCCAGAATCACTGCCTTCATTGGATTCTGTGGTTCAACTCAAATTTAATTCAGGATCAAGGAACTTATTCCTTTCACCTGACAGGACTTTGCCTGCTGATGGCTTTTATAGCCGAATTCCCCAACAAGAAATATTTTTAAAAGATGACTGCATTAACTAAGGTTGTATCCCTTATATCTCTTCCACAGGAGCAATTCACATCCAATGGCTACTGATTGGCACAGGAGTACAAATGTTTGTTCCTCTTTCAACAATCTGAGAAAACTAAGAACAGTTATTTCAGTGCCAAAGCTCCCCATGAAATCAGCTGAAGCTCTGTTATAATTTCATTGCAGTTCAATTTCTCCCAATCCTGATTCTTGAACTAGCCTCGTAGGTGTTGTTGCCAAAAACACTTTCAATAAACTTACTGCATGCAATTCTCCATCATACAATTTGTTTTCTGGGAAACCTAACTGAAGACATGAAGACAGTTGATGCCAAGACATGAGGACAGTTAGCAGATGCAATATCTCAAGTATGTGAGAGAAGTTCAAGGGAAGTAATCATAACAGGAACATTAGAATTGGACAGCTGTTGCTGATGCCATATATTCACTGATGAAAACAAAACCTGGGGGGGATTAATCATCGACTTAAGATAAAGTGTTAAAATTGGAGAATAGGAGAGCAGATAATCTTAGGATCAACTTAAAAGTGGCAGTGCTCAAAAGAGGTTGAATTTGTGGTCCTGGCCAGTTGGTTATGGCAAAATTAAGACACTGGTTGAGAAGCAATGGGGTCACAGGACAGGACAGAATTATCTAATCAATGCACTCATAACTTGAATCTCCAGAATCTCCTGACCCTCTGAGGTTGCAAAAGTAGTTCAATCTTCTCCTTTAAAGGATAGCATTCTTCCTTTCTACCCTAAAAATGATGTAGAGACCTCTGTGTTCAATGAAAATGTGGAACTTCCTTTTCAATTTCATGACCTTTCTCCACCGTATCTCCTTGCCAACAAACCAATAACTAAAGTTAAGTCACAACAATAACTAGCCATAAAAGCCTAGGTGAAGGAAGGGGGTCTGGTTAAGGTAGGAAAGGGACTATAATCTGAAGAAGTTGCAGGATCTAAGCAACATGTATCAACAAGAGCTAGGAAAGCAAATAATGAGATTGAATCTTGAGATTGCTATATCAAGAAAAGCAGAACATAAAATTTGATTAGAGAAAGTTTGTCAACAGTGAAGCTCTCTTCCATGATATAGGATGTAACACCACCATGAAAGAGGCACTAAACAGTCAAGTAGACAGAAAACTGGCTTGCCCAGTTAACGTCAGCCAGTTTCTGCCATCAGCCACTTCAGTACTGACACATTGGTTACATGAATGAAGTTGTCATGGTCCAAACAGCATGGGCTCTCATTCACCAAGGGTTAGTTTAGCAGCTGCCAAATGTTCAACCTGGCTACAACCGAATCTGACACTAATCTCTAGATATGGCACCATCCCTCAAGGAGGCCAACCAGTTACTTGTTGGAAAGATGATTATATTAGAGCCCTTAAACTCTAAAAAGGCAGTGATGCATCTTGAATGAAACTGACATATTGCATATATGAGTTGGCCTTTCTAACTAGACCTTAACTACCATTATGTTTTTTAAAGTAAATTAAAAAATTCTGTCCTCAAGAGTTCACAGTACAGCAGAATGGAAAGGAAATAATTAGTAACTGATAAGTAATCTATCCTTCTTATACTGAGGGCAACATGGGGGGGATAAAATGAAGAAAAGGAATGGCAAAGGAGGGAGGGTAGGGGAAGAGGCATAAAAAAGTAATATGGCCAAATATTTTTGCAGATGTGCTAATCAAATTTTCTGGTGATATATGCTAATGGAGAATCCATACCTATGGTATGTTTTAGGCAGCATATATCTGGCATGTCTAGGTTTGCTAACAGTAAGCAAGTCAGAAATTTATGGATATATGAGGCATTTCCCTCTATCAAATATTGGGGCCAGCTGTGTAATCATTGGAGCATAAAATCAAATACACCTCATGGGTACATTAAGGGTCAGCAAACTACAGGCCATGGAACAAATTCTGCCATGAGCGTTCTCTTACATATTGTTTGTGGCTCCTCTCACTCTACTACTGTAGAGGGACTATAGAGACCATATAGCCTGCAAAGCTGAAATACTATCTGGTTTTGTAAGGAAAGAGTTTACTGACCTGTAACATACGGAGGGTGCCAAAAAATGTATACACATTTTAAGAAAGGAAAAAACTGTATTAAAATTGTAATACTCAGTGTATACCGATAACAAAAGATGAATACAGTCATGTTTGACTTCTGCAATTACAAGAGATGCTCAAAGTGGTTACCATCAGCATCCAGACACTTCTGATTATGGTGAATTACTGCTTGAGCAACGTTGAACAAAGTGACCACTTGTATTGCTGAGCATGCTGTTTCAATTTCTTCCCGAAGTACCACCAGCATAGCTGGGTTTTTATAGTACACCACATCCTTCAAGGTCCCTCAGCCCTTAGAAGTCAAGGGGTATTAAGTCAAATACCACTTCAATCTGGTCTTATGCTCCTTGAACAGCAACCATGTTTCACCATTTTCTTTGACTGTCCTGCCTGTCACATGGTGACACTAGCATTTCTTTGACTAACACCATCTTTTGAACTAACATCATGCTACGCATTGTTACCGTAATTCAATTCAACTTCAAAAAGTAAAAGATAACATCTCTTAAAATGTGTATACATTTTTGTGTACACATTTTTTGGCACCCCCAGTGGATGATACCCCACAAGCATCACTTAGAATCCTCATATCTTAAATTTGTGCCATGATTTATCCTAATTGTATCAATAAAGTATGAACGCCAAGAAATAGTTCCTATAAAACAAAAGAAAAAATATTTCTAGATAGAAGAAGCTTTATTCTTTAAGGTTGTTTTTCGTATTAACAGAGCTGTTAATCAAAGCTTTTTATGATTTATTCTAAGTAGAAGTCCCCCTTGATCCCTTAATCAGAAAGTAATAGGAATCTGGCAAATCAGAGACCTTCCCTCTCGCCTCTTTGTTGTTCCCTAACTTAGTCTGACAAGTGGCCCTCTCCTTACTGAATCAAAATCACTTCCTTTTAGATCTTTGTAACACAGCAACTCAAAATCTGAGAGAACTTGCACATAATGTTTACATATTTCAAAGAAGTCACCCAGAGTTCCAGAAGGGAAAGACAATGGTTTATTAAAACTTACAGGAGGCACCAATGATGGCAGATCGGTGAAGAATCAGCACCTCTGAACAGTACAGCAAGCAGTTTTATAATCAAAGCAATTAAGTTAATCATTCAAATTCCTATCTGGTATATACAATTGCATTAAGGGTGACCACTACATTGTGTTCAGTTTTACCTGGTCACCTGCATTCCACAACTCACTACTGGGAATATGCATACCCTTCAGAGACCAGCTTTGACCAAAGGCTGTTCCCTGAAGAAGGGGGCAGAAAGAAGCCAGGTATAAGGGAAAACAGTCTATGTCCAGGCAATACTTCACAATATTAAACTATATTAAATGTGTCATGTATTGAAAAGCTTTTCAAGGTTTTGTATGGCTACTTGGATAATAATTCATTCTCTAATTGGTTGTTAAGTTTGTCACTCTTTAATGATGGTCGTCCAAGTCGGGCTCAGTGGCTCAGCCTGTAATCCCGCGCCTTTGGGAGGCTGAGGTGAGTGGATTGCCTGAGCCCGCGGGTTCGAGACCCACCTGGGCAGGAGAGACCTCATCTCTACAATAAATCAAAAAAATTGGCTGGGCGTGGTAGCATGCGCCTGTAGTTCCAGCTACTTGGAAGGCTGAGGTGGAAGGATCGCCGGAGCCCAGCAGGTCGAGGCTGCCGTGGCCGGAAGCGGCCACTGCACTCCAGTCTGGGTGACAATGAGACTCCAACTCAAAAAAAATAAAAATAAAAATAACGGTCATCCACATTTTTTAAAATGATACCTCAATGTTTAGAACAGATCTTAATGAAGTTAAAGTTTGAACAACTCTAATTGAAACAGAGAGTTAGGGAACCACGTCAGCTACTCCTCGCTGACCCCTCCTCCATAGGTCCTGTAGTAAGTTTCATAGAATCCCTGAAGCTCAGTGGATCAGATTGAAAAGTCACTGAAATAGATAATATTAAGGTCTCTTTCAAGACTAATTTATTATGACTTTTAAGTCTCATATCTTAGGCTCAAAGGATTATTTCCCTGTTTTATCAATGCCTCTAAGTTCTTTGATAGAAATACCTATTACATGTCCATGTGTGCTGAATGTTTTATTATGTTTAAAAATGAATAGCCTGGCTTTCCCCCATAGTTAGTTAGATGGTTTCTTTTTCCTCTTCCTTTTCATCTTAGCCCATAGAAGAGAAAACTTCTGCTAATATCTAATGTTAGATGAACACTTAGATGCAAAATAATAAGAACAAGACCACAAGTCTTAAGATTAAGTTTCTCAGTCCAATAAAGTTTGTCCCAGTATAGCGTTTAGAAGTATTAGGCATTCATCTAGCTATTAATACAAACTTTGAAGCTCTAATGGTCAGAACTCTGGAAGGAAGAGGGGTGAGTGACATCCTCAACTCTTGTATCCTTACTACAGTTTATGACCTAAGTGACTCAGGGAAAGCAAGATTCCTATGACCATCGTGTAGTAGGTGTCTTCAGGTACTGAATGGTTTAGTAGACTTGACTTGGGATAGCATTTATGACTGGTACTGGCTAAAGGAGTCAAAGCTTCTTTGTCAAGAGCACAGACAAAGATCAACTAGGTCTTGGCCAAAAATCGAGATTTTCTTTTTTCTTAGGTAAATCAGAGTGAAATCAAAATTTATCTTCTCTGAAGTTTCACAAATAGGTATTTCTTATAAGCATAGCTAACACAAGACCTAAAGAAATTTTCTTAACTCTGGTTCATCTTAGAATCACACGGGAAATTTGTAAAAAAACATTTGTTTAATTCCTAGGCTCTACAACAGATCAATTAATAACAAGATCTCTAGTAGACAGGATCTAAGTGTTCATAATTTTAAAAATTCTCCAGCCGGGCTCGGTGGCTCAGCCTGTAATCCCGCGCCTTTGGGAGGCTGAGGGGAGTGGATTGCCTGAGCCCGAGGGTTCGAGACCCGCTTGGGCAGGCGATACCTCATCTCTACAATAAATCAAAAAATTAGCCGGGCGTGGTAGCGCACGCCTGTAGTTCCAGCTACGTGGAAGGCTGAGGCGGAAGGGTCGCCAGAGCCCAGCAGGTCGAGGCTGCGGTGGCCAGGAGCGGCCACTGCACTCCAGTCTGGGCGACAGAGTGAGACTCCAACTCAAAAAAAAAAAAAAAAAATCCTCCAGGTGACTCTAATGCATAGCCAGGTTTGGGACTCACTAGTCAGTGTAAGTACTTGTGGAATTGTAGAAAAAGATTTTTATTGTGCTGAATGCTTTAAGGAAGACATCTAACAGGATTTGTCTTTATTCTACGATGTTTTATATTTCATCCAGGGCTGAAGGACTGATAGAAGGAAAGGTCTGGTTTGGTTACAACAGGAAAATAGGTAGAGGAAATAGAGAAATGGAGTTTTATGCCAACAGTGAAGAAGTGAAGGTTGAAATGTAAAAGCTGGCAAGGCAAAAACTTGAAGAGAGGGACTCAGAGTAACGCTCTCATTTGGAGTTTAAAAAACTGGAAACTGTTTTAAATATAAAAATGACAGATGAAAAACTAATGAGAGTTTTGGTAACCTTCATATTTATCCTCCCGACTAACATTTATTGTAGATTGGCTAATGAGATCAATAATATTCTCAGCTTTTTCCTCTTTCCTCCTTTGTTAACCGCATACACTGTTAAGAACACCACCAGGAAAACTCAGTTTTAAAATTTCAGGTCCAGCCAAATCATTAAAACGCTACAGTGGTTTAGTGGCTTCATAAAAATTAAATCAGGCACACATTTTAAGTAAGCTCATTATGGAAATAAGAATTTGCAGGCCGATGCCCAATCCAAAATCTGCTCTTATATATATGTGTGTGTACGTGCTGAAATGTCCAGTAGGTTGTTATGTAAAAATGCCTGATGGCAGCCCCCATTTTCCCCAATGGATATTTTGATTTATATGGCTTCCAGCTTTATTCTACTTCCACTGATTAGTTTGCATTTACATTTTCATAGCATCCAGCTGCTCGGCATTCATGATTTACGTTCATCCAGTGTAATTAAAGTATTTGTTGTGGGTTTATAAGCTTTTTAATGGTCTATATTTCTGCATTTTGTGTCTCTCCTTTTCCAAATTTATTTTATTCATCAAGCTGTGTCCTAAAAAGCAGTAGAAACAATTACCTCTAAAGCATGTTAGTATACAGCATGAATAACGCTCACGCTGGATTTAAAACTACCCTCACTCGAATTACCAATTCAGTGCTGAAAATAAATGTCTCTCTCTCCAGAAATTAGAATCTAATTATGTACAATAAACCATGTTAAATAATATCAAGGGTCTAGCCTAAACCAACAAGACTCAAACATCCCCATAGAAAGCCGAAATGTTCCTTCTCACACTTGCTCTTCAGGGGCAGAGTTATTTTTAGAGGCCTTTGGCACTGTTGAGAGCCTGCTATGTGTCCCCCAAAGTTCATGTGTTGGAAACTTAATCCCCAAGGGAACAGTGCCGGTAGATGAGGCCTAAAAAGAAATGATTGAGCCATCAAGGCAGAGACCTCATGAATGGATGAATGTCATTCCGAAGAGAGTGGGTTATTTCAAGAGTGGGCTTGTTCTAAAAGCAAGTAAGTTGGGCTTCCTGTTGCTCTCTGTGCTCTCTTATCCTTCCACCTTCTGCCATGGGATGATGCAGCAACAAGGCCCTCACCTGATGTGAGCCCCTCAGCCTTGAACGTCCCAGCATTCAGAATTGTAAGAAATAAGAAATAAATGTATTTTCTTTATCAATAACCCAGTCTGTGGTATTCTGTTTAAGCAGCACTAACCGGCAAAGACGGAGCCTGCTCAGGTTTAACATTGTGGAGTTTAAGTCTTCATTAAAGGAAAAAGTTGTAGGCTATTTCTCTTGCTTGCTACTCAGCACAAACCCAATTTGGCAGATACTTTTATTTCAGTTTCCTGTAACTGACAAGTAATTAGCTGTGGCTCTGGAAAGTAACCATCTAGACTTTTACTCAAAATAAAATAGCGTAATGCAGTCAATAACTCAATATGATTTCAGAAACTAAAATATTCTCTAGGATTTAAATTCTCATTGAATTCTAATTCAATCCTAACTGCTATCTCGTAAGATTTTTTGGCACTAATACAACCCCATATCTGCTTTCATCTTTTGATGTATGCCTATAAAACTCTAAAAATAAGCCACCTTGTTTTCTCCCATGCTCAATTCTTTCAACCACCTCTTAGTCTTTTTCCAGACATATAAATTTCACCAATGGGCCGGGCTCGGTGGCTCAGCCTGTAATCCCGCGCCTTGGGAGGCCGAGGTGAGTGAATTGCCTGAGCCCGCGGGTTTGAGACCCACCTGGACAACTTGGCAAGACCGCATCTCTACAATAAATCAAAAAATTAGCCAGGCGTGGTAGCGCATGCCTGTTGTTCCAGCTACTTGGAAGGCTGAGGCGGAAGGATCGCCGGAGCCCAGCAGGTAGAGGATGCAGTGGCCAGGAACAGCCATTGCACTCCAGTCTGGGTGACAGAGTGAGACTGCAACTCAAAAAAAAAAAAAAAAAGTTCACCAATGTACTATCTCATTAAATGCTAAACCACACTCTCCATCTACTTTAAGTCATAGATCAAGGCTAACATTTTAAAGAAGCCCTGCCCAGTTAATACCAACAAGTTACCCACAACTTCTGATTCATTGCACAGTTTTTTTAACACATTGAAACAATTCTCTTTTGTCCATTGATCTCTCTAGTATTTATCTCTGCAGTTTCTAATGATCTTATCTTCCTTATTTGCTTGAAGATAGAAGGTAAAATATTTCTCTTTGTTTTAATGGATGCTGAAGAGGAAAGTTTTGAATGATTATCCAAAACAATGACCGAGTGTGGACTGGGGGAGGAATTGGAAAATAACAAAATAGAATTTCATTCCAATTGATTTATCTTTGAAAGAAAAAGAAAACGTATAATGAGATAGTTATAAATACCTCAGATATGCTAATTAGAATGCTAATACTTATTGTCCATAATCTTTGGCATGCTGGCTTTTACTAAAATAAGTTAAAAAATAGTTACTAAACATACTCAATGCTACAAGTTTTTGTTTGTTTGTTTTTATTTTTTTTTTTTGGAGGGTCAAATGTAACCATGACTTGATTTTTATTTATTTTTTATTTTTTTTTAATTATAAAGATGTGGGGTACAATTGCTTGTTTTTAAGATGTGGTGTACAATTCAGGATTAGCCTACTGTGATTCTGATGTAATTACCTTTTCATTTTTATGGCTATTCCAGAATTTTAACTAAAGTCCTACCTTTGAACACTTAGACTAAAGCAACTGAAAGATGGCATTCTTAGTTTTCTTTTTCTTTCTTTTTTTTTTTTTTTGAGTGGGTGTCTCACTCTATTGCCCTGGCTGGAGTGCAGTGGCATGTTCATGACCACCTCATCCTCGACCTGCTGGGCTCAGGTGATCCTTCTGCCTCAGCCTTCCAAGTAGCTGGAGCTACAGGTGTGTGCCAACACACACGGCTAATTTTTTTTATTTACTGTAGAGATGAGATCTTGCCAAGTTGTCCAGGGTCTCAAACCCATAGGATCAGGCAATCCTCTCAGCTCTACCTCCCAAAGTGCTGGGATTACAGGCATGAGCCACTGTGCCCAGCTTGGCATTCTTTTTAAGAAATATTTTCAGAAACTTTTTTAAAAACTTATTTTGAAATAATTTTAGACTTATAGAAAAGTAGCAAGAATAGTGTATTCATTTTCTATTACTATTGTAACAAATAACCACAAATTTGTGGCTTCACACATCACAAATCTAGTTTCATTGGGCTAACATGGAGGTTTCAGCAGGCCTGTGTTCCTTTTGAAAGTTCTAGGGAGCCGGGCTCGGTGGCTCAACCTGTAATCCCACGCTTTGGGAGGCTGAGGCAAGTGGATTGCCTGAGCCCGCAGGTTCGAGACCCGTGTGGGCAACTTGGTGAGACCGCATCTCTACAATAAATTCAAAAAATTAGCTGGGCGTGGTAGCGTGTGCCTGTAATTCCAGCTACTTGGAAGGCTGAGGCGGAAGGATCGTCGGAGCCCAGCAGGTCGAGGCTGCGGTGGCCGGGAGCAGCCACTGCACTCCAGTCTGGGCGACAGAGTGAGACTCCAACTCAAAAAAAAAAAAAAAAAAAATTCAGCTGGGCATGGTAGCACATGCCTGTAATTCTGGCTACTCGGAAGGCTGAGGCGGAAGGATCGCCGGAGCCCAGTGGTTCGAGGCTGCAGTAGCCGCTCTTGGCCACTGCACTCCAGTCTGAGTGTCTCAGTGACAGAGTGAGACTTCAACTCAAAAAAAAAAAAAAGAAAGTTCTAGGGAAGAATCTCTTTATTGCCAAGTTCTAGAAGCCATCTACACCTCTTGGCTCCTAGCTCCCTCTCTTTCTTTTCTTTTCCCTTTTTATTTTATTTTAAAGATGTGGGGTATAAATTAGGATTAGGTACATAAGTGGTCTATGTACAAGTGAAGTTTGGGCCTTCCACTGGTCCTCACTTTTCCTGGCTTAGAATCAGGATGTTATGTGTTCCCTACTTTAGTGATGTTATGTGTTCCCCCCTTCCTCCCCTGGCAAAGTTCCACTACTGCTGATCCCTCTCTTGTAGTATTGTGATAAACGTTCAGGACTCACTTATAAGTGAGAACCTGTGGTACTCAGTTATTTGTTTCTGTGGTAGATCACTAAGTGATAGACTCTAAATCCATCAGAGTTGCTGCAAAGTCCATAATTTTTTGCTTCTTTATGGTTGTGTAATATTCCATTGTGTATATGTACTACTTTTTTTAATCCAGTCCACGTTCGGTGGGCAGCACGGTTGGTGCCATGTTTTTGCTACTACGAGTAGTGTTGCAATAAATATGCATGCACGGATATCTTTTTTGTAGAATGATTTGAATACCTCTGGGTGTATTCCCAGAAGGGGGACATACCCACATATTAAAAAAAACAAAAAACAAAAAAACAGAAAGATCACAAATAAACATACTAACGTCAAACCTAAAAGAACTAGACAGGCAAGCCCACCAAAACCCTAACTTCAGCAGAAGAATCTAAAGACAAAATTATCATAGATAGATGGACCCCTTGCCAGACTAAGCAAAAAGAGAGAAAAAGCCCAAATAAGCACAATTAGCAAAAGATAAAGTCACAAATGACCCCAAAGAAATTCAAAAGATTATCAGAGATTACTATGCATACCTGTATGGAAACAAGCTCAAAAACCTAAATGAAATGGAGGACTTTCTGTCTCCATTTCAAAGCCAGCAGTGCAGTAGCTTCACATCTCTATGTGACTCTGACTCTTCTGCCTCCTTTCATTTATAAGGATGTTTGTGATTACATTGGGCCTACCTGAATAATTCAGGATAAGCTCCCCATCTCAAGATTCTTATTCACATCTGTAAAGTTTCTTTTGTCATGCAAGTTAAGATATTCACAGGTTCTGAGTATTAGCAGATGGCCTTTTTTTTTTTTTGAGGGAAGGAGGCATTAATCTGTTACCACAAATAGTATAAAAAATTCTTGTATATCCTCCACCTACAGTCCAAAAATATCAGTTTATGACATTTACTGTAAAGTTTACTCTTCCTTACTTTCTACAGATACATATTACTTCTTTCTGAACCTTTTCAGAGTTTATTGCAGACAGGAATCTGCTTTACTTCTAAATACTCAATGTTTATTTCTCAAAAGCAAGCTCATTTTCTTAATCACCATGAAATTTATCCAAATCAGAAAACTAACATGGGTACACTACTACTGCATTAGCTTATTTATAGATCCTTCTCAAAATTTGCCAATTGTCAAAGTAATGTGCTTTATAGGAAAAGAGTGTCTCAGATCATATGTTATGTCTGAGATTATATCATGTCTTTTTAAGGCTGCATTAATCTGATGCAGTTTCTTGTTATTTCTCTAATGACATGGATAACTTTGAAAGTAAAGGACAGTTATTTTGCAAAATGTCCCTCATTTTGAGTTTGTGTTATGTTTTCTCATGATGACATTCATGTTATTACATTTTTGACAGAAATGTCACAAAGGTGAAATTGTGTTCTTTTCAGACATGATATCTGGCGACCCCAGAAACTTTAGGTGGTTTTAGTTTTTAGTCTCTAATAATTTACTCTAATAATAATAGTCTCTAATTATTTACTGAATTTTTACTCTATGTCTGAATCTATGTCAAACTCTCTACATATATTATCTAATTTAATCTAGGATGTTTGTGTTTACTACAATTATATGGGAATTCATACAATTGGTGAGATAAGATCCAGAGTTTGAACCTCTCATAGTTCTTGTGGTTTTTAAACCAAATGTCATGCTCTTTCCATTGTGTGTAGAATGGAGTAATTAAGTCTCCATATTTAAGTTTGACTACGATGCCTTTAATGTTCACATCAGCTTGACCATACTATAGAGTTTTCTTTCTGACTGTGGGCCCCTGATCTCCTTTTTCTTAAAGAATTTACTTTAGAAAATTTAATTATGAATTCTTTCTCTGACCTTTTGAGATGTAAATTTTCCACCTCTTGCCAGTTTTACCATCCAGAAATTTATTGTTCATGGACCTGGGAGCCATCCCTTGAAATGCAATCATCAAGAAAGGTAGAGCCTCTATCTCTCGGTCTTTGTGGGAGGGTAGGAGCCTAACTTCAATAAGTGACAATTAGCAAACACGGATGGCCTCAACACATTTACCAACCTCCCCACTACATCCTGCATGTAAAGACTCTCCTGGGTTTTGTTTCAGTGGAGTTGAGTTCAAACTCTCTTTCCTGTTACAGTAATTTCTTTTCCCTAGAATAGTTTGAATAAAGTCTTCTTTACTATTTAACTTGTCCATTGTAATATTTCTTCTAAAATTTTATATGAAAAAATAATTTTAATTAATTAAAATCCAGACTCCTCCAACATGAATAAAGTAATTAAGCAATGACAAATACATCCATTTGCTGTTATTATTATTATTATTATTGAGTCAGAGTCTCACTCTGTCATCCAGGTTGGAGTTTAGTGACATGATCATGACAATCATGGCTCACTACAACCTTGACCTCCTGGACTCAGGAGATCCTTCCACCTCAGTATAAGGAATAACTGGGACTACTGGTGCATACCACCATGTCAGGCTAATTTTTTGATTTTTTTGTAAAGACGAGTTTTTGCTATGTTACCCAGGCTGATTTCAGACTTCTTGACTCGAGCAATTCCCCCATCAGCCTGTTTTGTTATTGCAATAAACACCTAAGATTGACTGGCTTCTATTTTCTAGGAAGTACTATGAAAGTAGATTTTTGGGAGCCCTTATGTTAGTCCCTTGCTTAATTCCTAAAACATCCCTCTCTTTGCTTAAGGAATTGGGTTTCTGTCATTTGCAAATAAAGGAGTTCTACTAATGTTCTCATCATTTAAAACATCTTTCTACCCCTCCCTTGGGATGTAAACCCTTTGTTTGGAGGTACATTTAAGAGTGATTTTGTCTCTTTAGAAACTTTAGGACAGAGGTCTTGATTTAGATTTCTATATTTGTACTTTTTTGACTATGCATGGGAGTTGGGAGAGAGGAAGGGTGCACATTTTATAGTATAAAAAAATAATTTTGCCAGGTTCGGTAGCTCAGCCTGCAGTCCCAGCACTTTGGGAGGCTGAGGTGAGTGGATTGCCTGAGCCCGCGGGTTCGAGACTCGCCTGGGCAACTTGGCGAGACCTCATCTCTACAATAAATCAAAAATTAGCCAGGCGGTGGTAGCGCAACCTTATAGTTCCAACTACTTGGAAGGCTGAGGCAGAAGGATTGCTGGAGCCCAGCAGGTCTAGGCTGCAGTGGCCGGGAGCAGCCACTGCACTCCAGTCTGAGTGACAGAGTGAGGCTCCAACTCAAAAATAATAATAATAATTTGGGGCATCCTAAGAAGAAATACCAACTGAATATATTTACTGATAATCCTCAAATTCCAACTCCATAATTGCCTTGTTTTCTGTTTGATTTATTGTTTTGTCTCCTTATACAAAATGCTCTTTTATAAGTGAATTTTTTATTATTCTGAGATTATTTATACTTTCTCTGAATTATTTTCAACCTTTTGCATAGGCTCTATCTTATCCAAGCATATTTATTATGGTGTCTATCTTTTTTCTTTTCTCTCATAGATTGTAGAGGGTTTTGTCAATAAGCTAGTGAAGCCTGGTTCCCCATTCATATTTAAAACTAAGGCACTAAAATTCTAATAGAAAACTCTATGTGTTTCTTTATAGCTTTCCACCAACTGAATGTACCCATTTCATTAGAGGTCTTTTAAACAGTAGTGTCTTTAATTCCATTTTAATCAATGAAAAATCCTATAACCTCCTGCCTATGGGTATAAGCCTGGGGGCAAGATTCTGGTGCTGAGGGTAGTATTGCGTATAGGGGGCTAGGAAGCTAAAGATTTAATATGAAGATTGATTTGAAGCCTGTTTTCAGTTTGCATTTCAGTGTGCTTGATACTGCTAAGTCCAGGGCTTCCCTGGTTCCATTTTCTAGCAGAAATTTTCTTTTGACTTGAGTGTGTGTGTATACACACATGCTTGTGGAGGGGAGGAAGGACAGAGGAGAAGGCTAGTCACCTATTTATCTATTGGCAAGAGTTGGGAGAGAAAGTACATACTTTTGGCCAGTTTTTCTTTCTTCCAATGTATGTAGTGTTTCCAATGCTAGGATTTTCCTGCAGTTCCGCAGCAGAAGCTGGTCTGTTCTTGTTGGTTTCTACTTATACAGACACCTTCCATTTCTCTGTTTGTTTGGTTAACAATTTTTAGAAATACTTTATATTCTTTTTTTTATGTCATCACAATATACTTGTTTTATGTTCTTATAGAGATGGAGGGGACAAGTGAGGATTAACTACATAGGTGGGCAGCATGCAGGTGAAGTTTGGGCTTCCAACTGGTCCTCACGCCCCCTGGTAGTAGACCTGGTACCCTTTGTGTTGTCACGTGCCCTCCACCCTCCTTCCCTCCTCCCTTCCTCCCTCCTCTAGTAGTGCCTAGTGTCTGTGGATCTCTCCCTTGTGTTCAAGTAGTTATTGTTCAGGGTCCACTTATGAGCAAGAACAATTGGTATTCATTTCTTTGTTAGACAGGAGTGGTGAGGGATATTTAGATCACTTATGATAGATCACTCAGTATCATGGTCTCCAACTCCATCCAATTTGCTGAAAAGTCCATGATTTTGTTTTTCTTTATGGCTATGCAATACTCCATTGTGTATATGTACCACATTTTCTTTATTCAGTCCACTTTCAATGGGCAGTAGAAGAGTGCAGCAATAAATGTGTGTGTGCAGGTGTCTTTTTGGTAGAAGGATTTGTGTTCCTCCAGGTATATTCCCAGGAAAGGGATTGCTGGATTATATGGAGGTCAATTTTTAGTTCTTTAAGGAATCACCACACTGTTTTCCCATAGAGGTTGAACTAGCTTGCACTTCCACCAATATTGTACAGATGTTCCCTTTTCTCTGCACCAGCACCAGCATCTGTTGTTTTTTGACTTGTTAATGACAGCCATCCTTACTGGAGTTAGATGGTATCTTACTGTAGTTTTGATTTGAATTTTTCTGATGATTAGTGAGGCTGAGCAGTTTTTCATTTGTCTGTTGGCTGCTTGTATGTCATCTTTGAGAAGTGTGTGTTCATGTCCTTTGCCCACTTTTTAATGGGGTTGTTTTTTTTTTCATTTATTTGAGTTCCTTATAGATCCTGGATGCTAAGCCTTTGTCAGATACATAGTTTGCAAATATTTTTTCCCATTCTGTGGTTGTCTCTTTACACTCCTAGTGGTTTATTTTGCTGTGCAAAAGCTTTTCAGTTTGATGAGATCCCACTTCTCTATCTTAGCTTTTATGACATTTGCTTTTGGGGACTTGGTCAAGAATTAGTTGTCTACTCTGATGTGCATAAGGGTGTTTCCTATGTTTTCTTTAAGATTCTTACAGTTTGAGGTTTTTCGTTTAGGTCTTTGATTCATTTTGAGTCGATTTTTATCTGGTGATTGGTTGTGGTCCAGTTTAATTCTTTGGCATGTGGTCAGCCAGTTTTCCAAGTACCATTTTGTAAGTAATGGGTTTTTAGAAGAAAATAGAGATAAATGCAAGAGTTCAGTCCACCATGTTTAGCCATTAGTACTATTCATTTTTTAAAATTTCGACTATCCTCTTCAATATCTATATCTGTATAGCATCTCTTTTCTGATTAGATTTAACCACCTAGAAAACAGGTATACTATCATAAATGTTTTTGTATATGGTATATAATGTATGTTATTTTTGTATTTGTATATGGTATTTGTTGTGAGTTTTATTATAATTACAGTGTTGGCAGATACTCATAACGTATTTACATTCCCCAGGCACTAAGATCCATACTTCACATGCATGAATTAATTTATTTATGTATCATAACTCTCTTGTATCATAGATATTACTCTTTTGCCTGGTTTGCATATGAGAAAACTCAGATGCTCAAAAGATAAAAAACCTGCCTGAGGTCACATGGCGAGGAAGTTGTTAAACTATTATTCAAACATAGGCAATTTGGTTCAAGTATTGATGCTTAACCACTCTACCACACTGCCTCTGCTATGTATATATGTATAAATGCTTCTGTTTATATGCTATCTTGTGTGTGTGTGTGTGTGTGTGTGTGTGTGTGTGTGTGTGAGTGTGTACACATGTGATACCCATAAAAACAAAATTATCTTTTGGAGGGCAGGCCCCTTGTAGTACAGGCTTCCCCAGATAGATGAGTGTTCTAAGAACTCATCGGCATCAGAATACCAGCTAAGCATTGTTGTGAGAGTCTGTGTTTGGAGTATTTTTCAAAGTGTTTGCCCATTTCATGATGGGTGATTTATGAGTGCACCTGCCCACAACACACTGAGTGTTCATCAATTTCTGACAAAAAAACATCACCCCTGTGTCTGACCCTCCCTATTCACCTGATCTCACCTGGAGCAACTTTTTTTGTTGTTTCTCCAGATGAAAAAAAGTCCCAAAGAAAAAGATTTTGCCTATGTGGAAAAGATAAAACAACATAATGGCAGAAGCACTAAATAAGGCCTCAAAATTGATGAATTTAAAAATTGTGTTGAGCAGTGAAAAAAGCATCTCAATAGGTGCATTGCATTAAACGGAGAGTACTTTGAGAGTGATTGAAGTTTATATATGTGAAGAATAAATACACAATTTTTAATAAATAAATTCCAGGTTTTGGGGGGATCCTGTATGTATATATAGAGAATAGTACTTGCTTTAGAACAGATATGTGCATTATTATGGAACTGATGTCACTGATAACACACTGAATCTTCCTATCCTACCCTAGCAACATTTGTCCATAAAAAAATCTTGTTATTTCACTTCATTTTGATGCCAATACATACTAATTTTATTGGTCATTTGGTTTTTATAGAAGTTCTACAATCTGCAAATATTCCTGGATCTAAAATTTAAGCTGCTTTATTGAGGGGTGGGGAGAATGATTCTCACAGAGCAGTTATTTACGCAGAAGTTGTTTACTTCTGGATTGAAATAAAAAGTCTATTATACAACCCAATTGTTCAATTCCTGTAACCACTTTGCATTTAGATGTACTCTATTTAGAGTCCACTGTACATGATTTAAACCATTTAGATTTAGATGGAGCCTCGACTATGTCTGGCAGAGGAAAAACAGACAAATAAAACCACTTTTTAAAAAGAGGATAAGTTAAACTTCTGTTTGTGTTCTGTAAATGAAAATTGTGGCTTTCTTTCCCCAAAAGATACCACACTAAGTACTTGGCTCAAAAAGGTATATATGTATAAATATTCCTCACCATCCCTGTCCAACACACACACACCTTGTTTTAGGTCATAGTCAAGGCTATTTCTTCAACTTGAAAAATTATAGCTATGGAGGTTTTTTTTATTTTTTTCATTACTAGATCATGTCATAGTTCCCTAATATTTTCCTTCTTTGCTTTGCTAGGAAAGAACTACTGTTTTAAAATAAGAAAGCAGAGAGCTTCTTAGCTGTACATTTTGACAAGAGACTCAATTAATATTAGAGTTTTCAATGACTAATGATTTACATTTACTTCAAAATAGCCTCCAGCCATGAACTTCTCTCACAAAGTGCACCCGAGGGCTTGCAGTAGGCAGCAACTTTGCCATCATTACTGATCGTTCTATAATTCTAAATAGAAACTGTACTCCATATCAGATTTCCCAGCTCTTCTGCTCAAAAATAGTTTGCCCATAAATGAATTAGAGTTATCTATAAACATTTGTATAAGAGTGAATGAGAAAAATTAGAACCAGTGACTTTCCAGGATAAAGTATACACATGTAGACTTATTTACTTTTCATCTGGACATTGAGCATATGCTTGTGCAAATGTGTCCTGTATGTGTCTTTCTTCACAGGTAATCTGTTATATTAGATGTCATGTGTTTCAGTGATTTTCAATGTTCTAACATGTTTCAATGATTTTCATTGTTCTAATAAAATAAAAATGAATAGGACAGATATATATTTTTTTTTTTTGAGTCAGAGTCTCACTCAGTCGCCCAGACTGGAGTGCAGTGGCTGCTCCCCGCTACCGCAGCCTCGACCTGCTGGGCTCCGGCGATCCTTCCGCCTCAGCCTTCTGAGTAGCCGGAATTACAGGCATGTGCTACCACGCCCAGCTGATTTTTTGATTTATTGTAGAGATGAGGTCTCGCTGCCCAGGCGGGTCTCCAACCTGCAGGCTCAGGCAATCCACTCACCTCAGCCTCCCAAAGGCACGGGATTACAGGCTGAGCCACCGAGCCTGGCTAGAATACATTTTTAAAATTCATTTGGTCTTTCCAAAGTTTCATAGTGATATTCACAACAATTGGTCATAGGTATATTTAAATTTATTTTCTGTTTTATCCTCTTCCTGTCTCTCAGCTATCTGTGAAACTGTTCTCTTTTTTCTATTTTCTCAGTGCATTAGTATTATCTCCTCCGTGTCCCTCTTGGTTCTTTTTTTCTTCTGGAATATAATTAAATTTCATGAAATAAATATGGATTCATCCTGCTGAATGTTAATATGTTGAACTCTGCTATTAGCTCTGGTCATTTGGGGAATGTTGTAAAAAGTCTTTTGGAATTTTTCCAGAACTAATAGGATTCTGAAAAGAAAAATCCATCAATTTACTTCCCTAGTTTGTTCATTGTTCATTTCTCAATAAAAGAATGTGACCTTTTCTTGATGAACTTGGCTTTGATCAGACTCAGAGTTGAGGGGTCTTCCCAGAAAATCAGGGGCCATATGGCATTCACTGTTCTTATTCTACAAGGTTCAGCTTTACCTTCTGTCCTCTCCTGTCATTTGGAGGGGAACTGCCTCAACACCTGGGAGACTTGCAGCACTAGAAATTACTGTACTTTTAATACAGCAATGTCATTTTCATAATTTCCTTTCCTACTTAGGAAGTTTTCTCTTCCCTCTCAGTGAAATTTGCATCTTAATCTTTCTTCATTATAAGAGGTTCCAAAAACCCTTAAATCACAGTATTTCTGAAAACATGAAAGTTATGATTTGACTTTTCCATTGCCTGTTTATCCATTGGATTAGTGATTTTCATTAACCTCGGGAATTTAAGGAGGCAAAGCTCCTGACTGAGAATAGATCTTTATCGTGAAATCAAATTATCAGATGAAACCTTAATTAGGATTTGCACTGCTGATCAAAGGAACAGCCAAGGGATTATGTGGCAAAAGGAAACACAGAATCTACCCAGTGTGCCAATGGGTGGATTTTCTCCATGATGCTTTTTAGACTTATTAAAACAGAGTTTTGGATGTGTGACCCACGAATAAACCAGAAATGGAGCTGTTATTTTAAAGTGAACCTAGTAACTCATTATTTGGAAATCAATATAAACAAACATGAATGGTGTCTTAATAAAATACTTTAATATCTATAAACATATTTAACTTTATCTCATAGCATAATTTCTTCCTTTATTTTAGCCCACAAAATAATTCATTACAAATGAGTTATATGAAGGATGAAGCTAAGAAAGGTCAAGCAAGCCCGAAGTGTCACATAGACCAGGAACCGAAGAAGGGAACAAAACTCTGTTTTAGTTTTTCAAGGGGTAAGCATAAAGGAATAAATATCTGAAGGTAGGGCAGAGATACCAGTTTTGGGTCTTATATTAGCAGTGTCTGCCTGCCCACTGCAGCTTTGGACAAATGCTGGTACTGAACATATTCAAGCTACAGATTTAGTCTCTCTAAGGCCATGAGCCAGTGAGAACTATGGATATCATCAGACTCATCATGACCCTATGCATAGTGAGTTTGAAATTGTCCCGTGACCCTCAAGCTAGTGAGATCCCCCTGGGATTCATTTCATTTATTCAACTAATATTGGTTGATCATGTTAATGTGCCAAATGCTTTGAGAGGTGCTGGGAAAACAACGGGAGAAAGCACATTGTTCCTTCTCTTAATGAGTTTACAGTTCATCAAGGAGACAAAGATTTGAACAATTTAAATAAAATATGGTAAATGCCATGCTAAAGGTAAATATGACAAGGGGTGTAATCGGAATACTACAAAGGATACTTGTCGTATCGGAGGGGGGCAAACAGGAGTCAGAGAAGACTTTTAGGGACTTTAGCGTGTTTTACTGGAGCATAGAGGTTACAGATAAATGCTGCGGTAGGAAAGTGAGGATTAGAAAAGTTGACAGTGGCCAAGTGAGAAAGATTCTTGTATTTCAGAGTAAAGAAGGATGCCTTTGTTCATAGGGTAACAGGAAATGTGTGGAAGATTTTAAGCACAAGAATGACATGATCATGTGGACATATTATAGACACCTGTCTGAGTTCACTGTGGATCATGGCATAGAGATGAGCATGGCCAAAGGCAATCATCCAGTGTGGAGGCGTCAAAAGCCTGAGATCTGAGAGTAGGAGTGGGAATGGGAAAGTTTCAGGAGAGGTCAAGAAGGCAGAATTAGAAGATGTGGGAGTTGATTAGATGAAGACAAAGGGAAGTTAAAGAGATGGGGAAGTAAAAGATAACACTCAAGTTCCTTGCCTGAGTAAAGGGGTAAATGAATGTATTTTACAGAAATAGAGATTACATTACAAGTAGGCTTTCTAGAAGGTGGTATATGATAAGTGCAACTTTGTGAATATTTAGTGTGAAGGTGTCTGCAGAACATCCAAGTGGAGCTGTCCAACATGCAGTATTTATAGGAGTCTGGAACTCAGGAGACAGGGCTCAACTGTAGACGTTTAGGGGCCATTAACAGAGATGATGTGTGAAGACATAAGGATTGACAATTTCAACATGAAAAATGACAGAAGAAAGCTCAAGGGATGTTTGAAGGGGGAAAAAAAGCTCATCTCAGGAAAACGTATTGCATTTATCTTCATTCCCTCTATGTATTTATCTTCTGTCCTAACTCCTCCTTCCAATTCCAGTTTCCTGTGGGAATAGTAACCTTTCTTCAAATCCACTTGGTTGGTGCCCAGAATGTCTATGAGACCTTATTTAGCAAGACTTCTTCTAGAGAAGACTAAATACTGTTTCTTTACCACAACTGGAGCCCTACTGCAATCCAGTATGTTCTCCTGGGATGAAGCTTCTTTCAAGCTCTTCCCAGAAACTCCTAGTGTTCAGTCCTTTCCATGTGTCAGATCAGACTCATTGCATATGAATATCATTTCAGATTTGACTAAAGACTGATGTGTCCCCTTGGCCTTCTGTACATCTCCTTTTGATATTAAGCATATTTGAACTCCGTAGTTACACAGATCTGGGTAGAAAATTTGACTCTACCACATAATAACTTTGTAACACTTGGCAACTTACTCTTGCTGAGCCTCCTTTTTATATCTGTAGAATGGCTTAATAATTCCTACTTGCTGGAACTATTTTTAAGATTGAATGAGAACACATGCATAAAGTTACTGGCACTTCTCAATAAATTAATACATTTTACTTCTTTTTATATTTTCCCTAGCTTGATTGTAAGTAATATGAGAGCAGTATGATGTAGTGGAAATAATAAGTGCATGTAGTAAATGCTTAAATATTTATATTTTTTGAGTCCTAAAATGGTTTTCAAATTACTTCACTTCTGTGTGAGTGACTTATGTATGCCAGTTCTCCTTTTTGAGCTTCAGTTCTCTCATTTGTAAAATGAGGATAATAATACCTGTGTTAGTTAATTCAGTTGTCATGAACCTCAAAGATAATGCATGTGACAGCACTTTGAAAACTAGAATGTTTTTTTCTTAAATGTAATATAGTCTCCCTATCATTAGACTTTGCTCATAGGTGTAAACTTTTCTTTTTTAAATTTTTTATTTTAAAGATGTGGGGTACAATGCAGGGTTAGTTATACAAGTATTCATTATACAGGTACCCTTGTTAATGAGGTGTGTCCCTCCCCACTGCAGTTTCCCACTACTACAATCCCACCCCATCTCCCCTGGCAGTTTCTACTACTGCCAATCTCTTTCTTACAGTATTACAATGATTGTTCAAGGTCCGCTTATGAATTATAGCATGTGATACTCAGTTCTTTGTTTCTGTGATAGATCACTCAGTTTTATAGACTCTAAGTCCACCCAAGTTGCTACAAAGTTCATAATTTTGTCCTTCTTTATGGCTGCATAATATTCCACTGTGTTTATGTACCAAATTTTTTATCCAGTCCTCTTTCAATGGACAGCATGGTTGGTTCCATGTTTTTGCTATTGTGAATAATGCTGCAGTAAAAGTGTGTGAAGGTATACTTTCCATAGAGTGATTTGAGTTTCTCCAGGTATATTCTCAGTAGGGGGATTGCAGTGTCATATGGGAGGTTAATTTTTAGATCTTTTAGGAATCACCACAGTTTTTCACAGAGGCTGTACTAGTTTACACTCCCACCAGCAGTGTAAAAGTCTTCCCTTTTCCCCTCATCCTCTCCAGCGTCTGTTGTTTTTTGAGTTATTGATAATGGCCATCCTGACTGGAACTAGGTGGTATCTCAGTGTGGTTTTAATTTGCATTTCTTTGATGACTAGTGAAGCAGAGCATTTTTTCATGTGTCTGTTGGCTGCTCATATGTTTCCTTTTGAGAAGTGCCTATTCATATATTTTGCCCACTTTGTAATGGAACTGGGGTTTTTTTTGTTTTTGTTTTTTCTTTTCAGCATGTTTGAGTTTCTTGTAGATCCTAGATGCTAGGCCTTTGTCAGATAAATAGTTGGCAAATATTTTTCCCAGTCTGTGGGCTGTCTCCCCACATTCTTGATGGTTTCTTTGGCTTGCATAAGCTTGTCAGTTTAACGAGGTCCTGCTGTCTATCTTATCTCTTATAGCATGGGCATTTGGGGTTTTGATCTGGAATTGGTTGCCTGTTCCAATTTCCATAGGTGCCCCCTGCATCTTCTAAGATTCTTATAGTTTGAGGTTTTACATTCATGTCTTTGATCCATTTAGAGTTGATTTTTGTGTATGGTGATAGGCAGGGGTCTTGTTTGAATCTTCTGCATGTGGTCAGCCAGTTTTCCCAGCACTGTTTACTGAATAGGTTGTCCACTCCCCAGTGGTTGGTGGTGGAGGTTTTGTTGAAGATGAGTTGGTTGAGATTTAAGTTTTGCTTCTGGAATCTCTATCCTGTTCCATTTGTCTACATGCCTATTCTTGTACCAACATAGGCTGAGTAGTAAACTTTTCTTTTTGATATCAGTATATGGACACATTAGACATTCCAAACTTGAAACCAGAAAAAAAATTTTTTATTGCAATTTAATTATTTGAACTGTCTAGGAGATGTTCCATTTACAAAGACATCTTAGAAGATTAAAATTTTTATTGCTATGTGTTTTCATTAATCTACCAACATTTATTGATCAATTACCCAGTTAAAGGCACTGTTCTTGGCCCTAGTGTATAGAGGGGAAATATTCAACATCTGACTTTCAGAAGTTTGCAGTCTTGAATAAAGATAGTCAAATAAATAATCATGGTGATTATCATCTATAGAGTGATAAGATTTGTGGCCTTAGTAGATGTGTACTTGACCGACTTGACTAGGCTGAGATGACCAGGGAAGTCTTATTAGAAAAAGTAATAGCATGTTGGATTTTGAAGGATGATCAGGAGGGGTTATCCAGGTGAACATTTATGAGTGGAAGGGGAGGTTCTGAAGATATTCCAGGCACAAGGAGTGGCAATGACCAAGGTAAAGGTATTGACACGTTTAGAAATTACCAGGATTTCAATACAATTGGCTTGTATTTGTTTGAGGATGGAAAGTGGTGAGAGAAGGGGGGTTAAAAAAAAGCAAGATAGGTCCAGAGACTGAAAAATAGGTAGGAAAGAGCCATATCTGGAAGACTTGCTATTGAAATATTTGAGTACTAGATTCTACATGATAGGAATGAAATTTACCTTGGATAACTTTTGGAGAAGAGTAACACTAGGGGTAGAAAGAACAGTGGGGGAGGGATGATTATTGCAATGACCCAGGTGAGAAGTAATGAGACCCTATCATAAAGCAATGACAGTGGGAAAGGAGAGGCTGCACAGAGTCAAGCTTTATTAGAGGAGAAAATTTGACCACTGATTGAATGTGGCAAGTGAGAGAGAGGAAAAAATTAGGATTATATTCCAATTTTCTGACTTGTACAAGTGAAGGAGGATGCTAGGTTATTCAAAAAACTAGAGATTAAAAATAAAAAATCAAAACTACTGAGCAAGAGAAGAAGAAAAGCATGAAATATGTTAGCTTCACAGGTCTAGAGTTTGTAACTAGCTAAGTCCAGAGGACCGTCATTATCTTTGTTAGGCAACTACAGAGATAGAATGTGTTTATATCTCTTAGATACACTAGTATCCCTCTACTCTCAACACATGACTACCTCTTTGGTTAGCTATAGGGAATCTAAAATTCCTCTTAAATATACTTGATAAAAATATAGGAAAATCCCCTGAAAACATATTAATTCAAGTTAATTGTTTGGTATTTCAAATTTTAGTAAAGGAAGGAAACTCTTGAGACTCTGAAAAAACATTTGAGACTCTGGGCATGGTGGCTCTTGCCCATAATTCCAGTGCTTTGGGAGGCCAAAAAGTGAGGATCACTTAAGGCCAGGAGTTCTAGACCAACCTGGGCAGCATAACAAGATGAAGCCTTTACAAATAATAAAAATAATTTTCAAAAAATTTATTTAACTAGGTGTGATGACTCCTGCCTGTAATTCAACTACTCAGGAAGTTGATCGCTTGAGCCCAGGAGTTCTGCAGTAAGCCATGATTGTGCCACTGCACTTCAGCCTGGGCAACAGAGTGAGACCCTGTGACCTTGTCTCAAAAAATAAAAATAAGGAAACAGAAAATGAATGACAATTATTAACCATAAAAAAACATATGAATAAGACATTTATTCTAACTCTATTAGAATTGTCTTCCCTCTTCTATTAAAATCTTTCAGATATTAGCCATAGAAACATTATTTAGTTCTTTCATGTTGTTGTTGTTCTTTGAGAGGTCTTAGCAAAGCCAAAACTGTTATTAAAACTGTTATTCTGAGATAATTGAGTAGTAGTAATACCACTACTAATAATAATCACTTAATATCATTTAATATCAAATGTCCAAGTGCTGTAAATACATGAATTCATTTAATAATGACCAGGGCAGTGACTCACACCTATAATCCCAGCACTTTGGGAGGCTGAAGTGAGAGAATTGCCTGAGCCCACAGGTTTGAGACCAACCTGGGCAACGTGGCAAGACCTCATCTCTACAATTAAAAAAAAAATCGTATTGTTTAGGGCAAACTCCTCGGGTCCCCTTCCACTGTGGGAGTTTTTCTGTCTTCTCAATAAATCTTGTTTTCTCAAAAAAAAAATCTTTCAGATATTAGACATAGAAATATTATTTAATTCTTTCATGTTGTTGTTCTTTGAGAGGTCTCAAGCAATGCCAACCAAGTTTTCTTAAAACTGTTATTCTGAAATAATTGAGTAGTAGTGTTACTACTACTAACAATAATCACTTAATATCATTTAATATATGCTGTTTCAAGTGTGTAAATACATAAATTCACTTAATAATCACATTAGTTTGACATTTATGTCCTTAACGACAAAGGTTATTGGCACTATCTCTATTTTACACATAAAGAAGCTAAGGCATGGAAAAGCTAAATGTCATACAGAGAGTAAGTGGAATAACCAGAATACAAAACCAGGCTATCCAAGACTAAATAGTCTGCATTTAACCACCACACAAGGGACTTTGTGATATTGGGTATAGCTGGCAGCTCTGAGACATGACTCTTGCCTGTCATAGGGTCGGGATCCAAATTTCCTAATATTTCTCATATTCATAGATGTGTATATAATATATTAAAAATAAAAAGGAAAAATTGTTATTAGCCATGAATATAGAGAATAAAATTATACATCACTCAAGCCTGAGTTCATATATCAACTTGCCTTTGGCTCCAACTGACTAGGTTTGAACACTTATGAGTTTAGTGACCGTGGGCAAGTTAATCTCCCTGAGACTCATTTACTGATATACAAAATAAATAGATATGATGTTCCAGACAGGAATACGGTGAGGATTCAATGAGAGAATGTACCTGAAATACTCAGTCTATATATCTGTTTTACTTACTGTGTGTTCTCACTGTTGTCAGTGCTATACATATATAAACTCATTTAATGCTCCCAAAAAGCTTATGAGATAAGCACTATTTTTATCATCATCCCCATTTTACAGGTGAAGACATTGAGGTGCAAGGAGATTAAATAACTTGCCCAAAGTCATACGTGCAGTAAGGGCAGCTCAGGCTGCTCTAGCTTTCCAGTCCTTGCTTTCCACCGCCATGCTGCCTGTTCATGCTAAGCACATAACACAGGTACACTAAGACTATTACAACTTTCCTGCCTACCTGAGTTCTGCACTTTTTTGTGTGTGTAAAGCAATTTCATTTGCCTTTTCTGATATGATAGGAATAGCCCCTGAAACTCTGTAGATAACAACTTAATTAGAAAAAAAAATCAGTGAAATATAAGAATAAAAGACTTTAAAAGCCAGCTATGAAAGAAAGAGCAAGCCGGGCTTGGTGGCTCAGCCTGTAATCCCGCGCCTTTGGGAGGCTGAGGTGAGTGGATTGCCTGAACCCGTGGGTTCGAGACCCGCCTGGGCAACTTGGCGAGACCTCATCTCCACAGTAAATAAAAAAATTAGCTGGGTGTGGTAGCGCGTGCCTGTAATTCCAGCTACTTGGAAGGCTGAAGCGGAAGGATCACCGGAGCCCAGCAGGTCGAGGCTGCAGTGACCGAGAGCGGCCACTGCACTCCAGTCTGGGTGACGAGTAAGACTCCAACTCAAAAAAAAAAAGAAAGAAAGAAAGAGCAGATCTTCCCTCCCTCAGCCGTCGATTGGAACCTAGCCATTCACCCAAACAGGTACACTGTTTGTCTTCAAGATTGAGCTAGATACGGTGACTCATTCTGCTACTGACAGTAGGCAGTTGTTGTTTCATAGAGCCATTAACCCTAAATAAACCTGTTACACTATACGTATATATATATATGTGTGTGTGTAACAGGTTTATATATATATATATATACACACACACATAATGTTAGTATCTAGTTCATGCAATAAAACTCTATAAGAAAAAGAGTCAGCTTTTGTTTTTGGTGTCGGGGGGGTGGACAGTATATTCATGTAAAACTGCTTAAGTATAAGGTCTGACCACTTTCTCATCATGTGATCTTAGACTAATCAAACACTTTAACTCATTCTCTCTCTCTCTTTTCCCCTCTCCCAGTTTTTTCACTTCCAGTGGCCACTGCATAGAGGAGAAAGAATACTCTTAAATTCCTAAAACCAGGTCTGTTCTAAAGTTAGCATTCAGTATATGGTAGCTATTATCATTATTATTTCAAAAAGCCACTAAACTTTCTTAGAAAAATTCAATTCTTAAGACTTATTTTCCCATCCATATTTATCATTGATCTTTCCATTTGAAAGTCAATGATCATATTCCATTTTTAAGTCTAAAAAATTATAAGCTCTCAGAAGATTCAAACAATATTATCATTCAATATGAGTTCGAGCGGCCTTTCTTTCTACTTTGCTGACATTTTGGGTTGAATTTATTTCATTACAGCTGCACATCTTTCCTTTCACAGCAGTTATCTATGCAATTGAGAATTATGGACCACACAAATCAGGTCAATGAAAAGTTCTAATTGTGCTCTGCTATCTTCCTTATACACCTTTCCTTAAAATTCAGTAACTCTAGATGTAATCTGAAGCCACCAGCTCAGAGCTGCTGGTTGACTCTGGCCCATCAAACGCCCCAGCCTCTCTTTCACTATTTAAATGGTTTAAGGGGCAAGATTTTCTAGAACGTCTTTTGTCTCTAAAACAAAGTTTTAGCACTTTCCTAAATAAAAGCCCATAGTGCATTATTTAGAATTTATTTCAGGCAAATAAAATGTTTAAATTCACGGACTGAAAATGATCTTCACACATAAAATGAAATCTGATCAGTTTACAGCCTGACATGAACAGAACTCCCAAATTAGGCACTTCCAAATTCAGCACAGCAAACACTGCCAGCCACCAAAAGAAATGGAGAAATCAAAGCCCCTCTAAAACTTCCTTCTATGAACTATAAAAGATTCAGCAGAGTAGAGGTCAAAGAATATGAAGGGGGGAAAGGTATAAAAGAAAAGCAAGACAGCTGATTTTTTTCTTTTTTTTTTTGGTATGAAGGGATAGAACCTAATTATTCTTTTATGCAGAAAATCCCTTTGGCTGTACACATGAATAAGAGCACTCAAGGCAGCAACATTTTTCTTATAATTAGAAGAAATTATGATGTCTCTCTTGAAAGGCAGAATTTTCTTTATCATGAAAAACAGTGTTCTTTATCATTCTTACTTTTTATTAGAGCCTTCAAAATGAGGTTTTCTTGAACCTCTTGAAATAAATCTATTCCGCTTTGAACTGCCGGAACTAACTATTAAAATATGGCCTGATACATCCTGAGAAATGACCACACGCTCACTTGCCTGGGATAATAATGACTGTTAGTGAATTATAAAGAACCCCGCATTCCTTTATCCTGCAACCTGAACTGTCCTGAGATGGACGTGTCTCATCTTCACATTCAGTTATTTAGTTTTTCAACAAGCGCTTTATAAAGTGACACAATGTGTGAAGCATTGGGCAAGGAGTGATTTTGCTGTGGCTGCTATGGAAATTAAGCTAAACAAAATACCATGCATAATTATGATGAAAATCAAACAGAGGGAATTTTTTCTAAGATGAAATTTGGAAGGTTAACTCTTCACGGGGCACAGATTGCACAGCTCTGAGTTGTTATTGGCAACTAATGGAAACAGTGACACCAGGGATGCAAAATCACAGCGCAGTAGCTGCTCTGCTTGCTGGTCCTCACTGAGTTCTGGGAGAAGAGCTTCCTTCTAGTGTGCTTCCATAGAAACTGGCTTAGAGTTTGTGTTTTAGCACCTGGGGTTCACTTCCCATGAACACTCTTAATGCACATAGGTCTCTGTGGGGGTACCCTTCTCTCACCTGTCCTTCTTTTAATGTTTCCTTGATTATTATTTTTTTTCTAACTACCTTTCATTTCTGTTTCTCACAACCCTGAAGCACCTTCAGAAGGTTTGGAAGAGGAGAATAAATTGAAAACTGCTCCGAGAAATAAATATGCCACCCTAAATGTCCATAAGACTGTGTTTATCCCCAGCATCTTAATATTTACATTAAATAGTATTTGCCCATAATTATCAGTCTGTCTCCTTCTATTAGATGGTAAGCTTCTGAAGAAAAAGGTTAGATTCCATGTATTCCTGTGCCTTTAGCCATCTAGCCACTATAGTGAGCGCTTTAAAAATGAAGAACTAATGTCTTCTCTGTCCCACCTTATATGTCCTACATCGATTGTATTCAACTTGTTTTTTTATTTTTATTTTATTTATTTATTTATTTATTTTTTGAGTTGGAATCTCACTCTGTCACCCAGACTGGAGTGCAGTCGCTGCTCCCGGCCACTGCAGCCTCGACCCGCTGGGCTCCGGCGATCCTTCCACCTCAGCCTTCCAAGTAGCTGGAACTACAGGAGAGCGCTACCACGCCCAGCTAACTTTTTTGATTTATTGTAGAGATGAGATCTCACCAAGTTGCCCAGGCAGGTCTCGAACCTGCCGACTCAGGCAATATACTCACCTCGGCCTCCCAAAGTGCTGGGATTACAGGCTGAACCACCGGGCCCGGCCTCAACTTGTTTTTTTAAAGAACTTTAGCTATATATAAAACTCTGTGCTGCTTACTCCAGAAAAACAAAAACAAAGATGACCAAAACAAAGTTTCTGTCTTCAGGAATGTCAGAAGAGAAAAAAATAAAATAAATGCAAACTAATTGTCATAAAAACAAAAGTTTAGGATTTAAAGGTAGCAGTAAACACACAGATTAGAACACAGGCATCACAAGCATAAAAATTATACCATGAGTCACTCTCCACTTCCCTGTCTTTGTAGTTAAAGACAAACATGTAGAAGACAACATTTTCTATCAACATCAAAAAGGTGAAATGTCTCCCCATGACTGCACCACAGGCCCATGAGCATGGACTGTGTGTGATGAGAAATTTGGGGAGCTCAAAGCAAGAGATGAACATTTAGCTGAAGGGCAAGAACAGCATTCTTGGGGGAGATATTATTTAAGATGGGCCTATAATGAAGGGTAGAATGTTACCAAGAAAAGACAGGAGCATAACACCACATGGGGGAGAGGAGAACAACTACCACCACCAAAGTATAGAGAGAAAAATGTAGCAAAGACTTGGTATGTCGAATTGTTAGTTTGGTCAAGAAATTGGAATAGATTTATTGATGGGGCATCAGTAAGGCCAGGGTTTCAGAGGCTAAACCACCCTTGAACCTCAAGAAACAAACATTCTGCCTACATTTACTATGGAAGCACCCATAGGAGAGCAACTGAAATGGTTAAAGACTCTGATGGGTCAATTGTCTCATGTCTGACATTCGTACTAAACTGGTAAATTTAGATTGTATGCTAAAGGCTCAATAATTATTCACTGACAGACGGTTGAGCCTCATAAAATATTCTGTACTTCAGCTATGAATGAGGGATAATAAATACATATCTATGTTTGAAATGTGTACATTACTCACAGAAGCAGAGTTTTTTGACTCCCAACAACCATATAAGGCAGGAAAAAAGTTTAATATTTTTTCCTAAATAGCTTTTAGTATAAGGATATTTAGAAACATATTATTGTATAATTAAGAAAACCTGCATCCTTTAAGAATACGTAGTATGTTGCCATACCTGTTAACTACCTGTACTCTATTATAATGCATAAATTTATTCAAAACATGCACATTGATCACCAAATATGAGTCAAGTTTTAAACAAGGTTGAGATGATTATGCAGATGACTGAAACAGTATTTCTGCTCCTAAAGATTCACAGACAAGGTGCACGAAAAAAAATTAACAGTAAGAGAGGCAAGCCTCTAAGGAGTCATTGATTCCTTCCCTAAATACTGCCACAAATAGCATTGAAACCAAGTAATCATTTAATTTTGATAATCATAGGGTCTGACAGAGCAAATTTTTTACATTAATTATATATTTAGCCATTTAATATTTTATTAAAACATTTATTGATTTTTTATAATAAGAAAATTATAATATTTGGACCTAAAATAAAGACACACAATTCAGTTTAAAATAGTTTTTAAAAATTAAATTAAAAATTTAAAAATTCAACTAAAAAAATCAATTAAAAATTCAATTTAAAACAATCAAGATAAATATGTGAAGATACAAAGCCAGTTTCTTGTGTCTCGGTAAATGTCATAGTTGGACATAAGCATATTATTGCTAGATTGTAGAAATAATTAGGAAAAAAAGCCCAATTTATATTTTGCTTATTTTACAACAATTTGAAATGAATCCAGCCTGTTATTGATTTGATCTGGGTCTGAAGATTTAAAGAAAGTCACTCTGGTTGACTGTATCCTCATGACAGCCAAGAATGGAAATATCTCTAGAATCACTAAAAGACCATTTTAATAGCCTGACTTCTTTATGTAGCCATACATGTAAACCACATATGTGCTCAATTTCTTTAATTTCTTTTTTTTTTTTTCAAAATGCCTGTTAAGTTAGACACAGAATGTATTCTATTTAGCCCACTGGGTAAGTTTTTTGAGTCATAATTTCAGTGCAGATGAGACACTGGTTTGAGAATGCCATGGTTTCTTGTTATCAATTTCACATCCACATCTTTGAGATTTCAACAAAGGGTCTTTATAGTTTGCCCTTTTGGACGAATGACTGGATCATAAGGAGTTAACATAGTTTAAGACTTGAAAGAGAAAAATGTTCCTAGCAAAAAAGGCTTACAGCTAAATAATGAGTGCCAAGGTTGAGGCTGCTCTTTCTTGCTTTAGTGCTGGAGCTGCATTATTCACAACTGCCAATCAGCTAATCTGAAAAGAATTTGTTCTTTACTGCAGTTCTTCTTTATTGCTCCCACCCCACTGGTCTGGTGTACATTGCCTCCAGCTAGGAGGGTTTAGAAATAGTTCCTAACAGACAACAAATGCTGACTGTGAATCGAAGGACAGTGGACACTGTGGAGAGAAAGGGCTTCTGCTCACCCCCATTTCCTTTTCGCATTTAGCCTTTGCTACTGCGGTACTGAAAAACTCAGGCTATTGCAAAAGGAGAAATTGCCTGTCAATTTCTGAAAATTCAACACCAAGCAGTGACTGAAGATTCAGAGTGCAGGACTGATCACAGCTCCCTGAGATGTGGTAAAAAGAAAGAAAAAAAAAACTTTCTAACTACAGAAAATGAATTTTAACAAATGAGACTGTGGCCACTGCTGTTGAACTCAAGCCTTGTTGCGTGTCAAGTGAAAGAATTAGACATCATAATTTACAGTTGAAAACAAAAAACCCTACAGATGAAGCAGAGATCCGTGTTCTGCAATTATCCTTACATTGGCATCTCGAGTCTCCTTTTACAAATGCTGGCTATGTTATTACGCTAAATGTGTGTGTGTGTGAGTGCACACACACGCACATACATGAGCAACGTTAGTAGACCTAAAAATAGATATATGTATAAATAATTGGACATGTATCTTTTAACCAAGCAAGAAGTAGTATCTTAGAAAATTTGATTAATGCCCCAGGGTACTTTTTTTTCCCTTGGTATATTCATGAAGCACCAGTTAAGAATGTTGGAATTTATGTAAGTCTACTGGGGAGTAATTATCACTCAATGCATTAGCAGTAAAATATCAGAGATTGTTGCCAGCTTTTCTCACTTCCAAAGCAAAACTACACATTCTCCCAGATTGAGTCAAATAGTCTTTGTTAATTTCTTGCACTAATTTACCAAGTAGCAATGCAAGGGCGACACTGGCTTCTGCTGCAAATATTTCCATTCTGTGGAAAATAAGGACATATGAGGCTCTTCATTCTAAACCAGAAATTCCTGCTTGCTACAAGCAGGTCATGGGCCCTGGGAATGTCTAGCTGGCAGGCTCACAGGTAGGTACAGGTGGTGTAAATTGGGCCTGAGCTGGTTTGCATTTGCTGTTGTTATCAGTTCTGGAGCTGAAACGCATGGATCTGTTCAGGTCATGGGGCAGCCTGAAGTGGATGGTCAGTATGGTTAATCATACGTGTACTGATTTCTAATCCCACACCAACACAATTAGACACCAGGGCTTCTTTGTAAGCCCCAGCATTGCTTTCAGCCACCGGGGAAAGGTGTGTACCTCATCTCTCAACAGTGACCCCTAAGCTGCCAACCCAACTTCTCTCTTCACTGTTTTCCTGCCACACTCACCAGGGTCTCACTCCTTCTCTTGCCTCAAATCCATCGGTCGGCTTTCTGTCATTTCATGCCATATCATTTCACTCTCCAAGGCTGACTGGGAGTCATCAAGTGGTCAGTGGCAGTGCAGACCCCGGCCATGGCACAAAGAGTCAGATGCAACACAGCCTGGAGTCAACCAAACCACACAGCAGCTTTCAAGAATGGGGCCACAGCCAATACAGCAACAACATCCACTTGTCCTAACAAGAAACAATACTAGAACAATTTAACAGACTCAGTGGCCCCTAAAACAGTGACATCATTTTATTATTTGGTCAGAGACAGTTCATTTGCTTAAGACAGATCACTGAGAATCTAATAAATGAATCATTTTATTTTGAAAGAATGTATTGCCCCTGCCACCATGATGATGCATACGTAATACCATTTAGACGTGCTTTTGTTAGAAATGAACTGTATCCATGTGACGTAGGTGCACAAGTATATATGTGAGTCTATAAATACTATACCTAGAAAGGTAGAGAGTGAGAAGAGAAGGGAAGGAGGGGGGGAGAGAAAGAGAGAGAGAGAAAGAGAGAGACTGTACCAAAAAAAAAAAATTCAAAGGACTCACTGCAATGCAGTTTTACATACAGGCCTGTAGGAGCAACCGGAATGTTATTAGACCATAAAAGCACATCAGGCTGATTTATGGTTTCTGATCAAGGTTTCTGTGAAAATTACTCTGCATCACCGGCTCAAGGTGACTGCTACCATTAATGTGTGGAAAATAAATGAGATGGGGAGGCTGATAGCAGAGGAAGGGAAGGAAGCGCTGAGGCAGTTTATACAGCACAGGTTCCCCATTTTGTTTTACAGTGCAGAGAAGCCTGTCATCAAAATGATTGCTGTGGGGCAGGAAAGGCAATTCTTGGTAATTAGATCTTATGGCATGTAGCTGGTGCTTTCTTATATCGAATGTATCAGGATATTAGGACAAATGCCTGCTTTCTGCATACCATCTTTTCCGTTTTCTGCTCATGTTCTGACATGGTAGTCTAAATTTAGGGGGAAACATTGTAATATTGTTTTCCTGATTCTATTTCATTTAAATAGCATTCACTCCCCCCTCAACTGTTCCCTGACTGTTTTCTTCTAACAGTGCTCACCTCTCCCAAATAAATAATCTTCCAAATTTGAGACTTTCCAAGAGAACTGATAACTAGAAATATTTTACATACTATCTGATTGCCACAATAGAGTTCCCCTGGCCTTTCCATCTCTGTCCTGTTTATAATTCATCACCAAAGCATTTCATAGATGGAATGCCGGGCTGCTTGTTTAGATGTAAACAAATACCATATATCACAAGACTTTCATACGAGATAGTTGCTGTGAAAGGAATAAAAGCTGTTTGCCTAAAAGATGCCCTTCTCCTCCTCCTTTTGATTATACAGTAGTCCTCTCTTATTCACGGGGGATTACTTCCAAGACCCCCAATCGGTTCCTGAAACCACAGATAGTACTGAACCCTATATACACCATGCTTTTTTCTATACTTACATACCAATGATAAAGTTTAATTTACAAGAGAGGCACAATAAGTGCATAACAACAAGTAATAATGAAATAGAACAATATGACAATATACTGTTATAAAAATTATGTGCATGTGGCCTCTCTCAAAATATCTTATTGTGCTGTATTAAACTATCTTTGACCATGATTGACTTCAGGTAACTGAAACAACAGATAAGTGGGGGCGAGGGGATATGTATTGCATATCATTGTATTCATTTAGCGTCAGGTATTATAATCCGTTGCTGTATTTTGACTCTATATACAGGTAAAGAGGCCCGAATTTTGGAATTCTTGAGGAGAAACTGAGTAGATTAAAACATTTTTGAATTGTTTTGCTTCATCCCTGTCCCTCTTCTTATCACTTACCCTTAAGTGCTCTGTATCATATTTCACAACTGGATCATGTCAGTGTCTGCTCTCACAGTTGGCTGCTACTATGGGGTTGGCCATTAAGAAATATAGTTTCAGCCGGGCTCAGTGGCTCAGCCTGTAATCCCGCGCCTTTGGGAGGCTGAGGTGAGTGGATTGCCTGAGCCCGGGTTTGAGACCCGCCTGGGCAGTGAAACCTTATCTCTACAATAAATAAAAAAATCAGCCGGGTGTGGTAGCGCATGCCTGTAATTCCGACTACTTGGAAGGCTGAAGCAGAAGATCGCCGGAGCCCAGCAGGTTGAGGCTGCGGTGGCCAGGAGCGGCTACTACACTCCAGTCTGGGCGACAGAGTGAGACTCCAACTCAAAAAAAAGAAATATAGTTTCAGGGAAACACACAGGAGAATATTCAGCCCATCTAGTCAAAAATAAATAGACACTGTTCTGTGTTTTTCTCACCATATATTTTAAAATAAGTTTTTGTTTAGTGACATACCCCACTCTAACTTACTATATTGTAGTAAGGCTAGAGGGAGATTTCACTCCCACACACACACAAACACACATAAACACACAACCAGGAATAGAAATCAGAACAAACACTCAACATTGGTGCTTCTTACACATATTGTCAAAGATTCCAAACATGGTCACTACCCTACTCCTAAAATACAAACTACAAGAATATTTCATTGAGGTAAGAGAGTCTAATATCTACACAATATTATAAATTCTTCATAAAAACTTTCATTCACATGATCTCCGAAGATCTTCACAACAGTGTCAAGAAATCACTGAGATAATTGTTACAATTTTGGAAATGCAAGCTCAGAGAAGCTATGCGTTTTGCCTAGTATTATTTTGCCCACAATAGTGAAGCCAGCTTTTATATTCCTTACCTTTATCCAGGTAGGATGCTAGACTTAATAAAATCACTTACTTGGTAGGAAATAGGTTTTATATTGACTCTGCTCTTTTATAGTGACTCTGCTATGAACAACAGGCAAGACACCAGGTAAGGCCTCTAACCTCTTTGGTTTTATTGGTTTACTCAACTTTATACAGACTAGAAATTACTATAGCATCTTCAAGCACTATTTTTTTTATTTCAAAATCTTCCCCGTGAATCATACTATTCAGGGATGAATAGTTAGTCAGTGCCAACAGCCTGGAAACAAAGAAAGGGACTACCTTCTCCAGTTATTGCTTCTCCCTTCTCCACCACACACACACACACACACACACACACACACACACCAAATTTTGTTTAAAATAGATTTCAAAATGGGAGAGAAACCAGAAATCTTAAGAGTGTACAGGCATCCTCAAATGCTTGTTTCATTTTAAGATTAAAGTTTAGATCTGAAATTAACAAATTCCACATCTAGAAATGAGAACACCTTGAGGTTCCAGAAGGAAGTATGTCAAAGTAGGACATCATTAGAGACATTGCAAAATTGCTATTGCTTGGTGGCTATGACACAAGTTGAGTGGATCTAATATATCTTTCCTCAGTAGGGATATACCTCCACTTTTGCAGTATCATTTAATTTGGCAGAAGCTACACTTTAAATAAATAAGTAAATAAATAAATAAATAAGTAAACAAAGCAAGCTATCGTTTGCTAATCTTTTATTTTAAGCTTCAAATGGATTATTTAGTTGTTCTTCAGGAAGATCAACTAAATTGACCCTGAATTTTGTAAATTCAAAATATAATGGTTTAGTATTTGTAATTCAACTTCTCATAAGAATATGTGAAAGTTAGAAGAAAATATAATAATACTTTCTTCCTTTAAAGAAACAATCTTTTAATGAGAAATGAGTCACTGACATCATAGATCTTCCCCACCTACCAAAATTAAACCTAATTTAGGAATTTGTCCCACTAGTGGTCATAATATAATTTACTGGATATCTATGGTTTTGGCTATGAGACTTGATTGCACTAGGCTTGAAGAATTTTGAGTTTCAGGTGTGGAAATGTCTCTTCTTCAATTCTGTCTTCCCTCGACACCTCCAACTCCCTGTTTTCCTCCCTTCCTCCTGGAAGATGAAATATTTAAAGACCACGAGGAAGTCAGAAATATTATTGAGGAAAAGGACTGTAACTTTCAGTGATAGAAAATATCTGGGAGTCAGAGTATGAACATCATAACTGACAAGGTGAAGGAAGACAGATAGTGCCACGCAAGCATCCAGGCAGTTTCAGATAGTCATCTTTGCCCAGTGACCAGCTGCTCTGAAGTCAACCAATTACCCTCAGGATTGTTCTGGATGGATTAGAATCAATTGCTTTTGCTAATAACAGTGAACACTGCATATCTGACTTCCCACAAAAGGCTCTGTCTTAGTCAGCTCAGGTTGCTATAGCAAATTACCATAGATCAGGTTGCTTATAAACAGCAGAAATTTATGTCTCACAGTTTCTGGAGGCTGAAAGTCTGATATCAGGATGCCAGCATGATAGGGTTCCGGTGAAGGCTCTTCCTGGGTTGCAGACTAGCCAACTTATCATATCCTCACATAACAGAAAAAGTACAAGGTAGTTATTTTGCCTTCTATAAGGACATTACTCCCATTTGTGAAGTCACCACTCTGCTGACTTAATTATCTCTCAAAGGTCTCACCTCCAAATACCATCACATTGGGGATTAGATTTTAACAATGAATTTGGGAGGTAAACAAATGTTTAGTCCATAACAGGCACTAAAATTTACCAATGGCTGAGAGAACCACACAAAAGGCCATGCAGCATAGATGTGTGCATTTTAGAGGAACAAATGAGTCAGAGAAGGAATAACAAAATATGAGGGCCACCTTTCTTTCCAACAAAACTTCAGCTGTCTACTCTCTTTTGCCCCCAGGTAGCAAGCAGTATAGCTAAACTGCTTAAATCTTCATAATGTACAAAACGGATGTTATCTCCTTCTGTAGAAATCCTGCCTATTCTTTCAGATAACTGACCAGAAATAAAATGCACTCTTTCTCTCCTGTCCCTAAGGAAACACATCATAGTTGGCATGTTTAAATGTAGGGCAATAGATGGAAACAATTTGTCTCTTGTATCCCGAATCCCCAGGCCTGTACATTTCTTCAGAGAATCAGTTCTTACAAAATGGTTTGTATTTTGTCAGTTTTGCAGTAAAAAATACCTAGCAATTTTTTTAAGTACTGTAATTTTGAAAATTTCCATTTATTTCACAAGACATCATCTAATGGTCAATCAGACAAAAGAAGCAAAAAAAAAAAAACGACAAATCTCTTCAACAAGCAGATCACAATCTTTTCAAACTACGTGATAAACACAGCTTAGCACAAGCAAAGAACCTTTTGTTCCTTGCTTAGTAAACCTTTCTAGAAAACTTTTCTAACTATTCAGTCATCATGTGTGCAAGAATACCCATCTCAAATGCACCCTCTTCCACAGAGTTATGAAGACATGATACCACCGTTTTGAGACAACCTATTGTGGCAGATTATAAATGCTCAAAATTGCTTTGATAGAAAATTTAACTTCCCTTTCTTTGTTGCAGGAGTTTAAGTTTAAAGTTAAGTATTCCTTGTCTTTAAGGAGAAGGAAATATATTTTGGGTTGATTGACTTTGGTTACAAAAGTTTAACAAGATATGTTGCAAAAGAACTTGAAGAATGGTGAGTATTATGGAGAAGGCAAAAGAGATGGCATCTGGGTACTTACTACATATCTTGGACAAAAGCAGAGAGGAGATGAGCTTCCATTCCATCCTACAGGAAATTCTACATGGCTCAAACAAGGAGTAGAGAGAGGGAAAGCTGTTGTGGGCAGCATTGACTGACGCAAAGAATTGATTCCTGCCTGTTTCATAGCATGACATGTAGAAAGCATTGTGGCTCCTTGAAAGACACTGTCTGATCCTCCAGAAGCTATCTGGGAGCTAGACCAACACAGTAGATCATCCAGCCCCTATGCACACCCAGGTATCAGGCTGGTTGTTGTTTCTATTATTTCTGGAGAGGATTTCCCTTTACTTCCTACACAACAATTTTCCCAGAGATGATCCAGCCAAAGTCATGTTTATCCAGATCCAATAATATGCTGAGTCTACATTAGGCTGTGTAGACCCCCTATTTGTCGTACACACTAGAATTCTGATCATCTGAGAGCTCAAGACACAAGGCATGGGCTCTTGACATATACGAAAGTATGAGACGGGCAGCAAGGAAGGAAACCAGTTAGAGACCCACTTGAGTTAAGACAGTGCTTTGTTCTCTCATGGTAAAGAAGTTCTTAGACTCTACAACTAGTCCAGCTCAGTTTGTCAGGGCAGAAGACCAGTTGGGATTTGAGAACCAAGGATGTTTACTTGCCAGAAGGGTCCACTGTGCATATCTCCATTAGAAAATCACTGCAGTATCAAGTTGAACCACATAAAAATTCAAATTTTCAATCATTTTGGGCCTACTAAAATGATAATTTTATGTCAAACATATTAATAGACTATTTGGGGATTTTGGAAGCTAGACAATGGTGGTTATAGAATGTTTACATAAGAAGAGCGTAGAAGAGATATTCTGGCAGATGGAGAAGATATCTAAGGAACTTGTAATGAAATTGCATTTGCTTAACAAACACACTGCTTTCACAGAAATTAAATGTTTATTTGGAATTATCCTCTCCTATTCTTATCTGGCCATCCTTGCCACTGCCATTGATTCAGACCACCTTTCTAGTTCTTTGTATGAGACAAATGAATAAAAACAGGTATGCCCCAACATTGTGCTTTGAAATCTTTGCTTTTCTTTCTATACAACTCTTCTTCTACCACAATGACTTCAACTATCACATCAAAATCTGAGATTCCTTAATCAGCATACACACTACCTATCTTCCTCACACATGTTGGTTGACCCATATTCCTTCAGGCTTAGACAAAATATCATTAAGCTCAATACGTCCTAGTTCAACCTCTCTAGTGTCTCCCTTTATTGAAGTAGAGAGTAGATTAATCCAAGCAAAATTGCATGGTTCCCAAATTCATTTTTTTTCTGAACTAGTTATCTCTGAGGGGAAATGTGGTCTGACGGATCACATCACTCCTCTTGTAGTATACCCAAGTATGGGACTTCAAGTCATTTGTAATTTCTCCTCATCATCTCCTATATGTTGCCAAATCTTGATTCACATTCCCTCCACATATTTCTCATTTTTTAATGAATTCAGCAATAATATTTTATGTGTGCTCTCATTACTTGATATTTCTTCTCATCTTTTCTTTCTCTTGAATTCTGCCATAATTCAGACCCTTAGTGCCTTTTGCTTGGATTTCCTTATTGCCCTCCCAGCTGTCTGTCTGTGCATCAAACTATCTGCTACACTGCTGTCAAATCAACATTCCTTATTATATTTGCATTTTATTAATCTGACCCAAGTATGAATAATTACTTAACAAACAAGATGAAAAAAGGAAGATTAAGAATGAATAGTGACATAAGATTGGTCACCAAAAACAGGACAAATTACCACAGTTATTGGAAAAACCATAATGTCCACAGTATTTCAAGGGCATGGTAGGCTCAGTCAGGATTCAGGCCATAGACAACACCAGAGTTTCCAAGAGGAAAATCAGGTTCCCAATGTGATGTATTAGAAGTAAAAATGGGAATGACAGGTAAGTCCAAGGGTCACAAAGGGTGATCAATACTACGTTCCACTAGATTTAAAAGTAGAAATGCTGAGTCTGTTTAAATACTCTCTGCTTTTTATTTAGCCTGGTAAGAACTTGGGCAGGGTTATGTTTGCAGGAAGGCAGTTAAGTAGGTCCAATATTGTGAAACTAGGGAAACAATGCAGAGGCTGATAATCCTATTATTTCTCTGCTCAAAACATTCAATGGCTTTTTATTGCCTTTAATAGTCAGTGAAATCCTTACCATGTCCCTTAACCTACCTTTCCGGCTTTACTTTCAACAACTCCCCTACATATACCTAGTAATCCATTCAACCTGCAAAATACCTACACTTTTCCATTTCATGCTTTTGTGATTTTCTGTCTCTGAAATGCTCTCATTTCCTCATCTGCCCTATTCAAAACACTATCTAAATACTATTCAAGTCTTTGCTCAGATCCCACCTCCTTCCAAAAGTATTTCTGAATCAGGAGATAAATTGAATCACTTCCTCCTCAAAAAAAATGTTCACTTTCCGTATCGAATGCCTTGATGAAACTAAATCCTAAGGATCTAATCAAATGACTGCACATAGTTAGTACTCGGAGAAAATACATTGATTTCCTTTTGTATGCTACCTTTTACTATGGACATTTTCCTCTCATTCAATCCCTTCTATGAAATTGTGAACATTTTTGTCAGACAGAGGCCATGAATTAACTTTATGAGGCTTATCACAACACCTTGTACAAAACAGTCATCAACTAAGATTTATCTAACTTATTAAATAATCTCATTATATAATTAAATTAACTGTGCTTAATTGTTGAGGACTGCCATTATCCTTGTTGAGGCACTTTACAGTGAGTACAGATATATTGTCATTTATTATTTGCATTCAAATCTCCATGCCTTAAACCTCTACCTGCTGAAGAGTTTGATCCTTCACAGAGTTCCCTTACCCAAATATTTCTGAGAATCTCCAAAAGTTCTGACATGTATTCACTAATCTGTTTTGACAGTCACTAAGTGAAACTACTTTCCAGTAGTGATCATGCAGTCCAGGTGCCAAAGTCCTACTACAGAGCCAATTCAAGGCTAGAATCTTACTCTCAACTCTATTGCTGCTAACTGTCATAACCGAGAAATCAGAAATTCTTATCATTGCTTTTTGAAGTGAAAAGGAGAAACATTTTGTTTTGTTCATTGCATTACACTTAACTGATGAGACTAGAGGTTGGAGTCAGCATAAGCCCTTTAGGTAGGCCAAAGAACTACAAAGCTTTGTAGCAGCTGTCAATAACTTTCACTCACCACAACAGCTAGTAAGACCATGACTTTGCATCCTATTTTTTGTTAGTCCCACAGCCACTCATATTTAGCTGTCTGGTTCTGGTGCTACTTTGGAGCAATAGAGTGCCTTAAACTTTAGTACCATTGTTGAAGTCACTACTACTGCCACTACTAACCTTGCTGGGTTACTTTGCCATCTCTAGGTCTGTTTTACATAAAGAAGTGCTACTCAATCAAGTTGCCTACTGCATTATTGTAATGTAGCTCTCCACCATTCACCTGGGCAAAGATGATATGCCATGGGATCATCTGATTGCTTTCTCTTTTTTTTCTTTACTTTTTTTTATTTTTGAGTTGGTGTCTCACTCTGTCGCCCAGACTGGAGCGCAGTGGCCACTCCCGGCCACCACAGCCTCGACCTGCTGGGCTCTGGCAATCCTTCCTCCTCAGCTTTCCAAGGAGCTGGAACTACAGGCATGCGCTACCACGCCCGGCTAATTTTTTATTTATTGTAGAGATGAGGTCTCACTGCCCAGGTGGGTCTCGAAACCGTGGGCTCAGGCTATCCACTCACCTCAACCTCCCAAAGGCGTGGGATTGCAGGCTGAGCCACCGAGCCCAGCTGATAGCTTTCTTTTATATTTCTTTAGAATGTGTTCCCAATGAAGATATCTGAGCTCAATTCAATTTTTTTTACTTGTATATATGCATAATTATTTTCTCCCAAGTATGCTCCCTGCCCCACTTCACTTCTCATCTCATGTGTGTCTAGATTAAGATGAGTTCTGGTATCAGTCACCTAGCTATGATATAATCAATACTCCCTTACTCCCTTTAGCCCACTTTGACTTTGACTAGCTCGCTATTTTAGTCTTCTTCTTCTTCTTTTTTTTTTTTTTTGAGTTGGAGTCTCACTCGGTCGCCCAGACTGAGTGCAGTGGCCGCTGCCGGCCACCGCAGCCTCGCCTGCTGGGCTCCGGCAATTCTTCCGCCTCAGCCTTCCGAGTAGCCGGAATCACAGGCATGCGCTACCACGCCCAGCTGATTTTTGATTTATTGTAGAGATGAGGTCTCACTGCCCAGGCGGGTCTCGAACCCGCGGGCTCAGGCAATTCACTCACCTCAGCCTCCCAAAGGTGCGGGATTACAGGCTGAGCCACCGAGCCCAGCTAGTCTTCTTCTTTTAATGTGCAATCTTCCTCAAAGGTCCTGTTTTCTTTCCTGAAAAGGCCTCCATGAGAGTTACGGCAGTTCATGTGATATGTGAGTATACTTTTGAACTTTATTTGTTGTCAGGTTCAAGTCTTTTTTTAAATTCTATGAGATCTTCAATCCCAATATAAATTAGAGAATGCAAGTGATCTGGGTGGAGGAAGTGGCAACAGAGCTCTTTATCCGGGCCACCTAAATTATCAGTACATTACATATCAGAAAATATTTTAAGGTCTTCTAAATGCCCTGGAGAAGACAAAAAAACTGAAAATTTGACCATTACCATGCTTACCTATTCAGCAGAGTTCTAGTCAGTATGTGTATTAGTAAACTACCTGAGGTTAGAAAAAAAATAATTATTAGAGCTAATAGTGCAAGGCACCCAGAGAGGAGGGCTAACTATATTGCCTGTTCACACCAGCCAGACTGGAAACACTCACTATTCACTGACAAATAATGTATACTTCCCAATGGCCACCTTCCAGTCATAATGTATGAGTCAGGCAGAGAAGTAGAAAACTACAAGCCATAATAAAGAGAATAATCAATAAACATAAACTGACACAGATATGATACATATGCTAGAATTAGCAAATGACATTAAAATAATTGCTTTAACCATTTTGGAATTTTATAAATCCAAACAGTCAACTAGAGGTATGAACGCTATAAAACAGATTCTAATTAAACTGTTTTTAGATTTTTTTTAAAAAAACACTAATATATATGATAAAAATTACAAGGATGAGATTAATGGAAAATTAGTCATTGCACAAAGATTGATGACTTTGAACACATAGTGATATAAATTATTCAAAATAAAACACAGATTAAAGAAAATAAAAATGAATAATGAGCTGTGGGAGAGCTTCAAGTACTCTAAGACACATGTAATGTAAATTTCCAAAAGAAAGGGAAAGAAAAAACAGTAAAGTATTTTTAGCTGATTTTTTTTCAAATTTGAGGAAAACTATAAAATTATAGATCTAAAAAGCTCAATTAATCTCAAGCCCAAGAAATATGATGAAAACTGTACTCAGACACATGATAATCAAACTGCCCAAGATTCACACTTGATAAAAATTCTCAAAAGTGCCAGTATGGGGAGAGGTACGAGACATAGTATACAAAGAAAAGAATAGAAATGAATGAAAACAGCAGATTTCCTGTTGGAAACAATATGAGGTGGTGTAGAGTAAATGTCAGTACTTTAATTCTTTAAAGTACTAAAATTAAAACAAAAGTCAATCTAGAATTTTATACCCAGCAAAAATATCTGATGAAACAAAGGGGAAATAAAAATTTTTTCAGAAATACAAAAGCTGAAAGAATTTATCACCAGCAGATTTTCACTATAAGATATCTTCAGGCAAAAGAAAAATGGTATCAGTTATAGATACAGTCCTACTCAAAAAAGGAAGAGACAAGCCGGGCTCGGTGGCTCAGCTGTAATCCCATGCCTTTGGGAGGCTGAAGTGAGTGGATTGCCTGAGCCCATGGGTTTGAGACCCACCTGGGCAGGCGAGACCTCATCTCTACAATAAATCAAAAAAATCAGCTGGGCGTGGTAGCGCATGCCTGTAATTCCAGCTACTCAGAAGGCTGAGGTGGAAGGATCGCTGGAGCCCAGCAGGTTGAGGCTGCGGTGGCCGGGAGTGGCCACTGCACTCCAGTCTGGGTGACTGAGTGAGACTCCAACTTAAAAAAAAAAACAAAAAGGAAGAGACTGGAAATGGTAGCCACATAGGTCTTGTCTATAAAACAGATAATCAACTATTTAGGAAAAAATGTAATATTGCATGTATAACATATATAAAAGTAAAATATATGACAACAGTAGCACAGAGCCTGGGAGAGGAAGAATGGAAGTGTAATACTTTAAAGACCTTACAAAATGGGTGAAGCTGTATAATACCACTTGAAGGTAAGCTGTGTTATATTAAAGATATATACTATGGATTCTGAAGTAACCACTAAGATGACAAACAAAAATATTATTGCTGATAATAACTCAACAAAGGAAAGAAAATAATATTTACAAATGTTCCATTATTTCAAAAGAAGACAACTAGAGAGCAAAGAACAAATGGAACAATTTTAAATCCAATAGCAAAAACAGTAGACTTAAACCTACCTGTATCAGAAAGCATATTAATGACCATTATTGCCTAAATAACCTAAATTAAAAACTAGATTTTATTTTAGAAAAAAAGAAAGACCTAACTCTATACTATCTTTTAAAAATTGCAAGTAAACTATAAAGAAACAAATGTTTTTTTAAAAAAATAAATATAAAAAAATACTATGCAAAACATTAACCTTAAAAAGGTGGATGTGGCTATATTAATACCAGACTAATTAGAATTCGATACAAGAAATACTATGAAAGACAAATAACATTTCTTAGTAATAGAAATATTGATTTATTAAACATTCAATCTAAACGTGCATAGCTAATAAAGGAGTAAAAAAAGATAAGTAAGCTAATAATTATATTTACATTACATATGAAGACTTTTTAAAAAAATAATTGATGTGGTTGTGGAAGTCGGCAAGTCTGAAACCTGTAGGACAGGTTAATGTGGCACTAATGATTACAATGAATCACAAGTACACTTTTTAGAATGGCAAAATATGAGGAGTGAGCCAAAACAAATAGAATTTATTTTATTAAAAATTGTGTATTTATTCTTAAATGTCTAAATTTCAATCACATTCAAAATACCCTTTGTGTGATGTAATTCACCTATCAAGACACTTTTTCCATTGCTTAAAACAGTTTTTGAACTCATCAATTTTGATGCCTTTTAGAATTCTTCTGCTGTTTTCTGTTTCACCTCTTCCACGTTGGCAAAACGTTTCCCTTTGAGGAATTTGTTTTCATCTGGGGAAACAAACAAAAAAGTCACTTGGTGCAAGATCAGGTAAATAGGAAGGGTAAGGTACAGGGGTCATGCCAGTTTTGGTCAAAAACTGCTGAACACTCTAGTGTGACATCGTCAGGTGTATTGCCATGGTGAAAGAACAAGTCACATTTTGCCACAACTCAGGACATTTTTTTTCCTGAAAATCATGATGCAACCTTCCATATAAAAATTTTGGTTGACTGTTTGATCCAGAGGTACAAATTCTAAGTATACTACAAGGGTCTGTCCTTCAAAAGATAATTCTGTTTTTGGGGGGGGTCTCTCTTTGTAGTTTATGTTTTGATTCAAGTGAGAATGCATGGGCCAAAGGGCATAAAAATATTCACTTAAAAATGAGTACATTTTTATTGTATGTAAATTGCACTCTAATAAAGTTAGAGTGCATTTCTATAGTAATATGTACTTACTATAATAAGTCAGAGAATAGAAATCTATTAAATGTGTTAAACGCTTAATAATCTTACCCCACATAAAATCCACTTTCTTAAAGTAAGCAATGGTTACAAAATTTATCTCTGTTGACTTCTTTGTTACCACTCTTTTCTTGTTCTTTAGTAGTGTTGTCCCCATTCCTCAATGGCAGATCTGATTTTGTTGTTCCCTAAATAGCAGTGTTCTTCTGTATTCGTTCCTAATTTTTTTATGTCGCTGTATACATTTTTCGCTTTTGATCTTACTTTTATTTATTACCTCTAAGATGAAGATGAACATTTTCAAATATAATATTACAGACACAGAGTCACTTTCTGTGTGCTAAAAATTATCTTTACCTAAATGTCCCATAGGAATGTCGCAAGTGAGCATGCCATCTGCCCCCACAACTGGGCCTTGCCTGAATTCACTTCCTTCCCCATAGAACGACACCGTCATTCACTTGATCCCATTGCCAGAAACTGGGAAGTTGACTCAGAAGACTATAACAGACAAAGTGCAATAATAAACTTTTGGATTAATTTTAGTTTTAAGAAGAAATCATGCAACCAGACTGACAAAAGCAAACTCTTCATTTACCACAAGCTTTATAGCCTCCTTCTAGTAAACGTTTCTTTGACCCAAGAAAATTAATCTAGTTAATTTCACCTGTAGCAACCTGTCATGTCACCCACACAGTCTGTGGAGAGGAGGGTCAAAAAAGGAAGTTTCTATGTTCTCGGATGTTCATCACAGACTTCTATTCGTTGACAATCCAGGACAATGTCCCTTCAGCTTCATCATTTCTTACAGGCTGTTGAAATAACTTCTTAATTGGATTCCTGACTCCAATCTCCAAATATTCATTTCTGATCCCTTTACCCAGATTGCTGCGAAGTATTATTTCTAGAAAAAGTACCAATGATTTGGAATTGTATATTAAATTCTCCATGACAGGATTTCCGATAGCCACTTATACCTGCCTTCTGCTTACATTTTTCTCTAAACTTGATGTGCTGGCATGCCTTCCAGCTTTTGTTTTATTCACTTCTTCAGCCTACAGTGTACTCTTTACTACATCCTCACACACCGAGAAAAATTCCCAGTCATTTTTCTAGTCTCAGAGAAAGAATTCTTCTTTCAATAAAAATTTTCTGACATCTCTTTCCACTCCAATTCTTGTGTAACTCATTTTATGTCCTCTATACCTTCATCAGTGTTGTCTTATGCTGCATCACTTATAAAATCTTCTTTGCTTTATTTGATTAACTTTTTTATACTCTACATATCTTTCATATGCATGGCTCAGAACAGAATTTCTCAACCTTGGCACTACTGATATTTTGAACCAGATAATTATTTCTTGTCCAGGGCTCTCCTGTGTGGTAATGCATGTTTAGTTGCATCCCTGGCCTCTGTCACTAAGTCGTGCCCCTCCTACTGTTCTACCTCAACATGACAATAAGAAATTGCCAATATACCTTTGTGGGCAAAAATCATCCTGGTTGAAAACCACCAGTATAACACAAGCACATCTGGAAACCTAAAAGCAATTGAAACTAACAAAAATATGTGTTGAAGAAGGACAAATGCATGGACTTTGCAGCAACTTGGATGGATTTAGAGTCGGTCATACTCAGTGATCTGTCACAGAAACAAAGAACAGAGTACCATATTTCTCACTCATAAGTGGACCATGAACAATTATCATAATACTATGAGAGAGGGATTGGCAGTAGTGGGAAACTGCCAGGGGAGGGGGTGGGATTGGTAGTTGAGGGAAACTGCCAGGGAAGGGAGGGGCACATCTCATCAATAAGGGTAACTGCATGATGAACATTTGTATACCTAACCCTGAATTGTATCCCACACCTTTAAAATAAAGAAAATAATAATAATAAAATTATAAATCAGAGCAAACATAAGTAATACAGACAATTATAGGAAACTTAACTTATTGTTAATAGAATACTAACATTTCTTATATCTATTGTTTCTGATACGCTATCAAATAATTGGCCAAATTTGTTAAAGACATGCTATGCCTAAAAAACTGTGACCAGCACTTGCTAAATACAAATAATAATAATAATAATAAATAAGTGTGGCATAGTCCTTTCTAAAAAAAAAGAAAAGAAAAAAGAACATGTGTTGTTTTTTGGGTGTGACAAGCAATGGCAAGTAAAGGGTAGAACTTAGCATATCATTCCGTCATTCAACTCAAGAAGAAAGGGATATAAGAGGTAGGCAGTAGGCCCAGGGAGAAAGCCTGCAATGGTGGGGCCTACAGAAAAAAAAAAAGAAAGAGTTCCATGAGGAATCAAAGCAAGGCAGAAACATGAATGTGTTCTCCCCTCTGTTCTTTCTACTAAAGGAGTTCAAGCTAGTAAGCAGTGGAGCCAAACTTTTAACCGTGGTCTTTATGCAAAGGACTGAGTGAATTTTTCAACAGAAACAAGATACAGCTGGACAATCTGAAGTTATTTACGAAATGGGGCCAGAATTGCTCCAATGTTTTCACCTAAAATACAAATAGGTTTCACTGGTTCATGAAGGAGAAAAACGGTTTGGTATTTGCCCCAAATCGATTGCTGCCCTTTTGAAGACATGAGAAGGAATGATGAACACTCCGTTTTAATGGACTAGAAATGAGATGGAAACTTCACCCTTCCTGGATCTGGATTTGGTCACCAAGATTTGGACTACATATGCAAAAACAAGTACAGAAGGATTTGGATTTAAATGATCAGGGCTTTTAGAACAGGTCAAATATATTTTTGTACTGAAATACAGAACATGTGAGCATCATAATGGAAATGCAGAAATCATAAATAGTAAAGCTAATGCCAACACAGCAGCAGTACAAAAGATCAGCAAAGAGGCATGACTGAGTGTTAAAAATAAAATAGGTTCTGAAGAGACAGAGTGAATATAGGAATTTTTTGTTTTGTTTTTTAAAGCCAGTGTAACAAATGATGGTAATAGTAGCTTTGGCAGGCTGTGCAAAAGCTGGGTATCTCAAAAAATGATTCTCTCTTCCCTAGCAAAAATAATATTAAAATGAAACTGGGATATTTATTTCCCTTTTGAACACAGCAGGGATCACTTACAGTGAATAAGCCTAACAATGCTCCAATGCAAGAACTACTGATGCTGTTAACAACTGACCATTGTCATTACCCACACATTGCAATAAATAACCAAACCATGCCTAACAACAGACCTTACCTCTGCCTTCTGCCTTCCAAGTGCTGTTTATTATTTCCCCCATAAACTCCTAAAAGATATTATTAAGCAGAAAGAAAACTCCTCAACAATTCCTTTTCACACTTCACCCTAAACTGATCGCTAATGGCAGAAAGAGACTAAGTAGACCTAAAATGCAGCATAAAAATCAGGCTCCAGATTTGGAAGAACTTACCAATCAGGCCATTATTTTTATTCAGCACCTCTACCGTGTAAATAATTTGTATCAGGTTCAGTGAAAGTAAAATAAATAAATAAATAAATAAATAATTCAAATTAAACATTTTTTTCCTTAAGCTTGAGAACTGTGAAAGAGGACAACAGGCCCATGAAGTAACCATATGTTTACAAAGCAGGCTACTTAGATCAGAGAGCAGAGGCAAAGGAAGTCCCTGAATCTTCAAGAGGCTCAATCAATGAAGGCTTTCAAGAAGAATATTTAATTGTTAAAGGGTGTATGACAGACACTTAAAAGCAGAGTAGATTCTTATCAACCTGAGAGAAAATTAGATTTAACAGCACTTGAAATCAGAGGGGTGAATTAAAGGGCATTAATATGGCTGCACTTGCAGATTTAAGAAAATGACTTGATCTCTCTGAGCTTCATTTTTCTCATTTATAAAATGTTACAATACTAATTCCTTCTTCACAGATTTGTTGTGAAGTTCAAGTGAGATAATGCACCTTGTATGTGCATAAGCAATGCAGTTGTTATTATAAACAATGTAGTTGTTATTACCATTATTGCAATGATATCCAGAAGAATGAACCTAAAATTACTGGATTTTAAAAAAGGCACCAAATCTATCAATAGTGATTTTCTTTTGATATTAGGATGAGAGGTGCTTTACTACTTTTCTGGAGTTTCTACATTTTCTATAATGAGCATATATTATTTTATAATCAGTAAAACATTCGCATTTAAAACAGATTTTAAATTTAAATTTATTGAATGATAATAAATGTTAATACATCTCATATAATCAAGTGGCTTTGAAATGTACAAATCCTTGATTATATTGAATACTTAAATTGTGCCAAACATTGTCTTAGGTTACATCCAGAAATAAAGAAGCATTTTCTTGGTCCTCGGGGAGATTAGTCTTATGAAAAAATGTGTGTCTTTGGACAAAAGAAGTTCAAATAAACTGTTGCTATGTAGATAAGCCTTCATGAAAAAGGTATTGGGTTTAAACAGTTAAAGATTCGGTATTGGGAGTTAGATTATGTGAGTTCAAATCCTGATTAATATCAGCAAATATTACTATGTACCAGCATTTTCTAGGCAAAGAGGATACAGTGGTGAACAAACAAGTAATTAGCCTTGGATATGGTTTTTAATCTCTGCTTCTGTTTATTTATGCTTCTGAGGAATAAATAAGATAACCTATAGAGTATCCAGTATAGATGGCCCTCACTTTATGGTAGTCCAGTTTACGTTTTTCACCTTCGCAATGGTGTAAAAGTGATACACATTTAGTAGAAACTGCACTTCAAATTTTGAATTTTGATCTTTTCCTGGACTAGCAATATGTAGTACAATACTCTCTCATGATGCTGACCAGCAGAATGAGCCTCAGCTCCCAGTCAGCCATGTGCTCGCAGGGACAAACAGCTGGTACTATTCAGAGTACTATGTTGCCAGCACTTTTTGGATATAGTGTTTTGTGCTTTCTCATCCCATCATGTCTACAAAATGTCCATGTGTGTACGGTACTCACCTCTTTCTTATAAAATAGGCTTTCTATTAATTGATTTGCCCAACTGTAGACTAATAGAAGTATTCTGAGCATGTTTAAGATAGGCTATGCTAAGCTATAATATTTGGCCGGTTGGGTGTATTAAATGCATTTTCAGCTTTAGGTATTTTCAATGTACAATGGGTTTATTGACATATAACCCCATTGAAAGTCAAGGAGCATCTGTGTAAAACAAGTACACGGCACTGTACTTCTACACTGAATCTTTCCCACAAGTATGCAAATATAGTGTTAAACTTTTCATTTTCACAATAATAATTACTATAATAAAATTTTTGATTCCATATTCCTTCCAATTACTAACTCATTTTTCTCCTATTGTTTATTAGCTACCACACTTTGTTGGTAAGAATTGTCCATACTTAGTGTCCTTAATTCCTCTCCTTCCTTTCTCTTTTGAACCATTTAAAACTGGCTTTGTCTTAGAAACTGCTTTTGTCAGCAGGGCTTCAGAGAGCAAACACTGTGCCTCTGTATAAATAAGAAAAATGGTGCCCCTGTAGATTGATGAATTACAAATAGCTGAACTCTCTGAGTAGCTGTAGCAGAGTGCAGGGAACATCTGATGACTACACACCCATTCAGATGGGCATCCTTATATATGGTATAACCTGTACATTCACCGTTGTTCTACCTCTCATGATCGCCAAAGCTTATGATCTCTTGATCTCATAATTGTTAAAGAAAGTAATAATCAATTTTTACCTGCATGTTAGCAATTATGTTAGAGCTTATATCTCAACAAATGTGTACTGGGCACTTATTAACTGTCATGCTCCAATTATAAGTAAAATATATTTTATATTATTGGATAAAAAAGCTGAGAGGAAAATGAAGGATAACAGTTTTAAACATGGTGGTCACAGGAGGCATCACTGAGAAGGTGATATATTTTAAGAGATGTTATCTATGTATTACTTTTTTCATGTTGAATTAAATTATGGCAGCAATATGTAGTATAACATTTGCTTAACTGTGCCTCTGCCATTTTTTTTTTACTGTCCTGTATGTTGACTCCAACATTCATTTAATTAGTGCCATATTTTGAGTGAACATCATACTTAAAATGTGTATACATCTTTTTGGCACACTATATATATATATGTGTGTATATATATATATATATATATACACACACACACAATCAAATATAAACAGCCTATGGCCAGAGGACTATCTGAAAAAGAAGATTCAAAAAGGGGAGAAAGTAAATCCAATAATACTAGAGGCAAGTGATCATTCTCTATAGTAGGTCAAATGCCTGCAATGACATGGGAGAATATAAGAGCTGGGAAAGGAAGGACAATAATAATTCCCATTTGTGATATTTACAAAATTTACATTTCTTTTTTCTCAAACAAGCCAAGCCCAGGTGACTGTTAAGAGTCCTCAGAGGAGGGAGGGCACACCTCATCAACAAGGGTACCTGCATAATGAACATTTGTGTACTTAACCCTGAATTGTACCCCACATCTTTAAAAGAAAAAAATTTAAAGAAAAAAAAATTCCTAAAGATATGAATGAGGCAAATCATACAGGTTATGCCTATGTATGAGCAGACATATTGAGGGTCAATATTGTCGCCACTATTCTATTCTCCTTCCCTTTCCTCTCAATCCTTTGCAGTTGGGTGTGGTCATTTGATCTGTTTTGAGCCAATGAAATGTGAGATGACACAGTGAAAACTCCTGAATGACCCACACTGCCAAAGAAATCATGCAGGAAGCCTCCTTTTGAGAAGATAAAGCCACACAATTACAGCAGTTGAGTCACTATATAGAGGATATGAGGCTTAGAGAGTAACATAGACCGGCTGTAGACTTTATGTAACTGAGAAACAGACTTGATTTTCCAAGTCACTGATATGTGGAGGCTGTTTGCAATGGAACTTAGACTAGTTAACCTGCTAATACATTCATGCAAATAAATATTTATGCAAATCAGTGTGTAACAGAAATTATACAGATGGAGAAAGGAAGATAAGACCATATGTTGTAAAAATTGAAGGATTAGGAACTATGTAGTATAAAATGTTAATGAGAAGCAGAAGGGTTCACTGTGATAAAATGTATATGAAAGAAAATGAAATAATATGGAAATAGAATGGTATAATAGGATGCAACAAAAAGAAGACTCCACTGAAGTAATATACTGATGGGAGGTATTGACATGCAAGTTTATCTTCTTGAGTATGTTTGTGTAAGTGTGCGATGTGGTGTGCTCCTCAATGACTTACTGATCCTTCCTTAGATGTGTGTTATTGATAAGATTTACGTGATGACATCACTTGTACCTTACAATACCTTAATCCTAGGTTTCTCTGGCTCACTGGATTTCTTAAAACTTCTCTATGCCCCGCACTCTGAAGAAACACCAGAACTTCTGGATATCCAGCACTCCAAGCATAAGATGTAAAATAGGATGCGTGCTCTCTCAGGTGATATCTCTACCTGGTGACTACTCTCCTACATTTCTACTCCTCTTTGGCTGCCACATCAGTTTCTACATTCTATACCTTACAGACAGTCTTTCCCAGAATTTCAAGTAGTAAGTAGATCCTAAGTTCCTTCTGCTTTCTAGACCTTCAACCATCTACCACTTTTCCAAATATTTTTGGTTTTATTTTTTCTTTCTGTTGGTGTTACCAAATTTGATTCCTTTTCATCACTATAAAGTTGTTGTTCTGCCTTTTTTTTTATTTTTTGCTTTCATTGCGTGTATTGAGAAATATATATATTATTACTGCTTGTGAAGATAATATGACCTTTTTACTGACAACTTTTTGGAATTTTTATTCATCTTTGATTTACAGCAGTTTGATTATGACATATTTGGCAGTCTTCTCTGCATTTATTCTGCTGGTGTTGTGCTCACCGTGCTTCTTGAATCTGTGGTTTGGTATCTTTTATCCATTATGAAAAAAATTCTTAACCATTATCTTTCTGAATATTTCTTCTGTTCTGTTCTCTTTCTTATCTCTTATTGATACTTTAGCTACATACATATGAAGTCATTTGTTTATGCCCGTGTCCTTAATGCTTTGTATGTTGTTCTTTTTAGTTGCTTTGTCTCTGTGCTTTGGTTTGGGTATTTTACTGATCTGTTCTTGAGCTCCATAATCATGTCTTTTGACTTATTCAAGTTGATTTTAAAACACCAAGTACTTTATTTGTAGAATAGTGATGAGTTTTATAGATCCTAACTGTTTTAGTACAATCCTCTATCTTTTTATATTTTGTCAATTGTGTCTTCTATTTCTTTAGCCTGCTTATAGTTATTTCAGAGTCTTTGTCAACTGAATATTTGTATAAGTGTGTATGCAAATATTCTACTGCTGATTTTTTCTTTTATTATTGAACAGACTTCTTGCTTCATCACGTCTTTTAATTTTTTATTATATGTATAATCAAACATATATACAAGGTCTGTCAATTAAGTTCACATACTCATCCTAGAAAAAGTGTTACATACCTCATTGCTGAATATCACTATGGTCACCTTTGAAGTACCTCCCTTGGGAAGCTATGCACTGAGGTTAGTGCCTAATCCAACCATCAAAGCAATTTTTGAATTCTTTTTCTGGAATGGCCATCAGAACTGTCATTGTATTACCCTTGATGTCCTAAATATCATCAAAATGGTCTTCCTTTCAATATTTCCTTTATCTTTGGGTGAAGAAAAAAGTCACTGGGGTCCAGATCAGGTGAGTATGGAGGATGTTCCAATACAGTTATTTGTTTACTGGTTAAAAACTCCCTCATAGACAGTGCTGTGTGAGCTGGTGCATTGTTGTGATGCAAGAGCTCCTTTGGGACCACTGTTCACACACCTTTCTCATGCCAAGATTTTCAGTTAAGGTTTTCCTAACTGTTTCTGTATGATGTTTATTTGGTCTATGTTGCTTAGCCAGCTGACAATTTTGATACACAATTCAACAAATTTTTGAAAAATTTTTTGACAGTTCTGCTCATTACTGGCCTTCCTGACCTCTCTTCATCAGTGATGCTTTCTCTCCCTTCAGAAAAACATTTAATACATTTGTACAGTGCTGTTTTCTTCATGGAATTTTTCTCCTGTAAACGTAAACTAACATGTCCCTGATTTCATTCCCACTCTTGCCAAGTTTAACAAGAAAATGTAATGTTTTTTCATTGCTCTAGTTCAAGCTCAAACATTCTCACAATAGCACATAAAAACATATTAACAGCAGTAATGAATGCCACTCAGCAAGACACCACCACACATCGACATGAACACAGCTGAGTGACACTAATATGCCAAGATTATGGATCCTTGCCAAGTTGTTTGTATAGTGCAGCCAACATAAATGCATGGTGGCAAGTTCACGAACTTGTCAGACCTCATATATATCAAATATACATATACATTTGATACATATACATATAACAAATAAGCAGAATCTAATATTGATATGATTTTTTCCAAGAAAGAGTTTACTCTTTCTCGTGCTGAGCAAATGAATTGAGGGGTCAATCAAAACAATTCTAATATAAACCGAACTTAGTAAAAGCAATTTGTTTTTTGAAATTTAGTTAAAATCATTCCACTTCTAGTTTCAGATATTTCCAGGAGGAGATTTGTCATCTGGGGCATGCTATTCTCTCTAGCAGAACTTTTTCTCCAAGTATAATAAAGCTGTGGGTAATTTCATTCTCTCTCTAGTCAAGTCTGCCACGACTCTCACACTACCCTATTACCCAGTAAATATCCTGTGAAGAAAACTTGTTGTGAGTTTGCATTCAATCTAGATCCTAGTCTCTTACATCAGCTCGTGTGGCCATCAAAAGTTCTACTGATTTCTAAAAGTTTCTACTGTTTCTACTAGTTAAATTCTCTCCCTGTAACAAACATTCTCAGTTAATACTCAGGCATGATGAATGCCTCCACAGAAGAAAATATCTCATGAGCTAAATTCACCAGAGAAAGTTTTTTCATCTCTAGACTTTTAGTCCATTTGTTTATTTTTCCTTCTTAAGCTTGCCTCTGTCTATAAAAATATACATTTTATGAATACTGTTTTTTTCTCTTCCTAGTTATTATAATAAGAATTATAGCTTGCCATCACCTATTACATTGTAACTAGCCTTGAAGTCAGATTCTGTAGACCTTTAATTGACTAAATCTAAATGTAGGACTTTATTGTTGTTAAGCTTTAAGTTAACTGACTGAACTTCAATACTAATTATGCTATGTGAAGCACTGGAAATTATTGCCAGTGCTGCCTCACCTATTACTTTAGTTGGCATATCATCTATATCTTCAATTAATAAATTACCTAGGACTAAGTTACTCTGGTTAGGACTAACTACAATTATTTCTCGTAAAATATTAGAAAACTGAAGTAACCCCACCAATTAACACTCTTTAAACAAATATTCAAGTGGATGTTAGAGCATTATTCATTATTTTGTTCAAGTCATTTCTTCATTTACAAACTAGATTGTCAATGGGGGTTAAAGGAGAAAAGATACTCTAGTGGAATTGCAATAAATTTACTTAATTTTCCAAAAACATCTAAAGTAATAATAGTCAGTTGTTTTGAAGTTGATAATTTAAAAGTCAAAATTATAACTCTTAATCATTGTAGTAGTGACTTAGAAGTGATGATACATTATTTAGAAAATTTAAAATTGTTGCTAGCTGCGTAGATAAAGCATCCATCTTACACTTGAAAGCCTAAACTACTGAAGAAAATGCAGGTTTCAGATCTGAGGCATAAAAGAAATTCTAATAAAGGAAATCAACACATAAAAGAAAGATTCTCTGGAAGTGGTATTTGTGAAAAAATGATAAGAAGCAGTTTTCATCTACACAAATACATGTTCTTTACTTCCAGTAAGTCGTATATCAATATTTTTAACAAGAAGATTTTTTCTCACTAGTAAATAGTGAAATTATTTATCATATCACAGTAAGAATTTATAAAAATTAAATATATATCAAAGAATGTCTTATGTAAATGGTAACTGCTGTTTTAATAAACTTGTTTCTAGTATTTAGATATAGATATCTCTTTTCTATACCTATACACATATACACATATACCTACACACAGAGGGGTAAGGTGGAGAAACAGAAAACATATTTCTTATTGTGTCTTGCAGTCAAAAAAAATTGAAAGTATACCTCAGCACTCAAAGGTAAAGCATAGCAGTTTACTCACTGAAAGGCAGAATATGGTGCCTGCATTGAATTCATCCTCAAAAGCAGATCAGGTACTTGTAGCACCTAGATGACAAGTTTGGCATTTCCCAGTATACTTTTTGATTACTATGTATACATATTCATCCATGACCTCTGAACAGATTTAAGCACTGCTATATACTTGTCCACTGACTGAGCTCTGTAAGAATCTTATCCATTTCCCACATCTGCTCATTTCATCATGGCCCCCATTAGTATACTACCTTGGCTTCCTTTTAGACTCTATGAGTTGACCCACACAGCCATATGATGGTGTGGTTGGTGAAATTCAGATTTAGGAGTTCTGGCATAAGGTCTTATGATAAGCATGATTAACTAAAGAAAGTTCTATGACTCAAATAAAGTCTAAACATTATAGAAGGTCTGTAGAACAAGAGCACAGAAGACATAAATTTGGTTAGAATTACAGATTAGACAAACAAGAAGCATGGTTCTATATCAAAGCTTAACAAACACTAAATCTGAATTTCCTTACCACTTCTTGCCTTTGTCTAAAACCCAGATTACACTAAGAATAGAGACCTGTGTAGTTAAGATTGAGCTAGGAGGGGATGATGGTAAATAAATAGACAGCATGGATGAGGGACCAAAAGCACAGAGAGAGAATGTTTTTCTGAAAGAAATTGCCAAGAGATTGAATGGGTGGAAAAGAGTAGTTTGATTTTTGTACCAAAGCTGGGAGGTAAAGGAGAAAAGAAAGTCTACAGAACAACCATACCCTGTGATTGCTCCTGGACCAAGAATTGCTTATGGACACAGATGCTGCATCCAATATCACCCATTTAATTATCTTGAGCAGATGACCACTTAGCTGCTGTGATCATGCAATGAATGCAGAAGGAGATTGGGAACTGAACTCATTAATAATTCAAATATCAATACAGATTAAGGTGAAAGTCAGCTAGTGCAAACTGGAAGTTGATAACTTAAGAGAACAAAAGAACAGATGCTGATCTTGTAGATCTTGTAGAGTAGTAATTTCCAGTCTTGAAATTGTGGATCCCTAGGTGCTTTTGGACTACCATTAAGAATATTCAGATTCATGTGCATTCCAGGAATTTTTCTAATAATGAGATAATATGCTTGTATGTGCCAGTACTGTTTTCAAATATCTATAGGTTCTATAACACTCATCAAATCTGAATTAATATAAAGAGTTTGTTGATTTATTGAATTCATCAAAGTTTATTTTCATTATGTGTTTTCATCAGTAATTACAAATACAAGATATAACTATCATTAGATATTGGTCTGCAAAAATGTTCTGATGTTAGATGAAATTTCTCACAGTCACATAGGCCAAGAACTCCTTCTCTAGAAGAAAAAAGATAGGCAATATTATTCAAAAGAGAGAAACTATGGCACTGAGGAGTGGAGGTGAAGGCAATACAGTGCAGTGAAGAGAACTCAGACTGTTTTGTCAGTTCAGATCTCCAGTCATGTGATCTTGGATAAGTCATTTATCCGTGACTGTGTTATAAAACTTGAAATGGTGATAGAAGGATCAAAATGTAGAGTATTGTTGCAAGGATTAATGACAATGTATGCAAAGACACTGGGTCTGGGCATGCAACTTGTTTGTGGGCAGATGTGATAATATGATGTGCTAGTTTCAAGCCAAGGTCTTTATCATCCTGTGAGCATGCCCTGGTGGCTGCTGCTCCAAGAAGAATGTGAAGAAATAAAGTAGATCTGAAACCAAACTGAAACCAGGATCCAAGCTCAGCAAATACAAACATAAGGAAAAGTCATCCCAGCCAACCTGCAGACACATGCAAAGAATAAGAAGAAATGCTTGTTTTAAGTTGTCTATTATGCATCATTTTGACAACAAAATATGATTGATGTAGTACGACTATAGTATAATTTAATATCCAGCAAGGAAACCCATATCTATTCTTTTTCATGTATTTTTAGCTATACTTAGATTATATTTTTCATATTAACTTCATATGAATCACCTATAATCCAAAGGTTTAAATAAGCAAAATCATAAAATATACTATTTATAATTGCATCACTTGTTATTCTATTTTATTCACATCTTGTTTTATGTGCTGTAATGTAATTTTGGAGTTTTCTTTAAATGGGTTATTACAGTTTGTCATTATTGGAAATGGACTGTTTCTCTATTTCTATTTAGCTCGTTATTGCTAGTAAAGATAAAGTTTATAATTTTTGCCTATTAACCTTATATCTAGCTACCTTATCAAGCTACCATATTAAACCTGCTAGGTTTCTTAACTTTCTGCTTTTCAAGCTAATTATAACAATAAAATAAAAATATTGTATCTCTCTTTTTCATAATAGTTTTTGAAATTTATTTCCACTTTATTATGGTCAATGGAATACAAAATCTTGTGAGCAACATAATAGAGGGCAAGCAAAATTGGAACTTGGATGAGGAGCTAAAGGTACAAATGATATGAATAAAATAAGTCAATTATTATGTTAGAAGTAAATGTAAAAAGATATAGTGATGCTAGGATTAAACTGTATATATAATTATAGACTAAAAAGGAACTTTAACAAAGGAAGATAGTTCATGGTGTACCACTAAGCAATCTAGCAGAGTACTCATATTACATAACCAAAATATCCATGTGGGTCAAACTACTTTGTTCATCTAGCACCCAGATTTTGATCTTTCATAATGTGTTTCATTAGAAGCAACTCTGTCCTTTGGAACAGGGGAAAAATCAAGATGAGCCTAGAAAATGTTATTGATAGAAAACAAGGTTGCTTTTAAAATGTGTTGAAACACCAAGAAAGGTCTAAAAGGGTTAGCACTGGCCAATTAAAACAACATGAGCATCAGAAGAAAAATAAAAATTCAAACTGACTGAAACAGGTTGCGTTTGGGGAAAATGATCCATCATTAATGATACTCAAAAAGGAAAAAAGGAAAGGTAAATATAATAAGAATTGATTAATTTACATAGTTTTAATGAGAAGAGAGTGATGATTTGTGCAGTACTCTGCTTATCCTCCTAAATGTACATGCTTGTAGAGGATACATATACATTTTCTCTGCCAGTCTAAGTAAAGTGGACACAGAAAACTGAAAATAGACTGAATAACAACAAATAATTTGGTAAAGAAAAAGTAAGCATTCTCTATATGAAAAAACTTTGTATAGCTTTTGAAGAGTATTAAAAACTAAAAAAAAGATGTCGTATTCTTTCCTATGAAGCCTCAATACCATAAAAGTATCAATGTTTCCAATTTAGTCTATAAGTTTATTGTGATCTTAATAAAAATAAAGGTTGTTTTACTTTGTTTATTTGGATCAATCTAATTCTAAAATTTCTTTAAAAATAATAAATAACCTTAAAAGTATATTTCCGATACATATTAAAACAAATTTTTAACAGACAATAAGTTTAAAAGTTTAGTGAGTGCCAGAAAAATATACAAGTCATAAAGAGATTTTATAAAGAAATATATAAAAACTATTTATGAATAGTAGTTGGACAACAGTGTAATGGTTTGGAAACAGTATTATAAAATTATAAAGTTTGATCCCAAATGCACAAATTACATTTAAATAAATAAAATATATTTGATGCACATAATACTCCTTACCATTATCAAGTTAGGGAGATCTTTACCTGTTTTTTGGGGGGAGTTGTTTGGTAACGGATGCTGAATACTTTTCAGGGTTTTGTTTTGTTTGGCTTGAGATTAAGCAAGTTGACTTCTCTACTTTAATATATTAATTTGGCAAATGATATTTCTAGATTTTCTTTTCTAAACCATTCTATTATTTTTGAAGTAAAACTTGGTCATGATTTACTAACATTTTAATACGCTTGGTTAATTAGCAAAAATTTTCCTTGGATCTATTATATCTATGATCTTGAGTGACATTGGTCTATGATTTTCTTTTTCTTTTTTTTTTTTTTTTTTTTGAGTTGGAGTCTCACTCTGTCGCCCAGACTGGAGTGCAGTGGCTGCTCCCGGCCACCGCAGCCCCGACCTGCTGGGCTCCGGCGATCCTTCCGCCTCAGCCTTCCAAGTAGCCGGAATACAGGCATGTGCTACCACGCCCGGCTGATTTTTTTTTTTTTGATCTATTGTAGAGATGAGGTCTTGCTGCCCAGGCAGGTCTCGAACCTGTGGGCTCAGGCAATCCACTCACCTCAGCCTTCCAAAGGCGCAGGATTACAGGCTGAGCCACCGAGCCCGGCTGATTTTCATTTTTTATATTGCATTTGGTTTAATAATCAATGTTATACTGCCCTAATAAAATAAGCAGAAAAATATCTCTTCTTTTTCTATTTTCCAGGAGGTGTATATAAAATTAATCTGTCCAGTAATACAGATGTTGGTAAAAGACATCTGTATAGCTACTTGTTTGTTCTTTATAGAAAGATGTTAACTTCTGATGTAGTTTATTTAACAGCACTGGTGACTATTCTGGCTTTCTACTTTATCTTGAGTAAATTTTGAAAAATTATTTTTCTATGAAATTGTCAATTTCATCAAAATCTTCCATAACCACTGTGTAACAAACCACCCTGAAACCTAATGGATTAAAACAACACAATAATTTATTGTGTTCACTAATCTGCAATTTGGGTAGGGTTTAGTTGAATGACTTGTTTTCTGCTCCACATGGCATTAGTTGGGCAGACTACTGAAGCTGAGTGGCTGACTTCCAAGATGGCTCACTCACATGGCTGGTAAGCTCTCTGCTAGGACCTTAGCCTAACTGCTGGACTGAGGCCTCAGTTATTCTCCATGTGGGTATCTCCACGGAATTGCTTGGATTCAATAAAGCAAGGTGGGTATGTTCCAAAAATAAACTTTCCAAGAGATAGAAAATGGAAGCTGCCAGTTTCCTAAAGCCGGAATGCCAAAAGAATGCTATCATTTCTCTGTATTCTATTGGTAAACCATCACAGAACCCTACTAAATTAAGGGCAATAGATAAAGAGGCTTTGATAGGAGTGGTAAGGAATCTTTAGTCTAGCACATCAACTTACTTGTATAAAATTATTTATTTACCTTTTAAATGTGTACACAATAACACTTCAGATCCCCCTACATATTTTGATATGTATTCTGCTTGTAATGATTATTACTTTCTAATTTCCATTATGACTTTTTCCTGGACCAAGAAAAATTTTTTTAGGAAGATGTTTTAGAAAAATGTTATTTAGAAAAATGTTTTAAATATCTAAGAGATTATTTGAAAATATTCTTTCAAATATTTTATTATAAATTTCTAAACTAGTTGCATTGTGGTCATAGAACTGATGTATATTATCTCCTTGATATTTTTGAGACTTGCTTCTAGGCCCAATGTATGTTCAGTTTTCATAAATTATTCAGGAGTACTTGAAAAAAAGTATGTTGTCAAATTATTAGTTTCATATATATATCATATACACACACACACACACACACACACACACACGTGCAAATTATAGAATATGGACTTTAGGGAAGACAAATTACTCAAGGAGATTCTCTTGCTGAATCAATTAGGAAAAAAAAATGCTCCTCTTAGTAGTTGCTAGATATTTCAAGGAAGAAAAAGTGTAATGTAGGATATTAGGTACCTCCAAAACAACTAGAAAGCCTAATTAAAGGTCAAATAAAATTATTTCTAGTTTTTGGGAAATAAGGACACTGTCGAAATGACTGAAAACTATCATGATGATATCAGCTTCCTGCAGTCCTGCAGTGGGTGATTCATAGAAAGCTTACGTGGCTCTGTCCTCTGCCAAAGCTCACCCACTACCACTATCTCCGGAGCAGTGAACTCTTCTGCTACTCTCTTCAAAATGTCATAGGACTGCCTCTCATGGCAAAATCTAAACCAGAAATCTTAGGGCAAGAAATTTTAGGAAGTATGCTTGCCACACTTTCTGTCCCTGAAAATCAATAGAAAACATAAAAAGAAGTGGAGTTACTGGCTGGTTACAAAAATACAAAGAAAACCAAAAAAAAAAAAAAAAAAACTCCCACAATATTCAGCACAGTAATTAAAAGAGAGGTACTTCTTCCTGCAGGAATAGATACAGTTTAGAGAGATGGGTGTTAGTTCCTATTTCAGCCTCATCATTCAAGATTGCAGAGGACACAATTCCTGTGCTCAACCATACTAATTTTGTCTTTGAAATAAGCTCTATTCTTACTGATTTGGGACTGTTCTATTCAGAAATAAATGAGAGAATTATAATCTTTCAGTGTGATGTGGATTTGCTGTTTTATTATTAGTTTATAAAATCTATATATTTTACTTTATTTGTTTGTTTGTTTGTTTATGTATTTATGTATTTATTTATTTATTTATTTTGAGTTGGAGTCTCACTGTGTCGCCCAGACTGGAGTGTAGTGGCATGCTCACAGCTATCACAGCCTCAACCTGCAAGGCTTAGGAAATTCTTCTGCCTCGGCCTTCCAAGTAGCTGGAACTACAGGCACATGCCACTACACTAGGCTAATTTTTTGATTTACTGTAGAGACGAGGTCTTGCTGTGTTTCCTAGGCTGGTCTCGTACCCCTGAGCTCAGGCAATCCTCTTGCTTCCACCTACCAAAGGGTTGGGATTACGGGCATGAGCCACTGTTCCTGGCTTAAAATTTATGTATTTTAAAGTCACCAGATACAAACAATTTTAGACTTGCTATATCCCCCTGGTAAATGAATAGTTCATCAATATATCGTGATCCTATTTACTTCCACTAATACTTCTTTTTTACTCAAAAGTCTATTTTGTCTAAGATAAAATGGATACACCAGCTTTCTTTGAATAGTATTTGTCTGGAATCTCTTTTTCTCTCTTGTAACTTTTTTTAAAAAATTTGAGTCGCCCAGCCTCGACCTGTTGGACTCAGGCGATCCTCCCGCCTCAGTCTTCCAAGAAGCCAGAACTACAGGCACGCGCTATCATGCCCGGCTAATTTTTTTATTTATTGTAGAGACGAGGTCTTGCCAAGTTGCCCAGGTGGGTCTCAAACCCATGGGCTCAGGCAATCCACTTGTCTCAACCTCCCAAAGTACTGGGATTACAGGCTGAGCCACCGAGCCCAGCCCTCTCTTGTAACTTTTAATCTTTCTGTGTTTTAATGGTTTAGGCTGATACCTTGTACATAGCATATGGCTAAATTTTTGTGGGCTTTTTCCAATCTGAAAATTCTTGTCTTCTATCTTGAAAGTTTGTATATTTACCATGATGACCTATTTGCTTGGATTAATTTTTACCCTACTATTTGTTTTCTTTGTTTTCTTCTTTCTTTCTTATTTCCTGTATTCTTTTGGAAAGACTGAGTATTTTGTTGTTGTTGTTCTCTTTAAAATATTTGTGTACTAGTTGAAAGTTAGACATTCTGCTTCTATCCTTTGGGCATTTGCTTTGACATTTTAACATGCCAACTTAACAATTTCTAGTTTTAAACAATATATTACCCATTTCAAATTAATACAATTAGATTGTACAGTTGTAACACAAAATCCAGTGACTGCCTTCATAAACTACATGTTATTTTTCTAGTATTTTAATTCTATTTTTTCTAATCTTCCAAATTAGATGTTACTATTCCTCTTGATATTTGATATTACTAATGTTATTTACACTTCACATTGGTTTAGATTTGTCCACATGCTTTCTGTCTCCAATAAAAGATCCAGTAAATAGCACATTTCATACGATTCAGGTTCTGAACTAGTTAAAAGATAGTCAAGAAAGATTCAAGCATATGGAAAACCAAACATGACTAACATTTAAGAATGTGGTTTAAGTCTGTGGGAAAGTGGGCTTCGTAATTCTGAGCCACGGAATGATGTAAATGTACTCACGGGCATCCATGAATAATGTGGTCTCTCTATGGGGGAGAATCCTCTTGCAAAACATGGATGGAGAAGCAGAGTGAAACGTGCTTCCTACAAGCAATTAGGCATCTGATCACAAACACTACAAAACTAATAAAGAAATCAATCAGTCTACAGAACCAACAGTGTGGTTATATGTTAAGTGCCTTTTAATAGTTAGTTTTGTAATCAGCATCAAAATATTCTGTGTTCTAGCCGGGCTCGGTGGCTCAGCCTGTAATACCGCACCTTTGGGAGGCTGAGGTGAGTGGATTGTCTGAGCCCGCGGGTTCGAGACCCGCCTGGGCAGGGAGACCTCATCTCTACAACAAATCAAAAAATCAGCCAGCGTGGTAGCGCGCGCCTGTAGTTCCGGCTACTCGGAAGGCTGAGGAGGAAGGATCGCCGGAGCCCAGCAGGTCGAGGCTGCGGTGGCCGGGAGCGGCCACTGCACTCCAGTCTGGGCGACAGAGTGAGACTCCAATCAAAAAAAAAAAAAAAAAAAAAAATTCTGTGTTCTCTCTGCTTCTAAGAATTTGAAGCATTGAAATAAGGTTGGAAATTTGACTCTATTTTCTAATCTTTAAAATATTTAAGAAGAGTGATGGGCAAGCTTTTATAATTTCTAAATTTTGATGTATGTTATACAATTACTGTTTAAAGTTTTGGATACATTTTATTACACAAATTTATAAGTATTATACATTTACCATTACATGAAGTGATAATAGTAATCAATGATTTTCACATACAAAAGCCCTGGAACATTTAAAGATCCTAGTGACAATTATATTTGTCAAACAAGCCAAATAGTATTGAACAACATTTACAAGAATTGGCATTGTGTAACTATGCATATTTTTAATGGAATAGCATCAGAGTTTCACTTTAGAAAAATTTTGCTGTTTGCGCGATGGTTTGGTAAATTATTATATGTAAGTTAATTTATAAGGAGTTCTTTTTCTTTTTTGAGTTGGAGTCTCACTCTGTCGCCCAGACTGGAGTGCAGTGGACCGCAGCCTCGACCTGCTGGGCTCCGGCGATCCTTCCACCTCAGCCTTCCCAGTAGCCGGAATTACAGGCATGCGCTACCACGCCCGGCTAATTTTTTTGATTTATTGTAGAGATGAGGTCTTGCTGTCCACGCAGGTCTCGAACCCATGGGCTCAGGCAATCCACTCACCTCAGCCTCCCAAAGGCGCGGGATTACAGGCTGAGCCACCGAGCCTGACAGGAGTTATTTTTCAAGATAATTTTACTTAGAGTTTACTTTAGGTTTTTCTGAAGAATCTTACTAAATATATTTTTATATATTTAAATTGCTTTTTAAATTAAGCAACTTAAATTACTTTTTTAATTAGGAAATTTAAATTACTTTTTAAATTAAGGAATTTTAAGTAATTAAAAAATATACAATTAGTTTTTATATATTTAAATTACTATGTGATTTTTTCCCCCTTTAATGTGTTGATATAGTGGATTTTCTTTTTTTTAATTTTAAAGATATGGGGTACACATCAGGATTGGATACATAAGTGTTCTAAGTACAGGTAAAGTTTGAGCCTCCCATTGGCCCTCGTTTTGCCTGGATTAGGATCAGGCACTCTTATTAATGTTATGTGCCCCTTCCCCCTTCCCTGTCAGTGTCCCTCTACTGCTAATTCCTTTCTTGCAGTATTATGACAGATGTTGTATCCACTTATGAGTGAAAACATGTGGTATTCAGTTCTTTGTTTCGTGATAGATCAGTGAGTATGATAGACTCCATATCCACCCAAGTTGCTACGAAGTCCACAAATTTGTCCTTCTTTATGAATGCATAATAATCCATCATGTCCAGTTTCGATGTCCAGCATGGTTGATTCTAAATATAGTGAGTTCTCTTGACAGATTTCCTGAAACTGAACTATCTTTGCATTATTTAAATTATCCCTACTTTTCATACTATATTTTATATTGATACACTGATGATTTTTTTTATCATACTGTATTACATGGAGAATTTTTCATCTACATTCATGAGCAAAATCTGTCCATAGGATTTTGGGGCTATCTTTACCAGATTTTGAATTAAGGTTCTTCTCACTTCATGAATAAATGTGGGAAGCTTCTGATTTAGTTAACATCAGAAGCATCTAATCTTTAAAGAATTGGTAGACCTTGGCTGTGAAACTATCTTCATGCTTGTCTTGATGTTTATTTATTATTTTTAAATTTTAGATAATTAATTACCTTTCCAATCTCTTTTATGATCATTGTTCTTTCACATTTTCTACTTTTTGGATCAACTTGGTTTTTCAAATTACATGCTATTGAATTGAATATAATTTTCTCATAATTCATATAGTCTCTTTTACAGCTACACTTTTTTGTCTTTCCAATTTTCATATATTTTGTGTACATACTTCATACATTTTGTATACATACTTCACACTTTTGCTATTAAACTCACAAGGACTTTTTTTCTCAATTTCTTTGTTTTTAGCCTTTGTTCTTGAATTATAAAAGCATTTAACACTATAAATTTTTATGATTAAGTTTTGCTGTGTTTTGTAAGTTTTGTCATGTTCTAATTTCATTGCTGTTTAAATTGTTCAGAATTTTAATTTTGGTTTCCTCTTAGACAAAATGCTGTATAAGAGGCTTAATGTAAAAATAATTAAATTCTAGCCGGGCTCGGTGGCTCAGTCTGTAATCCCGCGCCTTTGGGAGGCTGCGGTGAGTGGATTGCCTGAGCCCGCGGGTTCGAGACCTGCCTGGGCAGCGAGACCTCATCTTTACAATAAATCAAAAAATCAGCTGGGCTATGGTAGCGCCTGCCTGTAATTCCGGCTACTTGGAAGGCTGAGGCGGAAGGATCGCCGGAGCCTAGCAGGTCGAGGCTGCGGTGGCCGGGAGCGGCCACTGCACTCCAGTCTGGGCGACAGAGTGAGACTCTAACTCAAAAAAAAAAAATAATAATAATAATAATAATAATAATTAAATTCTATAGTCACATTTTTATTTCATTTAATTTTAATAGACTTATCAAAAATATAACTTGCTATGTCTCTTCTCTTTTATAATATGTTAAGGTTTAATTTGTGCCAAATACATGGTCGATATTTGTATATGTTCTATGGGCATATAACACAATTATGTTCCCTTTTTTTAAAGGATGTCAAGATGTTATGAATATTTATAAAATAGTCATGATGACTGTATCACTCAATTCTGATTTTACTTTTTGCTAATTTCTACTATTTAGTCTGAAAGACTTCAATTAAATTGTCTTGCTAGAAGGGTATATTTATCAAGTTTTTGTATTTCCAATACTTTTTACCTTATATATTTAGGTATGCTATTATTGGCGGTGGTTCAGCCTGTAATCCTGCGCCTTTGGGAGGCTGAAGTGAGTGGATTGCCTGAGCCCGCGGGTTCGAGTCCCACCTGGGCGGTGAGACCTCATCTCTACAATAAATCAAAAAATCAGTTGGGCGTGGTAGCACATGCCCATAATTCCAGCTACTCGGAAGGCTGAGGCGGAAGGATCACCGGAGCCCAGCAGGTCGAGGCTGTGGTGGCCGGGAGCAGCCACTGCACTCCAGTCTGGGTGACAGAGTGAGACTCCAACTCAAAAAAACAAAACAAAAAAAAACAAACAAAAAAAAACAAATATTTATGAATGTTATATTTTCCTTATAAATTATAGCTCTAGCGATATATAACCTTTCTTTATCCTGTTTAGTCTTTTTATTCTTAGATTTCACCCAGTTCAATATTCATACTGAATACTTGGTTTTTTTTGGGGGGGGTTGCATATTTAGTATCTCTTAGACCATGCGATCATTTTTCAACCTGTCTGTATAGTTCTTATAACTGGATTTTTGACTATCAATACAATATTATGGTGTCCATTTTTAAAAACCTGAAATCAGCACTTTCACACTTAGTATCTACTGATGTACTTATTTTATTCCTTTATTTTACTGATATTTATTAATTATTATTTTGGTTTTTTTGACTAGCATTTTTTAAAACTATAATTATTCTTCTTTCCCCTTTAAAATACATAAACTTTGTATTTTTCTGTTTTCAAATTCTACATTCAAATACATGTTTTTCTATCATTAATAATATACCAACTATTCAATGGTTTCTTCTCACAAAAATGCTCAATATTTCTCCCAGTTTTTTACCCTCATGCCAATATGTGTTTAAAAAGTGTTCCAAGATAAGACCTTTGGAACACTTTTTTAAAAATCATTCACTTCATAGGTTAAGATAGTTTTATACTTTTAGTTCCATTTTATTCCCTTGTAGTATGTCTTTGTATTTTAAGAATCCTTTTTTCTGACTTAAATAATATCTTCTCACTTATCTTTATCTATTTATAGAGAGAAAGAGGGAAACAGAGAAGAGAGAGAGATTGGTTCTATATGTCTGTTTTTTCTACTCCATTTTTTCCAATTTTGAGGAATCTAATTTGAGTAATGTGTTATGTAGTTAAAAAATGTTCTTGAGCATTTTCATCAAATTGTTTATGTGTATATGTGTGTATTAGCAAATATTTGTCTTTCTCTCTAGCAGCTAAATATCTTGGCTGGGTTATAAGTTATAATCCATTGATTATTTTTTGTAGTATAATTTTACCTTTTTGTTAACATTAGGGTTAAGGATAAAAAATAAAAATAAAAATAATTTTTAAAAAGGCTCACACTAGTTGAATGTGTATTTTGTTTGTTTGTTTGTTTGTTCTCTCTGAAGTAACCCATACCTCTCATCTTGAACCTTGTAAGACTTTATTCTTGGAGTTAGGGATTTTACCAAGGTATATTTATGTATATTCATTTTCTCACCCATCTTGCCTGAAACTTGGTAAGCTATTTCAAACTACATATTTATAATAACTAATTTTCTGATTCAAAGAAATTTTCTTTTTTAATTATTTATTACCTCTCCATCTATTATTCCATTTTTTCCTTCTGTGACTCGTATTATTGTTATATTAAGTGGGCTGTATATCTTTACTAAGTATCTGATTTTCCTCACAAGATTTATTTATTTTTATCTTTTGTTGTGTGATTTTCCAGACCACTCATTTAAGTTTCAACAATGACTTCCTTCAGCTACAATTCTCTGATAGTATTTATTTCAATCTTTTTTTTTTTAATTTCCAGGAAGAACAAGATATCATACTATAAGGTTAATACAGGGCAGGTAATACTTTAAGATTTGAATTGTATATCAATATTATTATTGTATAATACTGAGAAAGGTTTCCATCTAGTTCTAAGTGTTCGATATCAGTCCATTCCCCGAGGAACTGGAGTACTAGGCAAATTACTAAGAAATAAACATGTAAAAGAGATATATGGGGAAAAAAGCAGTAATTTGGAGGTGGAGTAAAAGTAAAGTTACATTTTTAAAAATGTAGCAAATGTCCTGTCAAAATAGGCCAAAGTTCAAAAAATAGATAATCACAAAACTTGCCGTCGTTCTATCTCAGGGATGGGACAGTATACCATAATGTCTGCCCTATTTAGAGAAGGAGATGATGAAGAGCACCTGAAAATCCAGGTGAGCCAGGAGTCTGAGGCTTAAAGTGACTCTTCTTCTAGAATAAAATACTTCTCTAAAAGTCACAAGCTAGTATGTTTGGAGTTTGAAGGGCACGTGAGCAAGGTTAGCTCCTCATTTGTACGAACCAGGCCTGTGGTTGTTTACAAGAGAGGAAATAGGAGGTCATCTACACCAACAGTAGAAATAAGCTCTGCATAAAAATTTTGGTGTTTTTCCTGCAACAGGAAGTACAGAGTTTAAAGTAGTCAAAGTGTACCACCTCTATGGATGTCTGGAATGAGTTGAATAGTCAAAGTAGGACAAAGAAAGTAAAACCACAGTGGGAAAAGTATAGTTCAAAAAACTTTCAATGCTACAGTTGTTATTCCTGCTATACAATGTGGTGAGAGGAAATACACCACTCAATGGCAAGAACAAAGGACAAACATGGCCAGAGCAAAGGAGGCTGTGTAGAAAAGAGTTGATAGGAGAAGCATTTAATATGTGTCATCAGAATGAACATAAAGTTCAAGAAGAATGAGGAGAGAAAAACCTGAGAAATAATTAGGAAAATAATCAACACCCTAGACACTTAGTGGAATTCTGAAGTCATGAATCCCAAGCTGGCAAGCATGTTTTTGCTGAGAGTCCTTGAGAGAAAACAGAAGGCCAATGCCCTGATAAAATCAGGATGGATTTCTCCCCCATCTGACAAGTATATGCTCCATGTGTGGTAATTTGTGGCTGTCTTTGGGGCTTTGATTAACTACGAATGTTATTTCATTATATGCATCACCTGTGGGCGGGGGAGAATTCCCATATAAATTATTGGGATTACTGCAACGTGTACTTCACAGCAGCATCCAGTTTGTAAATAACTGAACACGATTCACCTCCCAGGTGGACTCAACATGGGACATGTAAAATAAAGTATAAAGTTAGATCAATGCAGCCCCATCTGAGCTTGTTATCATGCGAAGTCCATCTTGTAATGAAGAATACTCAAGAATGACATCTGAAACAATAGTGCTTCAGGTTGATGAGCTCAGTAATGAATCGCTGTTATTTCCTTCCAGGACTGATTAAAATAGCACTTGAATTCCTAAATATACTGAAGTGCTTGTAAATGAAACAAACAACTGTCTGGTGAAAAACAAGGCAGGGCATGCTCATACAGGGGTCAGTATCTTTATGGTAAAACCAAATTCTCTTCAACAAACTCATTTATGAATGTATTTCTTTCATATTGAAGATTTCTGCTTTCAGAGGGGAGATTCCTCTTAAAGTGAGTTGATTACAACTTCTATCTACTATAATAGGATAAGTCTCAGGAATCTATTTAGTATTTGCATGTTTTGCATTCTCATGAATAGCGTCTGCTAGTGTATATGCCTTACCAATTATGATAGGTATAAGCACCTATTGTGTCATAGTTTGGGGTTCAGTGAATAAAATAAAACTGAATCAGGTTAACTCTCACCAGGAAGAGCACTCAGAAAGTTAAAATAATTAATGTTCATTACTCAGTAACATATGTATACTATGTGATACATGTATACATTGTGATACATTTCATTAAAAAGATGTAACATATTGTAAAACTTTACTTTTGCTGTCCTTTTTTTTCTTTCGTTTTTAAACTAGAGAGAGATTAGGATAGGCTATTTGAGCACAGGATATTTGAACTAGGTTTTAAAACAGTAAGTTCTACTTATGCATGGATAGTACAGAAAGAAAACCAAGGAATGAAAGGAATGAAGAAATGAATAGTAGCATTATAAAACTTAAAGAGAACTCAAGGGAACATTTGGTTCAGGTGATATATAAAACATCTTGACCCAAAATAATCTCTCTTCTCTGAACTTCTTGTTTTATATACATATAAAACAAATATATATATGTATTTTAAATATATACAATCAAATATGTATATAAATATATTTGAATGTGTTTGTGAGTCCTTGAAGTCTTTATAGTCCCACAGAAAGTGCTTAGTATGTTGTTGGACAGCAAAAATTTTTGTCCAGGTTAGAATAAGTATGCTGAAAAGAATGGTCTTAGATAATAGGTGTGAGATAACTTCTCTCATTACTTTTTGTTCTTTTTTCACATTGTAATAACAAGATTTGATTTCTGCATCTCTTCATTCTCCTTAGTTTCTTTTATCTATTTCATTATAGTTCTTAAAAATGCACATCTCATTACTTTCTTCAATTTTCATGTGACATGACATCATTTCCTTCATGCCCCTCATTAGATTATTTAATGTTCTCAACTCATTACACCTTTTCCATCTTGCATCTCATTACAAACCCCTTAAACATGCACATCTCATTACACAGTCCTTACATATCTCATTACACGATTTTGTTTTTGTATCTCATTGTCATTTCATTTCTGCATCTTATTGCGTTAAAACCTAGTTCCCATTATATCTTACATATTTTGAAAAATTATATACTGTCCCTTCCTTCCTTTATGCATCTAATTATACTGCTTCTCCTTTATGTGACCAGCTCATTACACTTTTCCTTTCAGCCATCTCATTTTAGCCCTGAAGGATGCCCATCTTACAGGACACTTCCTGTGACACGGCTCATTAAACCATTTCTCGAAGTCACCTCATTATAGTTTTTTAACATATACATCTTATTACATAGAATTCTTCATGAATCTCATTACAGTCTTGAAAGGTACAATCTTCCTATCCTCTTCTCTCTTATGCATCTTGTCACAGCATCGCAACTACACATCTCATTACAATATTTATTATTTTAACATATTCCATTATTATAAACTACTCATACTCTGCTAATATTTCAGTAGTTCATTGCATATTTACATTTCTATGTGTAACAAGAATGACCATCTATATTTCAAAAGGGGTTCTTAAATTGTATTTTATACATCTTTAAATTATTTTGTTATTACACTGATGCTTCTTAAACTGGTGCCCTGAAATGTTAATAGATATGTAGTAAAAATAAGTTCAAATAAACTTGGGTTAGTAAAAAGTTTAAGTTTATTGACTTATTAAAAATTAAATTTAAAACTTGCATTCTTATTTCAGAAATTCTTGAAGCCTTTTATACATTATTGAGCATTATGAGTATTCATGAAGGAGGTATGGCCTGTAGCATTTCCCAAATGGATTGGCCACATAGTTTACTTACAGCCTACATTTTAATTGCTCCCAGAATTTGTGTCCTGTAGGGCACAATTTAAGAAAGGCTTCATTGTAATAGTTACATACATACAGAATATATTCACATCTGTATACAGTTACCACCACTTATTTAACTTGAAGCTCTGCATCACTTCTTAGAATTAATGACACTTGCATGAGTGATTCATTGACTAATACCTCATAACAGTAGTTTCTAGACGTTGGTGGGTACCAGAGTCACCTGAAGAACTTGGTAAAAATACCTTATTCCCACCCTATTTCAGCAAATCTGACTTTTGTGTGCCTTATTAGCTTTCCAGGTGATTCTGAAACACATCAAAGTTTGGGAACCGCTACCTTGTTGAGTGCTTTATGTAAGAATACATAAAAAATGAATGCATATATAAGAAGACATGGGTCCAGACCCTGAAACCCTAACAATTCAGAGATAATGACTACTTTCTTTCTCCTTGGCATTAAACAAAGATATGCAGGGTCTTTTTCTTCCCAAAAAGTTGAACTGCTTATCTAACTATTAGCAATACTTGGAAGCTGTTTGCAAACAGACCTGGATTTTAAACCCCTTTTCATCAATATCTGATGAGCTTGCAGGACACAATACCTTTCTGAACATCAATTTCTTCTATTGTAAAATGGAGTAATAATACTTCCTCATATTATTATTGTTAGAAATAAATGAGCTTACTACACAGAAATTTTAACATCTCTTACACTGAGTGGCTCCTCAAGAAATAATAGCTATGATTAATAAATTTCTTTCGAACCTCATATGTTAAACTAATGCCAATGCCTTTTGAAACTACTACTGTGTGTCAACTAATCCTCAGTTCACAGAATTAAACGAGACACATAAACCAAGTGTGGAGATGCATTCTTGTAGTCCCTACTACTCTGGAGGCCGAGGTGGAAGGATTTTTTTGAGCCCAGGAATTCAAGACCAACCTAGGCAAAAACATAGTAAGACCTTATCTGAAAAAAAAGAAAAAAGAAAAAAAAATGAAGACATACTTTCCCTATATGATTATACCTAAACACCACAAGTTTGCCCACGTTCTAGGAATCCTGACAGATTTTAGTATATAATGGTAGATTATAAGCCTTTCATATGATAGAAACCTAGAAGTTATACAATCATACATGCATTAAAAATAGCGTGGTAGTAACCTAGAGAATAAAAGTCCTCAGTACATGTCTCTAAAGTTGAATAATCTTATAAAACTAGCAGTCTTCATTTCTCATCACCTGTGCAAATGACACTACTAATCCTTGTGGTGACTATCTCAGCAAATAATTGTGGTAATCACATGAGATCATTCATGTGCAAATATATTATACAAAATAGTTAATACAATCCTAAAAAGGAAATTCATCATTATTTCACAGCACTTACCAGAAAAGTGAGCTCCTGTGAGAATCTCAATTAATTACAAATATATTTACAATGTGGTCTCTAGACAGCATATTTGCTCTTTTAACTATTCCAACTGACTTTTTTGAGAGACTCAAACATAGATCTAGAGATTCAGATTCACAAACTCTTAGATGATGTCAAAGCAAGGGTAATTTGTAAAAGCATCACCCTCAACATGATCTGGTACAGCTGATGAAGTGGTTCTTGAACTTGCCTGTACCTTGGAATCAACTGCAGAGTTTTGAAAATGATTGATGCCTGGGGCCCACAGACTGAGATTCTAAATTAATTGATTTTTGATAGTATCTGGAAATCTGAATTTTGGCAAGCCCCTCCGCTAACTCTAATTTGCAATAAAGCTAAAGAATCGTACCCCTTTTACTTCAAAAGATCCTATGGCTCTACTATCTGGTCTTCAATGGAAGTAGGAAGTCAGTTTAAAATCTGTTCCTATATGATCAGCCTTCCTAAGAATTTCCAGGGGTCTCCTTTGGAACTTGTTTTCTCCCTAACAATTCTAATAACTCTAGAACTCTTGCCAAAATACTGACATCTGCCCCCATTTTTTTTTCATAAGTATCTGCCATTAGATGATTTCTTGATGTGGGGTGAAGAGTAACTTTCTTCAGTAGCCTCTTAGTTTCTAACCCAGCACCAAGCTTACTGCTAACACAGAGCTAACCTGGTGATTGATTAAACTCTGGTCATGAGTATTGCCAACATCAGATTTGTAATTAAATATACTAATTAGCATATCTGTTACAAGAAAATTTAAAATGTGACTCACTTTCTTGACAAACTAACTTCAAACTTAAACTGACAAAGCATTTCCTACTAAGAGATCTACATACTTTTAGAGGGGCGCTCCAATCTCTGTTTCCAAAGATCACTTCAAATTAATTCTTAAGGTAAAGGTGCATTTTCTCTAATTGTCATAAATATATTATCTAAAAATTGGAAAAGACATTAGTAGGCACTAGAGTCTATGGTTGTAGAGAACTACTTCCAAGTTTTTTGTGTCTTTTCTATATTTTCTGTATGATAGAAAGTGCATTAATACACAGGCCTGAGACTTCCGGCAAGATGGCCACGGGGTAGTTTGGTCCATGAGACCCTCCGCAAAAGAGAACACCCATAAAGACTCTTGCTTTCCCCGGGGCTGCGGCTCTCAGTGTTGCCAGCTGGCTTTCACACGTTGCTCGGCTGCTGCCTCAGTCGCCGCCTCAGCCGCCACCTCCACCGCTGATGTCACCCTGCCTCTGCCAGAGGCAACCCATGGCTCCAGACTGTGAAGCCCCCGCCCAAGCACCGCACTCCTGAAACCACAGAAACCGCCGTTGCTGCCATTGCCACGCCCTACCCCTCACCGGGAACCAAGCTCGTGGATCTCCTCCCGTGCTCCACTGAAGTGGTGGCTGCCACCACCATAATTCCTGCTCCCTTCTGCCCTAGGCAGCCCCTGACTTCTGCCCAGCCCAGCCTGTGTAGACCAGTGCTAAGCTGACCTGCATTACCCTACAGTCTCCGGCTGCAGCAGAAAAAGAGATCAGTTGGAGCTGTGAGGCCAGCTCCACCCACCTCCACCCATCTCCCAGCTTGGGAGCCAAGGTAACAACATCAAAATGGGAGGAACAGAAACCCCTCCCCCACGCTAGATAGACACAGGTCAGATCTGAGTGGTATCACCCTTCCAGACTTCAAACTTTACTATAAGACTACAGTAATCAAAACAGCCTGGTATTGGTACAAGAGCAGCCACATAGACCAATGGAACAGGACAGAGATTCCAGAACCAAAGCCTCAATTCCTCAACCAACTCATCTTTGACAAAGCCTCCAACAACAACCACCGGGGAGAGGAGAACCTATTCAGTAAATGGTGCTGGGAAAACTGACTGACCACATGCAGAAGATTGAAACAGGACCCCTACCTATCATCATACACAAACATTAACTTTAAATGAATCAAAGACCTGAATGTAAAACCTGAAACTATAAGAATCTTAGAAAACACAGGAAACACCCTTATGAAATTTGGAACTGGGAACCAATTCCTATTCAGAACCCTAAAGGCCAATACCTTAAGAAATAAAATAGACAAGTGGGACCTCAACAAATTAACAAGCTTCTGCAAAGCAAAATAAACAATCAAGAGAGCAGGGAGACAGCCCACAGAATGGGAAAATATATTTTCCAACTGTTTAAAATCTAGGATCTAGGAACTCAAATACACTGAAAGGAAAAAAACAAACAGCCCCTTTAAAAAGTGGGCAAAAGATATGAATAGACACTTCTCAAAAGAAGATATACAGGCAACCAACAGACACATGAAAAAGCGCTCAGCCTCACTCATCATCAGAGAAATGCAAATCAAAACCACACTGAGATACCACCTAGCCCCTGTGAGAATGGCCATAATTAATAAAACAACAACAGATGCTGGAGAGGATGTGGAGAAAAAGGAATGCTTCTACACTGCTGGTGGGAATGCAAACTGGTGCAGTCTCTTTGGAAGATAGTGTGGCGATTCCTGAAAGAACTAGAAATTGACCTTCTGTATGACTCAGCAATTCCCCTATTGGGAATGTACTCGGAGGAACTCAAATCATTCTACAAAAAAATATGCCTGTACACGTATGTTTGTTGCAGTTCTATTCACAATAGCAAAAACATGAAACCAACAGTGCTGCCCATCGAAGCTGGACTGGATAAAAAAAAAAAATCTGGTACACATACATGATGGAATATTATGTAGCCATAAAGAAGGACAAATATATGGACTTTGCAGCAACTTGAATGGATTTGGAGTCGATTATACTCAGTGATTTATCACAGAAACAAAGAACAGAGTTCCAGATGTTCTCACTCATAAACGGACCTTGAACAAATATAATGCTATAAGAAAGCGATTGGCAGTAGTGGGAAACTGTCAGGGGAGGGGGGTTGGGATTGGCAGTTGAGGGAAACTGCTAGGGGAGGAAAGGGCATACCTCATCAACAAGTGTTTATATCAGTGTTTATATGATAAGTGTTTATATACCTAACCCTGAAATGTACCCCACATCTTTATAATAATAATAAAAAAAATACACAGGTTTGCATAATATAGTGTATCTCTCAAATTTTCAAGTATGGCTCCCCTGTCCTACAATCTTACCAAAATTTTGCATAAATAGCATATTAGTATCCTAATAGGATATATTTAAATGAAATTCTCATTCAAAATATTTAATAATACAATCTCAATTGAAAGCAAAAACAAGTTGGGAAGATGGTGGCTGAGCCAGCCAGACTATGCAAGTCCCAGTGTGAGTGAGTGAGTGAATGTAAAATATTGTGTATGTGCTGGTGAGTGAGTAGGTGTGAGTGGCTGACTGAGCGAGGGCTAGGGAGCTAGTGACCAGGGCTCTCCTGGTGCAGTGGCTGGTGCCACAGCTGCTCGGCTTGGACCCTAGCAATACCCAGGTCCCAGAAGCCAAGCATCATTTTTTTTTCATCAGCAAAACTCTTTCTGGGAAGAAAATGCTGGGAGAGACTGACTAAGTGGAGGCTTGTGAGCAAGTTGCTAGGGCCCTCCTGGTGCAACAGCAGGTGCTGCAGCTTCTCTGCTTGGTCCCTGGCTCTTCCTAGGTGGCAGAAGCCAAGCGCCATTTTTTTTAATGGACAGAAGTTTTCCTGTGAAGAAGTGCAGGGAGAGACTACCACCCCAGGCTCTGCCTCACCACTGCAATGGGAGAGACTGCGGGTTCCAGGCTTTGCCTCACCACTTACTTCAGTGCCTGGCTAGGCACTGGCAGCAGGGGCTGCAGAGAGAGTCCAGAGGCATAGTCCCACTGGAGTGGACAAGAGAGGCACTTTACCAGCATCTTGAAGGCAGGGTAGGAAAGTTCCTTGACTTGCTCACCATGGAACAACAGACCTAATCTCTGTGACTGACAGATCAACTACTCAGGGGTTGATCATGACCCAGAGAGAATATACTGAAAGCGCAAACTTTGGAGGGACCTGACGAATGCCGAGTCCCAGATGCCCCCCCACCTACCCTGATCCAGTCGCAGGACAAAGGGTGTGGCCAGAAAATGACAAGGAAGAACTCCAAAGAGATCAGTAGTGAGTCTGGGGCTGACCCAGACTAACCATTCCCCAGCAATCTTCTGAATGTCAGACACACAAGCTGGACCACTATTGAGCAGGACAAACCCAGGTGTAACTGTGACATCAGTTGCAGTAGGAGAACACCATTCCAGGATTGGCCTGGCTGGGACACCCCCACGAGTACATAACTGGGGAAACCACAATCCTACACCTCCCCAACGGAGGAGATCCTGGCCATATGAGAATAGGAGAGGAGGACTGCAGTCCCACCCAATTCCATTGCCCCTTCTCCTTCCCTGCTCCAGACGCTGGGAAGAGAGTGAAAGAGGAGAGAGTTGGAGAGAGCAGTAGAAAGCTGATGAGAGGAATAATTACAGACCCTGCCACAAGAGGGCAGGGTTTTTTATTTTTATTTTTAATTTTTAAGAATTTTTTGCCTGTTTGTTAGTTCATCTATTTTTTTAACTTCAAAACTCTATTTGTTTATTTTTTAATTTTTTTAATTTTTTTAAATTTTTTTATCAATTTTTTTATTATGATGTTGTGGGGTATAGTTAAGGGTTAGGTATACAAATACGTTTCATTCAGGCACCCTATTTTTCCTTTGTGCATGAATGTGTATGCAAGTCTTTGATCTGCATCCCCCCTTTATTTTTCTTTTTTCTTTGTTTTTCTGTTTCTTCTATTTTTTTTGTTGTTTTCTGTCTATGTGTGTATGTGAATGATTGAGTACTCATCTTTCCATTTTTTTTGCTGTTGTTGGCTTGTTTTTGCTCCTCTGTTCTTCTGTCTATTTTTATTTTTTAGTTTCAGGTATGTGTCAATACCTGTGTCAGGGTTCAATCTGAATTACTTTTTTTCCCCTGGTCTTTCTGTTTCTCTTCTCCATTCATTCTGTGCTAGGGGTGTGTGTGTGTGTGTGTGTGTGTGTGTGTGTGTGTGTCTGTGTCTATGTGTGTGTGTGTTTAGTTTTCTTGTTTTTTTTTTTTTTTTATTTCACTTTGTTGTTATTCCAGTTTCTTTGGGGGTGTGTATGTATGCCTGTGTGTGTGTGTGTGTGTGTGTGTGTGTGTGTGTGTGTGTGTGTTTAATTGTTTTTTGCTTTGGTTTTTATTTTCATTGTTCTTTTTTTTTAAATCTTGTCCATCTTGTTTCATTCTGTTTTCTTTGTGCTCCTCATTGCTGTCACTGTATCTTGGAACCAGAGGATACACACATGTACCCATTCCATTGTCATATAGAGTAGTGGTGGGGAGTGGGTCTCAGGGAACACCTACTACAATCAGTGAACACTATAATTTGCAAATAGTTTCTGAAACCTTGCTTCCCATCCCTACCTTATTTGACTTTCAAAACAGCAAGAGAGCAAAGCTTCCCACCCACAGTTACATTTCAAAATAGAACAAATCCAGAGCCCAGACCACAGAATAATAGAGGGTTGATCAAACATCAGAAGGGAAAGCCTCTTTCACTGACACTGAATAACAGAACTAAAGAGAAAAACAAGAGATCTGTCACAAACGAGGAAAAACCAAAGGAAGACCACAGGTAATTTCAAGTGTAACAAAGAGAAAACTCCTGAAAAATCAGAACTTGAATACCAAACAATGGAAGTCACCAATGACTGGCTCCAGAATAAATAGGAATCAGGGAATTGATGGAAAGAGTGAATAAGACTCAAGAAAGACAAGGTGCAACACTGAAAGAATGTGTAACAGGGATTTTGGTAACAAAAAATTTCATCTAGGAAATAACAAGATGACAAGCATAGAAAGCAGACTCAATCTAGCTGAAGAAAGAATCTCAGAACTTGAAGACCAGAACATGGAATTAATCTGATCTGTAAAAAAACATAGAAAGAAGACTCAGAAAAAAGGAACAAAGCCTACAAGAGATGTGCAATTATATCAAGAGGCTGAACCTATGTCTGATTTGAGTCCCAGAAGAAGAAAGGGAAATGGAAAACAACTTGAAGTATTCCAGGAGTTAATACAAGAAAACTCTCCCCATCTCATTAGAGATATGACCAGCCAAACACAAGAGATACAGAGAACCCCAACAAGACATCAAATGAGAAGACCAACCCCAAGACACATAGTAATTCACCTACACAAAGTAGGCACAAAAGGAAAAATACTAAACACAGTAAGAGAGAAAGATCAGACTATCTACCAGGGAAAACCAATCAGAATAGCAGCAGACCTATCAGCAGAAACACTACAAGCAAGAAGAGAATGGAGTCCAATATTCAAATTCCTCAAAGATAAACAATCTCAATCAAGAATTCTACCCAGCCAAGCTCAGCTTCATCAGTGATGGAAAATTAAAATCCTTCCCAGACATCCAGTCTCTAAGAGGTTATGCAGCCTCCAGGCAAGCTCTACAGGAGACACTTAAAAAGGTATTAAGCACAGAAGAAAGAAAAAAAAGAATGACCATACACTTCCCAAGAGAACAGCAGAGCACAGAACCAACAGAGAATACAACACAAGAAACTTGAAAATGCACACACACATCAACCCCAAAGCCAAAAGAAAACAAGCACACAAAGAAAAAACTTTCTAAGAACCACATGACAGGGATAAACAATCACATTTCAATGATCAGCCTGATTGTGAATGGACTAAATGCACCACTGAAAACACACAGAATGGCAAACTGGATAAGAAGCCATGACCCAATTATTTGCTGCATCCAGGAAACTCATCTCACTAAAAAGGGTATACACAGACTTAAAGTTTAAGGATGGAAAATGAGTTTCCAGGCAAATGGATCACAAAAGAAGGCAGGAGTTGTGATCTTAATATCAGAAATAATAACCTTTAGGCTATCAAATTTTTTCCTTTTTTTTGAGTTGGAGTCTCACTCTGTTGCCCAGGCTGGAGTGTGATGGCATGTTCCCACCCACCACAGCCTCAACCTGCTGGGCTCCAGTGATCCTTCTGCTTCAGCCTTCCAAGTAGCCGGAACCACAGGTATGTACTACCATACTGGCTAATTTTTTAATTGATTGTAGAGATGAAGTCTTGCCAAGTTGCTGGGTGGGTCTTGAACCCACAGACTCAGGCAATCCACTCACTGCGGCCTCCCCAAGTGCTGGGATTACAGGCTGAGCCACTGAGCCTGGCCTCAAAAATTTTAAAAGATACAAAAGGACACTAATTAATAATAAAAGGTTCATTCCATCAACAAGAAATATCCATCCTAAACAAATATGCACCCAACACAGGAGCACTAACACTTATAAAGCAACTACTAAGTAAACTAAAAAAAGATATCGACTCTAACACTATTATAGCAGGGGAATTGAATACCCCAATAACAGCCCTAGATAGATCATCAAAGCAAAAAATCAACAAGGAGATCCAGAACCTAAACTTGACACATGACCAAATGGACTTAATAGATACCTACAGATTGTTCCACCCAACTACCACAGAATATACATTCAACTCATCACCACATGGAACATAATCCAAGATAGATCACATCCTTGGCCATAAATCAAGCATAAGCAAATTCCATAAGGTTGAAATATTGTGATGCACTTTCTCAGACCATAGTGGAACAAAAATAAATATCAACACCAACAAAATTTCCCCAAAACCCACAAAGACATGGACACTAAACAACATGATGCTGAACAGCTATTGGATCAACACTGAAATCAAAACAGGAATTAAAAGATTCCTGGAAACAAATGAAAATGAAGAAACATTTTACCAAAACCTCTGGGATGCCATGAAAACAGTTCTAACAGGGAAATTTATATCTCTACGAGCATACGTCAAGAAAATAGAAAGATCACAAATTGAGAACCTAACAAATCACCTAAGGGAGCTGGAAAGAGAAGACCACCAAAACCCCAACTTTAGCAGAAGGATTCAAATCACCAAAATAAGAACTCAAATATGGGACATAGAAGACAAAAATATCATAGAAAACATTAACAAAACAAAAAGCTGGTTCTTTGAAAGAATTAGCAATATTGATGAACCCCCTAGCCAGAATGTCCAAGAAAAAGAGAGAAACCCCCAAATAAACACAATCAGAAATACAAAAGATCAAATCACAACTGACCCCAAAGAAACACAAGGTTTATCAGAGATTACTATGTATACCTATATGGAAACAAACTTGATAACCTAAATGAAATGGGGGACGGACTTTCTGACATCACACAACCTCCCCAGGTTCAAACAAGAAGACATTGAGACACTGAATAGACCAATAACAATCCAGGAAATTGACTCTGTCATGCAAAAACTACCTACAAAAAAAAGGCCCTGGACAGGATGGCTTTCCAGCAGAATTCTACAAAACGTACAAGGAGAAGCTGATACCAATCCTATTGAAAGTATTCCAGGCAATGGAGAAATATGGAATTCTCCCCAAATGCTTTTATGAAATTAATGTCACACTGATACCCAAACTGAGTAAAGATCCAACCAAAAAAAAAAAAGAGAACTACGGGCCAATATCCCTGATGAGCATAGATGCAAAAATTCTCAACAAGATCCTAGTAATCAGATCCAAAAATACATCTCAAAAATCATCCACCATGACCAAGTAGGCTTCATTTCCAGGATGCAGGGTTGGTTCAACATTCGCAAAACCATAAATATCATTAAATACATTAACAGATATAAAAACAAGAATGTCATGATTATATCATTAGATGCAGAAAAAGCTTTTGATAAAATCCAGCATCCTTCTTGGTAAAAACCCTCAAGCACCTAGGTATAGAAAGATCATACCTCAAAATAGTAAGTGCCATTTACAATAAACATATTGCTAAATGGACAAAAACTGGAAACATTTCCCCATAAACTGGAACAAGACAAAGTTGCCCACTCTCACCCTCTTGTTCAACATTGTGTTGGAACTCCTAGCTAGGGCAATTAGACAAGAGAAGGAAATCAGGGGTATCCAAATAGGAAAAGAGGAAGTCAAGTTATCCCTCTTTACTGATGATATGATCCTATACCTTGAAAATCCAAGAGAATCTGTCAAAAACCTGCTTGCAGTGATAAAGAACTTTGGAAAAATCTCAGCATACAAAATAAACATGCAAAAGACAGTTGCATTCCTATACACCAAGAACAAGCTGGCAGACACCAAAATTAAAAGCACAATCACATTCACAACTCCACAAAAAAATGAAATACCTCAGCCTCTTCCTAACAAGAGAAGTGAAAGACCTTTACAATGAGAACTACAAAACGCTGCTCAAAGAAATCCAAGAAGACACAAATAAATGGAAAAATATTCTATGTTCATGGATAGGAAGAATCAATATCATTAAAATGTCCATCCTAACAAAGGCAATCTATAGATTTATCGCAATACCCATTCAATTACCAGCATCATTCTTCTCAGACCTGGAAATGACAATTCAGAAATTCATATGGAAACTTAAATAACCACGAATAGCCAAAACAATCCTTAGCAAAAGAAACAAAGCAGGAGGTATTACACTTCCAGACTTCAAACTTTACTACAAGGTTACAGTAATCAAAACAACCTGGTACTGGTACAAGAATGGGCATATAGACCAACGGAACAGAATACAGATTCTGGAAGCAAAGCCTCAATTTCTCAACCAACTCATCTTTGACAAAGCCTCCAACAACCTATTCAGTAAAATGGTGCTGGGAAAACTGGCTGATCACATGCAGAAGATTGAAACAGTACCCTTACCTATCACCATACACAAAAATTAACTCTAAATAGATTAAAGACCTAAAAGTAAAACCTCAAACTATAAGAATCTTAGAAAACGCAGGAGACACCCTTATGGAAGTTGGAACTGGTTACTAATTCCCGATCAAAACCCTAAGTGCCCATACCATAAGAAATAAGATAGACAAGTGGGACCTCATCAAACTTATGAGCTTCTGCAAAGCAAAAGAAACCATCAATAGAGTCGAGGACAGCCCACAGAATGGGAAAAAATATTTGCCAACTGTATATCTGAAAAAGGCCTAACAACTAGAATCTACAAGGAACTCAAACATGTCTAAAGGAAAAAACAAACAGCCCCATTAAAGAGTGGGCAAAAGACATGAATAGACACTTCTCAAAAGAAGATATATGGGCAGCCAACAGACATACAAATAAACTGCTCAGACTCATGAATCATCAGAGAAATGCAAATCAAAACCACATTGAGATACCACCTAACCCCAGTAAGAATGGCCATCATTAATAAAACAAACAACAACAGATGATGGCAAGGATGCAGAGAAAAAGGAATGCTTCTACACTGCTGGTGGGAATGCAAACTAGTGCAGCCTTTCTGGAAGACAGTGTGTCACTTTCTGAAAGAACTAGAAATTAACCTTACATATGACCCAGCAATTCCTCTATTGGGAATATACCCAGAGGAACACAAATCATTCTACAAAAAAGATACCTGCACACAAATGTTTGTTGCAGTTCTATTCACAATAGCAAAAACATGGAACCAACCATGCTGTCCATCAAGGCTGGACTGGATTTAAAAAATGTGGTATATATATTATACAATGGAATATTATGTAGCCATAAAGAAAGACACACATATGGACTCTGCAGCAACTTGGATGAATTTAGAGTCGATCATACTCAGTGACCTATCACAGAAACAAACAACAGAATACCATATGTTTTCAGTCATAAGTGGACCTTGAATAATTATCATAATACCATAAGAAAGGGATTGGCATAGTGGGAAACTGCTGGGGGGGGGGTTGGATTGGCAGTTGAGGAAAACTGCTAGGGGAGGGAGTGGCACACCTCTTCAACAAGGGTACCTGCATAACAAATGTTTGTATAACTAACCCTGAATGATACCCTACATCTTTAAAATAAAAACAACAATTTTAATTAAATAAATATAAATAAAAATACAAAAAAAGAAAGCAAAAACACAAATAAAATAAGATTTGATAAGGAATAAAAGGAAGGCAAAAAATAAAAAAGTGATAAATTTAAAAATTAATAGTCTACATTAAATCCATGGTCAAAATAAAACAAACCAAATATTTTACAAAACCTTTAATAGAATTTAGTATATAGTACTGATATTTTTAAGACTTCAGAAATAGAATAACAGAAAACAGCCAGAACATTCATTCTGGGGAAGTGCTAGCAATATTTCCATTAACATCAAGAGCAAGGTTTAAAAGTTCATATTTATTTAACATGGTTTTGGAAATTCTGGCCAATACAATAAGATGACACAAAAATAATAAGCATAGATATCAGAATGTAAGTTTTAAAATTATGTTGTTTCACAAATGATATAATTTTCTATGTTGAAAACCTGAGATAAAGGCTTATAGCTCATGACTGGAATGCTATGACATAAATTTACAAAAATAAACATGCTCCCTGGCATCCAGTGCTATCCAATCCAAATAAATAATAGAAAAATTATATTTTCTATAATAGTTTAAGATACAAAGTATTCAAAATAATTTTAACAAGAAATGTGAGGTACCATTGTATCTGCTGGCTATATAGCTGCTGTGAAATTGGGTTTCTATCCTATCTACCCATTTTTCTCATCCCATATGAATTTGTACTTTTTCTCATGGGATTGCCAAGACAAAATAAGTAAGGCAAGGACCTGGAACTTAAATAAGAGGATTTACATTAAGTTGGTCCAGAAGTAAAGTTTCAGCTTAAAAGACATATTATTTAAGCAAAAATAGGTATCTGCTCGTGGTGACTTCATAGACTGACAGTGTCTCACTTTGAACGACCTCCTACAGCCACTGCTCTGATGGTGGCTGATCCAAGCATTCATTACCCAAAGTGCAGCTAAGTAAAAGGAGTGGTCTTCTGATGGTGTCATGACATCTGAACCCAGAATCCCCATTCTAGTAGTGCTATGAGTACATTAGAGTCCTGTGTAGTGAATGGGGCCATGCATAAAGGCTCCTATCCTCAGCTCTTTTCGGGCTCTTGATAGAATGTTGCTCCCTCAACTCATCTGAAGTTAGATGACAGCATATGTATAACTCTCCTTGGCCAATGAAATCTAGACAGAAGTGACAATGTATCAACCTTGGTAGAAGACATAACATCTAGTACACTCAGTATCATCTCACCACAGAGTAACAGAAGCACATGGTGACAAGGAGCCTCTATAGGTTTGGAATTCTGGGTAACAGTAATGGCCACAGTGCCCCACCCAACTTACAATGAGAAAGAATACATACTTATTGTGTAAATGAAGAAATCATTTTGAATTATGTTATGTCACAGAGATTTAGGGATTTTTGTTGTTGTTATCACAGCTTTTGCAGGCTAGGCAGACTGGAGAAAGTCCATATTAAGGTTTTTAGAGAACTAGAAGTAGCCATTGGCCACTACTTTATTAGCCAGTCTAAACTGTCATAAGATTTCTACCCAATTGCTACCAAGAAGCTGGGAAAGTGAGTTATTTAGTTTGATTTTAAGCAGGGGGGGGAATCTAACTCTGCCAATTGTGTTGCCACATTATCATCAGAGTCAAATGGGATGAAATATTAATATTAAAATATTAATGAGCTAGAGGATGTTGAATAATAATTGATTACTATGCTTATTCTTTTGCTGAGATATTGCCCCTATTTTTCTTTGGACTGAGAGCCAGGCCACTCTTGAAAAAGTGTAGTCACTCTTCCCTCCCTGAAGCAATTGAGTAAGATGTTTGTTTGACATGGAGAGAGGCAAGTGGAAAAAGGTAGGAGAAGTAGAAGAACAGGAAAGAAGAGAACCAGAGGTATAAGAAAAATGTGTGTATGCTATACCCTTTTGTATTTTTCATGGAAGAAAAAAGAATGACTTAATAAAGAAAAAAGGCGGAGAGAGAGAAGAACAAAATAAGAGACAAAGGATGAAATAAATGAAAGAGAGGAGAAGATACAAGTGTGAAAAACACATTGAGAAGGAAAAAAAGCTAAATAAGAGCAAAATTAAAGAGATTGTTGAATGCCTGCATGATTTTCAAAGATTATTTCTAATTAGATAAACATGACTGTTATAATACTCTTCATAAATAAGCAGATCACCTTCAGCAGCACAAATTGCATTTTCAGCTGACTAGCTTATAATAAATAAATATTCACCAAAGTGCATGCTTCTTGAGATTGGGTCATTTAGAAACTTCCATTCCATTAAAAGTAAGTTTTATTTCCTTGACAAAGACCACTAGCTGAAACGTCAATTGCTTGTCGTAATGGATGACACCTGTAAGTAAAATAAACATATTTTTAATGGAATAGATGGTCAGAGTGACCTTATCTCAAGATAGCATGCACTTTGGTGAATATTTATTGCTGAATTAAAGAGATCCTAATATAAAAGGACAGTAGTTCCTCTTCCTCTTCATTACCTTTCCTTGCTATATAAAGGAAGAAATGTTTTAAATGCCCAAATTACCTTCAGAATTTACTGATCATTGAGTAAAAACATAGCATACATAATAAGCACTATGAATAATTTGAAATAAATCTGCCAGTTCAGATTATAAATATTAATATGATAATAATGCTGGAATTAACCATACAACTTTTCAACTAAAAATTCTTATTCCATTTTATCACGGATACTTTATCTGTATCTACATTCAGTTGACTTAAAATATATTTTCAAACAATAAAAACCAAAATCCAAGGCTATTGCTAATATGAAACTGAAATGTCAACTTGTCTTTTTCAAGTTAAAAATAAATTTAGTGACACAGTGTATTTTTAATTCTTAACTGGAGAAAGGAAAAAAAAACCCTGCACTTCTATATAATGTATCGGGGTGGGAGGTTTCTACTGGTGACAGATGAAGAAATGACATAAAATATGGTAGTTAATTCAAATTAGTAGAAATCATGCCAAATCTCCCAAGGGGGAAAAAAGTTAGAAGTTTTCCAATAAGATTTTTTTATTGATGTGTTGAAGTAGATATATAAAATCTAGAATTTTCAAAATTATGATGAATCCTTTGAAATCATGTAGTTGTTATCATTTGTTTTAAAAATTAATAAAAAAATCAGTCCCAGTTCAAAAAAGTTCAAAAGGCTTGACAAGATTCATATCCCTGGATATTTGTAGAACTAGAACCAGAACCTCAATACTTCATGGCAAAAAATACAAAGTTCTTCTTATTTGAGGAACCACTTTAAGTCTTCCTGAGGTTTTTTTTGGTTTGTTTGTTTTTGTTTTTTTGAGTTGGAGTCTCACTCTGTTGCCCAGACTAGAGTGCAGTGGCCACTCCCAGTCACCGGAGCCTCGACCTGCTGGGCTCCAGCGATCCTTCCGCCTCAGCCTTCCAAGTAGCTGGAACTACAGGCGCGCACTACCATGCCCGGCTAATTTTTTTTAATTTATTGTAGAGATGAGGTCTCGCCTGCCCAGGCGGGTCTCAAACCCGTGGGCTCGGGCAATCCACTCACCTCAGCTCCCAAAGGCGCGGTATTACAGGCTGAGCCACCGAGCCCAGCTCTTCCTGAGGTTTTAATAAAGAGTTTTCCAGTCATATTCTGACCTTTATCTTCAGACCAGGAGTTCTCAAATTGTGGTATAAGGACTCTTAGAGGACCTCAAGACTCCCTTCACAGTTCTATGCTACTTTGCCCAAATCACTATTGTCCTCAAAATTCCCGCTTTATCCTCCATGTTACACAGAGACTTCCTGTCTGACCTATATATAAATTACCTGTTACTACATTGAAATATAATGCCAAAATGTAATGTCCTAAAATAACAGTAATGATTTATTATCTTTTAGGAATTTAGGAGTGATTTAGTTGGGTCCGGATTTAGGGTCAGATGTTGACTTGAGCTGCAATCAACTGAAGGTTTAAACTGAATTATCTACCTCCCAGATTTACTTTGCTCACAAGATTGCCAGGTGGCTGCTAGCTACTTCCCAGAACCTCAGTTCCTCTCCACCTAGGCCTGACCACAGGTGGCTAGCAATACCCAGAATGAGAAAGAGAACAGCCTGAAGCTTCCATGCCTTTTACAATCTAACCTCAGAAGACATATTGTCACTTCTACACATCCTACTGCTCACACAGGACCAGTCCTAATTAAATGTGAGAAGAAACCACATAAGAGCGTGAATGCCAATAGGCATGGATTATTGGGAGAAAACTTGAGACTGACTCCCACAGTCTGCCTACTAGTCTCCAACAGTTCATGCCTCTTCTACACGCAAAATACACTCTTCCGTTTCCAAGGTCCACAAAAGTCTTATTTCACTAAAACAAAGCTGTCTAGTTTATCCTTATATAATAAATGAAGTCCAGATACAGATCAAGTATTTTTGGCTGTGGTTTCTCTAGTCTGTCAAACTCAACACCTGTGAGCTAGAGACATTTGCACACACATTTATACACACACACACACACACACACACACACACACACACCACCATACAATAAATGAGAGACATAAGACAACTGCTATAGCTACAACTTGGAAAAAAAAGAAAACAAAAGGCACATAGGAATCAATGATTTATAAAATCCAGTCAGATATATGTTGGCAGTTACTCAATTAGGGCCCAGCCCTGTTCTCTGGACATGATTCTTCACAGCTCTTGGCTCTGCCCTCTCGGCTCCTTGTTCTGTCCTCTGAGTCACCCTTTCTTTTCCATGATAAACGGCCAGTGTTTGCAGATAAATAATTTTCTCAGCCTATTTCCTGACGATAGCAGTTCAGAGATTCAAAGCCTCTTTTTATTTTATATTATCTGTCCCTTTTAATTCAAGGCAGCAGTGTTTGCCACAGTATAATTCTCTTAGAAACCTGTGGGCTTCCTATAAAGCTTCATATTGGTTTCAGTTCACTGGACAAAATTCACACACACAAGTAAACCCTTCTCTAGCTTGAGGTTCTTAGAAAGCTGTTGTAGGTCAACATACTTGATATTCAGAAGAGCCTGTTTCATGAGAGGATCTATGAAGCATACCCTTAAAGTTCTTAAAGGAACTTTTATTTTCTATTTGAGGAACCACTTTAAATCTTCCTGAGGTTTTAATAAAGAGTTTTCCAGTCAAACGCTCACCTTTATCTTCAGATCAGGAGTTCTCAAGTTGTGATATAAGGATTCTGTTTCAAGAATGCCATGAGGTCAAAGCTATTTTCATAATATACTAAAACATAAGTGTCTTTTTCAGTCACATTATTTCATGTAGTGGATATTTCAGAGGCTACAGAACTGTGATAACCTCATGTCTTTTTTTTTCTTCTAAAGATGTTGGGTACAATTCAGGATTAGGTACATAAGTGGTCATCATACAGGTTGAAGTTTGGGCAACCCGTTGGTTTGGGATCAGGTACCCATATTAGTGTTATGTGCCCCCCAACCCTCCCATCAGTGATCCACTACTGTCAATTGTGGTATTACAACAAGATAGATAGTAAAGACATTTGTAAAAATGTAAACCAATGATAATCTTCCATTTTTAAAATATGGTTATTTTAATAAAAATATATTATTTTGTTAATATACATGTTTGTTTTTGTTTATAAAAAATTAATTGGCATATTTTTAATTCCTCAATTTTAACTTCAGAAATCAATAAATATAACACATATACAAAATTATCTCAGGGTCCTTAGTCATTTTAAGAGTATAAAGGTGTTCTGATATCAAAAGGTTTGGGAAGTATCACTTTAGACCATGTTTTGTTTACAAAAGAGCTTGTTTGTTCAACATATAGATTACATTTGCAATTATTATAAAGACTCTCTGCACACAGTACAAATGACAGCAATAAAAAAATAGAAGCAAAATAGGCAAAATAAAGCCTGCACTGCAAGAACCACATCAAAACAGCCAACAAAAGTGAGTAGTTCTCTATGAGTCTTTTGTAAGGTAATGTTTAGCATTCAAATTTATACTTTTTTTTCTGTAGAAACGATATGTAAACCATGAAGACCCAGTGGGGACTCTTTCACACCAGACTCCACCTATGATAAACAGGAATCCATGTGATTATTTTCTTTGGACTGAGGAAGCTAGATAGAAGTAAGTTCTCACTTGGTTACAACAAATATGGACACATCCCCATGCGCAAGCCTAAGTCCGATAAACAAATCAGATTAAAAGAAAAGAGAAGATGCATTACAAACATATTTATCATGTCTATGCTGTAAGAAATATTTTCCTAGGATAATTGAACTAGTAGTTACAGTCATGTTCATATCTGAATCAGAACAATTTAGTTCAGTCATCTCCAACCTAGCCAAAAGGCAACATACACATTTAGATTGTTATTAATATGATATTATATGCTATTTTAAAGTTATCTCTGTTGTTAGAGTTTAAAGTTTAAAATCAGGTATTAAATGAAGTTGATTTTTAAGTAAGATTTCAATACTGCTAGGTGAAACATTGAGTATCTTAGCTTTCAGATCATTTTGTGCATTCAAGAAATGTCTGTCACTTCACTTTAGTTCCATGCTCAATCATTTAGAACAAAACACAACACAACAAAAATCTCAATCCATTCTGCCAGCTCAACAAAAGGCTTTGTGTGGGTGTATGTTAGAAAGTAATTATGAGGTTTTTATTTCACTAATTATTCTGCAGCCTTTGAAATGTCAGTGTAGGTCAAAGTAGCAGCCAATGTTTTGAACCAGATCTGAATTAAAATAAGGAGGCCACTGCAAGAATAACTAGAAAAAAGAGTCAACAGTAAAGCAATTTGACGTTATGAGTGATAGAAAATGAGACTTGAGGTCACATGAATTTAAAGTTTTCATCCAGAAAACCTCAAAAACCCCAGTCATGCAAAATTTATTTTTTATATTTGACATGATTGACTATGCCTCTCTATCCATATTGCAATGATGTTCTAAGGAAGGAGAAATTGAGAAGTAATGAGATTATTTTAAAATATTTTTAAAAGTATAAAATAAGGGCTTTTTCTTCAAAATAGCCATTTTTGGATATTAAAAGCTTATTGCATATATTGTATAACTTCCAAATATTTTTTCTTGAATCTTCTTTGGTAATTATTTTCTTTAGCTGATTTCACAAACTGTCCTGAGGATAGATCTCATTATCTAATAACAAATTTCACTTTTAAAAATATTAAATTGTGACATTTTCTAACTTCAATAGAAAGTAAGCACATCTTCTGATAAGAGAACATGAATGAGGCAGGTAAATTGATTGATTGCCTCTTATAATAACTAATATGCGTGAATAAGCTGGTTTTTCCTTAATAAATTATCCCAGGAAGGTTAGTAGACTTAGGTATAGCACTGATTTCTCTGACCCCAAACCCTCAAGATCAGCTAAGTTTACACAATGAAAGCAAACCAGATTGGAGTAAAGTGATTCCATTCATTTCAGTCATGTTCATGACGGATACCCAGTGTCATGACCAAATTGATCACACAACAGTCTCCATCAATCTTTGCAACAGTAGAATTGAACAGATTAGTTGTGCTGTGGCCTGTTCATTTCACCTTCTATAGATACAGCTCAATCTGAGAAGAGAAAGGAGAGTAAGTTAATTAAGGATAGAGGGTTCCCTCTGATGGTTTATGACAATCATCCCACTTCTATTCTTTCCAAATGTTATTATTGGTGGATCTAAGGGTTCTGGCTCCTTACTTCTTTGTATGTGTTTTCCAGATCTGTAACCTTGGCATAATCTCAAGCCCCTTCCCAGACAAACTAACTTAGATCCTACAGTTAACAAGCCCTCCCTCTACCACATGATTTCCATGCATGTTAAATTTGAGAAGCATTGCTCTAGTCCACAGCTACTTTTTTGAGTAATGGTGCTCTCAAAATCAAGCAATTGTGTTGTTTAGAAGAAAATCTTAGGTATTCTTTACAGCTTAAGACCGAGAGACCAAGTGAGGCTTTCCAGAAAATTCTCTCCAAAACTTAAAACATCACCTTCACTAGTATCTGAGCTGGAACTGGAACAAAGACAATCTCTGCAGGTTACTTTGGCTTGTCTGATCTTGATACTCTGGCCCAGTACTATCTAACAAAAATATACTATAAGCCACACAGGTGAGCCACACATGTAATTTTAAAGTTTCTACTAGCCGCATTTCAGAGGTAAAAATAAATACGTAAATTTAATTTTAATAATACATTTCAGCCCAATAAACTCAAAATACCATTCAATGTTCAATCAATATTAAGTAATTAAGTAGTTTATATTTTCGTACTAAGTCATCAAAATCTGGTGTGTAGTTTACACTTATGGCACATCTCCGTCAGAACTAGACATTTCAAGAGTTCAAAAACACATGTAGCAGTGGTTACTATAGTGGACAACACAGCTAGCCAAGAGACTAGGATTATAACCAAACCAAACTTCCCTAAATCCTATGTGTTCTACTTTGAGACCTGTACTTTTTAACTACTTGTGTTCTGATGCATGATTTTGAGATTACTGTTGTGTCTTAATTCATGCTTATTTTTGTGTGTTTGTTTGTTTTTCTCTAATTTGAAGGATACCCAGGTAATTCACCTGTGGCTTTATTAAATTGTTAGCTATCCCTAGTGGGTTCTGCTCCTTTCCAACTTACCAGGTTAAGTAACTACATCCTTACTTCCTCTTAGAGTATTCTCCTTGCTTATCCCAAGACCATTTAGAGTATAAAAAACTGAACTTCCAGATACCCTACTGCAGATTTGATAACATAGACTATGAGTTTCTCTAGTTCTCAATTTCTTTATCTGTAACAAAATAGAATATGAGTGTCCCCATGATAAAGTTGCAGAGATTAATCAAGATAATGCACTAGTACTCCAATCCAATGCCTCAAACATAGAAAGGACTAAATAAATGCCATGTATCATTATTTTTATTCTCTCTTTAACTTCAATAATAGCCAAGCAATTAAAAAAAATATTATGACCCAGGATTGGACTTTAGTCAGGGAAGAGGTGAAAAGAAGAATGATGCATTCTCAAGTCAGGGCCACTAAATCTTCCAACACTAAAGCAGTGCCTCATGTTTTAGGTTTTTATTTTAGACACTGCTCATTTTTACTACTAATTTCTTTCTTAATCAAGATAAAGTAGGTTATGCTGTGGCTAAAAAAAATAAAATAAACTGACACTCAGGGATTTAATACAACAAAGGTTTATTTCTTATTTGTCACACTCTGATGTGGGTCAAGTGGATCTCTGGGATGACTGTCTTTCAGATGGTGACTCAGAAATCTGGTCTATTCTCATTTTGTTTGGCTGACAATTTGAACACCTGGCCTCCAAAGTTTCCGAAAAAAAGATACATAGAGCATGAATAATCAGACAAGGTTTACAAGCAAGCCCAGAAATGGAGTGTAACATTTCCATCCATTTTCCATTGACCAAAATATAGTCAGATGCTACAACCTAACTGCAAGTCTTCTTCTATGCCAGAATAAAAACTATGAAATAGAATTTTAGAAACACAAAGCACTGTTTTTGACACACACAGCCTGATACTTTGTGCATTTGTAGTGCGGGATATGATATTTCAAAAGGGCTTTCCTCCCAAGTGTCTGAATTTGTACAGTGGATTATGCAGTAGATGGGAAGAGCTAAATCAAATGTATTTGGAAGGAGAAAATGACATCCCTGACTTGTATGTGTATAAGTAAAAACGTGAAATTAATAAAAAACATATTTTCCTTCATTTAATAATATCTGTTATTTATTCATCCCAATATAATTTTAAAAGTCATAATGTGTTTTCACATTTCTATACATTACCATATTCTGTCTTCATACAGCTTTGTTTTACAGATGAGTAAGATGAGTAGTACTGGTTTAGTAACTGACCTCCAAGGTATCCACTGCCAAGAAAAAGACTCGCCCAGGTGCCACAGGGCCCTAGAATTCTGCCTCTCACTGAAGCCAATATTGCTTTCAATGCAATGGCAGATGTTCACCCAGATTGTGAGTAAATGCCAGAAGAACACACTCATTGTGTAACAAAGCTTCTCTTCCATTTCAAACAGCACCAACTACTTAGTTTAACTTTCCTGGATGTCCCTTATTATACTTTGGAGATCATAGGAAAGGCTAATCCTTTTATATCACAAACTTTTTAACAATTAAAGACAATTACACCTGTTCCCCAAGCATAATTCTTTTTAAGCATTTCTTTCCAAATTTCATTGATGACATTGTTACCCACACAATACTCTAGTTTGTCACCCCTTTTAAAACTTAATGTCCGCAGTTAAACACGGGATTGCATATGTGATCTGAGAATTTACCATCTCTCATGAGCGAAAGTGATGCGCAATCATACTGCCTCCCATTCTGCACCCTTCCTATTTCGAAGACTCTCTCTCCACTCTGCTCCTCACACTTGACTTACCTCGCTAAGGCAAACTCTTAAATATAACTTGGGGCCGCTGCCTTAGATTTGCTGGTTTCTGTTTCCTTGTAAAACCTGGAAAAGCTGAAATTGGAACACTTAGGTAACTATAATGAGATCCCAGCATTTTCTTTTTCTTTTTTTTTTTTTTGAGTTGGAGTCTCACTCTGTCACCCAGACTGGAGTGCAGTGGCCGCTCCCGGCCACCGCAGCCTCCACCTGCTGGGCTCCAGCGATCCTTCGGCTTCAGCCTTCCGAGTAGCTGGAATTACAGGCGCGTGCTACCATGCCCGGCAGATTTTTTATTTATTGTAGAGATGAGGTCTCACCAAGTTGCCCAGGCGGGTCTCGAACCTGCGGGCTCAGGCAATTCACTCACCTCAGCCTCCCAAGGCGCGGGATTACAGGCTGAGCCATGGAGCCCGGCTCGTCATTTTCAACCATGTATTTTCATGTATGGGTACCTTGGTAAGAAAAATAATAAATTTTATTTATTTAAAAATGGGATGATGATGTGTCAATATAGGTTCATAGATTATAACAAGTGTACCACTTTGATGTGATAGTTTTGATGGTAAAGGAGGCTGTGCATATGGGGCAGGAATTACATGGAAAATTTCCATACTTTCTTTTCAATTTGCTATGAACCTAAAACTTCTCTTAAAACAGAGGGGGTTTTTTTGTTGTTGTTTTTAAGAGAGAGAAAAATTAAGCTTAAAAAAATTTTTAAAAGGCTTATTTTATTTTCTGAATTATTCCAAAGAATTACCCTAAGTCTTAAAAGAGTTAAGGTAATGCCATTTTTTTTTACAGAAAGAGAAAAAAAGCAATCTTAAAATTTATATGGAACCCAAAAAGACCCCCAACAGCCAAAGCAATCTTGAGAAAGAAGAAAAGTGGAGACATCACACTTCCTGATTCCAAAATCTACTGCAAATCTACAGCAGTTAAAACAATATGATACTGGCATAAAAACAAACATATGAAACAAAGAAACAAAATAGAAAGTCCTGTAATAAATCTACATATTTACAGTTAACTGATCTTTGACAAGGGAGTGGGAGGGGTAAGAATACACAAGGGGGAAAAGATACTTCAGTAATTGTTGTTTTGAAAATGGAATATCTACATGGAAAAGAATGTAAAAAAATGTCCTTATCTTACACTAAGCACAAAAAATCAATTCAAAATGGATTAAAGACTTAAACATAAGGTCCACAACTGAAAAACTCCTAGAAGAAAACATAAAGATAAAGTCTTCTTGACACTGGCTTTGGCAATGATTTCTGTAATGCGATACCAAAAGCATAGGTAACAGAAGCAAACATATCTAAGCGGGACTACATCAGACTAAAAAGCTTCTGCACCACAAGGAAAAAAATTTACAGAGTGAAAGGCAAACTTGAAATATGAAAAAATTTACAAGTGGAAAACAGATAAAGTGTTAATATCTAAGATATATACAGAACTCAAACAACTTGATAACATAAACAAATAACTGGTTTTAAAAATGGGCAAAAGATCCGAACAGACATCTCTTCAAAGAATATAAACAAATGACCAACAAACATATAAAAATTTATTCAACATAGCTAATCACCAGGGAAAGGTAAATTAAAATCACAATAAAATATTATCTCATACCTATTATCAAAAAGGGACAAGACAGTAAGTGCTGGCAAGGATGTGTAGAAAAGGGAACTCTAATACACTGTTGGTGGGAATGTAAATTGGGACAGCCATCATGGAAAACAGTAGGGAGGTTCCAGCACAAACAAAACAATAAACATAAAATAAGGGGCATAACAATCATCATGTACCCTTCAGAGACAGAAAAAACCCAAAGGAGATTATTTCTAAAAGAACTCAGAGTGTGAGGAAGAAATTGCAAAGGACTATATACAAGAAGAAACATAATTTGAACTACAATTTGGAAGGACTTCCCACAACCTAGGTCATTATTAGAATATTAAAGGAAGCAATGGCCAGGTTTGAGAAAACAGCGGATAGACAATGTACTAAGTAGAGTGATGGCATGTGCAAAGCCACAGAGGAAGAGAGAAAGAATAATGTGCCTTTATACCCTAGGTCAGATTCTATATGCTTATGAGAAACTAACTTACCCTCATTATAACAACTCATATTGAGGCAGGCATAATTAGCATAGCATATAGCTTAGATGTAGTTAGGCAAGTTTCTTAGGCAGACAGATCTAATTTAGATAATTAAGTAACAGGGTGGTTGAGTATTCAGATGTCTTTCTTATTGGACCAAGACCTTCACGTGACTGGCCAGGCATATCAGACTTGACCACCTTACGGGTTGGAATGTGGAACTACCAATGCAATAAATCACTTAAACAATGAGGAATTGCCCAAAGTGCAGGCACGATGTTCTAAGAAAAGCCCAGATCTAGTTAGGCAGTAACTTTCTATTATTCAGAGGGATTTCGTTAACTTGTAACACGAGTTTAAATGTTAAGAGATCGTAATCAAAACTCATGATCAAATACCTGCAGCCCTCCTCTCTTAGCTTATAGAATAGTTTGCTTAATCATTGTTGTGACATTACATAATGCTTTTGGTTAAAGATAGATATGTTTCTTTCTCTCCGAGACACCTGTGTTCTTCCTTGAATGTATTTTCCACTCTATAATAAATTATACTTTGATTCTCTCTGTGACTCGATCTTGACTTCTTTCTAATGGCAAGGTCAATAACCCATGGAGCATCTACACCCCATGTATCACCAACATCAATATATAGTGGACTTATGAGTACCAACTACAATATGGACTCCAGCTCACATATATGAGTTCTGTGCTTTCCAAATCAGATCATTCATGTCACATTAGCTTTGTCTGACCAAATCAAGGCTCTGAAATGAGACTATTGCCAATTAAAGAAACTCAAGAAATGATTTTCCAATGTACTATGTTTTCAAGTGAAATTGAATTTATGCATTGCAAAAAATATATTGGTTTACTGCTTCTGACAGTTCGCCACTTGATTTAATTTAAGACTTAGATCATATTAACATTCTAAAGGCTTTAGAATGATAAACATAGATTGCTCAAATGAAAGTTTATTTTGAATCTGTTTCTCAGCCTGTAACATTTATTACAGAGCAAAACAATAAATTTCAAAATTGCCATTATTTAGCCATTCTGTATTTTCCAAGGACACTGTTAATAAGGAAGTTTCTTAAATGGAACTGACAACAACATATAAGTATCTTAAGGGACAGAAGAAACCAAGAAAGATCTCCAATAGAATTTGGCTATGAAATTAGGCTTCTATAAAACACACTATTTCTCATCCTGAAATCCCAGCTATTCTCCATATTATTTTTCAAAGTGAACAATCTGAGGATAATTCACCTTTACACAGCATTTTCAGTGGGACTTTAAAGTGTACTTATTGAATAAAAAGATTTTTGTATTACTAAATCATTATTTAACATTTCCCTTTCTGTTCTCAGAATCTGGATTTATTTCTTTTTCCCCTAAATCCATGATGAGGCAAAAATTCCTACATTTTCTATCAAGGACATTTAAACAGGATGTAGATTTCAGGCTTGTTTTGTCTATGGCTCTAAAAATGCAAAGAGCTTTGTTTTAATGTATTTGATTTTCTTTAGAGTCAACATTCCTTCTTGCATTCAAATGTAATGATGTAAATCAGAACTGACACTATGAATAGTGTCTGCAGTCTTAGCTTGGTCCCAGTATTTATGCACCTCCTCCACAGATTCCAGCACATTCGACATTGTTTATACTAATCACTATTACACTGAGTGAATAAACATTGTTATAATGTACATGCAAAATAACTTCTGTATAGACAAGATTAATAATGATTCATGTTCACACAGAAAAATCACAGAACTCCAGACTTTCAGATATGTCATGCGGGGTCTGTGTTGCAATGAAAAATGTGTACCACTGAATACTAAACTTACACTTAGCTCTGTGAGATGTTCACACCCTGGAAGACTTCTGGAAATGATAGGTTCCAGGTTCTTGGTTCACCTGCACTATGAGGTGCCCAACCTGTCCATGGCTTAAGATTGTGGAGTAGAAGAGCAGTGGAATCTTCTGCCTATAGTTAATTCACTTTTCCATTCTCTTTGCCCTCCCTCTCACTGACCTCCTAACTCCTTTGTTTCTCCTCTGTACTCCCCTCTCCATCTACACACACTCTCTCTCTCTCTCTTCTATGTGTAAGGGCACATCATCCTTTCTCTCTTCCTCCGAGGCTTTGCACATGTCATCACTGTAGAAGAGAGTGTAAAATTGAATGTTTATACAAAGATCATGTACTGCATTTCCATTGTGCTGCTAGGAGACGTGCTTTGTCAGGCCAAGATTACTATTCAGCTCACAGATCCACAGACATTTTTTTCAGCTAGAAGAGAATTAGAGATAACCCTGTGAAGTGGTTTCCAGATTATAGTTTAGCAGTGGAATCTGTGGTTTAGAGAAAAATTTCTACATGAGATCACAATATATAAAATTTATGAAAGTGGAGCTCTTCTTTGAAACAAAAAAGTAAGGAGGGCACAGAGTCCCTCTCCTTATCCTCTTTCCTGCCTTCAAGAAATCTTGGTCTCCTCAGAAAACAACTTAAAACCCTTGATCTTAGGCTATCCTCGTCTCAAGACCAAAAAGATCAAATATTTTATCTGACTAACATATATTTTAATTTATGAGAACACAACTACAGCCTAGCTTTCTGAACCTGCAAATGTAGGTGATCTTGCTGTTATTTTAATAAAATGTAAATTCGGTGCTGAAGAAAGCAAAATAACCTTGAGTGAGGAGTGCAATCGTTATGTAACTTCAATAAACATGTGTTTAGCATTTGCACTGTGCTGAGCAGTGAGCAAGTGTTACACATATTAAAAAGAGAGATTTACCCCTTTAAGATGCTTAGAGTCCAGGTGGAAAGATGTGCAAAACAAAACAATAAGCAATAACCCTGGAGTTTGGAGAAAACAAAATGTAGAAAGAACCAAAAATTCTCCCTGTGGAATGGTAATAGGTGACCTAGTATTTTCTTCACAATATGAAAGAACAAAGCTAGCCAGAAGAGGGATGTTTCAGCAGAGACTCCAGCATGTACAAAAGCACAGAGGCAGGAAAAGGCATGGCATAGTCCAGGAGCTGTAGCTTGGTGGAGCATACAATAAAGATAGAAGAATAGTGGGCAATGGAGTTGGAGATGTGGAAAGCATAAGAAAGCTATTTTCTTCTGAGAAACTAGGAAGAATTTTAGAATTTGAGGAGGAGGCATATTAGAACTATAACAATGAGGGTTATGATGAAGTACCAAGTCAAGGGAATTTAGTTATACACTGAGTGTGGTGAATGAAGGTAAGAGGTAAGATAGGGCCAGGTTTCTAGCTTGGAAAACTGGGAAGATAGTTGTCAACCCCGGGCTGAGAATATAGAAAGGAGAATAGATTTTAGGCTCTGAGAAAAGGGTGATTGATTTAGATTTGAATATACTTAGAGAAAATTTGAGAACCTAACAAGAGTCTCATGCTTTTAAACAAAATGCTAAGAAACACTGAGCCAACATTTTTAAAGGGAGGAGTAGGAAAAGAGGACAATGTCATCTTGTATGTGGGACCGAAAGTCCACGTGGATTAAAAAGACGAGAAAGCAGCTTTCCTGCAGTGATGAAGTACCCACAAGAACATACCTCTTGCAAATGATCTCCTTCATCCCTCTCCAGAAGAGAAGAGGAAACACAAGAAGAAGTGCCTGGTGCAGAGCCCTAACTCCTACTTCATGGACATGAAATGCCCAGGACGCTATAAAGCCACGATGATGGTCTTCAGCCATGCACAAACAGTAGTTTTGTGTGTTGTCTGCTCCACCATCCTCTGTCAGCCTACAGGAGGAAAAGCAAGGCTCACAGAAGGACATTCCTTCAGGAGGAAGCATCCCAATCAAGATAAATGGGAAACCATCCCAATAAACACTTTTTGGATATATTCTATTTGTTGTCTTGTTTAACTGCTAGGAAGCTCTGGCCTCAAGTATTCAGGGGCAACCAGAAGAGTGGATTACTAGAGTGTTGGGTCAATTTGTGAAATAAAATGAAGGTAATTTCCGGGTCAAAGTCCACGGTGCTGCATGTAATGAGTCCTTAACTAGAAAGATGAAAGTTGTTGATGCCAACACTGCAAAGAGGTAAAGAGAATCTGTTAAGAACCCATGAACTTCTTGAGGATGTCTAAATCTTCACATTGATCTATGCAATTACCAGAAGAAAACAAGATAATTTTTATTAATACAACCGGGGCAGACACTGCATTTTAAAATGTAATCATAAGAGCATCTAGTGGAGGCATCCAAAACCCAGTGTTCATAGGAAATGATTTTGCTTCTTGAGAGAGAAGAGGGCTTCAGTTGTGAACTATACTTGTCTCCTCCATCTCTTTTTGACTTCTTCCTATTCCTAGAGTAGTGAAGTTCCCTCCAATTCTTGGAAGAAAAAAAAAAAGTCAAGAGAGTAGAAGAGAAAGCCCTCAATGATTCCGACATCTAAGTGATAGCTACAGAATAAACTTTTCCAAAAGAAGACTGAGAAAGGAGCAACAGAGCTGTAAGAAAATGACCTAGAAAGGGAAAAAATTGTCAAGAAAACCAAATGAGGAAAGACTCGCAAGAGACGGGGAAGCCATGCAAGGTGAGGACTGAACATTGTTGACAGTGTTTGACCACAATGAGGTTATTTCTATTTTTTTAGTGAAGACAGAGAAAAGGTCAAAGCCTATTTCTAATTGTTTAAGGAACAAATGTAAAGTGAGAAATGGAACTCTTTCTTGTACATGAGAAAACATTGCTGTGAGCGGGAGAGGAAATACAGATTTTTAGCTCAAGAAAAATGTAAGGTAAAATTAAGGTTTCCTTTTATGATGAGAGAGACCTGACAGCTACAGGTCAGAGAAACGGGCAAAGTTGAAAACCCAGGAGAAGCTGAAATGGCAAAAGGGACACAGCTCAAAGGAAGTAAGAAGGGATTCCCAAATTCTAAAGGATTCCCAAACACTAAAGGATTCCCAAACACCGGGGACAATAACAGTCTTGAACAAACAGAAGATGGGTACAAATTGAGATGTTTCTAAATAGTTGTATAAAACCTGAGAGTATCCCTTCCAGACAGCTACATGCTGGAAGTGGAAGAAGAGATGGCAGGACAAAGTTGGAGGACAGAGAGATGTCTGGAGGGGTGTCTAAATGAAATGGCTGAGAAAAGGAAGTGTGCAAGCCGGGCTCGGTGGCTCAGCCTGTAATCCCGCACCTTTGGGAGGCTGAGGTGAGTGGATTGCCTGAGCCCGTGGGTTCGAGACCCGCCTGGGCAGCGAGACCTCATCTCCAGTAAATCAAAAAATCAGCCGGGTGTGGTAGCGCGCGCCTGTAATTCCGGCTACTCGGAAGGCTGAGGCGGAAGGATCACCGGAGCCCAGCAGGTCGAGCCTGCGGTGGCCGGGGCTGCCACTGTACTCCAATGAGGGCAACAGAGTGAGACTCCAACTCAAAAAAAAAAAAAAAAAAGGAAGTGTGCAAACAGAGATATGCCATAAAAAATGCCCATTAGTTATATGGGAGTGTGATGTTCCGTTTACAAACGTGGGACTTTTCATATAGCTTCCTGTTTTGAGTTCGAGTTCAATTCTGCTGTGGACAGAGAATATATTTTAAGTACTTTTGTATTTATTGAAACTGGTTTTAAGGCTCTGGATACATTTTCTCTTGATTAACATTTGTGTGCCCTTGAAAAAAATGTTTATTCTGTTTGTTGAATGGACTATTCTATAAATATCAAAGAGGTCAAGTCGATTGAAAGTGTTGTTTAAGTCTTTGATACCTATACTGATTTTCTGTCTACATGTTCTATGATTGACAGAGGTGTTGAAATTGCCAACCATAATTGTGAATGTGTCTATTTTTGCTGTATACATTTTTAAAGTCTGTTATTATTTGCACAGACATTTGAGAATTGTTATCTCCTTTTGATCAACTGATCACTACAATTTTGAAATGTCACTTTTATGTCTGATAACCATCTTTTGCCTGAAATTACATTCTCTGATGTTAACATATCTTTAACTGTCTTTATTTAAAAAGCTTTAATAGTATATAATTAAAATATAATAAGATGTCCATATTCAAAGATAAAAAAAACCCCATTAGTTATGAAGTATAACTGAACTTAGAGACATAACTTCTGGTTCTAATCCGGCTGTAGGCTAGATGACCATTCTTAATCCTGGTCTGAGGGGTGGGTTGGAAAGTGCCGCAGTGGTATTGCGAGATACAGCAGCATTATCCTCAAGAGTCAAAGGGACACTGGAGCAGACACAAAGGGAAGTATTCATTCTGAAAACTTGCAAAGTTATTAACAGGCTCAATTTTTCTGATGAAGATTTCAGCAACTATCTTTAAATTCCATCCTGCCTTTCTATGCCCTTGGGCAGAGATGAGCCAAATTTCTCCTCTTCCAACCAGCCACATATTCCCACTACTTTCTATTTACTTTCAACTCTACTCTCCTTTATCAGTGTCATTAGGACCAGCAACGCCATAGGAGACCTTTGTTGTCTGCAGGATGATTGTGTCCACAGAGGCTATTTGCAGTACATCCAAGGGCAGCTATGTTATCTCCATTCAGGGAGATTATACTGTATACATAATCACCTTCACTCCCTATCTCGATATGGTCGGTTAATAACAATCTGTCTTTCCAAAGGCCGTGACGAATTCAGGAGCTGTTGCCTCTGCAGAGTGTTTTCACAACCGAAATTGCTCTTAGAGATAGTAGAAGGAAAAATCAAATTAAGTCATTTCCCTCCTATTCTTTTGCTACCTACTTGGAAATCATTAGTACAAATGATAGTTAGCCTAGCAATAGCAATGCAATCAAAACAACCACATCCATCTCAGTGAACCATGTCGCTAGCTTGGGTATTCCATTGGCTGCTAATTAACAGTGACACACATTAACGGTCCCAGCAGCAGGGTCAACTCAGCATTAGTAGTGCCTTAGCACAGACCGAAATGATAGATATTAAAGTCTTTTCTTCAGCCTCAAAGAGAGAGAGGAGATGGTGGGATTGGAAGTCACTTGACAGCAGATGTCACAGAGAAACAGCCTCTCTAAAGCAGCAGACTTCTCAAACCTGAGAGAAGGAAAAAAAGTTTGATATGAAAAAGAGTTCTCTGAGACATTTTATGTTCAATTTAATAGAATATGAATCTAGTCCTAAACAAAGAAGACCACCATAACGTGGAGTTAGAAGGAGATTGAGGATAGAGCCAGTTCTTATTCTGAAATATTTTTCTCTTGTCCCTAAGTTGTCTTTTTCTGAAGAAAAAAAATTCAATTTAAATTTAAAAACACTCATGGCTTTCCACCATATCACAACTGTGGCCCAAACTATGTGAAGGTAGAATCAGTGGCTATCCAGAAGGAAGTTTAAAAGTCTTCCTCCCTTAAAAATAAATCCCCCCACTAGCCTGCCAGAGGACCCCAGATGGATTCTGCAGAAGCCCCTGCAAAGGAGCAATTATGTGACTTGGCCAAGATTCCCCAATAACTAATCCATTCTTGTACCCCCAGGCTTTACACAGTTGCAGGCAAACAGCAGGTGCTCATTAAATATTTGTTGACTAAATGAATAAACCCACCCCCAGTTGTTATCCACTTAGCCCTGACTAGTTTATCAGATTACAGTTTGAACCTACCCCTGTACAATGTCCAGGCTAAAAGATGAGTCTGAGATGGGGTGGAAGTGAGGAGATATGGAGTGCAGAAAACATCTGGAGAGTGATGTGAGGAGGTGAGGGTAATGAAGGGCAGCTTGAGAGCCTCAGGCACCTGTCAGGGGAAAAGATGAAATGATAAAGGGTGATAGCAAAGAAAAGGTGCCTGCCTGGGACCCTCAGAAGGCAGCTGGGGAGGTGCTTTCACCCCTGGAGAGCAATGTGAATCCCAGCCCAGCACTCTGATGCTTTCTGCCTCTGTTGCCCCTTCCCTAGTCTCCAAGGGAAGCAGGCTGTGTTTGTTTGTTATGCACAGCACTGCAATACACAAACAGATTGACATAAATTTATGCCAGCCTTTCTTGTTTAAAAACATGAATTATTCAAGAAATATTACAATATTAATTAGAAATCATTAAAATACGAGTGTTGGGGGAGGGAGAAATGAGACAGTGCATTAGCAAAATCGCATTTAGCCCAAATATAAAGTGTGCCAAAGCTGCTTAATCATTGTTTTGATAGTCAAAGTACCATAACACCAGTTTCACAGTACAGGGGAAAGGAAGCCTCTTGGAAGCCTCAGCTTCCCATTCTTATTGGTGAGATTAATTATTTATGGAGCTCCAGCAGTGCACTGGGTGCTCCAGAAGACACAAATAAGGCGAGGTTTCTGCCCAAAGGGCACAGGAGTGAAATCAGAGCAGCATAGAGTTCTGACACACACACCCAGCCAGTGATTAATGATCAAGAGTACGAAGGGCTTTTGCTTTGACTTTTCAGTTTGCTCAATGTTTTAAGTTTTCAGTCTTTGGAGAAATTACAAAGTGAATGTTGTGAATGTTGTTACTAAAGAATTCCATGGAAGACATAAGCTATCAGGAGCTCTATGAGTGAGAGAAGTAAATATGTCTGGAAGGTCAATGTTACATTTACAAACTATAAAGGGCAGCAAGAAAGAGTCCAGCTCCTAGAAAGGTATTCACTGCATTGAGTGATTTGGGTCTGGAGGATTCATTAGTGACAGTGACTATTTCATATTTATTATGGGGTCCACAAACTATGATTATTACACAAAATGCACACGTGACATACCTTCTGTAAATTTTACATGTTACAGCACTGGAAAATGTGTATATCACATATACAATATGGCATTGGCACTGACACAGGGTGATCATTTAAGAATGGTTGATACCCTAGTACATTATGAAATAAAAGACTGAGAGATACAATGAGCCAGTTTATCTGAGTTTTAAGTTGGGTCATTTAGACAGCTGAATTAACTATTTCACGATGGTAGGGTATCATCTTGAGGCTGCTGCCATGGAACACAAGTCGAATCCTCATGACCTTAATTGATTACAACAGCTTCCAACCCTGCACTAGTTGATGAGCAAGTAATTATCACACCCTGTAGAATATGGGCAAGAAAGTAAAAACAGGGTTGCAGAAAGCCAGTATGGAAACTAGTTCATCCTCTTGTTCCATTTAACTTAGTTTATGCCCAGCATTGGACCATAGCCAAGCCCAAGCACTATTGGCACTGACTTTAAGTTGCATAGATGGGCCATGACAAAAGGAGCCACTGAATCTTTCAGTTGTATCCGAATTGATATGACCTTAGAACCAGCCAAAGACATCCAGGCCATGCTGTTTCACCTTCATTTAAAGTATTAGCCTGTTATGTTACATGGTAAAAGCACCTAGTCTACCAAATCTTGGAGATCAGGGGTTTTGGTTGTATTCCCACTGGATCCCAGGATACATTTTCACTTTTTAAGATGAAGAGGTGGAAGGTAAGGCTTGAAACTAGTGTGGTTGAAGTATGGAGTCAGGATATCATATGGATTTAAATAAAAACATGCAGTAAGTGAAGAAAGAGAAGGGAATTCAGAGGCAAGAGGAGGACAATCAACAGAAAGCCAAAGCAGAAAAAGCTAGTTGCATATACAAAGTAAAAATCTAGATGCCACAGCAGATCTAAATCTTGGGAACAGTAATAGCCACAAAGTAAATTCTCTTGGGCCCAATCCAACTGGAGCTTTCTATTCGTTTTCACAATTCTTGTGGGTGTTTCCTCTCATAGAGTGCCTTAAAGTTGCCGAAGGAGTCTTCTGACAACCAGTATCAGGCCTCGATATGCTTAATAAATATTAGTGAGGTGAATGACTTAATGACTTTAATTTTGGTTCTAGTTTATCTAGAGATCAGCAGACAATCAGGGAGTCTAAGTAAATATTCTTCCCAGTCGACACATATATATTGACCAATATTACTAACAGGAGTGGAGATAGGGATTAGAACAACTGTGACAATTTATAAAAATCAAGGCTAAGTGAGGTAGTTATAGAGCTTTGTAAGTTAGGCAGCTGTCCAAACTCACTCAGCCACCCCCAAACAGCAATCGGTTTGTAGCATTTGTGTTGGCTCCTTACATGTTGCCCAATATTGCCCGGCAGTGACACTATTTTTTCTTATGAATAGATCTGAATCCTCTTCCTCTTCACTCTGCCAGGACAACATAAGGTTCTGTCTCCAATCACTGTGCATTCTTCAGGTACAGATATGTATTAACTAGCTCTTTTCTCTCTCAACACACACACACACACACACACACACACACACACACACACTCACATAAAAAAGAAAGTCAGTATATTAACTTTTTCATTAGAACCACTTATTTTTAAAGAAATGTTTCTTTTAACTTCTGGGAGTAGAAATAAGAGTTATTTTTAAGACTGCAATAATAGGCTACAATAATAGCCCAGGAAAAAAAAAAAAACAAGCAGCAGAATAAAATAAAGGTACAGATCCATTTGAAAGAAAATACAAGTGTAATGAGATACTTGACCCCACAAGCATGACCTCAATAGCTGATCAAAAGCATTGTGCTTTCTAAATAATCAGGATGCAATTTAATGCAGTAGAAACTGCCCAGGTTACAAGAGCAACTGTCACAGTTTAGTTTTTTTTTCATGTTTACAAGCTCTGAATACCTCTGCAGAATAAAAAACTCAAGGCAAGCATAATTCTACTTGAAAAAATTTACTTGCCAAATGCTTCTAAATTGATTCACTGACTGATTAGGCGTTCAGGCTGAGTTCCAGTTTATCCTTCTAAGATTCTATGCCTACTACCAAAACAAAGTACAAAATAGGTGGTAAAAAGAATGACAAAATTTAACTCAAGTGGTCATGTTCCAGCTGGTAACATGAACTAAACCTCCTATCCCATACCTATATTCTCTGAGATGTAATATAGGACAAAAAGAAGTATGGCACCTCTAAGTGGAAAATTTTAAGATGAGTAGAAAGATACATGAATGCAACACTCACATATACACACACACACACACATACAGCAACAAGTTCTTCACAAAAATAAAGTACTCTAAAAAGTTGGGTACTGCTTGAAACCGTCTAGTAGGTGTGCTCTCGAATCATCAGGAATCTCCAGGATCCAATAGGACCTTCTGAAACACACACACACAAGCACACACACACACACACACACACACACATTCCAAAGTACCACAACCATCAGAGGTTCCTGAACCAGGGATCAGCCTACTCAAACTTTTGACTCCTCTTGGTAACCATTGAAGTGTGCCTCTGAGGATCCTAATTGTGCTATCAGGCCCCTGAAGATCCCAGAACAAAACCAAAAGGAAGAGACTACTGTCTTCTGGCCACAAGACCCTGTTCTGTACTTGCATACTTCTTACTAAAAATAAAATTCAGGAGATCTGCACTTTGCCTGTTGAAAGACTCTGATATGTGACACTCGGTTTTAGTCAACCCAGATCCCAACACTCAATAAAAGCTCACATTATCCCTGGAGAATAATATCATAAAGCCTTCCCATGACTCTCCCCTAAGCATTCTTCTACTCCGCCCCCATCCTGTCCCCACCACAACGATCTCAATACGTAGACTTCCAAATGTTAGAATCTGGCTAACGATAATTAGAATTAGTGTATACCATAACATAAACTGACATATGCCTGTATGCTAGTGTGTTAAAACTGCAGCAAGAGATGGCCCTTTTTATTCCACAATCATAAAAATATGTTCTATAATAACCTACTGTCAGATATCTTGTCATCATTAATTCTTCCTTTTGAAGGCTGGCAACATGGTAACTTCTCCAACCTTCTGGGTAGAGATTGAAATACCCTACATGCTGCACTATTGTCACAACATAAGGTAGAATTTACTGCGGCAAGAAGAAAATAGCCAGGGGTCTCAAAATGAAAGCTTCATTCCAGTGCCTCTTACTACTTCTTATTAAAAATAAAAACCCGCAGGGAATCTGCATCTTGCCCCTTGCAAAGACTCAAATAGAGTATGCTTGTTCTAATATTGTTGCTCAGTTTGGGAGTCCTCTGTGGGCAAAGAAGCAAAAGCTGCCTAGAGTGCTAACCCTTTCATACTGGAAAGCTACACCTCCCTAAAATTAAAGCCAAGAAACCAGAGCAGAGGAGACAAGTAAATATCCCCTTTCTCCGTGGCACCTCCCGCCTAATGGGAATTGTAGTTAATGATCTGAATCGAAAGCGAAGTCTTGTTTTATGGAATGCTCACTCTTTGTTAAGCAAAGCTGTTTGGGCGAAGACCATTCTATTGATTTAAAAATTGATTTCTTTTTTTTCCCCCTTCATATAACTAAAACATGGCTCACAAATCACAGCTCTTTTATTCTTCTGGCTGCAACCTAGGCTGAATCTCTCCCAACCTACTCACCGAGGGATGTCTGATGGAGGTACGGGAGGAGGAAGTGGGAACATTTGGACAGAGATTGTTCAAGATTCTATTAAAGGTTTCAAGTGGCTTCCTTTGAACATTTGGTAATTTATATTTCGAGTCCCTTGGTGTAATTATTGTAATTATCATTAATCATCAACTTCCAGACCCAATCGAAAAGCAGAACATTGGAAAGGTCAAAGCAGTGGAGAATTCTACTATCCTTCACAGAAGATATGAGGCATTAACATTCTGATGCTCCACTTGTGTGACAAAGATTGTAATGAAAACAGAAAATAGCACAAGATTAATGTGGTCTCATGATAAGAATTATCATAAGGAAAAGAGGAAGTGGAGCAAACTTAACCCACTCCTGTCACAGAAGCAGATGGTGGGATGGGTTAGGCAGAGGGACAAGCCGTGGCAGCTTGGCCTGGCACTTCTGAAAATGATCATATCATCCTTCTTTTGTAGAGTAACATAAGACTAACTCAGGAGCGTGGCAAGTCACATTTTGGATAGTTCATTGGTTACTTGGTTGTCTGTTTGGCTCCTTCCATAAATATCTGCCTCTCAAGCAGATTACTTACAGGACCTACAAACCCATATCACAACTGCCTGCAGAAACAGCATTCAACATCTCTTCCCCAAATTGAATCCAACTACTTTGGACAAAAGAGGATAGTCGTTCAATTCCAAAGTTCAAATTCACAAACCTGCATCCAAAGCCATACTTGGTCACCTATTGCGCAATCTGGGAAAAGATGCTTGCATTTTTTTGTTCCTCCATTATCCTATTTGTAAAATGTGTTTAATAGTACCTACTCCAAAGTGTTACATGAAAAATAACGTGAAAGAATATACTTAAACTACTTAGCACATAGAGAGTGCCCAATAAATGTCAATTTTTTTAACGACAATTTCTTCATAGTTAGGAAGCTAATTCAGTTACTTAAGCAGAAAACGATACATCTGGGAATTATTCCATATTTCTCCATTTCTATCATCCTCACACAGCAGAATGAAACCAAGACTGTTGATTTACCACCTTACTCTCCCTCAGATATTTTCATTTAATTTTCATTTCTGGTGCCTTAGCTTGGGCCCTTATAACTCTTCTTTATATTAATTCAATCACCATCTTTCTACTCCTTGCCTACCCCATTCCAAATTATTAGCCACACTGAAATTATCTCCAAATGCACAACAATCATAATGGCCTTCTTCTGCTTAAATTCCATCAGTTGATTTCCAGCACCCTCAGCTAGAGCTTCAATCCCTTAGGGAGACATGCTAGGTCCTCCACAAGGCAACCCCAGCTTTCCTTCCTACCCTCACTCATTTTTAGCATCTTTACCTTTCCTATGTTTCAGACATGCCAAATGCCTTGCAAACTCAGCACAGTCTTCCATCTTTCTTGCCTCCATGCCCTTGTCAATGCCATCAATTTACATCTGGTAAATGCCTCTCAATTCTTCAATGACTCAACTCAGGGATCATCACCTCTCTTGGAAGCTTTTCCCAGTCCTCTTCTCTCCCAAGTAGTTTTAAGTGTTCCTTGCATGTCCCTGCAGCACTTAAAATACTCTTCTCTCAATAAGTACATTGTATTATAATGTACGAGTATGTAGATACCCATCTTCCGTTAGGGTATGAACTCTCAGAAAACAGACACTGCTCCTTCATCTCTATAAAGCTATTACTTAGGCTTGTGCCTAGTATATAGAGGATAGCTAACAAATTTTTAAATAAAGCACATATCCATCTTCTCTCTCCTGCTATCAAGAGTTATGAATGAGAAGGGACGTGAAATAAAATTCAAGTATTTTTTTCATTTATTATTAACCATTAAAGTTGGAATTGAATTGGAAAAAATTCCTAAAGTTAGAGAAAAAATAAAGACTGTGAATTATCTATGCTTTTCCAAGATTATTCAGGTCCTTTGCATTGTCTGCTGATAAAAGACGATGTAGGACCTGCCGAAATGCACCAGCAGACTAAAGATAATTGTGGTAATTTGCAGAAATATGTCCCCCTAAATTGTCCCTGTATAATAGAGAAAGGAATTGAGAGACATTATGAAGAAGAAAATTTTTTAAAGCTAACTTTTTATGAGAGCAGGGATGCAGGGGAATTGTACTATGTAACCAGTTTTCTGAAGGTACATTAAGGGAGCTACCATACATTAAGGGGAAAACCATAAAGAACAATAATTCCACTTCACAACCCAAAGGTATAGAAGTCCAAGGAGTCAATTCCAGTACCCTGCAGGGGTGTGCCATGTTTGTCTTTCTGCCAGAGGCAAACAGGCACCAGGAGAGTAGCAAATGCTATAGTTGATCCCTCTGTTTGAAGAGTTCCTCTCCACCTCCTACTAATGTGAGAGGATGACAAATTTCCCTGGAGACAAGAGGTGGCATAGACCCACTTGGAAGGTTCAAGAGAGTTTCCCAGTTCAGAGACCACAAAAGCTATTCCAGTGAACAATCTCTGGGGTTGGGCCAAACAGGTAGGCTGTTTACTGCTGGAGGCAGTGACACAGAAGGAAAAATTAAATTATAGTCAAGAAAAGAAGCAAAGTTTGTAACTGGAAAAGTCGTACTGCGGCCTGAGGGAAGAGGTCAAAAATGGGAAATAGTAACAATGTCAAAAGATGGGCACGAGTGTGAAATGGGTCAGGGCAAGTGATTCAGGATGAAGCCCATGGGTAAGGTAGGGGAGCCAGAGGGCAGACTTTCCTGAGATGCATCTCGTGTGGATGGGGTGGTTGGACTTCTTTAAGGAGCTGTTCAGGATTACACACCAAAGAACTCTTTTAAGGAAGAAGAAAAATAAAGTTTACTTCAAGTGCCCATGTTCCACAGCACCACCATAAGTTTTAAGGAAATTAGAGATTGTATCTTCAGGTACTGAATGCAGATGGGGGAATCGTAACCCTGAAGCCACATGAAATTAATGTACAGAATCAACAATGATGTCAAACAAGCCATATGAAATACAAAGAATAAAAATAAAAAATCAAAAGCTAGTGTGCAAATAGAAAAAACCATGGATAAACAATCTTAAGTTAACAACATTGTGTTACCAGGTAAAGAATTTGGGGCAAAGGGCAGAACCAAAATCCAAGTTATTCACATAGTGGTTAAGAATGAACTCAAGCTACATTGGGTGGGTTCAAATCCTAGCCCCAACAACTACTAGCTGTATGACATTGGGTTACTTATAGAACCTCTCTGTGCCTCACATATTTATTTGCAAGATAGAGATAAAAATAGTACATATCTCTTAGACCTTTTGTGTAGATTAAATAAGTTAATTTGTGGAAGCAGTTAAGAGAGTCTGAGGCACATAGCAAACTATGTATTTGTTATGAATACTATCCAAGTATAAATCATATTGCTTAGAAACCCCAACATGAAATAGAAGCTAATGTGAAACTCGGGGGCTAGTTAACAGGTCACAGCAACACTAAATTGAATCAATCCTATTTTTAAGTGTTGACTGTGTGCTGGCACTTTGCTAGTTACTTGGGATACTACAGTAAATAGTAAAACTATTCAAGAATGTTAGAATTATATGCCTGTACCACCCTCCTAAGCACAGAAGTGAACTAGAGAGCATTACAATTAAGAAAATTAAAGTTATTCTTTTGCTTCCCTCTTTTTCCAAAAAATTTAGTCCAAAAGCCATTCAGTGGGATGGATCATCTGTGCTGGCAATAAAGGGAACCATGATGTTCCAAAGCTGGGTGTTAAAGCCCTTGGGAATGAGGAGGGAGAATATGGGGGCCGGTAGAAGAAGTCCTTACGGGGTGTTTGAGCCCGAGTGGGATGAGCAGGGTATCCAGGTGGGTGATCTGGACCATGGCAGGATGACACACACTGAGCAGGGTGAACAGGGCATTATTCACACAGGGACTAATCAAAGGTGTGAGTATAAAGGTGGATGGGAACCAGGTTTCTCACTAATGGAGAAGAGAGTTACAAATAAAGAGAGAACACTACAATAAACACTGTGGTGTTGGATTGGGCGCACTCATGTGAATTCAGATTTTCCATGTATATAGATAAATGTAGAAATATAAATTGAGCCCATCACCTTTGAAAACTTTAATGTGTATTTCTTACGAATAAGAACATTCTCCAACCTAACCCAACACAGAAAGATTTTTTTCCTTCACACTTTAGGTGTCTGCCCTGCTGCCACTGCCATTACAGCGATACAGATCTGTCTGGTACTGGCCTTGAGATAGGGTCAGGAGAGAGAGAGAGAGAGAGAGAGAAAGAAAGAAGAAAAGAGAAAACAACAACAGAGCTCTCTGCCATTCACTCAGGCTCACAGGAGCCCCCTTTCCCAGTAATCCGGTCAGAAAGATTCCCCCCAGAGATTCTGTCACTTACATCCTAGCACAGTTCTCTGAATTGGCCTGCTCTTGGGTCAAAGCTGGGAGACAAAGGAGTTGTGGGTGAGAAGCTGCTCAGACTCATCTGCACCTTACCGTTTCTCCATGTTTTATCTTTTCTTCTCAGTATACCTGCTATTGTTTACATTTTTGTCTAAAGTAGTTCTATTTTTCATTTTAATCAGTCTTTAGCTGTTGCCATTGGGATAAACTTTATAGGATCCATTCCTTTTTGATAGACACTAGAAGTCTCAGCTTCTTTTCTGCATCTGTTGGCAGGGAAGGCCAGCTCCATGAGGGTACAATCTATGCAGTTACATGAGTGCTCAGAAGGGGCCTGTGCTTAGTTTAATGTTTTGTTTTTGCTGTCTCAAAATTCTTAATATGTATTTTTTTAATTTGATACAGGATCTTGCTATGGTGCCCAGACTGGCCTCAAACTCCTGGATTCAAGCAACTCTCCTGCCTCTGCCCCCCAAAGTGCTAGTATTACAGGCATGAGCCGCTGTACCTGGCCAAAAATCTCTTTTTTTTCAAGCAGGATTTATTGAGAGGACAGAAAAGTTCCCACAGTGAGAGGGAACCCAAGCCCCAAAATTCTTAATAATGTTTTCTTTGCACATGTGCAAGTGAAGTTCCATAAAATAATGGAACATATGCAGGAACAAAAAAGATACACCCAGTATGCGTGTGTACCTCTATTCCTTGCTGCCCCTGTTAGCATATAGCATTCATGATGTCTCATGAGTACAAAATTCCCATAGACCCACAATGCGTGGAAGTTCAGTGACCCTCAGAGCAAGAACACGGTAAGGGTGTTACTTCTGCAACTGAGTAAGCAAGGGTGCTGACAGCCCTACTTTCTGTTAGAACCAAAATATGCTTTGAACACAGAAAGAAGACAATGGTGTTTTGAGAACACAAATGACCAGGGAAGCATATCGTATCTTTTTTTACTCACGTTTCTTTCCTCTATTAGCCAACAACTTAACACTGAAAATAATGATTTAAAAAAAGATAATTTTTCCTTTATAAAAGAGTACCTTTTTCTTCATTTCTTTCATCAGCAGGACAAAGTAGGAAGTATTGGTAGAATACGAGAATATGAGAAAGCAACAAGTGAAATAAAAGAGTTGAGCTAGTTTTATGCAGCAGCATTTTCACTTTTTGGCAAGTACAAAATATATATGCATATTTTAACTCATATGATTCTCCATATGAGTTAAAAGCTCTTGTATTTTTATTTAAAACTGGCATTACATGATACAAAGATGAATGGCAAAATTCATGCTAATAATTCAACATCTTAATTGTTTTTACTTAGACATTAAGTAGCAAATAAAAAACGCCATAACAAGATGAGAGATAGACTATATTTTCATTTTGTACTGGGCCCTGAGAAGAATGTAGCCATTCGCCTATGTCTGATTTAGCCTAAATCCAAAGTCTAGTTTTCTTCTAAGAAGCTCTTAGTTCATTTGTTCTATGTTCCTTCCTGGACCAATTCCATCAGTAAACCTCTTTCCACCTCCAATTTAGGAATAGTGTTGATAACATGCAGGCTGGAATCCATAACACCCTAGAGGTAAGACTACACAGTGGGCCCTCTAAATCCCCTGAAGGACAGGCAGTTTGACTTGTCAGCCGTAGGTTTTGTTTCATTATCTATGCACAAACATGACTAGCCCTGTTTTGTTATGTCTCAGGAGCAGTAGACTGCTCAAATAATCAGATTAGTTGCAAAATTAAGTTGACTTTCAATCTATGCCATAATTTATCATCATGAACTTTGGGGGATGAGCAACAGATTTAGAATCAGAACAAGGTTTGACATACTATTTAAGATTATGGGTTTTCAGGTGTAAAAAATAAAGTAGCAACACCAACTTCCAAGAATTGCTCTTAGGATTATATGAAACTACATATAGAAGCACATAGAAATTGCTCAATAATGCATATATACTTGTACTTGGCCATCAGTCAATTATAAATCATTGTCTAAATAGCTTGGTATTATTTATATTGCAGTTCTATCACCTCCCTCAATTTAGAGACCATTTAAAAAGTAATATAGCCATTGTAAAATGCCTTGTGAAATAATGAATACTAGGATCTGAAATTACACTGATGGTTTATTGGGATGATCACATTCACAAGAGTTCAAGATGTACCTTGACTTAATCAGTTTTCTGCCCTTCTCTTCTTGCCATTACCATTTTTGTCAAAACTTCACATCTGAGCATTTTTCTTTGTTCTTAAGAAACCATGGGAACTGATCAAATTCTGCTTGCACGGTTTCCAAAACTTTTCTGTCAGTTCACTGTTATTTTTTTTTCCCCCACCTGATCAAACCAACTTACTGAAATGATTTGGCTTATAAAATTCATAGAGAGGAATGGGCTGACTGCTGCCAAAATGATGAGAACAGTAGATGACCATGAAAAAAAAAGAGCACTGCTGTTTTAATTTGAGCAAAGTGATCTTTCAGGAGCATCGAATCAATGCTAAAATTATACTAGTTCCTAGTTTACTGTCATTTGGGGCCATTCTCAGAAAAGATGTTTTCCAAACACCTTATGCGTATCCTTTATATATATAGCTTTTATTTGATTCTATTTGACATAAATAGGATACCACAGATAAACAAAAAAACCACATATAGACATTCATAATTTTGACCCCTCTCTTTCATTCACAACTTTGATAGGTGTACCTGTTATAACTTATGTTTCTTATGTCTTTTTTATAGGACAGAAGAAAGACACACTAAGAGATAGCTTTAAACAGGAAGAATAAGTCTTACCTAAGCAAGTGGATGATTTACATGTAAATGCAATTTTTTTGCAGTATGTCTCAACAATTTATGGTATTAAGGGACAGTGATAGCACAGATAAAAGAATCATAGCATCTCAGGATTAAAAGTGCTTAAAGGTCATGCAGCTCAGCCATATATAGGATGGTTAATTTAACTCCATAGCCTTCTTCCTGTGTCAGGTAGACTTCCAGCATGTGCTTAAATATCTTTAGCAATGGCAAAAGGCTAGCTCATTTCATCCTTGAGTAATTCCATTAGATTTTGACTCAATCTAAAGGACAAATCTTTCTATCCCTCTATAACTTCTACACCTCTTCTTTGATAATGAAAAGCAAAGACCATGCTTTTCAACCTTTGTATCTCCAGTGCTTATTATAGTGCTCAACTGACACATAGTAGGATTTCGTTAAGTGTTTATTGAATAAAATTTAAATACAGATATAAAAATTGTGTCACCCAGGCTATCTTCTCTCCAGTCCAAACATGGTCAGTTCCTTTAAGAATTCTTCTTCATAGCCAGGCTCGGTGGCTCAGCCTGTAATCCCGTGCCTTGGGAGGCTGAGGTGAGTGAATTGCCTGAGCTCGTGGGTTCGAGACCTGCCTGGACAACTTGGTGAGACCTCATCTCCACAATAAATCAAAAAACTAGCCGGGCATGGTAGCGCGCACCTGTAGTTCCAGGTACTTGGAAGGCTGAGGCGGAAGGATCGCCAGACCCCCAGCAGGTTGAGGCTGCGGTGGCCGGTAGCGGCCACTGTACTCCAGTCTGGGCGACAGAGTGAGACTCCAACTCAAAAAAAAAAAAAAAAGAATTCTTCTTTAGTTACGACTTTGAACTTCCTTATTATTTTGGAGCCTTCTCATGGAGTGAATTTTATCATCCCTTTCTAATTACACTGTCCCCAGAATAAAACAGAATATTGCAAGTTTGTTTTAAAAACTACAGAGTATAGTGTACTAAAAATGCCATCAATGCCGGGACTACTTTTCAACTAATACAACCCAGGATTAGAGTATTCCATGTCAGAAGCTACCTCTCACAGAAGGACATTTAGATTAAACCAAGTCCTTTACCAAGAGCTGCCATGGCAAAATCATGCTTTTCTGAGTGGTATTAGTAGATTTTTAATTTTTTTTTATTTTACCGACACAAGCACAGAACTAAAATATACCTTATTTGAGACTGGAAACATCTGGAGACAGTGAACATCAAACCAGCCCAGGTTTCTGGAGAGAGTGAGCAACAGATCAGCCCAGGTTTGGCCCTGACACTGCTTATTCCCAATTGTGTGATATTGACAAAAACCCTCCACTACTTTGAGTCTCACGTTCCTTTGTTAGTAGGAGAGAAAATATCAATTGTTTAGGAATTATCTTTTAAGGAACAATTGGAAGAATAGCGGTGCCATTTAGTGAATTAGGAAATACTTCAGGAGGAGAAATGTGGTAATAAGTGGCAACCTGGTATTCAATGTTCTGCTTTAGACATATGAAGCTGGAATATCTATTAGACAATGAAATGGTTATGTCTGGTAGTAAGTAGAAAATACATGCTGGGAGATCAGGAAAAAGGCCTAGTTTGTAGATATAAATTTAGAAGCTCTAGGATATAGATATATATGAAGTCATGAAAGTTGGTACATTTTCTAGAGAATGAGAATAGAGAAGAGTGTACTTGAGTCCTCCAATACTGGGATGGAACAGCAAGGGAGATCAAGTAAGAGAGACCATTGGGATAGGAGGGGAATAATGGGAGAGTGATATCCTGGAAAGGAAGACAGAGTTTCAAGATAAAGAACTTTACCACTGTCCTCTGTCAATTTACTTTTGAGAGATGGATTAATTTGAGAATTAACACATTATCTCCAATCTCTAGCTCCTGGAACACTGCTTTATACTTTGAAAGTCCTCATTAAATGGTAAATGCTGTTATTTTAGATCTCAACTCAGTTAATCAAAATATTTGTTATATCTTCCAATCTCTATAGTTTTACCCAGTCATAGGTTTAAAATATAAGCCATGACAGAGGCCTAATAAGTGGCTTTCCAGGAAATTGATTAAGTAACCAACATCGTATTGGTATGGTTGCCAAATCATTTATGATACTTTTGATACTGGTAATATTTTCTCCATATTTCTCCCTTTTGCTCTAAGGAATAGTGTGGAAGATCTGACCCATTGCTCTGCTACTGAAGAATATGGTTACTTGTAATCAATTCTCCAATTTTACAACCTACTGAAAAAGAAATTGGGTTTATCTGATATGATTTTTCCATAGCAAATTTATGATGGCTCCTGATGATCCTTTAGTTCTGTACCTGACATCTTCATAAGAATACTTTTTTTTTTTTTTAAGTTGTAGTCTCATTCCATCACCCAGGCTGGATTGCAGTGGCACCCATGCCCACGGCCACCCCAGCGTCAACCTGCTGGACTCCAGCCATCCTTCCACCTCAGCCTTCTAAGTAGCCGGAACTAAAGGCACGTGCTACCACACCCGACTAATTTTCTGATTTATTGTAGAGATGAGGTCTCGCCAAGCTGTCCGGGCTGGTCTCGAACCCCGTGGGCTCATGCAATCTACTCGCCTCAGTCTCCCAAAGTGCTGGGATTGCAGGCTGAGCCACCAAGCCCGGCTACATTTTTAAAACTCATATAAGACAGAAGACAAATTCTCTGGAGTATATATTTTTTTCTATCTCTCTTTATCTTTTAAAACTTGAAAACTATACATCCTCATTTCCAGGCTTCTGACACTTTTTCCATTATCAGTGATTGCATATAAACTGCTAACTTGAATTTACTCTGAGCACCTTAGTAGATGCAATGTTGGCACCAGCTATGTTTAATGCACCAACTTTGGTATCCTTATTATTGATTTAATAACTCCAGTTCTCACTGGCTACGAGGTATTGGACAAGTAACTTAAACCACAGCTTTCTCATTTTTAAAATGCAGGTAATAGTTTTTAACTTTTAGGCCATTTAAAAAAAACACAAGAGGTTAAAAAATAATAACTAAATAGAAAAGTAAAACATTCAGCACAATGTATGGCATTTTTATTAGGGATCCAATTATAATCATTTTATCTCTTTGGATTCCCAGTTCCTCTTTTTAGAAGTCATATCCTTTGTCAGAAAAGAGAAAACTAACAAAATAAGTAGAAATTCTTCCTTTATTTAATCATTAATTTTATATCATTGGAACCCATCCTTCCATGTTGCATTTTTTCCTTTCAAATTTGTATAAACCTCTGCTTATTTGAATCAATAATCTCATCCTTATTTTTTCTGTTATTTCACAATAGCTTATCAACTTGTATAGTTTTTTCTAAATTTTCTGACATAACTCAAGTTACCTCCCTTAACTCAATTAGCTATCATTGTTTCCTCTAATTTAGTAGAATTCTCTTTGGAACAATACCATGTGCTCAACAGCTATTATTTGCCTATAATGTTATCAATTCTACTGCATGCAATTTATAATTTAATTTTTAAAAAATTTTGATTCAACCGCAAGCTAAGAGAAAAATTTACAAGCACCATACAAAAAACTTTTCCTGAATCAAATGAGAATAGATTCCTGACACAAATTTATAGACTTAAGAAGCTCAGTGAATCCCAAATAGGACAATCTCAAAGAAAATCATGCTTAGACACATCATAATCAAACTGAGGTAAAACAAAGATAAGAAAAATTATTTAAAGTAGGCAGAGGAAAACAACACATTACATATAGAGAAGCAATGAGAGAATTACTGCACATTTCACATCAGAAGTCATAAGGACTAGAAAACAGTAGAAACAACAACTTAAAAGTGCTAGAAACAAAAAAAGACAAACAACTAAACACACACACACACACACACACACACACACACACCCATACACGAAGCCAAAACTATCAGTCCAGAATTCTATATCCAGTGAAAATATCCTTCAGAAATGAGAGTGAACCAAAAATGAGAGTGAACTAAATTTCAGACAAAAGAATACTAAGGGAATTAAATCACCTGCAGACCTGCCATGAGAGAAATGTTAAAGGAAATTTTCAGCTGAAGAAAAATTATATCAGAAGGAAAACTTGGAACTTTACGAATGAAGAACAACAGAAATGGAAAATATTTGGGTAAATATAATATATGTTTTATCCTATTATGTTCTTTATAATGTGAATGACTCTTGAAAGAAAAAGTTACAACATTATCTGAGGGGGAAGATTTTAACATATACAGGTAGAACATGTATGAAAACTATAACATACAAGGAGGACAATGGGACATACATGGTTGCAAGGCTTCTACATTTTACTCAAAGTGGTAGAATATTAATTATAAGTAGACTAGAAAATTACATACATACTAATAATTCCTACAGCAACAATTAAAACAATACAGGCCGGGCTCGGTGGCTCAGCCTGTAATCCCAGCACTTTGGGAGGCCGAGGTAAGCCCGCATTCAAGACCCGCCTGGGCAACTTAGCAAGACCTCATGTCTGCAATAAATCAAAAATTAGCCGGGTGTGGTAGTGCATGCCTGCAGTTCCAGCTACTTGGAAGGCTGAGGTGGAAGGATCGTCGGAGCCCAGCAGGTCGAGGCTGCAGTAGCCGGAGGTAGCCACTGCACTCCAGTCTGAGTGACAGAATGAGACTCCAACTCAAAGAAATAAAAATAAATAAATAAATACACTTAATACAAAATAATTCAGTCAAAAAGCCAATGGGTGAATTAAAATGAAATACTAAAAAAACTCAAGTAACCCAAAGCAGGGCATTAAAGAGAGAACAGAAAAACAAAAACTCAGAGAGGATAAAGAGAAAAATTTTTAAGTAGATTTAAATATAAACATATCAATAACTACTATGAATGTAAATGATCTAAATGTACTAATTAAAAGATAGAGATTATCGGATTGGACAAAAAAAAAAAATAAAACCAAACTACATGCTATCTACAAAAACCCACTTTAATTATAGCTACATCGTGAAAGTAAAAGTGTACAAAAAGATAACAAGTAAACACTAATCAAAACAAATCTAGCCAGGCTCCGTGGCTCAGCCTGTAATCCCGCACTTTGGGAGGCTGAGGTGAGTGGATTGCCTGAGCCCGCAGGTTCAAGACGCGCCTGGGCAACTTGTTGAGACTTCATCTCTACGATAAATCAAAAAATTTGCCGGGCGTGGTAGCGCACGCCTGTAGTTCTAGCTACTTGAAAGGCTGAGGTGGAAGGATCACTGGAGCCCAGCAGGTCGAGGCTGTGGTGGCCGGGAGCAACCACTGCACTCCAGTCTGGACGACAGAGTAAGACCTCCCAACTCAAAAAAAAAAAAATCTGCACTGGTTATAATAATGTGAGGAAATGTATATTTCAGAATAGGGAGAATTGCCAGGGATAAAGATATGTATTGCATAATGATAAAAGGATTGATTCACTAAGACAAAACAAGCCTAAATGTGTATGCATCTAACAATAGAGAACTCAAAATACATGAAACAAAAACTGATAGAACTAAAAGGAAAAGTAGACAAGCCCACAATTATACTTAGAGACTTAAACAGTCCCCTGGCACTCCACATGTAACTGATAGTACAAAGTAGATCCATAATCACTAAGTATATAGAAGACCTGAGAAACATTATTAGGCAATTTAATTCGATCATCTTCATGGAACATGCTTCCTATAAGCAGCAGAATACTTGGCACATTCACTAAGATAGACCATATTCTGGGCCATCTTTGGAAATTAAACAACATGCTTCTAATTTCCCTGACCATTTCCTTGGTATTTTCATATACATGATGTGGGGCAGGGTCAGGATGACTATATAAAGACTACCCAAGGTTAGTGACTAATTTGAAACTTGTAAAATTTTAACCTCAAATTTGTTCCTGAGCGATCTAAAGTATAACATTTCCTAGTGTATAAATCATCCAGGTACAAATTAATATTAAAATACATGGGCTAAAGCCAGAGTACAAAAGCAAAAGCCTTGGAATTAAGGTATGTATCTCTTTTAAGCGACTATTGCTGATAATTAAAGGCGAGTATTCCCATTCATTAAAGATGCTCTTTCTACTTGGAAGTATTATTGGTTATAATGCAAGTTGCTTCTGGTACTTAAAGGTAATTATAATCCTGGCGTTGAGAAACTATCCCTTAATCTATGGGGCTTCCAATGAGAGACTTTGAGTACAGTCATCTGGACCACAATTATTACTCTTTCTGACCATCATGATCCTCTGTTACCGACTTGTACTGACTCTCATTCAACAACTTGGGCCACCATTAACACAGTACCCCTTCTTGATGAATAACAAAAGGAGCTTAGAGTGTGTTTTAACATCTTCAGCTTCCTGGTGTTTGTCAAATACTCTTGTTTTACAAGAAGTAGTTTTCTTGTAGGGCTGTGAGTGTGCCTGCATAATTTTTCATCAAGGCAATAATGTAGTATCCTAAATCACAAGCATTCTTTGCAAGTCCCTTAAGTGTGGTGTAATTTGGAACCCGCAATCCATTTCCAATTCAGAAAATTAAAGGGGAAATAGCCAAGCACGAGTGAGAGGAGTAGGCCTGACTCCCACACCTGCAATTTCAACCAAATGACATAAAATGCCAAGCCATTATTCTTCCAATTTAGCTTCCTCAGCTTTCATGTTCGAAACCAAATTCATTCTAAAAGTAATCAAATCAGATAAGGACTGGGGGTGGGGGAGGGAGGGGGGAGGAATGCTAATGATGCCGCTGGAGGAAACGGTTGGAGGGTTCTGGTGTTTTAACATTCAGGTTATTTTATGGAGCATATTTTAAAATGATTTTTCCAGGTTAGTTTAATTGGAGTATCAGAAATCCTTTCATCTGTTTTGACAATTGAAATGATGATGTGCAGCCTGCACTGTGTTTATACTGTTAGAGATGGGAACATCCATATTGATGCCCCAGCTACTGAAAATTTAAAAGGACAGGAGCAGCTAAAGGCCGATTAGCCATGGAAGACATTAGCTTCGATACTTCTTAGACAGAGCCAGACATTACGTCAAGCATGACAACCTACTCTAGCATAAAAGTATTAGCGGCCTCCAAGTCTGAGGCTTACCCTTAAGTTATTTCATTAAAATACAAAATCATGTTGACCTAATTTTTTGACAGGTTTCGAAGAGAGCAAAGATTTCCTTTCTTGCCATATACCTCCCCTTCCTCCCTCTCCATCCTGCCATAACTCTGGGGAGGTTGCCAGTTTCAAGTCATTGCAGAGCGCCAATCTCTTTTATTTTAATCAAGGTAGAAGCTCCGGCTTTAAATGCTTTCTTCCCTCATCTCCAAACATGTATGCTGAGGCTCTTCATTGGCATGAGAACTTTTAATAGCAGTAACTCTTAATGTCCTTGGGGAGAAGAGAGCTACTCAGCATTCAGTGGAGAAGCCGGAACTGCCCGGATCGGTCTCATTATGTAGGCCATATGCAATAAGCCACGGTACCTAACAGCTGCTGGTGGTAGGATTAAGGGGAAAATATTTAATTTGATGCCGGAGCACGTGCATGTGATTTCAGCTGTAGCTCTTACCTGCTCCCTAGGGTGTGTGTTAGATATATGGTATAACGCAGAAATCATTTAATTGTGTCAACACAATGTTAGGATGTTTGTTTAAAGTAAAAATTAGTTTTTGCTGCATAAATTGATTAGTTGACAGGCTATTTGACTGTCACAGAGGCTACTGGATACAAAGAAAAAATTGGCTTGGTTAATCTGAGCGAAGGGGAACAACTCCTTTGAGATCAGCAGAAATACAAGCAATGTAAATTTGGATTAGTCTTTGTGTTCTGTAAATCAATAAAACAACAGGGGAGTGTGGAGAATAGGCTAGATCATCTATCAACCTGGTTTTTATTGTATTTCTATTTCTATCCCTAGTAAACATGTTCCTTCAGTTTCCCGTGAATAAAAGCATTTGACAAAGGAATAAAAATGGACCGGAGTTCGCTGTAGATGCGGTGCCAATGACAAAAAGGAAGAGGTAAGGGAGGTGCCAAGTAAAGATGAGAATCAGAAAGCCTGCTTCCTGCAATCTCAAAGCTAGATCATTCTAAAATTCTCAGGTGACAGGTGGTGAAAGTGAAGATAGATTTTGTGTATCTACTGCAATGAAGACGGCACCTTATGCAGAATACTAATCAAGATTGTTTTTTAAGGCGATCACATTGTCTTAACAGGTTTTAAAAGAAATAGAGGGGCACCCATGCACACACACAAAAGAAATCGGTTAAGAAGGCTTATGCAGCAACCAAGATTTCTCCCTACCAATCGCTTTCAATCACAGGAGAAATACCTAATGCTGAAATAAGAATGCACTAATTTTGTGGCCCAGTGAAGGGCCCTGCGTTTTTTAAACAGTACCCTTGTTCTCTAAGACCTTTTTAGAGGCAAGTAATTCACCTGCTTGTTTTAATTGAGGGAAATCCTTTTATCTGTGTAGACAGTCTGCATTGCCATTATGTTTTACCTTTTGGTGCATACAGAATCTCCCATTTTAAGACCGCCCACCCCAAGCTACACGGTGCACTGAGATACTGCAGAGAATAAGGAAGGGAGAGAAAATGCAGGTTTCAGAACTGAGAAGCAGCACGTTCTATTGCAGTAGTAGAGGCGAGCTAGGCAGAGCAGTACAAATCTTTCCTTCCGAGTGTTTGAAAGATGGGGGCGTCTTTGTGGCATTATCTTCCCAGGTGCCCCAGATGGCACAGTGTACTTCTAATGGAAAACCATTCATCTGGCCCTGGGTCTGTACGTGTTGTACATCATGATAGTTCATGGAGGAAACGAGCTCAGACAGCTTAAGCAGAAGGCGCGGAGCATGTGGTTGTGAAGGCATAATGGAAGAGCGGCACAAAAGGGCAGGGGAATGAGTCAGAGGCAGGGAGAGGGGAGAAGAAGGCTGTTATTTCTGTGTAATTCCCCAGGACCCACTCCTGCTTGGGTTGGCAGTGAGAAAAAAAAAAACAATTCAATTTGAAGGTGGCTCAGGGTAAATGAACCAGGGAATTGAGCTGCTGGAATCTAATTAGGGACCCCCCAAATTACTACTACCTGCCCAGCAGAAAAGTCAAATGGCTACACCAGCCAAAAGAGTTAAGGGAAGTTGGCAGTGTAAACAGTCCAGAAGGATAAGGTTTGCAAACCTCCCAGATTCTCTCTCTACAACTTTCAGAAGTGATATTTTTAAATGCTAGTGTCATAGGCATAGAAGATTGCAAAGCAGAAAATATAGCCAAGAGAAGGGCAGGTGTAGAATCTCGAGATCTGAATGTCTGACGGTATTTCACCCACTCCTGGTATCCCCATCCTCTTCCTCAAGACAGTGTTTACTAAAGGAAAGGTTTATGAGAGCAAGGACCTATCTCCCTCCGTCACTGATAAACCAAACTACCCAGCCCCATAAGAAGAGATAGTAAATTCTACAGAATGCTGTAAGAGAAGTGAAGGTGGGATAGGAATGGAACTGCAGGATTGGTCCTCTGAGTTCACCACTTATTTTCTGACATCTTGTCATTCAAATCCACCTTCAGATATCAGCGTATTCAAGGGCACCCTACCAAGGGAAGTATGGTAGGATCTCTGAGTACAGTCTAGGAAAAATTAAACTGAACTTGGAGTCAAGGCATCCAACGTCGTCCTAATGTTCTCACTAACCCATGTAACTTTAGGAAACTATTTTGAGTGTCATTTCAAGTGCATTTGAAAATAAGTGGTTGAATTAGAAAAGCTTTACAATCTATTCCAGCTTCTAAATCTGAAGATCCCCAATAAAGGCCCATTTTTGTAGTATTTTCTCATTAGATATAGTCCCACTTTGATACAAAAGACAGTGAATTGCCCCTAAAACAATAAAATACCTAGCAACTGCTGTCACCTTTGAAATTGATTTCCTGATTCTTACTTCAAACCTTTACTCACATACAACAAATCAAAATTTACATAAAAGGCAAATTGTGCTTTTATTTACTGTGTGATTATCACCATTTCAACTGCTGATTTCTCCCCAAAGCCTTGTAACTACAGTTGCCTAGACTTCATGTAGATCCCCGAGGGCAGAAGAGAACCAATAAATCCAAAAGAAATAAGTGAAATGGAATGTTACCCTTGTCTGCTGTAGCTAGGAGTAAGATTTACGTTTCAAGATGTCAATTAAATGAGCAGCTACAGTTTCTTTCCTCTGAATAAAGAAGACTCTCATACTGAACATTGTACAGAAACAGTAATGAAGCATATTTGCAGGAGGGAAAAAAAACTTAGTGAATCATGTCATACTTGAATAGAAAAAATATCCCACAATCAACTATGTATGCCTTAATATGGTATTGCAACAGTATGTTGATCCCAGGCAATTTTTTTTTTCCTGTCATTTAACTCAGGTTCACTTGGTTTTCTAGAGCCATCAGTGGGGGTAAGCTCAGTGAATTCAAATTTATTTGATTACTCGTCTAAGCTAAGCATACTTAAAAAAAGAAATTTTAATAGAAAAACTTATAATTCAGCCAGGCTCGGTGGCTCAGTCTGTAATCCTGCGCTTTGGGAGGCTGAGGTGAGTGGATTGCCTGAGCCCGCGGGTTCGAGACCCGCCTGGGCAACTTGCAGAGACCTCATCTCTACAATAAATCAAAAAAATTAGCCGGGTGTGGTAGCGCGCACCTGTAGATCTAGCTACTTGGAAAGCTGAGGCGGAAGGATCGCCGGAGCTCAGCAGGTCGAGGCTGCGGTGGCCAGGAGCGGCCACTGCACTCCAGTCTGGATGGCAGAGTGAGACTCCAACTCAAAAAAAAAAAAGAAAAAAGAAAAAGTTATAATTCACTCCTAAAACAAATAAAAATGTTTGAGGTTTATCCATTCTCTGGATGAATAGTTGAGAATTTGTCATACAAAATATTATGTGCTAACACTTTGGAAGATGGCAATGTGACTTCACATTTATAAAGGTTATATTTTCTCCCTTAATTTAAAGCAACCAGAATGGAATTGGGAGTCACTAGTGGTTCAATAAAATTTGAATGATCTGGATGATGGTAACTGACACATAGCATTGTTCTCCATCCTATTAACTAATAAGTCAGTCTTTCCCTTCGTGTAACTCTTGCAGTTAATAAGGTGGCTCATTTAGTTGTCACTGGAACAATGTAAGTGAAAAGACTAGATTTAGAGAGCAGGGCAGCAAAAAGTGCAAGACGGAGCACAACCTACGTCATCCCACCCCATCAGAGAGCAGGGAACAGATCAAAGCTGCCCCCTAGAGGCATCCCCTCTGACTTGTATTTTTACCTTGTAATCAATGCAGACAGATTTTTTTTTCTTTTATTTCATAGACCTCTCCTGTACTCATTCTAGCACCAGGCTAGCAGACATTCAGAACCAGGGCAGCGTTTCTAGTTTTTCTACCAATATACTCTTTTTCCTCATTTCTATCCTATTCCCCAAATCTCCCTAAAATATAGAAAATAGTAAATAAATCTAGAGCTGTATCCACACAGGTTCTAAAATATAGTTTGTTTAATTTTGAAGTCACTTTATGCAGCAATTATTTGTACATCCACATAATTGATTGTATCAGCTATTCGAAGGTTGTTGATGAGAAAGAGATTGCTCACTTAAGAAGTGGTCATCCAATCTAATTAGCTTAATCATTTGACCTTAACCTGTATGATTCAGTTATTTGAGTCATGAAACAGACAGATTGGATTGAGCATTTGCAAATTGATCTTTTTTCTCTGTGATTAACTTTAATGATGACACAAATAACAAATGCAATGCAAAAATAGATAAACTGGTGACTTTCTAAAGAATCCTTGTTTTTCGGGATGACCAAAGATTACTCTGGGTAATAAATCCAAATGAAAAATGTACTAAGTATTTCCAAGTTCAAGATGCTGTATTAGACACTGAAAAAAACACAGGATGACTCAGACCTGGTTTCTCACCTCAAATGTTTGATCTTAAGCAGAAGACAAGTACATAAACAAATATTCCTACTGCAAAGAACACTACAACCAGCTGCATAGAGTTGTAATAATAAGTAATGAGAACAACTAATTCCAAGAGGGAAAAGTCAGAAAAGACTTGGTCTGGGCCTTGAAGGGTGAGAAAAATAATTAGGGGTAGAAAAATGAAATGCCTTCAGGGCTAGCCAGGTAGCATAAATATGAGAAGTTCAAGAGAATTTGAGCCTGAGGCAAACTCTACCATCCACACCCCACCAAAAGGATTTGAAAGTCAATTTTAAACTTATTTCTCCACAAACAAAATTATAACTGTGAGTCTGATTTGGCCTTCTTCAGTTATATGTACTTCATTTAGTTAGAAACAGGATGATCAAGAAGCACTGCGTGATAAAGACGCAGAATGAGACAAGTGCCAGGTACTGTTTGCTCCCTGACTGTTGTCCTTTCTCAGCCCCACTTTTATTCTTAACACTGTAACCTCTGGGATGTGGACCAAAGGATCTAGATCAAAGATTAAGCCACTCACACTGGCACCCCTCATTCAAACTTCTTTCCTGTTTGTTTGGGCCTCGTTTCCTTAGGATGATAACAAAACTTCTCCCTGAACCTACACCCCTTCAAAGTATCCCAGACTTTGGAACAGAACTCCTAATGCATTCCTAATGCTCACATTACATTTGTAACCAACCAGTCATCCAGCCCAACCCTAACAGTTACAATTAGCTTTGGGCCTTGTACTTTCTCCTCAAAGAGCCTGAGGCTCTGTCCTGAGGTCCAGCCCAGTAAAAATGCATGCTGCCACCTGCTGACGGAGTTCCCTGATGTGACTTGCCTGTTAATCTCAATTTCTGAACTCCAGGCACCGACGCTGGGCTCCCGACTGCTGTGCATCACCGAAGTCAGGATGCATATATTCTCAGGACTTCCAATTGTTAGGTTGCATATTACTGTAAGTGCAGAATCCTGTCTACCTGACTCATCCCCTTCAGAATCTACAGCAAGCCCACACCAGTAGAGTTGGGGTCATCTAGATGTCCAGGAATCTGCCCCTTCCTCTTTAGATCCATTCTTCTCTTATTCGCAGGGGCTTACAGAGGTGCTCTCTGAGGTATTATGAAGCATGTTTTATTCAAAACATCAAGTAGATAATTCGTCGAATAAATATTCATTGCCCCCCTGCCATGGGCCAGGTCCTATTCTAGGCTTTGGGGATATAGTCATGAACAAAGCAGACACAAGCCCTTGCATTTATGGAACTGACATTTTTTGTGGGGCAGACAGACAACCAATTAATTAATAAGTAAACTATAAAGTCTGTTAGTGATAAGTGCTAAAGAGAAAAAGGTAAGCACAGAAGGAGGACATAAATTACCATGGGGATAAGATGTTGAAATTTTAGATAAGAAGGCCAGGGAAACTTCTCTGAGAAGGTGAATTTTGAGTAAAGACCCAAGGAACATGAGGAAGTTGCTAGGGGGATTTATTGGGAAAATCACTGTAGGTAATGAAACAGCCAAGGAAATGTCTCGACGGTGGAATTCTCTATAGCTTGTCTCATTACCCTGCTGGAGGCCAAGGTATTGGAGAGAGGAACTAAGGGGTACATAGGAGGAGCTTGTTGGTCATAAAAAGGACTGGGACTTTACTCTGAGTGACATGGGAAATCACTAGAAGGTTTTTAAGTAGAGAAGTGGCCATTATGTGAATTAATGTGTACACACGCCACTTAGGAGACCAGTTCAGAGGCAATTGTGGTGAACCAGGTCCAAACTGAGGGTAGCTTAAACAGGTGAGTACTAGATTTGTGTAGAACTCTCAAAGATGCCTGAAGAGAGGTAAGAAGAGGTGTCATGGAAAGATCCAGATGAAGGAGACCTTGAATGACATGCTAACAAGTTCAGACTTTATTTTCTAAAAAGTGGGAGGAAACTACAGGGCTTAAGAAATAACTCTTAGAAAAATAACTCTGGCAAAAAATATTGAAGATAATTTAAAGAAAAGAAAGACAGAGGGAGTGTTAGCAAGCTCTTGTGTTGGACTAGGCACAAGATAATAGAGCGCTCAACTGGGAGATAGTGGACAGTGAGATTTTTGAGGGCGAGCAAGAAGGTTTTAATACTCTTTCCATTTTTGGTGTCCACCATAGGAACATGAGACAGTCAATAAATACATTCACTTATTCATTCATTTTAAAAAATGATTAAGTGACTTTAAAAAGCAAAATAAATGGGTAATTTAATCTCCTGAGGCTGACATTGCAGTCCAAACTTGACGACCTCAAACAACAGAAATGTATTTTCTCTTGGTTACAGAGGCCAGAAGTCCAAAGTCAAGGTATCTGCAGGACTATACTTCTTCCAAAGGCTCTAGGAGAGAACCCTTCCTTGTTTTTTTCAGCTTCTGGTAGCTCCTGGCATTCCTTGTCTTATAGAAGCATACCTTCAATTTTCGCCTCCATCTTCACATAACCGTCTTCCTTGAATCTCTATGTATCTTCATTTCTTTTTCATATGAAAACACCTGTCATTAGTTTAGGGCCCACCCTAATCCAGGATGATCTTATTTCAAGAAACTTACATTAATTATATCTGCAAAGAGCCTATTTACTAAGAAGTTTACATTCACAGGTATCAGAAAGGTCAGGGCTTGTACACTCTTTTGGGGGCCACTATTCAGCCCACTTCACTTAGATTTAATGAGAGCAGGTCTCTAGAGTTAAACAGCCCAATTTGAATCGCACTTCTGCCACTTAATATCAGTGTCTCCTCAGCTGTTATTTATCCTCTCTGTGCCTCAGTTTTGCCGTCTGAAAAGTGGGATTAATAATAAGTGTTTCATGGAGTCATTGTGAGGCTTACATGAACCAACCTATATAAAGTACTATCACTTAGCAATGTCTGGCCCATAGCAAAGACTTAACAAATGCTTACTATTATTATTATTATAAAATATTAATATATGCAGCCATGGTTCCAGAAGAACAGAGATTCGGCATCTATTGTTTTCACAAGGAAATTGGAATCTAGTGAGAAAAGAATGTGAGCAACACTTTTTATCTAAATAGGTGTTATGATAGAGTCAGAAAAAGCAAGTTGAGACACATGTTGAGGAACATATAAACCATAATCCACTACAGAAAGAAACTGGGGGTGTAAGGGTAGCAGGAGTAATAAGGTACAGATGTGAATTCCAGGCTGAGACAGCAGCATTTGCAAAAATGTGGCGACAAGAGAATATGAGGGAGTATTGTCAGTTTAGGGAACTATAGATAATTCAGTATATCAGGCAGGAAGCATTCAGAGAGAGCATGGCCAGAGACAACTATGGAAAAAGTATGCAGGAATAAGACCGGGAAAGGCCACATGTGTCAGACTAAGGAGTTGGCGTCTATCCTGGAGACAGTGGAGAGACACAAAGAATTAGAAGTGAAGGGTAACATAAAAAGAATAAGCCTACATCTGAGTATCTCTCCAACTAATGAAGAACAGGGCTTTCCAAATGTTTTCTTGTTATGTACCACATCAGTGACAATTGGACACATACACCAGTGCTTGCATATACATTTATTTGGATATTTGTTTTATCCATAAAAACTGTGCTAATGTTATGCCCATGTACAATACATAAAAGCTTTGACATATTGTTAACTTACCCATAATTTTAAGTTTTTAATTATCAATTCAATAAATTTTTACAGTCACTTAGAATTATCATCATAACATTTTTAGTGAAAGAAGTACATTTGATATTTTATTAATTTGAAAACAGAATTTTAACATTTTAAGAGACAGTGATTCAAAAGTCTGAGTCAAAATTTACTTTATTTGAGTATTAGTTGCAGTCTCTGGCTTAGCTAAAAAACACACCTCACAAAGACACAAGGAGCCAAGGCAGAAGCTCCCTTCAGATGTACTTCCTGAATCCTGACACTTTTCAATCCTAACCACCAATTTTAGATTTGTGAAATTTATCTCGTAAATTTTTATCTTCCCTGATGTCAGTCAGTTGTACTGGTAAACTAACTGAAAGATATAGCATTTGTATTTTTTTTTAAAGTGATATTCAGACTCCAAAAATAATCTATGTCTTTAGAAGGTTTTCAAACCCAGTTAGAAAATTCAATTTCTAAAATATTTAAGTGAACAGACATAAGAATTGTTATATATGGAACTCAGATTGCTTTTGACCAAATATTATATAACATGAATGAAAACATAAATGAAAAAACTCCATTTTCAGATCATTCTTTCCACAGCATTAATTTCTTTCAAAAGTGCTAATTTATTACTAATTGTTAATATGTCACATTTAACATGAAATAACACATTGCCTGATTCTTTTTCTCAAAAATATCTTCTGGGTAATAAATTACTGGCAGATACTTTTCATAGACAATCGAATATGGTATATCTGTCGCTTTGTCATAAAAAACTACCTAATGTATTTAAATTAAGCAACACTTAAATATTTATCATAAACAGTGAACTTTGGTCCAAAATATTTTTATGATTATGCTATATCTCATTAGCATGTTATTAAGGTAGTGTCCATCAATCTAAGAGAGAAAATGCAAACTACGTAACAGAATGTTGAATGCAATGTCTTTGGTTGGTGTTGTTCTGGTCCAAAGAGCAAGAACAATAAAGAACAAACCCCCAAATCCTAAATTGAGGTACTAGCCCACCTATTAAAAACTTGTAAGAGATTTGAAACTAACTCTACAGTCATTAGTTCCTTATTTACAACTGGATTCTGTAACAGTAAATGAGGAATTTTGGGGATAGGCTAAAAGACTGATAGAAAAGACATCTGTGGGAAGAACTGTCAGTGTTTCATGAGGTCCTGTCCCCTACCATGTGGCAAGGTAAAGAGGGTGCTCTAAGTCAAGTGAAGAATATTTCAAAAGAACTGGTTTCTCTTCGGATCATATAAATCTTTTGCCTTTTACAAAAGAGCTACTCAATACTTTATGTGAGTCCCCTGGGCTTTGAGGAGCTCCATTCAAGGTGCTCTGATGTTAGAACAAAGAGAGGTGGCTGCTGTAGGGTGATCCACTCCTCCTAGTTGTCAAGGCAAAGGATGTTTGAATTTTCCATGGTTCAGACAGGTCATCCTGAGAGAATAGTGAACCTCTCGATGCACCCAACTTGGGGAAATGGTGAAAGGTGCAAGAGAAAGTAGGGTGAGAAATACATTAAAGGGAGCTGAGGGGTAGGAGACATTTTATATTGGATGATGGCTTGGAGTTTTGATATTAGACTGGACTGGGTATTTTATTATCTGAGAGTACCCAAAGAAGGCAAAGGACCTGCTCAAGATTTCCTCCTAGAATAAGGAGAAACAAGCAACAGCTGGAGTATAGGGACAGTAATGACAAAAAAAAAAAAAGTCTGTTCACCCAACATGTTAAGGAATGTCCAAAAGCAATAATGCACTATGACAATCATATTTTATGACTACTAAAATGTGTATTTCTTAAAATGGAAACAGTTCTAGGCACATAGTGACTACTCAACTAATGCTTATTATTTGATTGAGAACTGTAGAGCTTTTAACACTCTTTTCTTATTAATTTATCATGTTGCTGATACAATCCACATCTCCAACTTTTATTGAGTACACTGGATCACATAGCTTCTATCCTTTATAGCTTATTTTCCATTGGAGAAAACTTGTTTCCTCAGCACAGACCAAATAATGAGGACCATAAAGCTTGTTCTTTTTTAAGCATTTATAGTAAAATAATTTAGTTCCCTGAGTTTGTACATTTCCCTCTACAGGACCAAGTTTTCTTTGGTAGGTTGTTCAACTAAATAATGTTGTAATGAATAATGAATAACAGCAATCTACTGCACACAAGTAGGTTTTCTCAGACAGTTGCATATGGTAGAAAAGTGTTTTCAGAAAGAGTAGGCCTGGGGAATATTCAGAGTGTTCAATAATGCAAGAGCAAAGAGATTGAAACTTTCTTTTGATTCAGTATTGTTTGGAAGCTGGCATGGCTGGACAGAGAATGAGTATGAACTTTTAAAGGACTAGAAATGTATTTAGATGGAATAGTCTACAAGTATAAATCATAACTTAATATTTTGCCTAAATTAAGTGAAAATAATTATCATGCAAATTCCACTCTTCCTCCAGGATCTAGCATAAACCCATCTTCCCCTGAGAGGACTTTTCTAGTCCCCTAGTCATAGTGCACTATCCCCCGGGCAGCTCAAATCCACACTTCAACTATGCCACACAGCTAGCACATAGTAGCTGCATCTTAAACTGCTGGTTCCTATTCATCTGCTAAGAGTTCTGTTCCACAACCACTTTTGTTTGTTTGAATATAGTGTAGTGGGAAAAAATTACATGTATATTTCTCTGTAGTCCCTCTAAAACTTAATACCCTACTATTTGAGTAAGCATAGGTTTAGTTTGTTGATTAGATTTTTCTCCCATCTTTTTGTTAGCTGTTCTTTGGATGGGCACTTTGGGTTGACATAGATACAAAAATAAAGATATTAAAAAGGAGAAGGGAAAGAACCCTATTTGTGTGTGTATAAGCAATGTGGTTGTAAGCCAGGGGAGTGAATAGATGGAGCCACTAGCTAATAATCAATTGTCTCTTCTAGAAATTTCCTACATGTTCTACTTACTTAAAACAAGTAGGAAAACCTTATCAGTGCCTATCTAAACATCACAACAAGGTTGCAGATGAAAAGGGGTAATTTATGGAAAACATTCTGATGAAAGAAAATTAAATATATATAAATTCAATATTTTAGTTCATCCTCAGTTTATCTCAACTACTGATTGTTAAATATTCCCTCATTTACATGCAGCCAAAGATCAAAGAGAACAACAAATCTGTAATTATTGGATTAATATAGTCCAAAAATGTAACATGGTGATACGATTGTTATCACTTTTTCTCTCAAATCAATTTGTCCTGTATCTGCAGTGTATATTATGGCTGTATAATGCTGTAAGTAATTCAGTAATAAATAACAACATGGAAAATACAGGCATGCATATCTATGCATACCTGTAATACTTAGATAGCCAATATCAAGATGGTTATTTGTTCTTCAAAGAAAAATTATAGGAGCTATTCTGAATTTGTTACATTACAATTAGTTAAGTATAAAACAAACAACTTTAACCTATAAGCCTCCTGGGACAGATTCCCTATTTCTCTTTTAAATCTATAAAGGCCAAGTTGAGCACTCATCACACAAAAGCCTCTTTCTAATTTTTGCAGGCTAAATAGAGAGTAGGACAATAACGAAGGAGGAGGAAACATGTTGTTATTTTGAATTATTTTACCAAGCCTTTCCGGGTGTATTCCTTCTTTGCCTTACCTTTCGAAATCAACAGGGAAAAAAAAAAGAGACCTCTATTCTTAAAGCAAACAAAGAAACAGATGTGTTCAGCTTTCAAACATTTTTTATTTTTTATCTTTGCCATCCTACACTGGGAAACAATTCTTTCTTCAGTATAGAAAGAAACAGGTTGTTTTAGTAATTAACCATCTTCTGATTCTTTTTTTCCTCTGCCAATAGTCTCCAAGTCACGTGTGTTGTTACTGTGGACAAATCACTAGAAACTAAACCAACAAAGAATAAAAGACTCAAGTGAAAATAAACAAATATTTCTTGACCTCACCTACTGGAAGCATATTGTCTTCTTAAATGATTGCTGTAGAAACAGAAAATCATTACTAGTTGAAAGCCTGAGAATATGCTTTGTAGGTGAAGGTTATGGACGTCTGGGGATCATAAAAATATTAGATTACTGTATCATGCCTAAGTGACTGTATCCCTACCATTTGTATATGTAACATTTTTTGAAAGGTAAAGATGCTCTTTAATGAAAGCAGTTTCTAAACAACTCTACTTGAAATTATGGTCTTACCATTCCACTGAGATTTACTTCATGTTCTCTAAAAATACACATTTCTATGTTGTGATCTTCTAAGTGTTTATTATTCTCTTTTGAGACAAAGAGAGTGGTTTTGTTCCAGTCAAAGCTATGAATCAAATCTCTTAACAGTGACAGTTGAGTAATGGGTGGATGCAAACCACTGGGTTCATGGGTTTGTTCACATTTACTCTCCTTCACAGGACAAGGCGGAAGGAAGCACAGTCAGTGAGAAACTGTGCTCCAGAGCCCGATAGCCTGGGAAATACTCTGAGCTCTCCCACTTGCTAGCCTCATGCCCTCAAGCTCAATACTTACTCCTCCTGACCTCAGATTTCTCACCACGCAAGGCTGAGATAACACTGAGCACTTCATACAAGTATTGTCTAGGGCCAAATTAGTAAATGCATGAAGTGCTTAGAAAAGTACCAGGCATGTAGTAAGCACTTACAAACTCTTAGTTATTATTATCACCAACTCTGTATCCACTGCCAACCCAGCTTTCCTGACTGCATACCAAGTGACATTTGTCACAGTGGTTTCTCACCCAAACAGAACCTTCTGCATACTTCTAGAATCCCATTTACCCTCCTGTCCACTTGTGTAATTTAAAGTGAAATTTTGGGACTATCAGCTGAGTTATTCATGTAGTTCTATGATCTCTTAAGTGTCAAGCAGAGGAATAAAGCACTTGTTGGCATCAGGGTTCTAGAGTCAGGCTACCTAAATTCAAATTCCAGTAACGTCATTTTTAAAATTTTTTTTTATGCTGGAGTCTCACTCTGTCACGCAGGCTGGAGTACAGTGGCACTCTCATGGCCACTGCAACCCCGACCTGCTGAGCTCGGGTGATCCTTCCACTTCAGTCTTCCAAGTAGCTGGAACCATAGGCACACACTACCACACCCAGATAATTTTTTTGATTTACTGTAGAGACGAGGTCTCACCATGTTACGCAGGCTAGTCTCAAACCCATGGTCTTAGGCAATCCTCTTGCCTCTGCCTCCCAAAGTGCTGAGATTACAGATGTGAGCCACCATGCCCAGCTTTGTCATTTATTATCCATGTGTTTTGGGGAAAATTATATGAATATTCTGTATCCCAGTGCCCTTATCTACAAAATGGGTATAAATCACAGCTACTTCTCAGAAGACTGCAGTGAGAACATTAGTTAGTTATGGAAAGCATTTAGTACAGTAGCCCAGTGCCTAAAACAATATAAATAATAAAATATATGAATGGAGGGGAGGAAAAGCAAATGAAAGATGCAAAGTCCGCTGTAAAACCCAGTGAATTCCCAGACTAGCCAACGTACTGGGAGTTCCTCTTTCCCAAAACTGAGTAAACCACAGAGATTGAAAATGTATTAGCACTTCCAGGTCATGAACACCTGTTCAGTGTAATTGTGGGACTCTATGAAGCTATACAGGGAGAGGCCTGCCAGCAACATGAAGTGCAGAAAGAATGCCAAGTCAGGGCGCCCAGCCTCGCCAGTGGTTTTTCAGAATCCTGATCTGAACTCAGTGGAAGACTATGCCTTCAGTCAGAAAATTCTCATGGAAGATCCGTCACTCAGCCACACATTTGTTTTATACTGTGTTGCATGCTGTAAGGAACACCAAAAAATTAAAAATCCAAATTCTTAAAGAAAATGCATAGGGAAAAAACCTAACACCAGTTCCAGTGGGAACACAGTGGGAGATTCTTCTGGAACTCCCTACTACTTTTCCTAGAAATCCTTTCTAGAAATGAAGATAATGAGGAAAACTACAAATTTTTAGTGAAGCTGGGGTTCAGATCATACCCACAAACTCCAAGTTGTGTGTTGGCATTGCTCAAGTTTTATTTGATGAGCAGACCTTTGCTGGATGTCATGAGCATGTTCCAGGCCATTTGGAGAAGGTTTAGACAGGTGAGATTTCAGAAAACTCCAGAAAATGACATATTCCTAAAGGAAAGGGTCTCCCCACCCGAGGGGCTGCTAGAATCAGCACAGAGATTACTCAGGTCACCATCAGTGAGGGAACTAGAGAGAAAATTCAGAAAATGACCAGGGGAGTCTACTGAGGGGGCAAATCTCTGAAATGATTTTCAAAAGGTACATGTTTCTCTTGATGGTCTAAGGCTGTTTCCAGTGACAGTTGAAGCAGTAAAGAAGAGGTGTAGTGGCTGTAAAGAGCAAATGCTGAACAGATGGAAACCACTAGAGTCATTTACATTTGCTCACCATCGCAGAACAAGGGCAAACATGTACTCTGTGCTGGGGACTGTTCTAAGCACTTAGACATATTAGCTCATCTAATCTCAATAATCCTAAAACCTGGGTCCTCTTTCTTAAAATCATTTTCTACTTCTATTTTGATTCAAGAGGTACATGTGCAGGTTTGTTACATGGGAATATTATGTAACTGTGAGGCTTGGGCTTCTATTGAGCCCATCACCCAAGTAGACGACATGGTACCCAATGGGTCATTTTCAGCCCTCACCATCCCTCCTTTCTTCCCTCCCTCCTTCATTTAGGTCAAGTCCTCTTTTTATCCTCTTTAACTGATGGGGAAGCAGATACCAACTTGCCCCAAATCACCAGCTAATAAGGGTCTGGCCAGTACTCAACCCAGGAAGTCTGACTCCAAAGTCTAACCTCTGATTCCCTATACTACAGAGCCTCCACAAAAGCAGGGGTGGAGAATGCGTGTGTGTGTGTATTGAGTCCTTTTCTTTTTTCTGTAGTAACAGAAATGGATGTTCTTGAAGTATAAATCCTCAAACCCAGTGTTACCTGGACCCTCTTACACCACGGAATCCTTCCCCTGGTAATCCAGGAGCATATGTGTATTAAGAAATTTGAACTCATGGAAATTAAAAATGTCTGCTTGGGGAAAAAAAAGCACTATAAGCGGGGACAAATGTCAAACAATAAACTTGGAAAAATGCTAATACAACTCATATCATAGCTAGGGAAGTAATGTTCATAATATTTAAAGAAATCAATAAGAACCAGTAACCCAATAGAAGTACGGGTAAAAGTCATGAACAGTTAATTTTATTTTATTTTATTTATTTATTTTGAGTTGGAGTCTCACTCAGTAGCCCAGACTGGAGAGCAGTGGCCGCTCCCGGCCACCGCAGCCTCAACCTGCTGGGCTCCGGCGATCCTTCCGCCTCAGCCTTCCAAGTAGCTGGAACTACAGGTGCACGCTACCACGCCCAGCTAATTTTTTTGATTTATTGTAGAGATGCACTCTCACCAAGTTGCCCAGGCGGGTCTCGAACCTGTGGGCTCAGGCAATCACTCACCTCGGCGGCCTCCCAAAGTGCAGGATTACAGGCTGAGCCACCTAGCCCGGCCTGAACAGTTAATTTTAAAAGGCAATAAAAATGAAACTTATATGAGTTTATATGAACAGATGCCTAACTTTATTCATAATAAGATAGTACAAATTAAAACTATCCTGGTATACAATTTTTACCTATCAATTCTGCAAAACCAACGTTTTGGTAAAGCTTTAAGAAAAGGGCACTTTCATGCATTGCTGGTGGGAGTGCCCTGCAGAGATCTTTTTTTTTTTTTTTGGCATATTTCACAAAATGACAAATGCATTTAGCATTTGACCCAGCAAAGGGCAATTTTTTTTGGCATATTTAACAAAGCGACAAGAGCATTTAGTATTTGATCCAGCAATTCTCATCCTGGGAATTTATTCTACAGATAAAACAGCACAGAAGACAAATAATGTCTACACACAACATATTCACTACAATATTAGTTGCAATCACAAATGTTTGGAAGCTGCCCAAGTATTTTTCAGTGCAGAGCTGATGAAATTAATTACTTTATATACTTATGAAAAAATACAGGCTATTGATTATCTCTAGGGTGTGTGGGGTTAGAGAAATGACATAGAAGGTGGCAGAGGTAAAAAGCAATGGTTCTCAGTGTGTTTCTTGTTACATTGTTTTGATAATTTTTCTTTATAACTGTGTACTTGGATTTTCATTTTTTTGTTTGAGAGTTTTGAGTATTTGCTTTTTTTCCACAACATTAACTTTTTGAAGACTTCAGACCAGTTTATTTTTTAGACTACACAAATATATTTTCAAAACTAAAATACTAAATTAAGAAGAAAAATGCATAACATGAAATATCTAAAGACCAATTAAAAAGAAAGAAAAGTGTACTAATCTAGTGACATTTCAGATCATAATTCAAAAGTAAAATATCAGAATTTAGAGAGAAAGAGAGAACATAGTTTTTTTTTATTTTTAAACTTTTAATTTTAAAATTGTGGTGTACAATTCAGGGTTAGGAATAAAAATATTCACTATGCAGGTACCCTTGTGGATGAGGTGTGTCCCCCCATCCCCAGACAGATTCCCACTACTGCCAATACTACCCTCCTGCCTCCTCCCCTCTCCCCCGCAGTTGCCTGCTACTATCAATCCTTTTCTTATAGTATTACAATAGTTATTCAAGGTCCACTTATGAGTGAGAACTTCTGATACTCAGTTCTTTGTTTCTGTGAAAGATCACTCAGTATTATTATTATTATTATTTTAAACTATCCCTTTGGAAACTGGAGAAAATGTTGAATAGTTAGTACAACAGTACTGGTTAAAATGGCAGCAAGTTGACAGTGAAGCTCAAATTTATTAGCAAAGACAGAGCCCGTGAACTGAAATCAGCACTTATTTTTCCCTCTGGTCACCAACATTCTCACTTCACCAACATTCTCACATTCAGTTCTCCCTAATCGGCTTTTATCATGGCCACTACGGGGGCTGTGTGAAGCCAAGATATAAAACTCATCCTGCCTTCACAACTCCCCTCCAGTTTTATTCACTCCCATGCCTTCAGGAACAACATTTCTCCTTTACTCTGATAAGTATACATGAGAGACCCTTAAGGTCCGGGCTTACAAAGCCAGAGTGTCCTCCTTTTGAAAGGAGCCCTGTGCAGTTCTATGCTGGGCTTTAACAGGCTTTCGCTTCCAGACTGAAAAATGTAAACTTCCCTCTGTGATACTATCCTAAGAATGCAACAAGAAAGACCATGAGTATGAAAACAAATGCCTTATACACTAAGAAAGAAGATATTTTAGAATATGAGCTTCATTAAACTCTCATTATTTACAGATGAAGCAGTTTGAATTACCTTATAGTTTTGAGGGTTATTTTTCAGAATTTTTTGTTTCTTCCATTATTCTACATGCAACGGTTTTGTCATTTTAAGTGCCCAAATTTATACAAGCATTTAATTACTTTGACAGTATATAGCAAAATGCGCTTCTCACATAAGGAAGATGCTTTGATTTTACAAAACCTTTCCTGAATTGTCCAAGATAAGAGAACAATCTTAAAATCCAAAAGTCTAGTTGGTAAATAATGCCAAGGCTATTAAAAAATAAAAAGAATATGTAGAATTCAGTCATTCTTTTATAGTTCCCATTAACAGTCAATGTGGTAACAAAATATAATGCTATAAATCCTTCTGAGTTAAGCGAATAAAAAGGCCATAATAAAGGTCAATTTTACTGCCATCAATTTGCAATGATGGGGCATTTGGTTGCCAAAGGAAGCAACAAATACAGCCCAGAATTATGGTATATCTGAAAAAAAAAATAGTGCTACTATGACAAGAAGAGCTTTGAGGGGATTTATGCTGAAACCTATACTCAGCTCTGCTCCAAAATAATAATGTGGATTCTTTACAAATTATTCTAACCCTGTGCTGGATAGTGCAAAAGACAAACTCATTGTGCTATAATGAAACAGATTCACTATATAGGAGTTGGAGAAGTTATAATGGGTGTTTGAAATACATGCAAAAGTAAAAAGGAGAAATGGTAGTTTTGTGAGCAGTTAATGCTATCCATAATTACAACATGCAAACAAAATAACCACCAGGGAAAAACTGCACAATAATGAGATTTGGGGGTATTAATTCTTCTCTGAAAAGGTAAGAATACAATTTTTATAAAAGCAACAACAGTAAAACAAAAACACAGAATAGAAAGATAAAGATTGCTACAATTTATTCTAGGATTTTTAACATTGGAAAATTGAAAATTAAAATATCAAAGAATCAATAAATACCTGAGTGATGCCAAGACCCCTCATCCCCCTCTCTTCTTTGCCCTCTTTTGTTTCATCTCTTGGTTTAAACTGTGCTCATAGGCAGAATATCCTTATGGACTATTGTAATTTATGTTTATATGCAGATCCATTTGTAAACTAGAGAATTCAAAGTGGAAATTTATTTGTACAACTGGCTTCTAGGCCAGTAATGACAGTCACCGTACCTAAATACTAGCCTATCAAAAGAAAAATGATACATGGGATTAAAAATGACCACCACGTATTGAAAGGACTTTCTGTCAAGGACAGGTGAAGCTGTTAAATGGCCCATTTTTCTATTTATAATTGTTTTTTTATCCTGGAGTACAAAATGCATGCTTAGTGAAAAACATAGAAAAATAAAGAAATCATTTTTAACACCACTGTCAAGAAATAAATGCTCCAATATTTTAGTGTAATTATATCGTTCCAGAATATGTTCCTGTTCCTGTATAATGTCTATAAACATATTTGGGATCATACTCCATATATTGTTTTATAACCTACAGTCATCTGCAGTCTAATATTATATTGGAAATATTTCCCACGCAATCTCTAATAACTGCAGTTTCCTATTAAATGACCAAACCGTAATTTATTTAATGAATCTCGTGTTTACTCATTTAAGAAATACGTTCTGAACATCTGTCAGGTGATACATGTTGTAGGTGCTAATGTGGCAAAAATGAATAAGGAATATTTCCTAACCTGGAGGAGTACAGTGATCACTATGATACTCAATAATTTAAACCACACTGTATGTAATTGTTTACTGGTCCCAGAGGAGAGTGACTACTATTTTATAGAGTTCAGGAAAGACTTCACAGAAGAAGTAGCAATTGATGTAGGTTTTGTAGGTAAATAAAAGTTAACAGAGCAATCGAGTAGGGATGAGACTTTTGTACAGAGAGAGGAGCATGTATAAAGGTATAGAGACAAGAAGTGAGCAATGGAGTTGCCACACAAAAAACACTAAATCCTCCTCAACTTTTTTTCTTAAAGATATGAGGTACACTCATCAACAAGGGTACCTGCATAATCAGCATTTGTATATCTAACCCTGAATTGTACCCCACTTTTTATAATTAAAAACAAGGAAAAAAAAGATATGAGGTACAGGGCAACCCCTTCATATCTCCTCCCACTGTGGGAGCTTTTCTGTCCTCTCAAATCCTGCATTCAAAAAAAAAAAAAAAGGATATGCTGTACAAGTCAGGATTGGTTATATTGCGGGTGAAGTTTTAGCCTCCCACTGGACTTCACTTCACCTGGATTAGAATCAGGGACACTTATTGATGTTATGTGCCCCCCTGCCTCCCCTGGCAGCGTCCTGCTACTGCTAATCTCATTCCAGAACATCTGGCATAATACCTCCTCAACTTTTAACAGTAGTTCATTGTAATACTTGCAGGAACCTGTAAAAGTGATATGACTGAGCATTTTCTAACCTGTGGAGCTCTCCCTTTCTTCCTCACATCTAACTTTATAAGTCCTAATTTTAGTTATGATTCTGGTTCCTTCTGAGTATGGTCAAACCATCTGGTTTGATGTCAAAAAGGGAAAGGAAAAAAAATCATCAGAAAGAGGCGGATCCTGAATTATATTCTTATTCTAAAATACATCAGCCTTAATTATTAAAAAGAGTGAAAGATAAAATACTAAAAGCATAGTGCTAGGCAGCAGTGAAACAAATCGTAAATACATTCTGTGTTTGAGGTTATCAAAGAGCATTGTCAACTCTTGAAATTCAGACTATAGCATATCAGATAATAATGGTTCCATAAGGTGTGTTTGGGATTAAGTGCAAAGAACTCTTCTGGGACTCAAATCTGCAGATCAAAGTCACATATAATATTTCTTTTCTCCATGTCTCCTTTAGAGCTATTTGGATTTATCCTTTGATTACTTACTTAGATATACTTGTAGTTCACCTGACTTGAAGTCATTACCAATAGTCAGCAATTTCAGTCTATTTCAAGATATGAAACCTTCACTTTTAGGACTTCCTCTCAGTCAAAACAATATTGTTTGGTTCCCTGTAGAGCTGGTAACCTGCCTGCTCGTCCATAAACATTTGATCCTTTAACTGGTTGCCTCTAAAAACTCTTGACAACATGTTTATTATAAGGCAGACCCATAGACCTGAGCAGCACATTTCCAGTAATGACATGACAAGTAAGATATTCACCAAGCAAGGAGTAAACATGTAGTCCCCACAAATGGCAAATGGTAATGCCAATAGTACAGTCTGTGCTCACACCACTGATCTGAGGTCTACACAGATCCATCAATCAGTCTTAAAGAAAGCTGTGCTGACAACATTCCACTAGATAAAGAGTCCTGCAAATGTTTCCCACACTCCTTGCCATGAAGTTGTGTGCCATTCCCGATTGATAGAAAAGTCTACCCCCTGTATTGGAGGGACTGCATCCTTAATACAAAGCAGAGTGATTCCCACAATGAAACAACAAGCAAGATGATGCTCTCTTTTGATAAGAGGCATCCGCTACTGCATTTGCCAATTTAATATGAATCATTTTAGGCTTTTAGTGCCTGATAAGACAATCAAATTTTACTTCATTATTTCCATAGAAACTAAAGGGTTGGCAGAGATATTCTGTATTTGATTTTATAATCACATCTTCCTAAATGCTACTTTCAAAAAACAGCATTGGATTTCAAGGACTGGGAACTAGGAGCAGAAAGAGACTGATGGAAATAAATGAGTTACTTCAAACTGCTATAGTCTATTAATCAGCTGATATTTTTTAATTAAATCAATGTGTTTATTATAAACCAGGTTCAAAAAAGAAATGTGTCAATACGTATGTATACATCAACTGCCTCCAGATTCCCATTTGCCATAAACATGTCTAGATATTTTTCAAGCTATAAACCAGCTGTGCAGGTTTATCGTCGAACAGAAAAAAAAAATATGGAAAGAAGAAAAAGTATGTGCTGCTATATCATTAATGAAAAAATGAATTGAAAAGATTGTAAAGTAGGGACAATGGGTTGTGGTGTTAAGAGGATATGCAAATACACAACTCTTTGGTTTCATGCTAGAATCTTGTACTATTCAACATAGAGATAGCTGACAACAGACTCACATACTTTTCACTGAATCAGTGAAAAGGTCACACCTCTCTCTCTCTCCCCCCACTCCCCACCTCTGTTTCCTCTCTCTATGTCTTTTCCTTTGTCACTGTCTGTCTCAATTTCCCTGTGCCTTGCATGTGACTCTCTCATGTCTTCTATGCTCTTCTCTGTGTCTGTCTGTCTCTTGCTCTTTCTCTCTTCCATTTTTACTATCGTAACAAAGCTCTATCCCTCCCTTCTCTCTCCTTACCCCAGACTGACTTTTCTGCTTTCAAATGCACAAGAGCAAACAAGAAAGCCCTAGGTCTTGTTTATATTACTTCCCAGAAAACAAAAGCTAATTAAATTGAGTCCAGATTTTGGATTCCCAAGAGAGACGATCTAGTGAGCCCAGGTTGGATCAGGCATATATATTTAGTTCAAACAACTTAGGTCATGGAAGTGTACATGAAGTCTTCTACTATAAACACAATTTTAGGGTCATGTGTTAAATAGGAGAGGCAGAGACAGGTCTTAGACAAAGTGGCCTGGGTAGGCAAATATCCTTCAGTGCCAGTGGTGCCTTATTCATGAAGACTTTCCCAACTAAGCTAGCTCAAAAAGATGTTCCACCTAGCACATAAGTATATGCCACTTACTTTGGCATTTGTTAGTTGTGTGATCTTGAGAAAATTATTTTTCTTTCTGATCTTAAATAATAAGAACAATCTCACTAAATTGGAGATTGAATGTGTATGTGACAATATTTATGACTGAGCTTGGCACAGGGTCAGTGCCCAATTCGAGACCTGCCTGGGCAACTTGGCAAGACCTCATCTCTACAATAAATCAAAAAATAAGCTGGGCATGGTAGCACATGCCTGTAGTTCCAGCTACTTGGAAGGCTGAGGCGGAAGGATCGCCGGAGCCCAGCAGGTCGAGGCTGCAGTGGCCGGAAGCGGCCACTGCACTCCAGTCTGGGCGACAGAGTGAGACTCCAACTCAAAAAAAACAAAAAACAAAAAGAGCATTACTGCAGCTAAATGTTGCCCTTTTGGGGGCTCTATATTATCATCTGTGCCTGATCTCTTATAAGACTTTACACAAGTTGAATGGATCCCATAGTAACTACTAGAGTGCCAGACACAGAATGGGTGCTCAGAAAATCTCTGTTAATTAATCGATGATATGAACACTCAGGGGTAGCCGGGCTCTGTGGCTCAGCCTGTAATCCCGCGCTTTGGGAGGCTGAGGTGAGTGGATTGCCTGAGCCCACGGGTTCGAGACCCGCCTGGGCCACTTGGAGAGACCTCATCTCTACAATAAATCAAAAATTAGCTGGGCGTGGTAGCATGCGCCTGTAGTTCCAGCTACTTGGAAGGTTGAGGCGGAAGGACAGCTGGAGCCCAGCAGGTCGAGGCTGCGGTGGCCGGGAGCAGCCACTGCACTCCAGTCTGGGCAACAGAGTGAGACTCCACCCCCCACCCAAAAAAACACTCATGGGTCTGAAAACTAAAACCAAAATGAATGTGTGGCGTTTCTTATTTTAAGAGGCAGAAGAGATTATTGATGGGCAAAAGGAACCTAGGATCAGTCATCAAATGGTAAGTAAAGGCAGATGGTCTCAAAAGACAAGGCATGGTTTGAGATTTTTCTTTTGCTCCTAGTATGACAGATTTCTAGGATAAATGTAGAGGAATAAATGGTAAAACAGTATTGTTCACATCCATAGTAAGGCCTTATATATTTGACCTTGTGTTGACTGCAATTAGTCTCAAGACATCTAAACAGGACTTTGAAGTGTTTAGAGCAAGACTAACCCCTTCCTCAAAGTCTCCCAACCACACAAACAAAATATAAATTTCATCAGAGCAGAGCACTTGCCTGTTTTGTACTATATCATGTCTCTGGCACTGATCACAATGCCATCATATAGCATATGCTCAGTCTATGCTTGTAAAATGAACAAATTAATGAAAAGAATGAAATCTTAACTCCATTCCCAGTAAGAAGCACTTCATGGGCATGTGGCCCATGCAGTTGCGTAGGGCTCCACACGTAGAAAGACCCCATGCTTGGTTTAGTGCTTTGTAGTCATCATCTTGAAATTCTTAATTATTTTTTAATGAGGGGCTCCTCATTTTCATTTTGCACTGGGTCCAGGAATTATTTAACCAGTCTTACTACCCAGGTCCACTAAGTCCTAGATGTTCCAGTCATGACATTCAGTGACTTTTGAAGTTTACTGTAAGTTTCTGCTTTACTCTCCCACCTGGCTCTGGCTTTGTCTCTCAGGGAAGATAACAACATGATAGGTAAATGCCTCCTGGGTTCTAGGTACACTACTTCTGATTTGCTTACTCAATTCCAGAGGCCATTGGTGTTTCCTACCCACCTCCCCCACATACTGTAGTGTAATATTGTGGTTGCTATATTAGCTGTGTATTTTAATTAGGGTTGGTAAGTTTTGCTATTTATTTATAAGTACAGTATAGTTTCAAATCAAAGCAAGTCAAATTATTTGTGTTGATTTCAACACATGTCATGTAATAAGCTCTAGCACATATTTTAAGGCTGAATTTTGACATATTACATCCCCAGTAGCATGAAGAGTTAATAGAAAAAATTTAAAAAATTAATCTACACTTTATAGCATGCCTCTACTTGACATGTTTTTCTTTTCAAATATCATTTTCATTATTTTTTATTTTAATAGAGTGGTGATCTTCAATTCAAGCACCCTGTCTCTGATCATAATATATGTTCTCACTTTCAATGAAAATTTGTTCTTGTCACATAGGAATCCACTGTTATTAGATTCTATTGCAATAATTTATTAATATCAAGTCCATTAAATGATGACACATTGGGCATAAAAAATATTCTATTCTGAAGAAATCATCTTGCTGCAGAATTTTTTCGTTCTTTTAAAATTATTTGGAAGCATTAATAATTATTTGTAGAAGCTTTGTCACAGAAAAGAATAGGGTAAGCATCTGATATTAACAAAGACCATCAGTATCTGTATGTTAACAATTCTGAATTTACTTATTAGTTTCAATCTTGCTCTAGCCCATCACGTTTTAAATGCCTCTATTAAAATTATACAAAGTCCTCAAGGTATTAAAAATCAAGTTAATGAGTAAGAATGGGATTTATCCCTAGCCACTAAATTATGTAAAACAGTTCTCCTTCAACTCTCCCTCAAGTCTTAACTCTTTTAAGTCTTTTTTAGCTCTTCTTGGTCCAGCCATAGTATTTCTGGAGAAGACGAGAGTGAATCTTTTTGGACACTCACTAAACATATCTCTCTGGTCTGTCTCACTCTCCTGCCACAGTTTACTTATCTCTCCTGCCTTTTGTTCTTGCACTTCATCTGTCTGGTACAGAAAAAGCAGAGCCTAACCTGAGTATTGAGCACCCTGCTTAGAGAATGTTAAGTTTAGCTTTTTAAAAACTGTTAAACTAAAAATAACTTTAATTTACAAATAGAAAAACAAGTGCTGAATTGGGAAGAAACTTTCTGTAGATATATCAGTGAGTCAGCAGTGGATCTTTCCTCAGCAAAAACAATTTAATACTATAGTCACTAGTACCTCCCAAACATACGAGTCAGCCATTGTTATGCCAAGTTTTGGCATCACTTATTGGTGGTAACTGTTTAAGGACATACAAAACACTTGTTACTATTGCCAACTCATTCTGAAGTCAAAATGCTAGGCAAACTTGTGCCAGGACTGACAATATGGTGTGCTACAAAACCAAAATGATACTGACTGTTAATTCTCCATCGTTATGTAGCTTTCCATGGCCTACAAGACAAAGTCCAGAGCCCTCAATATCTGTTTAATTTTTCAATACCTATATTATATGTTAGACACACTGAAGGTGTGAGTTACTAAGCCTTTGTCTCTCAGTGCCACACCCACTTTTCTACATATCAGATATGTGATACTGAAGATGAGATTCTGCAAATAGCACTTCTGCGTTGCCAACCTCTCCCTATTAAGTTCAGCCAATAGAGGGCAATATAGAGGCGACAAGCCTGGAGAAGAAAGAATTATTTATTCCTGTTTGTTTCCTGTGTGCTTCCTGTTTACTTCTTGTTTGCTTTCTCTTCCTGTGAGCATCACCTTAGCAATGCTTTTTTTCCCCAGAAGTGACAGTTTCTTTTTAAAAGTAGCTGATTCTGTTTGAAATTTTTCCACCACTTACGGAACTAGTCTCACAGTGGGTCTCTCAGAGACACTAACACCAGCAACCTCATTACCCTTTCCCAGCCCCACTGGCCTCTTCTCTAGACATCTAGGTTTTAAGACTTTCAATTTCTTCCTTTTGTTACTCTAGCCCAGACTTCTGCCATCACAGCCTCCGTAATATGCTGGGTTTTTTTCTTCTTCTTTTAATTATCTAGTTAACAACTTTATCCCTACTTAAAATTCTTTGCATTAAATTCATACTGATACGCTGAAGTAGCAGCCATGTTTAATCTACTTTGGCACCTTGGAGTTTTTCATACACTCTCCTGGAATGCTGTCACTGTTCTCTGGAGACACATGCTTAAATGTTCTCCAATACCCTCCTTAAATATTACTTCTTCTATAATGGTTTTCTTGACCTCTTAAAACAGAATCACTCCCTTATGGTTACTACAGTTTCAGTTTGTACATCCTGCTATATGTCACTTAATACTATAATTATTTACTTAGATACCTTTATGTTATACTAGACTGTGAGCTCCATAGAAGCATGACCTATGCCTTATTCACCTGTCTCCATGGTATGCAGCACATTTTCTGGCACATAATAGGAGTAAATGTTCATTTAATTTTATGCCAGTGAACTACAAGATTCTCTGAGCAGATTTAGAGATAGCCTTTAGTTCCAGCACATAGGGCTTTTGTTCATGTTGTATAATATAAGGGATACTTAGAAAGATGCCAACTCAAGGAAAATTCTCCCACTTACCCATCTTCAGAAAGTACATACCACAATAACTGATATATTAAGCATGAAATAAATGTGATTTTAATGCTATTACTCAATAACCAACAATGGCTGTCTATTTACCACTGACCTGAGCATAAATTCTTCAATAGGGCATTCAAGATAACTTAATAATATAGCCAAAACTATTTTATCTCCCATTGACTCATATTTTGAACAAAAGACCAAGAGTTGGCCAACTTAAGTCCACCTTACTGGGTAAGCTAGAATGCCACAATTTTGCAAACAAAGTTTTATTGAAACACAGTTACACTCATTTAGGTATTGTTAGCTTCCAACCCACTCTTCTACACAATTGTCTATGTTTACTACTAACATGTATATGTACAATATCTATATGCATTATCTATGACTGTTTTCATGCTACACAAGTAGAGTTTAGTAATTATGACAGAGATCATATGCACCACAAATCCCAAAATACTTACTATCTGGCCCTGTATAGAAAATGTTTGTGGATCCCTATTCTAGATTACTGCCAAATCAGAATTACAACCTGAATTGCAACTGCCCACATATGATCCATACCACTTTTGCCGTTCCTAATATTAGTCCTTCATTTTTTGCCTATCACATCCTATTAGTCTTTTAAATTTTTCTAACCTATACAACTAGAATGCATCATTCTCTCCTTTGAACTCCAGTTTCATTTTTTATTGCCTTTATAGCACTTATATTTTACTTTGAATTATCATTTTATATATACTCATCTGATCCCCTCTAACTGATTATACATTCCTAGAGGATAGGTTGTAGAATTTACGTATTTTCTATCTAATTCAGGCTTGGAAACCAAATAAATATTTGGTTAATAAAAATAATATGTATTTTATTTATGTAAATAAATATTGTAGCCGGGGTCCGTGGCTCAGCCTGTAATCCTGCACCTTGGGAGGCTGAGGTGAGTGGATTGCCTGAGCCTATGGGTTCGAGACCCACCTGGGCAATGTGGTGAGACCTTATCTCTACAATAAATAAAAAAAAAAAATTAGCCAGGTGTGGTAGTGCGCACCTGTAGTTCCAGCTACTTGGAAGGCTAAGGTGGAAGGATCGCCGGAGCCCAGCAGGTCGAGGCTGCGGTAGCCGGGAGCGGCCACTGCACTCCAGTCTGGGTGACAGAGTGAGACTCCAACTCAAAAATAAATAAATAAATAAATAAATAAATAAATATTGTTTTATAAATAAAAATAATAAGTATAAATATTTGCCAAACTGAGTCAAGTAGAACCGAATTATTTACCAGCAGTTTACCTCTGTTCTTCTCTCAATAGCCTGAGATCCTGACCACCTCACAGATGAGTCATTGAGTCAACACAATGGCTGGTTTCTTTCTTTGAACTAAATAACACCACTCAATCAAAAGAGATAATTTGTATTTGACTGTTTAACAAGTTATCTAAAATAACCAAATTTTATTTAAAATAGTATTGGGAGGGTTGTGATAAACTGTGACAACTTTTAAGATTAGTGGGGGAACCAGGCTCGGTGACTCAGCCTGTAATCCCAGCACTTTGGGAGGCTGAGGTGAGTGGATTGCCTGAGCCCACGGGTTCGAGACCTGCCTGGGCAACTTGGCGAGACCTCATCTCCACAATAAATCAAAAATTAGCTGGGCATGGTAGCGCGCACCTGTAGTTCCAGCTACTTGGAAGGCTGAGGTGGAAGGATCGCCAGAGCCCAGCAGGTCGAGGCTGCGGTGGCCGGGAGTGGCCACTGCACTCCAGTCTGGGTGACAGAGTGAGACTCCAACTCAAAAAAAAAAAAAAAAAAAAAGATTAGTGGGTAAGGTACTGAAAGCCTTGGGATCTGAATATGACTTTAGACAGTGATTGAGCTAATGAGGTTATTAGGTAATTCACCTGAAATTTCCCAAAGTCATTAACCACAGAATTATTTTCCAAAATTGTTCTGATGGTGATTATAAAACAAATAGGAGGAGCTTGAAACTAGAGTAAATTCAGTCTTTTTTTATAACTAGACACTACCTTGGTCTTTCTAATTAATATACTCTGTTTTATGTCTAAGATAAATTATGAAACTGTAAAGGAATGCAATTCAATAAATATGCTTCATTACATAAATACAATAGAATTATATATGCTAGAGACAAATACAATAGAATTATATATGCTATAATAATACTTAATAAAATGAGAATGAATTGATTCTATTTCCACTGCTTAAGTTATCTTTATCACTTAGGAAACTTTGTTTGAAAAATTCTAAAACAGTAGGCTCCTTTGGAAATGCTTCTAAGTTAGCAAAAGACCTTCATTGAAGAAAGCAAAACTATTATTCAAATTAATTTCACTGGCTCTAGTAACATTTCTCCAAAGCTGTGGGATAATGAGTCATCTAGTATATGACTTCCATCTAATCAAAAAAGCCCAAGGTTCAAAGTCTAATCCTCTGAAAGGAATACATGGGAAAGATTGGCTTAACTCAGCATGTTTTTTTCTATTTATTTTATGATGTCCTGATACCTTGAGTGATATTAATCATATCACAGTCCCATCAGCATTATCTGCACTGTTATTTCAACCTGGCAGATTATCTCACACAATAGCAATGATTGAGCATCTACATGAAAAATGAGGTTTCAAAAACCCTGGGTTTCACTCTATTCCTCAAAGATGCAGTGCCACTTAACTATGAAAATGAGTTACTAATGTTCAGGAGGGGACATACCTCATCATCAAATTCACATAATATAGAATACAGCAACCTGGTCACCTAAACATGGGATATGACCCTCAGAGCAAAATAATGCTGCAGAAAAGAGTTATAGATAGCTTATTTACATGGAAAATGAAACTTTGGGATAGCAACAATACTTTGGTCTGACCCCAAGAGCAGCACTACATGAGTAAATATATAGTTTTATGTCTGGAAATATGCATGGAAGGTCACTCAAATAACAACTTGCTTTATCAGAATGTCAGTGTGGTTGACTCGGTATAATTTTGATATTTTAATGCCTTATAGAAGCATAACACATACTCATAGAGTGAAAATAATGGAAAGATTTCAGATATCAAGTAAACTAGGGGATCTCCATTTTGAGAAAATTAGCGATGAAAATGCCCAATGTCACATTGCCTTGTCTAAAAATTTCACAGCTAATTAGCAGTAGTAGAGAATATGGATTACAGTGGAATCTCCTTGAAATCTATTAATTATTCCTCTAAGTCAGGGGCATAAATATCCCATATCCACTATGCATGAACTATGTTTATGCTAAAGAAAATCTATCACCCTTAACGAAGGGAATACGATAAAATAGAATAAGAAGAAGGGAGAAAAAAGTCAAAATTGGCCAGATGGATGAAACAAGCAACAACTATCCTACCAACAACAGCATCTAGGCTTTGCCACCCATGAGTAGAGGCTAGAATCTCTCTTCCAGTTGGCTGACCTCTGAAACTATTACAGATTTGGCCATTTGAAACAAACCACTTTTGGTCTTTTCTCCAAAAATAAATAAATAGTTTTGTGTGTTTACATTCTTCTACAATGTATCTAGTATAAGATGAGACACAAGTTCTCAGGATCTCAACCTTACATTTTTGAGGATTTTCATCAAAATTTACACAGCTCTTATTGATCAAGAGAAAGACAAAAGGAAGGAGAAATGCAATAAAATATTTGACCTAAAAAAAGAAGTGTTGGGGCCATTTAGGCATATTTATTGATGTAAATTTTAAAATGTATTTTATGTTTTTACATTGTTTTTATCTTGCTGAATATTAACCTTAATAATAATGTCATTTACCTAGTTATTTCATTTAAATTTTGTTTCTTCCTAATATTCTCATTACAGCACAGATTTCTCAAAATATACATATAGGAGATAATGTCATTGGACTGGAACATTGTCACAAGATAATAGCTCCCTGTTGCTAGATAAATGCCAAGGTAAAGTTAGACATTTATTGAAAGTAAATGTCGGGACAAATTGAGAAATATTGATTGTAAGAAATGTTCTAATACAGTAGCTTCATTTCTGTTGTACCAAATGATGCATGTTGATATAATTGTTTTCTTTAATAGATCTTAATGTAGTAAAGTAGCATACACTACAATAGAGAAGCTACTTTCTGATCATTGAAAAGAACCAAACTTGGCATGATATGCAGCCAATCCAACAGCTGCTCATAGATAGTAAGCTTATTTCCTTCTCCACCAAATTATGTGTACCAAATAATTTCTCACTAGCAGAGGCTAGTTGTATTCCAACTGTAAATAAAGGTTGGCTATTGAACAATTTGGTTTGATGTTTTTTTATTCTAAATAGTTTATGTACGACATTTTAAAATTATCTTGGCACATACATATTTACATATATACATGTGTGTATATATACTTTTTGAACAAAAGAGATGGTGAATCTCTTTTGCTTATCCTTACAGATCACTAAATGTGCCAGAACAAGTGTGCAGAAACAAAAATTTAGTCCAGATTTTGAAAATGCTATGTATTGACCTTTCAAAAATTGGCTCCCAAAATACACATTTGCTATTTTGCAAACACATCCAAATTTCAGTGATGACAGCTCACTGAGCAAATTCTGTTCTAGGAGGTTCAACTTAGCATGGTGGGCCATTTGAGTTGGCCAGAATGAAACCACAAGGGAGAGCCAAAAACAAGAGCCTTCCTTAGAACTGAGAAAAAGTATGATTCACTAAAAGGAATTCCTTAGAGCGTTAGAACTATGAGAAAAACAGAGAAAGGTCATCTCACTGGGGACCAGTTTTGCTTAAAAAGAAAAAAGGAAATTAAACCAAATTAATTGTCCAAACTTCTTCCATGTTTATAAGTCTAGAAATACACTTTGAAGTTATATATCATGTATTTAAAACACCTTCTCTCAACTTTCAAGTTCTGAAAGTCAAAGGCAGTAAGAAGAACTGAATTCACTTAAAGAAATACATCACTGTGTTGGAGAGAACAAAGATAATGGAGAGTTTGAAAATGTGTATAAAAGCAGTTTTATTCAGCTTTCATAAAGAAGAAAGTAATAAACTGAAAGGCAGAGGTGGTGTAATTTGTGTGCACACGTGCACGCACAGTGTACATGTAGTGAAAAAAGAGAGATATATCTTTTTAAGAAAATTTTAAGATGCATAAATTTTATCTACTTAATCTTACCTCATAATAATGGGTGCTGGAAAGAATATATTCTTCTTCAGTGACTTTTAGGCTTATGTGTGTGTGTGCACATGTGTGCATGTCTGTGTGTGTGCGCGCGCGCGTGTGTGTGTGTGTTGTAAATCTATATCATATTCACTGCCAGAAAACACATTTAAGAAGTCACACAACATCAATCAACATTTTCTCTGATTTTAAATGGAGTCAGATTTCTATTTGCAATGACATGGGTTCAAGCATGTAATATATTCACCAGCTGAAAGAGTTGTTAAATAACCTTGGGAAAACTATTTGATGTCCTTAAATATTCATTTCTATACCTCCAAAAGGTGGATAAGAACAGTACCAATTTTGTAGGACTGCCGTAAGGATTAAATAAGATAATGCATAAAGAAGCATCTAGCATAGTTGCAGTCTCGGGCATGAAATAATTACTTGGTTAACTTCTATTTCCACTGATATGCAGCAGTATATTGAACAAACCAGAAATGACCAGTAATTGGGAAGAGATAGCAATCCTAGGACAGTACCTGTTTATAAGACTGAAGAGTCTGAAAAAGAAATCTGTTAGACAGTAAGGCTGCAAGAAGATACCATCCAGTTCACTCAATACCACAACTCAGCAATAGATATTAGTCCCTCCCCATTTGCTTGAAAGACCAAAGGCTTTGCATCTTGCCAGCATGGCTGTTGGTCTCGGCCTCAAGGAGTTACCATGCGATTAAGCACAATTCTCAATCACATAATTTTGTACAATGACAATAAAGCCCCAACATACCCATTTTTCCATCCTTCCATCTCGTGTAGATTGAGAAAGAAAAAATAATTTCTGAAGTAAGCTTTTCGAAACTAAACAAAACAAAGAAAAACAAGCTTTTTCTCCAGCTTTCTGGTCTTTGTTCATCTTTTGTCTCATGCTGCTGAAAAAGAAAGCGTTGTTGTTGTTGGATTGTTGGTTTTTTTTCTTCTGTTCATATTTATTTAGGTGTATTGAGTAATAATAGCTCTACCAAGCTAAGTCTATACAGCCTATAAATCATAATTTATGAGTTTACTTATGCTTTTGAAAAGGGGCTGTCAGAGAGAAAATCTTATTAAATTCTTCCCACAATAAGAATTTATAAGTTACCTGAGGTACATGATAAACTTAGACATCTGTCTCTAAGGAGATAAGCATCTGGATGAAAAGTAGGAGGATGAATTGTCTCTATGTAAAGACCACTGATTCATTTTTAACTTGCGATCTAGATGTTCAAGCAATGTTGTATTAGTAAACTAAAAAAAAGAAAGGAAAAGAAAAAAATCAGGCAGTAAGTACATGAATATGCTCAAGTCCTTAATCAAATTCATATGGTATGCTTTGACCATTTATCTAAAGTGGGAGTTCTCAGACTTAGCTAAACATTAAAACACCAGAGAATTTTTTTTTAATACTGATGTTTGGGCCCACCTTACCAGAGATCCAGATATAATTAGTGTTGGTTAAGGCAACTGGCTAAAAAAAATCCCCAGATGATTCTAATATGCTACCAAATTTAAAAAACAGGGATCATCATAGAGTTGGTCTTCATTTTAGATACCCAACAATTGTACAAAAAGGTGGAAGCTCACTCATGTAGCCACCAGTCTCCAGCATCTTGTGTATAAAGAATTGCAATCTAGCAACAAGAACCAAGGCTTGATAGACTTGACTGTCTGTTTTGTTTTTGCTCCTGTGTTGCAATTCTGTTTTATGTTGACAACAGAAGGAAAATGAATATAATAATAAATGCTATCCATTGGCAAACAGTTATCCATTGGACTAACACCTGCCACACAAATTAACCCTGTTCTGTATTAAGATTACTCCATTTATCAAAGTCAGTATACAAAGGTTAAAGTGTGAGTCTCACTCTGTGTTAAATAAAGCTTGATGCAATAGGATTCCCAACTTCTTTAGGACAATTCGTATAGTAAATATTCTAGCTTAAGGGTTTTCTGTTTCTGGTTTGTCTGTGCCACAATAAATAACCATTATTATGACTACATGGTTGCAATTGATCATGTAGACAGCTATCTTCAATGAATACTTTGGTTTTTCTTAAGTTTTAAGCTACCTTTAGATATTATGAAATAAAATGTAGATATGAACAAATTATTCCAGTTTTGTCATTGAGATGATTACTACCATGAATAAATCAAGTTTTACTATTGTTTTCCTTTAAATTACTCATTATCTCCTAAGTATCCCACAAGCTGTGGTCACAATAGGCAGAGTTTAAATTCTATACTATGTTAAATCTTTTGCAAGCTTGGTACCAATTTCTTTTTAGAGCCTACTTCTCTCTATTGCCTTTGTGAGGGATCCTGGGTTGTGGTAGATTCATTGCAAAAATGGCTCCATCTCCTTTCATCAGAAGGCGGGGTCTATTTTTCCATTCCATAAATCTAGGCTAGACTGTGATTGGCTCTGGTAAATACAGTATTGTAGAAGAGACATGCAAATTCTGAGCCTACATTTCAAGGGGCTTTGCATGCATCTGTTCTCTTCTTATCTAGGAAGCCAGCTACTGTCATGCAAACAAGCCTGGACTAGACTGCTGGAGGATACAAGACCACATGGAAGAAAACTCAGCTGTCCCATCCTAGAATAGTTTTCAACTAGTTGACTTGCATCTAGCTACAGATGCATAGTGAAGTCCAGCAAGATTTGTCAAATCTAGCTAAAACCAAAAGATTCACCCAGCGACATATTCACAACATAAATAAATGCTTATTTTTTATAAAGCCAGTTGGTTTTGTTGTTCTTGCTACACCGTAGTGTAGCAATAGACAAGTGAATTGTAAATTTCAAAATACAAGACAAAACCTTTTCCAAAGTGCAATACTTACCGAAGTACAATTTCCTGAATCTCCAGATAAAAACTGTCTTTACTCTAGTCATTCTCAATCACACACTCCCACGATTATAAGCTAAATTAAATTACATATGAATTAGAGTGCCCCACAGGGATATAGTAGTAATAGTTAAGGCCAATCATGAAAAAAAGACAGTAGGCTTGGAACAAAAGGTAGTCTTCACCACAATTCAGACTGGCTGAAAAAGCAGCGTTGTTTTTATCACACTGTACTTTTACATGTGTGTCATGTTACAAATTTCACTGTTCCTGTTTCATCTATCTAATTTGTAAAACCCAAACACCTTCAAAGAAGAAAGTGGATTGCTTAGTTTCTGATACTACATGTTGTTACTAGATCACTCTGACCCTTACATTCTAAACTGTTTCATAGCCCACCAAATACAACTGTCAGCTAAAATGGTTTGGAGGTGGAACAAAAAGACAGATTATCTAGGAAACCTGAAATAGATAATATTGGATTCATTTTGACTTGTCTAACGCATGTGATTCCTAAAACTAACCACTGAGCTGTGTCATGAACTTAATTAAAACCCAATAATATGCTAGCTTTGAAAGGAAAAATAAATGGTTATTTCGGAGTTTTGGATGGGGAAAGTTTTAGGCTTCTTCAAATGACTTTCTCCATTAGTGTTGTTTGTTCAACTCATCATTTTTGAGTAGGTACAAAGGATCTATCTTGCAAAATGATGAACGCTGGAAGACATTTTTAAAGGAAACTTATCAGTAGTTCATTTCAGAAAGAATTCTAACTGCAATCATGCTCACTGCATTTTCATCTAACAACTGCAAAGCTCTCATGTGTGATTACAGCAGGTTTAGAGCACCACTATGTGGTCTTTTGGTGAGTATGTGAAAATGTGTATATATTTTTCACACACACACACACACACACACACACACACACACACACACACCCCAATATGACAAAACAACAGAAAAGGACAATAATGTTTCTCTTATTTAAAAAATGATCAGTTGTTCACAAGAGTATGAAATGCAAATAACCCTAAAAAGAGCAAATGAAACCCTTACATTTAATTGTGCAAAAACAAAAATAATTTGGTAGCTAATTTTAACAACTGGAAAAACACCCAGGCCATTTTTTTTTTCCCAAGGGAGTCTATCTTAATGCATTTTGCTATTGTGTTTCATCTGCATGTGGTACATTACATTTAATGGAAATCACACAGTCCAATTATCTCTCCTAGGGAAAGAGGAGAAAGAAAAGAAGAAGTAGAGGAATCTATTGTAAGCACAAGGAGATGCCTTTGGCAACTTAACAGGGGAAGAAAAGACAGACCTTGCTTTTCAGCCATTCATGCAAACCTCTCACACTTGGTGACTTTCCAAATAGGCACCCTCATAAGGGGCATAGGTTGGCCTCACTGGAAGTAGGACCAAGAACCTATTTGTTGCTAAACTAGGTTCTGGAGAGAGTATAACTTTGCTGTTCATAAAACTGGCTTCTTTTCTAGCAGCTGCATAAACCGGGGGAAACAATTGAGCCCATTCTTTCTTGGCACTCAACCTAGAAAGCCAGTTGTATGGCTTAATTCTGCTGAAAGATGTTTCTAGTTGCCTAACAGTAGAATTCAGTTCCCAGACGTTTTTAACTTAAATGGTGAATGATATTACAGCAACTTCAATTAGGATTAGGAGAATATTCTGGACTCCTCATGTGATGATCAAGAGCATAGGCTGCACTGGTCAAAACAGTAGTCATTAGCCACATGTGGCTATTGAAACTTTAATTGATTAAAATAAACTTAATGAAAATGTAGTTCTTTAGTCATACTAGTCTAATTTCAAGTGGTCAAAAGCTACCTGTGAATGATGGCCACTGTTCTGGGCAGCCCAGATAGAGAAACTTCCATGACAGAAACTTCCATTGTACAGTACTGATCTACAGAAATACCTAAGCCCTTGTCTGCTTTTCATATGTATTGAACCACAACATGGCATGACGGCCTATATTCCAGCATTTCTTTTATGCTTTTTTCCTTTCTCCCACTATTTATGTGGGATCTGAGTAATTCTGGTTATTTGTACCTACTGACCTTAAATCTAGAATGGGTTCCATGTTACAGAATAGATGATAAAAACAGATATCTTCAGTGCTTATGAAAAATGGCAGGAAGTCACTTGGAGAAGATGAAGATGACTTCCAGTACAAAGGGCAAGGATAGAAGTAGTAAGCAGGTGTAGTCCATCTTTATCTATCATGCATCTCCTCCCATTTAGCTACAAAAACTGAGTGTTTATGCTATGTTTACAGAATGATGAAATTGTGAGAAACTTGTAAACACTATGCTGAGGATAGAGATTTCCTGATGTCTACATAAGCCTTGGTTAAAAATGCATCCTTGAGATAAACAAATGTTATCTTTTCAAAGGGACCTGCCTGATTTAAAATTGCAAATTTCCCCTGATTCCTTTCCCTAACACTTTCAAATCTACCCCTCCTCCTGTTAGAATGTAAGATCAAGGAGACATCAGTTTTTGTCTTCTTGGTCCTCCAGTTTATCCAAACAGGAAAGTGTCTGCATGTGGTAGTCTCTTAATAAATATTTGTTCAATGAGTAAATGCATTACTTATCTCCATTGTGGTCTCTATCTTTACAAAGATTAATAAAATCTCCCAAGTTACTTACACCTAGGATAGAGTTTACTGGCTACTACTTCACCCCAAGTACCCAAAGGAATGCACTGACTGCCTGATACCTGTATCAAACTAGGTACTTCAAGAATCTTAGTCAACATCTTCTCCTGCTTATCTCTAATTATGTCAGTTCTTCTTGATCTTACCTGTAATATATGACTTCATTTCTTTCTTCCTGAACTTGAACTTCTGCAGCATCTCCCAAGAGGCCTTCCAATATCTAGATTATTACTTCATAAATCCAGCCTTCAAAATGCTTCAAGTGTTATCAAATCTCTGTGAAAGGACTCCACAGATCCTCTATACTAGGCATGCAATGCCTTCCGTAGTCTGCACCACCAAATACTGCTTGAGCCCTCTAAGTTTCTTGATAATAGATGCAATATTAATTAAAACTATTGGTTGCAGGAGACAGGAGACTCTTGGCTAGCACTCCAAAGGAACTTCATTGGCACAGATTGTTTCAGGATAGATTGGGTAATTCAGCTGTCTGAGGCTCAGGAGTATAGCCTAGCCTCATAAACTACTAATGCCAGGGGCTTAGAAACTTCCAAAATTGTTTCTCATTTTTGCTCATCTCTGTGTATCAACTTTAGTTGTCACTGCAGATGGTCTCTCCCCCCACACTGTGGAAAACTTACTACCACTAATTCTCAAAGATTCTATCTCAATCTTTCATTCCCACAATAAGAAGACCACAAGCTCTCACATATCCTGATTTAAATTATCAGGTTACAGACTCATTTCTCTCACCTGGGACAGGTGATTCCAAGAGGCAGGTTTCAAACTATACTAACACGTATTCATATTAAAGATGAAGATTCCAGAGAAGGGAGAAATTTTCAGACAGGTATTGGACAAACTCTCCTAAGTATCTACTATAGAAACCAGTCTTTCTCATCTTTAAAAAGTCTTTGTAGCATAGTGTCTCATACTGTTAGATGCTCAATAAGTGTTTGTTTAATTATGACAGAATGACACTATTTTGACAGTTGAACTAAATAGAAACTCAAGAAGCTCTATCATAGCCATATCATTATTTCCTAGTAAAGTATTTTAGCTGATCCTCTTACTGTCAAAAGGCAGAGAATGAAAATTATTCTCTGTTGTCCAGAATGCAACTATTGCCTTATCAATATCTTAAAATTAAAATAAGAAACTACCTTGGAAATAGTAGTACATAATTATTGTTGTTTGCTCTGCCAAGAGCTCACATACATTATAATACAGTGGATAATGTCAGACTATATAAATCTGAACCCTGGCCTTATCATTTTTAACTATATGACTTTGGAAAGTTACCTAACCTTTTTCTACTTCAGTAACTGCAGCTACAAAATGAAAATTAAAATATTGATCATCAAATGAATAACATTTGCAAAGCACTTGAAATAATACCTGGGATACATTAAAGCAGTATTTTTCAACTGGGGATGATTTTGTCCTTACAGAGGACGTTTGGCAATGTCTAGAGACAGCTTAGGTTATCACAACTGGATAGAATGGTGGGTGCTTACGTTTAATGGGTAGAGACCAGGGATACTGCCAAATATCAAACCATGCACATATGCACATGATAGTCCCTTCCCACACACACACACAAAATATTCATTCCAAATAACAGTAGAGATGAAGCTGAGAAATCCTATATCAAGGAATCATTAAATGTTAGTTACTATTATAATTAGAAATAACAATTTAATAGCAAACTCTTGCACAACACTTACAATGTACTAGGTACTAGTCTGACTATTATATATATTAACTACGGTTAATCCTCATAAAAACCAAAAATCAAACAAACTATGGTTTTGTTTGTATGACAAACAAACTATTTTTAATGACAAGGATTCAGTCTCTAGCTCTCCTGGGATAGTAATTGGAACCTATCAGCGAGGTTACAGTAAATCTTTGTGGAAAATTGTTCACACTAGGAGATATGTTTTCATTATAAGACACATACAGATTTTGAACACGTTTTCTTCTATCTACTTTTACTCTCCAATTCACATATTAAGAATGTTGGCATTTTCTTATTTATTTTTAATCAAATATTCAAATACAATTGTTTCCCTTCCTCTTCAGTTTTCCAGCCCCTCCCCTGATTATTAGAGGTTACTTTGCAAGGATTATGGCAAATAACTGATATGAAAAGATAAGAGATTTGGGCATTTATTCTAAAGCTTAAGTTGGCTTTTCTGCACTTTGATGTATAAGCCTCTCTCAGAATTTTTTCCAAATGCATTGAGCAACACTGCAAAAGTACCTTCCAAGGCAAAGGTCTACAAGATGGCAACATAATGTTTAATATCTCCTGTCCTTTGGGAACATTAGGAATGAAAAGGCTTCTTTCTTGAATTAATGCAATTGTCTGAAAACTGATTAGTTATTGAGACTTTAGATCATTTTTTAATGATCTCATTTTATTTAGAAACAATACTCTGCTGGCACCATATTTTTAGGTAGGAGTGTGGTGTGTGGTGAGGGGGTGCCGGAATGTGTTTTAACCAAGGCTGAAAGAAAATGAATTAAATGTAATCACATAACTGTTCTTGGGACCTAGTACAATGAAAAATTGAGGCATTCAGCCAAATCCTTAATCTTCCGTACAAAAATGTCTCCTACTTCTCAGGCAATACTGGTAACCTTAAGAAAATGAAAAGATGTCCATTTATCACCAAGATTTCAAAGGTTACACTTTTTCTATACCTATTGACCTTTATTCTCTTTCCATGACCTAGCATTTCCATTGATGAAATGTGATACTTTGTAGAAACCATCTGAATATGACTCATCAAGATGGCGGCAGACTCAACATTTAATTTAATCAAGTTAACTGTATTAATAGGTATGTGTTGCCTTGATTTAGACTGACCCAGACCTTCCTGAGACAACATTCTGCAAGTATCTGTAGCTAGCAGATTTTCTAAAACATTTATATATGATCTGTCTGTTTCATAGTTTCTCCTCTGATAGTCATAATACACTGCAACCGAAAAGCTGGAAATCACAAAATATAAAATAATTAAGACTCTTCAACCCCAAGAAAAATAAAAAACAGGACTCCACGATAACCAGTTTGGGCAAACAGGTACTCAATAAGAAGATACCCCGCCATCCACCAGGGACTCTGCTTCTGAAATCTGTTTTCTGGCTACAACGTTCCTCACCATAGCAATTCTCTTTACAGATCCCCCATATTTAATGTGTTGCATCTTCCATAAAGTTCTCTCTCTTATAGAGTTCTATAAGAAAATAAAGGTCTTAAGAAAATGTTCTGCTAACTGCTGAAATGTTGACAAATGAACATGCGTTGTGTATAAATGGCTGATGATATGCCCCTTAAGGGGGTCATTCATTGGACTGGCCTTCACGTTCAGTTTGGTGTGTGGCTGAAGATAAGTACTATGTTAGACCTGTCCAGGAGTCAGTGGAATTGCAGGAAAAATAAACAAATCTTTATTTTTTTCATGATCAGTCTAATTAATAGAAATGGAACCAAATGGAAAAATTTTGAAATATTTAAATCAACAATGACTCTTTAAGGTGAATGTCAGCATGGTCTGAGCATAGACTTAATGTAAGATAATTATTGTATCTTTAAAGATGCCCATAAAAATTCCATTTCTACTCAGAACTATGGAATGAAGTAGGCCCTTTTGATGGAATATTTAGAAGTGCTCTTTCTATCATATTCTTCATCCAAAATTAGGATTACTCTATTTAATCAAATATTCATCAGGAAGAATATTTGACTAGGAAAACCCCAGTTTATTCCACAATGGACAGTCCTGCTCTTACTCGGCCATAGAATAATAAAGCTGAGAAGTCACTCCAGGGACCCTCTACTCTATTCTATTCTGCCTCTTACAGCGGCTCAAGGTCACAGAGACAGAAACTGAGGGGCAGAGTTGAGGTCTCTGTTCCTGGAACAGCATTCTTGCTAATGCATTACATCATCATTTTTTATGGTACCCACTCAGAGCATACTCACTCAGGAAAGTCAAGCAAATAAGCATGGAACCAACATGCCTGAGTCTAAAACAAGATGAGACACTGAGTGTTAATCAGGCAGCAGAACCAAGAGTAACCTGGGAACTACTTTAGCCCCTTTTTCTTTTGTTTTCTCTAGCATCTGTGTTTGTATGGAGATTAGGTATATTTGCTGCTATAAAATCTTGTGTTCTTTATCCCACAAGTTGAGAAGATTAAAGGAAAAGGATGCAGTAGGAAGGTTGGATGGAGTAAGGCAGATTTGAAAGTCTAAAGAGAAGATTTTAGGCCTAATGGGCTTTGAAAAGTATTTGCAAAACCTAACTAGACATTGGCCTGATTGTCATGGTAACCAGCAGTGTCGAGAGGTAGAGATGAGAGCTCCGTTGAGGAAGGTTCTCCCTGAAGTTCTGGGGTATGATATAAACTCCCAACCCATCTTTGGGCTTGAAATCAGTCTATTCTACTACACAGCAAGTGTACAACATGGAGCTTAAAATATTTCCAGAGTTAAAAGTATTCTGTAGCTTTCTTTGTTGTGCTAGTTTTTAAACAAAAAATCCATATATTGTGTTCTGGGCTCCTCCTATCTCTTATCTACTACAGAACAGGAGCAAGGGAGAGAAAGACAGGGCATCGGCAAAGAACGCATTTGGCAATGTCCTATCGATTTCCACTTCCTGCTTCATCAAATTACAGCAAAAAAAAAAAAAAAAAAAAGGTTTTTTTCACAAATGGTGCTCATGGGGTGTCAATTGTCAAAATCTGTTTGTTAAAAAACTCCTTTCACAAAAGACTTTATTTTGCCAAGGAAGTAATTTTTGGCATGTGAATACTGCTTACTATGTTTTACTTTTAAACCCTAAGAATTCAGGTGGTAGTAATTTTGCTGCTGTTTTTCTTTGTCTTAATTTAAAACAACTTATGTGTGTTTGTATTTATACGTATTCATTTCTGTGTATATGTGTACATTCATATGCATGTGCAGTACATACACACATATGAATGCATATTACATGTGTCTATGCATATGTACATCTGTACATGTAAATTCATTTTTTAATTATCTCTGGTATTTTCATTTCAATGTTTGTTATTATGTAGCAGTTGGCATAAATTAAGTGGAAATTTGTACATAATGCTTTGTAGGGGCGCATATTACATGTGTCTATGCATATGTACATCTGTACATGTAAATTCATTTTTTAATTATCTCTGGTATTCTCATTTCAATGTTTGTTATTGTGTAGCAGTTGGCATAAATTAAGTGGATATTTGTACATAATGCTTTGTAGGAGCACTTAGTATTTTGCTTTCATTAATAAGAGGGTAGTTAATATGTGTTATCACTGAGTCGGATCCACATATAACTCAGTCTTTAGTATTTTTTCTCAACACATTCAAAACACGGTTCTGTTACTTGCATATAAGTACACAGGCCTCAGTATAGTATATCTAAGTGCTTGTATCTGAAGCAAGTACTGCAGTAAATATGAAGAATGAATGTGGCTATAAGTGCCAATTTATTCTGACCAATAGGGGACCAGAAAGGTTCTGTTAAGCAAATGGGATATGGGACTTGGTGTCCAGACTGCCTTACTCTCTACCTTTCCCCTTCCTATTCCAAATCAATGAAACTATATCCCCCCACTTGTAGGCTCCAACCTGTTCATACTTTAGATAAGTTGAGGTTCTGAATAGGGAGGGCACCAGAAGCCCACAGCTCCAAAAGTTGAGGACTTTAATCAATTTTTATTACTGTCACTGGACCTGCACATTCTTTTTGCTCTCTGCCTTGCTTGAATCATGACAACTTTTGGCCACACTCTGCCTAGGCTCACAATTTTCTGCCACCCAAATTTCCAAAGCTAGTTTTTCATCTCTGTTGACTAATTTCCTCACTTCTGTATCCCCATAGCCATTCTACTCTACCTCTTTAGCTGACAAACAACTTGAATTCAATTTCTGCTCTGTGCCTGTCTTCCGTCATCCCCTGCTGGTACTAGCTAATTACCTTTTTGAATTCTGTCAGTGTGCCTTCCTATACTATAAAGGCTAAAAAGCCAAAAAATATATTTCCATGTTTCCAAGGAGTACTATATGTGAATGAGAGTCCACCTATTAGATGCACTTGAATGAGATTTAAAAGACAGAATAAAGTCTTTTGGGCTATTCTTCCTTGCAACCAAGCCCATGGAAATGTCTAGTTATTCTACAACATTATTCTGTGTCCATTCTCCAGTTTCCTGGATGTGAAGAGACAGTTGTAGGGGAAGCAGTAGTGAGACTTCATTACCAGCTTGTTGGAGGCCATTCATTAGTGCAGTGGAGGCAGTAATGGGAGCTGTCCCATCCTTGGATGGCAATCTCACCAATGTCTTCTGAAATCATTTGTTCCAGAGGAAGCCTCACAGGGAGTCATCCCTGGAGACCAGCTTAGAACCCCTTTCTTAGCCCTCCCAATAATTTGGAGACCATCTAATTCCCTGTATTAAATAACCTGCAGTAAATAACTTGCAGTAGTTTCTGCTCTCCAAAATATCAACCAGGGGATAGGTTCTGTGAAAAAAGTGGGGCCAAGAGATATTAATAATAATAATAATAATAAAGTCAGAGATCTTGGTGGACGAGAAGTTGACCCACACAGGACTGACAAATCAGGAAGAACAAAAAGTTCTGATGACTAGGTAGGGAAGATTCAGAGTCTGAGCTATCAGAGTCACAAACACCGAGGATGAGCTCTGATCATAGAGAAGAAGCTCCTTTTTATGTGCTTTGTTTTATAGGTGGGTTAAAGCCACTGTGATCCCATAAGTAATGTTAATAGTCCAACTGAAGAAATTATTCTCAGGCCTCTCTAAATGGATAGATCCAGGTGAATCTTCCTAGGTTGATTTATTCTGCCTGTGAAAACATGCCCCTGAACTACATTTCTAAGATCAAGTTATTTAAATGGCTACTATGTCAAAAAAGAGTGCCTGAGTTGGGAAACAAAAGAATTACATGCCTTTCTCACCAGCATCGGAGTGGACTGAGAGATGCAGTAGCCACCACTAGCTGGAACTACTATTTTCAAATCAAAACTATTGCCTGACCCCCTCAGCATCTGGGTCTCAGAAAGTAAAGAAGAATATTAATATTAATGAGCACGATAGAATGTCAGGTGTTTTCTGCAAATTATTGTATTTAATCTACAAAAACTTATAAGGAAAATACTATTACCACCATCCTTTTTCTTTTTCTTGTTTTTTGTTTTGTTTTGAATCGGAGTGTCACTCTCACTCAGGCTGGAGTGAAGTGGCATGGTCGTGGCTACCACAGTCTCAACATGCTGAGCTTGGTGATCCTTTCACTCAGCCTTCCAAGTAGTTGGCATGTACCACTACAGACACACACCACCACATCCAGCTTTTTTTTTTTTAACTTATTGTAGAGACAAGTTTTCTCCAACAGATAGGGAAAGTCAACATGAAGGCAGCAGGAATAACTAACTTGAGATCTCCAAGTTGTTCAGACTGGCCTCTAGCACCCGGGTCAGGCAATTCTCTAGTCTCTGCCTCCGAAAATTCCGGGATTATAGCCATGAGACACCACACCTGGTCCACCATTTCCCTTTTAAAGACTATGGTTTAGAGAGATTACGAAATGGACTCAAGATTACATGCCTACTAAGAGGCACAGCTAGGTTTGAATTCAGGCCTCTACAAGCCAAATCCTTTTCATTAACCACTGTGAAATCTGCCTCCCCATAGGCGCTCCTTTCCTACATACTTTACTGTATAGAGCAACTCTCAATGGGTCATGAGTTTGCTCATTTTTTTAAATTTGTTATTTCCATGGTATTCCTTGAGCTTAGCACGAAATACATTTTCAATTGAAGTCTGGTCTGTAATACCCCTGATCTTTCCTGAAGTGGGGAAGTGGGTTGAGGATTTCTGAAGATCCTCCCAATGTCTGCTTTACCAAAGGGAATTGTTAGGGCCCCTGAGTGTCAAAATTGGCCCTGGAACCAGGGCTGTTCAACGGTCTCCTGGGTCATCCCCTTCTTCCATCTGGCATGCAGCGAGGTCCCCGCTACAATACACCAATGCCAATCTCCTGGTTCTGTGTTAGTGCTAGAGAGGGAAGAACTATCTTGCCAGGGAAGGAGTTGCCCAGATGGTATTTTATGAAGAAAGTAGAGCACAAAATAACTCTTAATTATGTGTGGTAGAAAACATTTGAAGGTAATAGGGAAAAATTGCAGAATAATGAGAAAAAATTTTAGATATAATATGTCCCCATTGTTGCTGTTTTATGTATGTGTCTTATACGTGTGTTAGGCTTGTTTTGTTATAATATGTTATTTTCCTACTGAAGTTATCCAGTTCTCTCTCACATCACATGGCCCTTCCCTGAGAAACCATGTCAGCTCTGGTTTTCGTTATCTTGAAAGAGACAGACTCTAGTCAGGAAAATAAAACTGAGGAGAGTCTTAGGCAGGAGGGAGAAGTAGGGTCTGTCCTGCTCTGGTCCCATTTCCTTGAATCTAGGCCAAGGCTCCTAGGCTCTGCGTACTAGGACGTTAGCCTTCTTACAGAAACATATCCAGAGTTAGAGTGAGTCGAATCCTGTAATTCCAGAAAGTACACTTTTTCTTGAAACCCAATTATCTGGATCCATGTTACTTTTTTGTGTTTATCTCTCTTTTACCCCTTCCTGATATACAGTTTGCTCTTGAACAATGCAGGCATTAGAGGTACTGACCCCTGTGCAGTCAAAACTTTATGTGCAACTTTTGACTCCCCAAAAACTTAACTACTAAAAGCCTACTGTTGACCAGAAGCCTTACCAATAATATAAACAGATAATTAACACATATGTTTGTGTGTTATATGTATTATATATTGCATCCTTATAATAATAATGTAAGCTAGAGCAAAGAAAATATTAAGAAAAACATAAGGAAGAGAAAATATATTTGCTATTCACTAAGTAGAAGTAAATCACCAAAGAAAATTCACATATAAGTAGACCCATGAAGTTCAAACTCATATTGTTTAAGGGTCAACTATATTTTGTAATAAAAATAGTAGATATATCTACTGAACACTTACTATGTACAGTAGGCAGTGCTAATTTTTTCTGGAATTATCTAAGTTAATGTTCATAATAGTCCCAGGAAATGGTATTATATGCATCTCTACTCCATAGGGGAAGAAAGTGATACTCAGATGTAAGATGATCCATCCAAAGTCAGACAGTCAAAAGTGGTCAGAACAGTAGCTTAAGTCTTTCCAACAACAGAAAATACTCTTAACTTATTGCACCAGAAGAATTAGACCTTTCCTCTTTGGGCCTGTCTCTATTATAGAATAATGAGTCAAGTACTGACACTAGGCCACAATGTTATTTGGAAAGATATAGAAAGCCAACATAGAGGTAGCAGAAATAACTAACTTGAGATCTCTAAGAGTTAGAAGAAATTCAGGAGACATGATTTAGGGCCTAGAAGACCTATCAACCATTGAGAGTGTAAATTTCATCAATCATGAGGTGTTATCTTCCTCATATGAAGTACTGTGGCCAATTTTATGACTTAAGTGTAGTGAAGAGAAGCCCTATGGGAAATTCATATTTCATATGGGATTAGCAGCACACCTGGACTTTGTAATCATGTTTAGCACTTTTTTTATTTTTTGGTGCAAAATAAATGACTGGAGTCATATGGAAATCTTTTCCCCAACTTATGATACTGAAAAATAGCACATATATGTCAGAGTTTAAAGCTTACAGGCAATGAGGAATTTGAGGGAATTATAGATATTATTCGTAATATGCAATTATTGTGTTACACAGAAAGAAAAACGGCTGCTGACTGGGTTATATTTTCTACAAGACACCCATAAAAAGAGAAGGCCAAGCAAGCAAGGGTCATGGTTAGCTAACTTTTCACACTAATCACTCAAAGGTTTTACAAGGAACACAAGATGATTCATTAATTTATTTAATAACTCTAAAAAAATTAATTCCCCAAGCCAGACACGGTGCTACATACTGAGATAGAGTAATGAAGGTACCTAGACTCACATTGCCTAAAGATCCTTTGAGCTCTCTGACTCAAACGTGCTATTTCCTCCACCATGAGCTGGAAAATACCTATGAATAGTACAAATAGAATCAAACTAGTAATTAAAAAGATCAAGTATGATTATAAAACCAACCAAATTGCTCACCAAAATGTATCTCCAACTTTATATAGAAGTTGTGATTGGAGTTTCTTTAAATACATACCTCTAACCTTGAAATAAATTTCATTTATCTAATTATGGCTACAGGGTAGCAAGAGAATGAACAAGTGACAACAAGTTGTTCTTAAACTTTAGAATCAGCAGCACAGGCAGAATTTCTTCAAAGTTTAAACACACAAACTTTGAAAAATAGCAAGAATGTATACGTTCACACACACACACACACACACACACACACACACACACACACACAGGCATGCACACAGTCCTTATTAGTACTGGTACTCTCTTCAGACTTTGCTTTTTTTCCCCCTCAGACCTGTTCAATACATTCTCATAAATATGTTTTTGAATGATTTGCTTTTTGCCATTATCTTTCTAGGTTCGTGTTTAGAGACTTTTTTAATGTAACTTTGTACTCCTTTGCTAGGGTCCTTCAATTAGCATAATGAAAAAGGTTCTTTAAAGAAGCAAAGTTTTATGCTAAGAGTGAAGCATTAACTCTACTTACTCTGCAAACAAATAATGTGAAGGTCATGAAAAGCTAACATTTTAAAACAGAAGCAAACAAGGAAAAGACAATTTCCAAAAGAAGATAAAATTTAATAACAACAATATTAATAATACCTTATGACTTGGGATTTCATTTTTATTTGCAGTCTTGGAAATATTGACTCATCATTAGAAAGTCCCACAAAGCTCAGAGTAAAGAAATAGTTACAGTCCTATACAAAAGAGTAAGAGAATTTAAATGCTTGCCCCAAACTCAGAAGAGGAGGAAGAGACAATCCAGCACTTTCAAATTGATTTCCACATTTTCTAGATTGCCTTCCCTGAAGATGTAACCTTAGAGAAAGGCAAATGGGTGGCAAAGTATCAGTTGGGTAGCAAACAGAGGCACAGAAGTTGAGTTTAGTTTGAAAAGCCTTAAGTGCCTCTCTCTGTTATTTTCTCTGCTTATTTTAAAATGTGGAGATTTAGAAGTATTTTGGAGACAATTCCCAAAACATTTTATCTGCATTCCAGAAAGTAGCCTTTGTGCAGTGTGCAGCTATTTTACCACGCAATTTCAAGAACAGAAGAAGTAGTGGGCAACAATTTGTATGACCTTTCCAGGACATCTGCTAAATTTTCTAATGAGGAAATACTTCCAAAGTGATGGGTCATTTCAGGAGCTGTAGAAAATATATTTATTTCTCACAGTTCCAGGGAAGACAAGAGAAAGAGTCCAAGAACTTGGTGTCAGCATCTGGTGAGGGCCTTCTTACTGTGCTATAACATAGTGGAGGCATCGCAGGGTAACAGAGCAAGAACATATTAGCTCAGGTCTCCTTCCTCTTATAAAACCAGTAGTCCCCTCATAGGGGTCCTACCATCCCAAGATGAAAAAGTTAAATTTTAAGAGTTAGCACCCATTTTCTTCCTCATTTCTCTGAGATTCCACAGCACTTTCCTTGAAGTTTGGGCCTCCAACCGGTCCTCACTTCCCCAGGTTTAGTATCAGGTACCCTTTAGTTGTTAAATGCCCCCTCTCTTCTTCCCTTATGTTATTGTGATGACTTTATCTAACCCCAATTACCTCTCAAAAGCCCCACCTCCAAATGTCATCAACATATGAATTGGGGGATTATGTTTCTACCTCATGGAATTTGAGATACACATTCAAACTACAGCAATGACCATGCAGATGGCAAACTGTGAGCAAGATCCCAGGATATATTTACTTTGGAGAGTCAACATCACAAAGAGCTGGCACAGAGGAGTTGCTTCCATATTTAGGGTTCTAGAAGTAGGGGCTGCACTCATTTAATATTAAAATACGTAGAGAAGAATAATAAATTCACCTAAAGGGGGTCTAAAATTCTTTCAGAAGAGGTGGATACATTTTATAAACAAAAACTTAAAATATCCTGAGGAATTTTCCCAGTCCATCACTCTTCTGCCTTAGGAGCCCCAGCCAGGGATTCCCTAATGGCCCAAACCAGTGACTAGGAGCATGCAGTGACATTAGAATAGTCTCATGTAAAGAGATTCAGAACCCCTTCAGTTACTCATGACACTAAAAATCTCCACTCACAAGAAAGTCATAATTAACTATACATACTAATAGTTTCATTCGAGTTAGAATTGTCAAATATTTTGAAGTTCTTAAATTTGTTATATATTAGTAAAATTGATATACTTGCCACATTAATTTTAACTAGTTGACTAAAACAAAATTTTTCATTGTTTGGTTTAATTTCATCTGTAAACAGAAGATAACCTGGAATCGTTTTACTCTGACTTGAATGTATGTCAGAATCATATGGGGTTTGTTGAAATGCAGAGTCTAGGCCCCACTCTTATAGTTTCTGATTCAATAGGTCCGGGGTAGGGCCATAGAATTTTCATTTCTAACAAGGTCCCATGTAGTTACTGTTACTTCTCCACACTTCAAGCACCATTGCACTAGAAGATATGCAAGTTATATTTTGACTTTAAGCATCTGTTTCTTATAATTACCACTTGGTGGAGAAAAGGGGAGAACAGTTGAAGGTTGAAAACCTTTAAAAACTCACATTCTCAGAGTCATCTGATTTTTGACAAAGGCAACACTGTACTTCAGTGGGAAAAGAACATACATTTCGAAAGTACTCAAATTGATTAGTCAACAGAAAAATACAAATTTAAACTATAATAAGATACTACTTACATACCCAGCAAAATGGTTAAAATGAAAAAAACCAAAATATTAAGTATTGACAAGAATTCGGGATAACCTTGATTTCAGTACATTGCAATGGTAAGTGAATATTACTACAACATCTTTGGAGAATATTTGACAGTATCTACCAAAGCTGAACATAGGCATATTCTACAAATGAGCAGTTCTACTCCTAGTTATATATCCAGCAGAAATACTTAGATAGGTACACCAAAAACATGTGCTAGAATGTTTATAATAGTATTATTCATATTAGCCAGAAAATAGAAACTACCCAAATGCCCATCAGCAGTAGAGTGGGTAAATAAATTATAGTATATGCATATAATAGGATACTATTTATCAATAAAAATGAACATGCAACAAGAAGAATAAATCTGACAAACCTGATGTTGAATGAAAGTAGACAGAACAAAAGACTATGTACTATATGATTTCATTCATATAAAATTTAAAAAGAGGCGAAATTAATCTATGAAATTATGTCACTTGTTTAATAGTGGGGAACCTGTGTTTCTGTGGTGTTGGTAAATGTTGTTTCTTGATCTTAGTGCTAGTTAGCAATAAAATAAAAACGCTAATACACTTAGATCATTAAAAAAGTTATCTGAGCACTCATTGATTCGTGAATCAAGGTATCAACAGACTGCAAGTAGTAGCACTTTACAAGGAGAGAGGGCCAAGAGAGAAAACTTATATAGCGGTCGTAGAAGCAAGACAAGGAAAATAATTTTGATAACGGAAAGTTTCTACTTTGAAGTTAGTTGGCAGTTTCTAATTGGTGCAGCTTTTAGTTTCAACTTACTGTTCATGTTGGGCTTTGGTTTGGTCACATAGGAATTTAAAGTATCAGAGCCATTCCAATCTAGCCTCCCAATTAGAATTTTTTTTAACATAACAGATATTTTCACATTGTGAAAATTCAGCAAGCTGTACAAATATGATGGATGCATTTAGTTATTCAGTTACATGCAATTTTAAAAGATCATTATGAGTTTTGTTTCAGTTTTCCTTCAGATGTTCAGTTTGGTTCATGTGTCTGCTTAGCTCCAATAAAGCCCTTTTGCTTCAGGAGAAGTTCATTTTGTTCTTTGTCTTCGGTTTCTCAGACTCCTCTTTTACACGTTAAATTGTTTCTTTACCTCTCTCTGTCACATGGGCTTTCTTTCTAACACTTTAATGAAAAGCTCTTTGCATCTAATCCCATGGGTTTAAATACTATATATGATGATGAATGTTCAAATCTGACCTGTCCTCTAGATTTTAATTACCAGTATCCATTGCCTTCCATTTTTTTCCTCCTCTAGCCTTAACCATCTTATTAAATGACACAACCTTATTAAGTTGTGCAAGCTGAAAACCTAGAAGCCATCTTTGATCCTGCACTTTTACCATTCACCACCCAGATCCATCAACTCCAACCAATACTTTAATCACTCCTTTCTAATGGAAATACTTCACTCTCATGCATCTCTCCATTATCTCTTGCCTAAAAAATAAAAATAAAAAGAAGAAGAAAAAAAAGAAGAAGAAGAAGAAGAAAGTGTAGTCTTTTAGCTGACTTGTGTGCTTCCAGACTTGGCCCCAATATAAATTCACACTGCACCATTCTTGCACTTAAAACCCTTCAATGGCTTAGCACAATAATTAAGGATACCACCCGAACTCCTCACCCTAGCCTACAAGGCCTTAAAAGATTTTTCTGTGACCCTTCTACTTCATTTCACTTCATTTCTGCCCATTTGCACCTGTTCAGATCTTTCCCTCTTTAGGACTTTTATACATGCTATCTATCTGGAGTATTCTTCCCCCCAAATCTCTTCCTAACTAATCTTTCTTGTTATTCAGTCTCTATTCACTTAGAAAAGCTTTTGCTGGCCACAGAATTTTATTTGTGCTGTTTCTCAACCCCTGGTCCCCAGTCACTCTCCATCACACTGTCTTGCTTAAAATTTCTTTATATCATTTTCATGATGTGATTTTTTTTTTGCTATGTTGCAGGACCTTGCACATATTAAACACTCAGTAAATATGTATTGAATGAATTAATGAACTGTACACCTCAACATGATATAAAATACAACCTTGCCCAGCTTCTGGCTTCTGTGGAGAAAGACAATGGACTCTGTTATTCATTACTTTAGCAGGAAAGTGTTCCTGAATGTCATTATGCTAAATAAATATATCTTCTAGCAGCAGAGCAATGTTCAATGGCTGCATCTCTGGATGTCATAGTGAGGCTTAGGAGGCAGTAAGTCATGATCTCAAAGACAGAATCAAAGGCAGGGGCACTGTGCATTCCTCAACTGCCAATGCAGGATCAGCTTTGAAACTAAGGAAGTAGTTTGGGTGACTTTGATTCAGAAAGTCATAAGAGGTCCTCAGGAGAAGGATCCTGATATTAGACCAACATTTGCCAATGCCAGAGAGTTTTAATTTTGCTTGTTTGTTTGTTCAGAGCAAGACTAAATCATCCCCAATCTTTGGTAGCCTGGGGGCTAGGTATGATACTACACTAGAACAAATAGCTAGATTAGGAATTGAAGAGTAATTAGAAGGGTTCTTGATTACAAAGGCAAATTCCAATCTCTACATGATCACTACATATCATAGAGTTTCATTTTAAAGAAATGAACTTTCATAATGGTATATTAAACCTACAATGTATTCTATAGCTAGAGTTTTCTGTCCTGCCCATTAATCCTTTTGTTTGTTTGTTTAACTTGAACAGCAGGAGGGCCTCTAAAGCAGGTCCAAAAAAAAGGGGAGATTTAACTCACCATATGTATCCAGTTTTCACTGTCTCATTAGACCAAATCCCATGGTCTTGGTTGCCACCCCCTTAGAAGATGCAGCACAGAGCAGCACTGCAGATGCTGCTACACAACTTCACTCCTTCTCCATTCCACTGCCGTGGTTTCCTGACAGGCTGAAACGAACAAGGTAACAATCAAAAAGCTATCCACTCCCCAGAGCAGTTGATGCAAATAAACCCTAGGCCATTGTGATGTTATTGGGACATAAACCAACAAAGAGATGCTGCATTCATACCCTTCTGCAACTGGAAGCGTGCCCTAATTAAAGCAGACACAACAGCTCTGCAGACGCAGTCAGGCAGCAAATGAAGGGGTTGCCTGCCTGACTCCTTAGCTCTCGGTTATGGCAATGCTTATGTGAATTACTTAAACTTCTATAGTTCAGTGTTCTCTATTTTAAATGATTGAACTTTTGCCTATCTAGTCACTAAAATGTGTGTATACAAGGAATATCAATCCTAGGAGACATTTAGTTGATTCTCCTATCTAGGGAAGGAATCCCTTAAAGCATTCCTTATATCATGTAGCCTGCCCACCAGGGATGTTGACCAAAGGCAAAACCAAGTCTGAGGTCACAGAGGGTCAATCCCATAAGTCCACGAAGGGTAGCAGATTCAGCCTGTCATTCTGCAGAGTTTTGGGACAGCAACCAAGGTCAATTTTAGAACCCTGGCATAGAAAAAGTAAATAGAACCTGGTGCAATGTAGCATATTTGTGCCTTTTCTTCTTACCTAAGTTAGTTATCTGGAAATAAATGAACATATAATGAGTTTAGGATGCAAGTATGTGTTTAATAACCAACATATATAAAGATAGTAACTGAATGCAAAATTTAAATTAAGTTTCTCCAAATGGTTTACTTAAAGTGTCCTATAGTCAGACAGAAATCATAAGTTCCCTTTCAGCAAATTTCCACCCCTCAACTTTATCTCTGCACTGGAACAAACCAGGTAGAGTCAAACAGATGAGATGCTACAAAACACGAACCATGAGTGAAAAGGAGGCGAGGCAAAGGAAAACGTGTGGATAGGTGTGGCAGTTTTTAAAAATATTCTCAAATATTTATATACTCCTTCCTTGAGAAATGGAGTGTCTCATGAAAAAGTGCTCAGCCTCACTAATCATCAGAGAAATAAATCAAAACCACATTGAGATACCACCTAGCCCCAGTAAGAATGGCCATCATTAATAAAACAAACAACAGATGCTGGCGAGGGTGTGAAGAAAAAGGAATGCTTCTACACTGCCGGTGGGAATGCAAACTAGTGCAACCTCTTTGGAAGACAGTGTGGCAATTTCTGAAAGAACTAGAACTTGACCTTCCATATGACCCAGCAATTCCCCTATTGGGAATATACCCGGAGGAACTCAAATCATTCTACAAAAAAGATACCTGCACATGTATGTTTGTTGCAGCTCTATTCACAGTAACAAAAACATGGACCCAACCATGTTGCCCATCAAAACTGGACTGGATAAAAAAAAGTGGTACATATACACAATGGAATATTATGCAGTCATAAAGAAGGACAAACATATGGACTTCGCAGCAGCTTAGATGGATTTAGAGTCAATCATACTCAGTAATCTATCACAGAAACAAAGAACAGAGTACCATATATTCTCACTCATAAGCGGACCTTGAACAATTATCATAATACTATAAGAAAGGGACTGACAGCAGTGGGAAACTGTCAGGGGATGGGGATTGGGATTGGCAGTTGAGGGAAACTGCTAGGGAAGGGAGGGGGGCATGCCTCATCAACAAGGGTACCTGCATAATCAACGTTTGTATACCTAACCCTGAATTGTACCTCAATCTTTGTAATAATTTTTTAAAAATTGAGAAATGGAGTGTCTGTTCCCTCTTCTTGAATCTTGGTAGGTTTATGACTGCTTCAACAAACAGAATATGATAGAAGTTACACTATGTGACTTCCAAGTCTAGATCAGAAAGATCACTTAGCTTCTACCTGATTTTCTTGGAGTACCTGCTCTGGAATTTGCCACGTGAGAGATCCAGCTACCCAAGACCACCATGATTGAGAGATCACATGCCGAAGCTCAGGTTAACAGCCCTTGCTGAACTCCCAACCAGCAGCCAGCATCCATTGCCAGCCATGTGAGTGAACCATATGAAGCATCCAATCCAGTCGAGCCTTCAGACTATTGCATAGTAGCTGACTACTAACTGCAACAGCCAACAACTAACTGCAACCTCATGAGAGCTCCCAGGCCATACTTGATGTCATTTCCTCACCCATAAAATCAGGATAATAAATAGTAACTAGAACAGGGAGATTTAAATTATTTAACTGAAAGACCTTGAGCTCACCTTAGATTCTTGATGATAGGATGCCTGCCCATTAAACCTCACCACAAAGCATCCTTAATAAAGGCATCTTTCTGAATACCACCAGATTCAGTCTCTAGTGAAGACTTGCACGGGAAGGTAAAAAGAACAGGAACTTCCTGGCAGCATCGTCTTCCCTGCTTAGAGTTGAACTCTGTCTCTGTGCAACTTTCACCCTTCTGTCCTAGTTTTGCCTTGGATGCCTGAAAAAGTCTTCTCTCTTCTTCTCTGTGACATCAGAAAAGATTATGCAAATATAATAGGTCAATAGAAAAAGAAAACCCTTCTTTGTTCACAGGTCCTTTGAAGCATTAAGACATTAAAGAAGTGTTCTCTCCTGAGATCTCCCTGGGGGTCATAACATTTACACATTCTTTTCATATGTTCTTCTGTGCAGGAATAGAGAAAATGACTGTATGTGGGGGAAAAGCTCTATTTTTATTAGAGAAGTTTTTTATTTAAAATGCTCAGATTGCAAGAATCAAAAAAAATCACACACCAAAATAAATTTGGGCTGGATTAGAGAGTTAAATAGAAACAGTTCAGTTTGTTCATTTAAAAAATAAAGAAACTTAGTGATGAATATATTTTGTGAATGATGGAGGGCATAGCTTTCTCAGCATGACTTTCTCAGTAAAACTTTAAAGACTTTGAAGAAATATTGATAGAATTGATTACATACAGACTCAGAAATTTTGCATAATGAAAATATCCACAAGCAAAAATTTAAAACTATTGACAAACTAGAAAAAGTATTTCTAGCACAAGATAAAATACAATATTAAGAACTTTAATATATGGTTTCAAAATTCCAGTTAGTAAAAAAATTAAGCATTCTAATAGGAAAAAGTATGTGTATGTAAATGTGTGTATACATATATATCTAAAAAAAAAGAGAGCGAAACCAATTTACTACAGAAAAAGCAAAAAGGGCCTATAAATGTATGGAAAAACTGCTACCACTCTTTTGTAGCCAATGGAATAAAAATTAAATAACCTATGACATTGTCTTAATTTTCTTAGGAACTTTTTTTATAATTGTCATCAACTATGGTTGACAAAGATAAAGGAAAGGGGCCCACCCCTATATTGCTTGTCAACTATAAAGTGGCCCAATCTTTCTGCAAAATAGTTTGATAATATAAGTCAATAACCTTTAAAACAAGCTTCCATTATAACTCAGAAATTCATGTCTATATCTAAATGTGAATATCAGCAAACTGTACAAAGCTTTATCAACAACAATGTCCATTAGTGCAACAATCAGTATTAGAGAACAAAAAGAAATTCAATGTATTTATGTATTTCAGTAGAAATGAAGTTGAATAAAACATGGTCTATTCATGTAATAGAGGCCCTATGCAGCATTAATTTTCATGTGGTAGAAAATATTGAATAATAAAGAAAAATACACATAGATGTTAATTTACATGAGCAGATTATAAAAGATATAGATAAGGAAGGACCCCCAAAACAGAACTTATTTATTTAAAAATGTGTATTTATTTTTGCTTAAACCTCAGTCAACTTCAAAGTACTTTCCATTTGATGCAATACACTTATCAAGGCACTTTTCCCACTGCTCAGAACAGTTGGTACTCATCAATTTTGATGCCTTTTAGTGTTTCTGCAGCTTTTTGTTTCACCTCTTCCACATTGGCAAAACCTTTAAAGACTTTTTTCATTCAGGGAAACAAAAAAAGTCCTGGGACAAGATCAGGTGAATAGGGAGGGTGGGGCACAGGGGTCATGCTGCTTTTGGTCAAAAACTGCTGAACACTCAGTACAGTGTGGGCAGATGCACTTGTAAGTCACCCATTGTAAAATGGGCAAATAAGTTGAAAAAATCTCCAAAAAAAATTCACTGAAGCCCAATGCAGTCTCTCACAACAACACGAGCTCGTACACTGGTGCAGATGGGTTCTTAGAACACTTACCTAGCGGGGAAGCCTGTACTATAAGGGGCCCACCCACCAAAAGATAATTCCATTTTTGATACCCCTTTGTATTTCTCACATATATATTAGAAATATAAAGGATATATGATATAAAATATATTAAAATAAATAAATATAAAATATGCAATGTGTAGCTCTGAGGTTAACTTGCTTTATGGCCCAGAACAAGACAGTTACCTACTCTAATCCTCAGTTCCCTCATCTAAACATAAATGTGTTCAATTGGAGAATATCAAATTCCCATCCAAATTTAAAAGACTGTTCTTTCTGATGAATTAACACATGATTTATGTTTTAATATATTTTTCTTTAACAAATAATACAACAACTAGGTTTACCAGACAAAATATAGGACATACAGTTAGATTTTAATTTCATGTCAATAGTAATTAATTTTTCAGTATAAGTATGTCCCATGCAATATTTGGGACATACTTATACTTTTTAAAAAAACTCATTGTAGAACTCTTCTAACAAGACATCTACATTCCAGTACCCTCTTTTGGGAATGTTTATGCTAAAAAATATCCATATGCTAAAAGATTTGTTGTTTATCTGAAATTCAAATTTAACCAGGCATTCTGTATTTTTGTTTGCTAAATCTGACAATTCTGGCTTAGTGTTTGCAATTGATTGTCACACAATATTCATGTAAAATCATATGGTATATCCTTGAACAATACAGTTTTGAATTCTGTGGGTCCACCTATATGCAGATTTTTTCAACCAAATGTGGATAGAAAATACAGTATTTGGGAAATGTGAAATGCGAGTGTACAAGAACTGGCTTTTTGCATACTCAAGTACCTCAGGGGTGACTGTGGGACTCAAGAATGTAATGTATGTACACCAAAATATATGCAGGGGGCCCAAAAACCAATCACCCATGATTATTTCAAGGGATGATTGTATTTTACTACCCTAACATTATCTTATCTTGATATCCTTTTTCCTTTCTTTCTCACCTCCTCTATCCAGTCTCATGCCAAATGGTGTGTAAAACTGTATATCCCAGAATAACCCATTTGACAGTATCATATCAGGCATTGGCTGAGGCTGCCCAGGAAGAACCCAGCCTCAGCCCAAAAGCTGGAAAGATCTGGGTAGAGACCCAGGAAAACCCAGGTAGAAACTTGCGCTGTTTACAAGTGCAAGTTCTAGGGAGACCTGAGTGGTGCACACCCACCCCCGTCACCCTCCCCCACCAACAACCTCTCAGTGGGTGGGAAACATAGGCCCAAGGTCCCAATGCCTTTCTCTCTTCTGCTTGAAAACTTGCCTTTCCTAAGGAATAAGCCACGCATTATAATTTAAATCAGGGTCAGCAAACATCTTAAAGAAATAGATAGTAAATATTATATGCTCTGTAGACCACATACGATATCTATTAATATGGAGCCCCCCAAAAAAACAGAATGTATTTATTAAATAATTGTGTATTTATTCTTACATGTTTTAACCTTAGTCACCTTCAAAGTACTCTTTCTTTGATGAAACTCACCCATAGAGATGCTTTTTCCATTGCTTAAAACAGTTTTTGAACTTATCAATTCTGATGCCTTTTAATGCTTCTGCCATTTTTGGTTTTGCCTCTTCCACATTGGCAAAACGTTTCCTTTTGAGGACTTTTTACATCCAGGGAAACAAAAAAACAAAGGTCCCTGGGAGTGAGATACAGTGAATAGGGTGGGTGGTACATGGAGTCATGTCATTTTTGGTCAAAAACTGCTGAATATTCAGTGCAGTGTGGGCAGGTGCATTGTCATGGTGGAAGAACCAGTCAGTCACCTGTCTGCCACAACTTGAGATGTTTCTCGCGCAAATCAAGACATATCCTTCTCATATTTCCAGGTAAGAACTTCGGTTGACCATTTGATCTGAGGGAACAAATTTCACGTGTACTATAAGGGGCCCGCCCTCCAAAAGATAATTTCAGGATTTTTTGGATCCCCTTTCATATTCTTTTTATTATTTTTTTTTTATTTTTATTTGTTGAGTTGGAGTCTCACTCTATCACGCAGACTAGAGTGCAGTGGCTGCTCCCGGCCACTGCAGCCTCGACCTGCTGGACTCTGGCGGTCCTTCTACCTCAGCCTTCCGAGTAGCCAGAATTACAGGCACGCGCTACCACATCCGGCTAATTTTTGACTTATTGTAGAGATGAGGTCTCGCCAAGTTGTAGGTGGGTCTCGAACTCTCGGGCTCAGGCAATCCACTCACCTCAGCCTCCCAAAGCGCGGGATTACAGGCTGAGCTACCGAGTCCGGCTCCCTTTCTTAAAAAAATGTTTAAAAAAATGTTTAATATTCTTAAAAAAAAATGTTTAATATAAGACCTATCCTTAGTTCTTGCAGACCATGCAAAAAAGGTCACAGTCCAGATTTCACCCGTGGGTCATTGTTTGCTGATCCCTGATTTAAAAGGTGAGCATTTACAGAGTGTATTTATGACTTAATAGAGTATAAAGATCTCAGGTAAAGGAGTGAAGCTCTCACAGTGAACTTTTGGGAATGAGTAGCTATCAGGAGAATGAGGAAACATCTCTCTGATTTCCCCAAATCCCAAAATCATTATCAAAGGATATTGTAATCGCAGGAAATACACAAATGAAAGCCCTGGCTTACACTGAACTTTGTTAATTTTATTGTTAGAGTAGAATATAGAATAGGCACCTACTAAAACAGCTAACACTTGGTTAGCTTAGCCTACCAAATGTATGTTTTCATGACAAAAAGAATTTTACCTTTTATTTTAGAGATTTAAGTTTCTGGTCATGAACATTTTAGAATTACCTATACCTGTTTGTAGATCAGGATTATGCAGATAATGATAGGGCTTTTTGCTTAACATTTAGTTTGCTTTCTAAATTCAAGATGTAATCCAACTGCATCAATTTTATATATATATATATGTAAATATCCCATTCCCTGGCACTAGATAAGTACATTGCTCAATTTAGAATTCAACATAATCTTTTCATTATTTTTCTGGCCCTCCCTGAGGGCTAAATGCTTTTCTCTGTTTCCTTATAGCATCCATAAGTCAAACGGGCAACACTTCACATCCTTGCTGAAACCTGTTAGCTACACGATCTTGACCGAGTTATTTAACATTTTTGAGGCTCAAGTGCCTCTTTTTGAAAATGACTGTAAAATTGTCTATCTTCTTATTTTGTCTTGAAGCTTAAAAATAATAACTTATGAAACGCTCTAGCACTGAACCTAGCATATAGTTTATGTTCATTAAAGATGAGCTGTTTTGATTAAATTCCCCCATTGCTTTGAACACATTTTTAAAATGTGTCTTCTCTTACCAGGCTGTTAGCTCTCTTAGGTCTAAAATGTACTTTATTGTCCTTTGAATACCCAAGTTCTGGCACATGGCAGTCCTTAATCAAGATTTGTTGAACTAAACAAAGCCATCACACAGGCCTACACCCATTAATAAGGCTTCAGACACTGGACTCTGCTAATGGCGGGGGGGGAAACATGACCACACACTGTGTACCTGGTACATTATCGGGGAAGAGAGGGCCAGTTAGAAGCCCAAACTTCACCTGCATGTCACCTATTTGTGTAGTAAATCCCCATTTGTATCCCACAACTCTAAAATTAAAAAAAAAGAAATAAAATACATTTTACAGGCTTACAAAAATAAGGCTCCTAATAGCTGTTAATACATTTCCTAAACCCATACTTAAAGAAGAAAGACTGTAGACTAGTTGATATTGGAATTGTCCTCAAAAATTCAGAGTTGCTGTGCTTATAACAAGAATGAGAAGGAAAAGTTGCAAATAACCATGGGGCACTTGAAATTGGGTCACTTCTTGGAGACTGCTTTATTATTGGTGGATTAAAGATGAAGCAGGCCCCTAATTGCAGCTTTAACTTCCATATGTCGGTGTCAGCACTACTCAGGGATAAACTTCTAAAATGATAATACTTTGATTTAGTATTAGACTTTTACCATTCAGTGCACTTTGCCACCTATTATTTTCTTTTATCCTCACAACGAGCCCAAGAGGGAGAGCAATTTTACAGATGAGCAAATAGTAGCACAGCAGGTTAAGTGACCGACAGAGAGTCACAAAGTGATTTTAATAGCAGAGCTAGGCTCCCAGACAGGCTTCAGACTCCCAGTTCCACACTTTTTTCCTGGGACCAGGGTCCAAACTTCCTTTCCAAACTCACAGGACAGGGCTCTTCTAGTAACCGAAGCCAGCAACAGTGCTGTTCAAAGCCTGCTGGGCATTGAAGAAATGCCAGGGAGAGGTAGGTGAGTAGGCAGGAGGGAGGGAGTGAGGGAGGGAAAAAGGGAGGGAGAGAGAAAGAGGGACTAGACTGGAAGGAAATTGTCAATGTACTAACCTATTGTGTGTGGAGAATTACCGTGGGAAAACTGTTCAGACATATTAGTGGTAGTTACTTCAACCTCTGTCAGAACTTCATAGTCCGGTCTAGATTACGGCAGTATCAAAATTGTTGAATCATATATGCTAGACAATTTTTTGTCAAGCTATGTTTACCAACCTTGCTAACTGGCTATGAATACATAGAGTTTATTGATTCATCATTGATTTCTAAAGAACACAGCCCCAATTTCATACTACAGAATCCCTGTTTCAATATACGATGAAGTCATTGAGGACATTTAAGGATGAGTCTAATAGATGGTACTTTTATTTGAATAATGCTTTATAATTTACAAAGCACTTCTACCAGAAGATCCTAATCTTTTGTAGGTCATGATCCCTTTGCTAAAGTGATGAAAACTATAGATCTTGTTTTCAGAAAGGAGAAACAGTGCATTATGCACATACACAAACATAATTTCATGTACAATTCTGGGAAGATGGGAGTTCCCACACATCTTTTAACCGGATTTCATAGGAATACGTTGAAAACTATCATTGATAAATTATACCACGTCATACTTATATAAAATGATACAAGTCTTTGAGAGACATGTAAGCAGGTATCATCTATCCTATTTTACCCATGAGAATAATAATTATAAAAGCATAAGTGACTTATCGAAGGAAAAAAGTTAATTAGGCAGAACGAATACCAGCTCTTATGTCTACTGGCCTGGAGCTCTTTTCCTTTATCAAGGTGCCCAAGTTATAGGTAAAGACATAAAAATTGTCTCAAGAAATAATTTGACCTCTTTAGATATGAGTTCACTTAAAAGAATAACAGTTTCCCCCTTCCCTGTCACAGATGTTATTTAAAGTGTTGCTCTGTGAGCCTCCAGAGCATTCTAACAACCACCAAAAGCTATGTTGCCCCAAAGGCCTAGTAGAAATGCTGATCATGGATATTCATAGCCAATAACCTTGAATGGATAGCCACTTAATTTGATGTGCATGATGGAAGCATTTTCCAAAGGTTAAAAAAAAATGTTAATGCAGTTAAGTGCTATAAGATGAATAGGTGAGAGGTAGGCTATGTGAGTGCAAAGGAGCCTGGTAGCAAGAATCCAGGCCTAAGGTGTGCAGGCCTAGTAGCCTGGAGACAGTGGAGTGCAGTGTCATGGTCAGATTCTGCTTACTCTTTAAAGGTAGAGCCAATCATTTGCGAATGAATGATAAAGTGTGAGCAAAAAAGAAAAGTCAAGGATATCTCCAATGTTTTAGTCTGAGCAATTGGAAGGTTGGAGTTGACACTAACTGAGATGAGAAAAACGAATCCAGTTTTTCACTTTTGGACATGCTAAATCTGGTACATCTATTAGACACCAAGTGGAAGTGTCTAAGAGGTCGTTCGTATACAGTCATAAGCCACATAACATTCTGGTCAATGGTGGACTAAATATATGACAGTGGTACCATAAAATTATAGCATCATATTTTATTATACTTTTTTCTGTGTTTAGATATGTTTAGATACACAAATACTTATCATTATGTTACAATTTCCTACAGCATTCAGTACACTAACATGCTGTATAGGTTTGTAGCCTAGGAGCAATAGGCCATACCATATAGTGTGTAGTAAGATATACCATCCAGGTTTGTATAAGTACACTCCATAATGTTCCCACAATGCAAAAAATCACCTAATGACGCATTTTTCAGAACTTATCCCCATCGTTCAGTGATGAATAAGTGTACCTGTAAGTGCAGAGTTATGAGACAAGGTGTGCCCTGGGCATAAACATTTGAAAATTGTGGTGTATACATGGTATTTAAAGCCATGAAAGTGGACAAGGTCACCAGGTGAGGAAATATAGATGGAGAAGAAACTCAGGGATTGAACTTTGAGTTCTCTAATGTTAGACAGTTACCCACCTAGCATGGAAGCATCTTGGGTCATGTTTTCCTGCATGAACCAATCGCTGTTGCCTATGAAAAGGCTGTGATCTACTGGGTGCAGGCCTGACATAAATAAAACAATCACTATGGCAAGAAAGACGGGATTAATCAGGTTTAGACCGATTGGGGTCACCTTTGAAGTTGCGGGGTAGAAAGGGCAAGGCCAAACCCCCTCAAGCCACATGGCTGTACACAGAGGAGTGAAAGACAAGTTGAGGAGGTCAACTCAATACCCACGATACCAACCACACATCCATCTTTAAGCTTTTTCTTGTTGCTGTGGGAGTTTCGACTTTAACATTAAAACTGTGCTTAAATTTTGGCCCTGTCACCAACAGTATGACCTTGGGCTGTTTACTGAACTTTTTAAGTCTGTTTATTTGCAAAATGAGAAAAATAATACTTCTATTTTAAGAGCTATCTTAAAATAATCAACTGTAATATTCCACACAAAGTGCTCAATGTAATATTTGATACATAGAAAATGCTCAAAAATATTAATCACTAGTATTTTTCTGGCCCAGATTCCCTGAAAGGACAGCCTGAAGCAAAGGCCCATTCATGTGCAGGTAAATTATTTAAGAAGTAATCCTAGAAAGCAGGAATACAGGAAAGATGGAAAGCCAGTAAGATTGTTTGCTACTGCAAATGACCGGGGATGGAGTGCAGGAAAACTTCTGGAAAACATGACCAAATGTCCCTCAGAACAGTGTCCTAGATGACAACAGGAGGAAGCATGTATCCACCAGCTCCTGTTTCTGCCTGATCAAATATATACAGTCCCCCTCACACTGCATCAACTTGACTCTTCACATTTCCAGCTAGCAAAAGCATGAGCTGAGTGGTTTTCTGCCAATGTCCTATGCCATTGCTTTCAGATGAGACCCAGGGCAAGAAGGAAGAGGTCAAGGTGAGGGACTGTCAGATTGGTCCTGTGCAAAGCAGATTAAAGCCAGTACAGAACATGCCCCTGCAAAAGTTGTTGAAAACAAGTAGGGCCATGAAAGTGTAAGATGAGCTCAAAACGTGTGATAATTACTTTCTTACCATAATTATTGTTATGCATCCTTGCTAAATCATTGTGTCTAAGAAGATTATTATCTATGCTTCTTTCTCCATTAGATTTTGATGTCCTAAATTGCAAGGCTAATTTCATTCCCTCTTTTTACACTTACAGCTCAGTGTTTTGCACATAGAACATTGTCAATATTTGTTAAGTTAAAAAGAATTAATGTGACATGACAAAATGCTTGCATATGCAAATCTATAATTTGAAATATATGTGTTTTGGAGTATGTGTGCATATACTCTTTCATCTATACTCTATTTCCTCCTCTTGCAATTCAAAAGCAGTAATTTGATGCAAAAGTCTTGAACTGCTTTATTTCCTTTGGCTCTGTGCCAGAAAAAACAACAGAAGCAACAAAACCCTGATTTTGTACAGAAAGCAATAAGACTCTAAAATTTTTTTTGTTCTCTAATTGCTTCCCCAGCTACCTTTCCTAGATTCTTAGGAATTAGTGGTGGGAGAGGCACAGCTCAATTGGTTGTGCAGAGCTGAGCTGCTCTGAGCTTCATTAAGGCCTCGGTGAGAAGAGGGCTGCGGGCAGAAGCCCCTGTTCCATCTCCCCGGCTGCCCAGAAGGCTCTCACATATGCCAAGGTCAGTCCACTTCTGTCCCTCTTGTGTTGGCTGAGTCATTCGCATGCTCTCACTTTTCACCCTAGTTAACTAGAATCCCATTAGCCTGATTGCACAAGACTAGATTACATTTTACCTCAGATCTGTTTAGTATTTTCCCACATGCAAATGCATTTTTTATTCTTTTCAGTGTCCATGTGAACTATACTCCAAGTTAACATGAAGATAATGGGCAAGGTCAGCCTTATACATAGGCTACACAGGCCACTACCCACACGGCATAATTGGAGGGTAAATTCTTCCTCCAATTAAAGCTTGAAAGATCTTTATTAGTACTTCATTTCTCTCTGCTAACAGTTTCCTTCCCAATGAATCCTGTTTGTGAAAGATTAACTGGTTTGAGGGGAATAAGATTTAGCACACTCAGTCTCTTATGTCTTAATTGTTGGCTTGGTCAAGTGCAGGTAGAGCTAGATAGTCTAAGCTTGAGGGAAGAGAAAGACCAAGGACAGCAAGAGGTTAAAGGCTAGAAAGCCTCGAGGGGATTGAAGACACAACAACCTTTAATCCAACAATTTAACCAGCCAACCCTGAGACTACTGGACAGGCCCATTGCTGTCTGTGGTTCCAAATGGCAAGTGGATACTGTCTTGAACAGGATGAAGCATGGACCAGGCAGGAGGCACTGAGCAGATTCAGAGAAGAGCCTCACAGACAAGGCCCTCTCCTAGCTGTGTTTAATAACTCTCCTTGGGTTTTGTACTCCCTGATGAAATATTAGATTAGAGTTATCGGTTCTTATCACCTTTCTCCAAAACAGCATTAACCCTTTGCCAGGTCTATCAACTTTTGCAAAACAAAGCTCTTAACAATTTTAGGCACAATTTACAAATGAAATGCTCTCATCTAATTCTAAGGGCTTCTATCAGATTGTCCTTCAGGGAAGAAGGAAATCTAATGCAAATAAAGAGAGCCTTTTCTTTCTTTACTTGTCCTCAGCCTTCCTTTTTCTGAGGAATTTCCCCACTCTGCTTTTGCCTTTTCTCCTGGGTATGCATGCTTCTCTCTACCTTCTTGCTAAAAGTTTTCAAAAGAAGAATTTTTGATGTCTCCCTTCAATTTAATTCAACCACTACCACCCCAGTTATTCCGTCATGAAGAATAGCATTCCTGGCCTCATTTTTCAAGTGGAATGAGAGGTTTCCATGAATGTTAAAGGCATTTCAGAGCTCTCACCATTACTGTTTCAATCATCAAATATTTTCAATCACTAATCAAGTAACTTTCTTAGAGTGACAAAGATGGAGATACAAGATTCTGTCCAGAAGGAGGCCACAAATCCAGGAACAATTGCAGACATGTAATGAATACACACTGTAATAACCAACACTTTTATTTTGTAATACAATAACTTTGTGAGTAGAATGTTTTTGTTAAGATACAGATCAAGGCAGAGGGACTGTGCCTGAAAAACATGAAGATAATTTTAAAGTAAAAAAATATTGGACCAATATCTTCTGGGATGAGCAGGACCTCCATAAATATAGCAGTTCATGGAGCATGCATTTCTCCAGGCTAGAGGAAGAACATGTCTACAGCACAGAAACATTGCTAGGTGCACAGTGTGTGGAAAAGAGTGAAAGATGAAATAGTTGCAGGTAGATGCAATGAGGGTGGTCAACGAGGAGGTAGAGAAGTGTGTTGGGTCAGAGAAGTGAAGAGCCATAGCTGTGCATGCCATCAGTGTGGCCAGGGAGCAACTAGGGCCAACAAAGCTTTGGGGATGGCATGACCATATCTCTTTTCAAGATGATTATCATGGAGGAAATATGGAGGGCTAAGCACCATTGGAAAAGACTTGTTTCTGGTATATCAGTTAGGAGGCAAAAAGCAAGAAGCAAAATCAGGGAGAGAGAGGGAAAGCTTGAACTCTTGAGCAAAGGTGACAGGATGAAAGTTTTTCTCACATGGTTCAGTTGAGATCTAAAGTAACACCGAAAGCTGTCTCAAAACGTCCTGCTGACAAAAGGGAAGAGGTGTGTTTGTGTGTGTGTGTGTGTGCGCGCGCGCACGCGTGTGTGTATGTGTCCCATTGCTTTCAGATCTAAACCAATATTTGAGTCTTGAACTTTGTCCTAATTTGCCTCACACTTGAGTTTGTATTGTTTTCTTCTACTTTAAGTCATCTGCTCAGCAAATACCTGTTCCTAGCATCTCAAAAACCAGCTGGCTATATTTTAAACAGAAAATATTTTTCTTACCAAACAGAGTCTTATTTTTAGGGTTGCCATTACTGATAACAGATGTTGAAACATTTCAACTTACTTTTTATTTCCTTTTTTCCCCAAGACATTAAAATGGGTTTTAAAAACATTTTATTTAGTTTTTTAGCCTCAATATGTTTTTCCTAACATTATTACTCTATTTCTCCCAATGTATAATAAAAAAAATTAACAACTCCTGTTACTGTTTATTTCCCATCTGTTGGAGATGATATAAAATTTCAGATACGCTTCTAAAATACCTCCCAAACATGCCAAATATAATCTATAGTATACTAAACATTATCTTCATTGTATATATTTTAGTACCACTTCTGGCTAAACTATGCATTATTATAGTATGAGTCATTCTGTTTAACCTATTGTAATTTTAGCACACTCTACAGTGACACCGAAATTGAATTATCATGTATATGTACAGTACAGGGTATTCTAACTTTTTCTGTACCTATACAGCAAACCGTATTCTATCTTTCTTAAGAACATCAAAACTGGGATTAATAAGCATGCTACATGCACGTGTAAAGCATGAGAGTTTAAGGAACTCAGTAAATAAAATTGCAGAGATGCTATGGTACATTTATTTAAAATTGTTTTCTTCACATAGTACAATTCTTGGTTATTTGAAGCAGTAAAAAAGAGTAATTACTGTGAACTGCCATGATATAAAGCAAATGTAACTAAAAATTCCTTTCACTTTATTATGTCACCCTCACTTCACACTACCCCTATCAACTAAAAATAAGCTCCCAGAAGGTTAAGGAGAGCTGTCTATTTATCAAAAGATTGGCACTGAAATAATCGCTCTTTGGAGACTTTGCTATTAGTAAACTTTAGATATTCCTTAAACTCAGTTTCAAGCACACACCATTAAATAAGAGACAGAAATGCTAAACTTTTATATATTCCTTAACACAAGTAGATGTTGCAGACATGGTATATTTTTAGGTACTCTAAACCATTTGTGAGCAATGAATACACACACACACACACACACACACACACACACACACACACACACACACAGAGTCCTACTTCTTGTCATGGAAACTCACCTATTCTCATTGTCACTATCTGATTTCTGTTCTATTTCCATTGATGCTGCAAATGGTTTTATTCAGCTGTCAAAGTTAATAGTGATAAGCTAATCCAAAATAAAGTTTGCTCTTCTTTTGCAGTTGTGCTATATACATTATTGCATATCTTACTCGTTGGGGTTTCTGGCATAAATGAATTCACTTTGATTAATTCTAAGCTGACAAATCATCACCTAAAAATTGTTACTAGGAGGAAAGAGAAAATTTTAGAGTATGCACCATCATTCAACTACCAGTTGGCCCAGAGAGTTCTCAAAGTATGATCCAACGACCCCTACTGGGCCCAAGACCCTTTCAGGGGGTCTGTGATTTTGGACTATTTTTATAATAACACAAAGTAATCATTTGCCATTTCACACTCATTTTCTCATGAGTGTACAGAGGAGTTTTCCAGAGATTACCTAACATGGTAAGGTAACAGATAGATTTCAAGAGCATGAGAATCCAGTTGTCTTCTGTTAAAGAGATTTGTAATAATTAGAGAAACACCACTTCTCACTAATGTTTTTGTTTCAGAAATATGATTATTTTCATAAAAACATGTGATTTATGTTAGAATATAATTTATTTTTAAATAAGTTGAACATTATGACAGTTTTGATTTTAATTTATAATATAGTAAATATTGGTTGATAAAACCCCTATATGTAAAACTTATTTGAGATTTTCAATAATTCATGGGAGTGCAAAGGGGATCTGGAGTTAAAAAGTTACTTAGCTTACTAACTAATTCACCCATGTTAAACTCATGAAGCCTTCACGAAAGAGGGAGAGAGAAATAAAAGGTCAAGATTGCAGAGGTCCTGATACTGGTTCCCGCAAATGTCTAAGAATTACTCATATTGTAAGCATTAATTTGAATAGTCATTGATTTTGCTTTCAATTTGTACTCGAATAAAGTTAATTTTTTCCTATTAGTATAACAGACTAAACTAGTAATTAATAAATTCTCCATAGGTTAATATAATGGCATCCCAAGAAAATAAGGAAGGAAAGAGAATTAAAATTTATTAAGTCATTGCTATGTGATAGGTCCCTTATAATATGTTAAGCGGTTAAGAGCAAACACTCTAATTTTGATTAGTTCAAATCTGCCTCTACCACTCTCTAGTTATGAAAGCTTGGGCAAGTTTTTTAGCCTCTCTGACTCCATTTTCTCATCTGTAAAATGTATACCTCATCATGTTACTGTGAATAATAAATGAGTCTTTGTATGTAAAGTTTTTTTTTTTTTTTAACAATACTTGGCAAACGTAAGTACTAAAAAAAACGTTAGCCTTACCTAGCTATATAATCTTCACAACAACCCTGAAAAGAAAGAGGTATTAACATCATCTTTCATTGCTAAGGAAACTAAGGGTCCAGGAGATCATGTACTCTATCCAAGCTTGTGTATATTGCAAGTGATGGAGATGCTATTTAAATCCAGGCCTACATGATGCAAAAGCTCTTTCTTGCACCAGACTAATGGTTCTCAGACTTCAGCTCATGCAAGAATCACCATATCCTCAGAGTTTCTCATTCAGTAGATCTAGAACAGGACCAAGAATCTGCATTTTGAATAATCTTCCTGGAGTTGCTAATGCTGCTGACTCAAGTACAATACTTTGAGAACTTCAGCCGGGCAGACTATACTTGGTCATCAAGAACATTTACATTCATAATACCATACATAAATAGCCTCATTTTTCTCTGTCATGTCCTCACTTTGCTATATATTTTTTAAAATTTTTGATAACGTTCTTTCTCTGGACCTTTCTCATATTCTCACTGTAATGTAGAAATAACAAGAATGATGATTACTTCTGTGAATCTATAAGTAAAAATATAATCTTACCAAATAGGCTTGTCAGCCACCTGTTTAAATTCATGCCATCTAGAAAGAGATGAAACAATAAGATCCAGCTAATCAATATTAAATACCAGGTTTCCCCCTGCCAAAAAGCTCAATTTTTTTCCTATCATTTTCTTTACCTAATTCTTACTCACCCCAAAATAAAACCTGAGACTAGTCAATGAAGGATCTTACCCAGTTTCCTTATCTTCACTTCTTTCACATGTGACCTAAATATAGATATCAAGTCCAGGAAAAGAAATAAATAAATTTTGGCTTTCTTGTGGGAATCCAGTTTTGGAGTGAGCACAAACTATTTCTCAATTTCATGAAATTCTTAGATCACCATGACAAAAAAAACAGAAAAGGGAATTAAAAATTAATTGTTAAAAATGAATCAAATTGAAGAACAGTCACTTGTGTCTACTTGTTAATGGGAAATCAGTAAGTGAAGGAAAATTGGCAAGGTAACAATCAGAGATCAGCCAGTGAGTCAAGATGTAAATGCTGTAGTAACGTGGAGGTACACTTTTTAGTGTTCTCTGTCCTATTTTAGACTTTAGATTTAAGGGGAGGGGGAAACGTTGCTCCTGTACTCTCACAACACTGAATGCTTCTGTGACAAGAAGGACAATCATTTATGCAATGTACACTAGCTGATGTTCTCAAATTCAATTCTACTCTGACACTATCTGCCTGGATATAGAGCCTGATTCCACAAGTTGAGAGCTCAGTTTCACAAAACCACCCCCTACTTCAGATGCCAGTTGAAAGCACAAGTGGCCTATGCTTTTGACTGACCAGCTATAAATTGAGGTTCCCATAAACCCCATCTTGGGTTCAACGAATGTCATTTGAGCAGCTCACAGAACCCAAGGAAACACTTACTTACATTTACCCATTTATTATAAAGGATATTACCAAGGATACAGACTGATGAAAGAGTTGCATAGATGAAGCATGAGAGAAAGAGTACAGAGCTTCCATGATATTTCCTGGTGCATCACCCTCCAGACCTTCATATGTTCAGCTATCTGGAAACTTTCTGAACCCTGTTTTTTGGGGTTCTTATGAAGGTTTCATTATGTATGCATGATTGATCAAATCATTTGCCATTGTTGATCAATATGACCTAGAGCCTCTCTCTCTCTCTACCCTGGAAATTGGGGCATGGAGTTGAACGTCCCAAACTTCTAATCATGCTTTGGTCTCTCAGGTGACCAGATCCTATCCTGGAGCTATCTGTGAGTCTAATGGAGTTTTCTCATTAGAATACAAAAGAAACTCCTATTACTCAGGATATTCCAAAAATTTTAGTAACGATATATCGGGAAAGTAAGAAAAAGGAACAAATACAGTCATGAGTAAGGATGACAACACTTCTGAGACATATATTGTTAGGCAATTTTGTCATTGTGTGACCCTCATAGAGCATATTTATACAAACCTATAGAGTATAGCCTATTACACACCTAGGCTATATGGCGTAGGCTATTCTTCTAGGTTACAAACTTGCAAAGCATGTTAGCATACTGAATACTAGGCAATTGTAATCCAATGGTAAGTATTTGTGTACCTAAACATAACTCAACATAGAAAGGTACAGCAAAAATGCAGTATTATAATCTAATGGAATCACTGTCCTATATGAATGTACATATTCTACAATATCAGTGTTAATATGCGCACAACTCAGCATTGGTCAAGATGAAAGCAATGCCAATGATGGGATTTGAAAAACGAACTTTCTTTTCTTGCCTCATAAATGAAGGAGATCAGATACTTAAGACAATTACCATTTTTAATAAGAATCACAGGACCAGAGAATGGAGAGTATGAGAACAGAGATAAAAGTACCACATGCTAAGTATATTAGAAGGTGTTTTGCTTGTTTTCATTTCATTCTAAGGGACAGAAAGTCCTCTGAAAGTCATTATTTTTCCTCTCTTCCTCTTTCCCATACTCAATTTTTTTCTAATTATCCCCCTTTCTGCTTTTTATTGTGGTTGATCACTAAGAAGTCGGCGAGAGAAGTGAGAAGGCTTTTTGACAGTAGTCTATTTTCTAGTAAAAAAAAAAGACAAAACAACTGTAGGTTTTATATTTGAAGGAAAGCTTTCCACTGAGAGAAGAAACAAAAAAGAATGACTTTGGTGTATATTAACAGATTTGAATTAGGTTTTTAGGATAATTGTCCAGCTATTAAAAAATTTACTGCTACTGAGGGTATCAATACAGAGAAGTTTTTCAAGACTAGAATAGAAAACTTCATCTGTATTCATGTAAGAATACTCATACCCAAACAGAGAGGGTCAGGGAATCTTCTAATGCTATGATGCTATAAAAATAGAAATTGAACATTAAAACTATTCAAATTAATATTTGCATAGTGTACATCAATGTGATGAACAAATACCTTTAATATCTGGTTGTTAAAATAGACACCAGGGCAAAGTCAGAAGGAAAATATCTTTTTGGGTCTTAAGTCTAGATTCTCAGGAACCAAGATTCTTAATTTCAATGTAATTTTTCCCAGGTTATGCTCAGGTCAGTAATTGCTTCTTGAGAACCTTCCACATGTCAATCATCATGCTAGGTATTAGTGATAAAAAAATGAATAGGACAAGGTTCCTGCCCCCAAGTGACTTTGGGTCAGTCAGATGTCCTACTTCCCTTTGGATATGTACTTCTTTTCAGCCTATCTAAGCAGATTATTCTCGCCTGAAACCTCTTCAGGTCTCTGCCTTTCTCAAACATAGGAAAAGTACAACTAGAGTATATCTCAGTAGAAACATGCTTCCCCTTTCCTCCCTAACTCATCCCAGTGGTACCCAGAATGTTCTGAAAAGGGCACTATGAACCATGAATTCATAAATACATCGACGGGACAAAGCTAGGCAGGAGAGCTGCCATTCAATTGATATCATAAACCTCCAGGAACAAGTGTCAGCGCTCGACTGTTAAGAGTAGTCAGCAAAATTCACAGATTTAATTACACCCAAGTAATTGTAGAAAAGACCATCCATTATTCTAACTACCCTGAAAGAGGAGAGCCTATACCCTGCAATGACTTTGTGGTAGCATAAATGGAGATCTATTCATTAGGACCCTGAAATAAAATGAAAATCTGTTTTCTTTTCAGAGCAATGTCATTACCATCACAAGTAATGATATTAAGGGAGGAAAAACATGTTGTCTGCTAAGACACAGAGATTTTCCCTTTTGCCTTGGCCTTTATTTCTTCCTTCAAAGTGATCATATGTAATAAGACCTAGATAACTTGGGGTCATCCCAAACATTACACCTAGGTGCCCAGATTTGGTACTTCTTAAACAAAAAGATGCAGATTCCCCTAGGTGAAGTCATGTCTCTCCATCAACTCTAAAAGCTTTTGGGTTTTATTTTTTTAAACCCCTTTGGTTATATTCATAGTATGCAGATTAAAAGACAAATGCAGAATTATTCTTATAGAAAGGCCTGATTTAAATTGGAAATTGAACTAGGTATTGAGGAGTTACAGAGGCTAAAAAACTAGAAATAAGGTCTTAGCTGGAGAAGGTCTAGGTATTTGATTTTTTTTGTAATATAAAAGGAGGATTTGGAGCAAGGATTATAAAGCAGGAGTAAGCGGTTTGAAGAGAAGAAAGAATAAGGTGATATATGGCAAACCCCAAAGAAGCGTGGATTTTATTTCATTTTAATTAGGGATTTAATATATTTGCGAACACTGAAATTATAATGAAGCAGGATAGGATTGAATGGAATACTAGTTATGATTTGAAATTTGAAAATGTATTTTCCTAATAGAAATGTGACAGCTGACTGGGGATGATGGGAATGCAGAGCAAAGCAATTAAAAGAAGGGCTTTAAGTCTCTGGGCCAAAAGTCAAGGACAAACTGGGTGAAAGAGACTTGGGGATGAAAGGAATGAGAGAGGAGATGTGGCTAGGACAGAGTGAGCCCAGAGGAAACAATTCCTTTGTATCAGGTATTGAGAAAGCAAAAGAAAAGTGGGAACTGAGAATGCTGATAATTGACCAGAGCCACAAATGCAGCTTCTTTTTTTTCTTCTCTTAAATTGAAGTGTGTATACTTATAAACTATGTGATCTTTTTTAAGATCTTTAACTTTAATTATCTCATCACATTCTAATCACATTCTTCTGTACTTAGGGAAAATACCCTGAAAGTCTCATTATACAGATGGTGAAACTGAGGCATACAGATGAGAGACCCCAAATCACTTTCTCATTTAAAGAAAGACTGGGAGTAGATTGCAAGTCCCTTGATTTCCAGTTCAACCATCTTACTACCCTGCCTTCCACAGGAGTGACACGCCACCACCTCTCCCTTTTCCTGGACCTACACAGAAGGAAGTGACTCTTTTTAATTAGGTAGTCACCTATAAAATCTGAAAAGCTGCGAGGTAGAAGAAAAAAACAAACTGACTTTATCTTCACACAAAAGGCAGGACCAAGAGCAGAAGGTGAAAAGTACAAGAAGGTAAATTTCCATTCATTATTTTAAAAAACACTTTAATACTTAAAATAGAGTAGTTCCTTTATTAATAATGAGTTCCCTGTTACATGAGGCATTCAGGCAAAGGCTGAATAGCCATCTGTCAGGTATATCAAAGAGAGAGATGCGATCTTGTTGAAAGTTGGACTTTATGAAATCTAAGCATTCTTCTCATATGGCTCTTCCCTTTTTGTTCTTTATAATGTAAGACTCATTCTGTCTTCCATATCATGTTTGCTAGAACAAAGCAATCTTTTGCTGAGTCAGAGGAAAATAAGCAGATAATAAATAAATCAATAAATAAAGCCAATAATCCCCTCTACACCTTTGGAAATGTAAAGAGTAATAATAGGAATCTTCCTCTGACTAATTAAATCATTTTCTTTTATCTTTCCTAGAAATTATTTGACAATGTTCTCATGGTTCAGATAGATTTTGTAGGACTCATCTGTTCTCTCTCAATGGATGAGTGGCTCTTCCATCTAAAAAAGTTCTGAGTCACATGTTCACGAAGGGGGACCCCCCAAAAAAACAAACGATAATTATACTTTGAAGGATGAGCTCCTTGTAATTCATGATTCCCATGACAGGTAACTGTTCTAGGAACCCATCAGCTTCAGTGTACCAGCTAGAATTGTTGTGAGAGGCTACATTCAGCTTCAGTGAATTTTTATTTTTATTTTGCAAATTCTTTCAGTGCATTTGCCCAAGTCACGATGAGTAAACCTGCTCACACTACACTAATAGGTCAGCAGTTTTTGACTAAAAACAGCATGACTGCCATACCCCACTTTTCCTATTCATCTGATTTCACCCTCAATAGGTATATTGCATCAAAGGAAGAGTACTTTGAAGGGACTGAACTTTAAATGTGTAAGAATAAATACACAATTTTAAATAAATAAATCCCAGTTTTTTGGTGGTCCCTCTTCATACACCTCTGTTAAACCCAAAACAGACATCTCGGACTTCCTTCCTTTCTTTCTTTTCCTTCCTTCCTTCCTTCCTTCCTTCCTTCCTTCCTTCCTTCCTTCCTTCCTTCCTTCCTTCCCCTCCCTCCCTCCCTCCCTCCCTCCCTCCCTCCTCTCTCTCTCTCTCTCTCTCTCTCTCTCTCTCTCTTTCTCTCTCTTTCTGTTGTCTTTTTCTTTTAAGAGACAGGGTCTTACTATGATGCTCAGCTACATTTTGACTGTACTGTCTAGCATGCTTCACCCACTTTGGACTTCGAGATACCTCAAAATGTGATCATGCCCTCTAAGTCACCATTCAAGACTCTGAAAATTATTTTGCATGGTTCAGAACTAAAGGAAGAAGCCTTCTTTACTAAGCTACATCGATTACTTAGTATTTTGGGGTCTGGATATATTTTAAATTGTAATTCTCTTTCTAAAATGCCTTTGTTTCCAGTCCAAGTCTCTTAATATCTTGTTAAGACTATTGTCACTGTCATTGTTAAATCTTGTGCTTAAGTTCAGGCATATCATGTTTATGTTTGCTATGTTTTTTGAAATCTATTCAATCTAATAATTATTCTAAAGAAATAAATTAGATGCATCAGATATAACTTGTTTATAATGAACCTAAATTGAATCTGGTAGTCCTAACTCCAGTGAAAATTTATGGAGAATGAAATGTAGTAAAGACACAGTGAAATGTATTAGTTATGGCTCAAATATGACCTGAAGCTTTGAGCCTTCAATAATTATTCAACCAACTATTGAAATACTTTATTTTATGTGCTTTGACTGTGGAGAAAATTAAGCTAACGTTACAAATATTTTTAAAGAATTTCAATAAGGAGCTTAAGCATTTTCTGCATATTGATTCCAAATATCTAGAAATATATGAAGGGGGACAAAACCTAGTATTTATTTTAAAATTGTGTATTTATTCTTACATGCTTAAACTTAAGTCACCTTCAAAGTACTCTCCATTTGACACAGTACAGTTATCAAGATGCTTTTTCCACTGCCCAAAACAGTTTTTGAACTTGTCAATTCTGATGCCTTTTTAGTGTTTCTACCAGTTTTTGTTTCATCTCTTTCACATGAGCAAAACGTTTCCCATTGAGGACTTTTTCATCCAGGGAAACAACAACAAAAAAGGTAATTGAGAGTGAGATTGGGTGAATAGGAAGAGCAGGGCATGGTGGTCATTCTGTTTTTGGTCAAAAACTGTGATGTGGGCAGGTGCACTCATAAGTCACCCATCATGAAATGGGCAAACAAGTTGAAAGAATCTCAAAAAAAATTCACTGAAGCCTAATGCAGCATCTCACAACAACACTAGCTGATACAGTGATGCTGGTGGGTTTCTAGAACACTTACCTTGTGGGGGAATCCTGTACTACAGGGTGTCTGCCCTCCAAAAAGTAAATCCACTTTTGGAATTATCACTAATAATTAAAAGGAACATTATCATTGGATCTTCAAATTTCACATTAAGTCATGTGACATTTGCACATCAGCATCCAGATAGAAATAAAAAGTCAAGTAATCCAAAATTTTTGTGATGCTCAGTCGTATAAAGATCAGACATTTTTATTTTAAAATTAACTGTATTTTTCTTTATTACATTTAGCTTTAGTTGTGGACTAGAGAAAACACTTATAAAACTCCAAGCAAATATTTGACAACTATCAGTATAGATCAATAGAAGGAGTTGTGATCAGTGGTCAGAAAGATCAGAGTAAATATTTCAGGCTTTGTGAGTCTTACAATCTCTGGGTCTGTTGCAACTACTCAATTCTGCCACTGAAAACAGTCATAGATAATATGTAAAGAATGTAATGAATGAAGTTGGGAGGTTCCCTCTCATATGTGTGTGCACATTAGACTGGGAAAGCAGCCAAACCTGAAAAGATCAAGTAATGATATGACACAGCAGCACTAAATATGATAAAGTCTTAAGGAATCTAATGGACAATATACTGAGTTTGAGTAAAGAAAGTATTGTGATACTTCAAAAAATAATTTACAAAGTGAGCCTAGGCTATGTCCACAAAAGCACAATCTAAAATGAATAAATGTATAAGCATACTATTCCATAACCAGATAATAGCTAAATTATTGCATTTTTGTTTTAGACTTTGCATTTTTTAACAGATTTTTGTTAAAAGAAGAAAAAGGAACTAACCCTAGAAGATAAACCGAGCAAAGATGTGCCTTATAACCACACTCATTGAGGAAATATTGAGGGACATAAAACATTTTAATCCAAAGAGAACATGATTACTGTCTTCAAGTATTTCAGTGACTTGGATAAAACACAAATATTAGACTTGTTCCATATAATTCTAAAGAGTAGGACTATTGAATGGAAGATAAAAGAGATTTTAGTAACTCTAAAGAGGAATATTCTTGTAATCAAAAGTCTACAAAAATTAAACGTGTTGCCCCCACTACAGATTTTCAATTGTTGACTGAATGACCCTGTGAGGATGTTGCAAAATTCTTGCATTCTGTGGCATCTGGACTATGTAAACAAAAACAAAACAACAAAACAAAATCTTCAAGCAACTGAAAGTTCACTATTCTGGGGTAGATAAAAGAATGCCAGAAGACTGGAACTCAATTTCCTCCTTTTCCAATTTGCCCAAATCATTTATTCTCTCCTTACCTCTATTTTCTTGACTATGAAATGAAGGTAATTCTATTTGCCATTTTAGGCCAGATGGGAAAGTCTATAATGAGTTTGGAGCCTAGAGTATTCTTCACTATAAATTCTCCATGTATTTCTGTTGCTGGTTTTTAGAAAGAATTTCAAAGTTTTCTGCTTGAATAAGAATCAAGTTCAAAGTTTGGGAGAATGCCCTCAAATTATTTCTTTTTCTCTTTCAAAAATAAAAATGGGATGTGATTTGGGCCAATCAGTCTCTTTGATAGGGCAAATAGCAATACAGCTGCAGGATGTTCCCAAGGCTTTAAGTGAATTGTAGCTAACCCAGGAACTCCCAGGCATTACTTAAACACATTGGCCTGGTACCATTTCATCCATCATGCCAGCATCTAAACAAATGAAGGCCAACCTGCTGAGGCAGAGCTGGACAGGAGGCAACAACTGGAGGATTAAGACCAGCTCCAAATTGTACTTTCAATGTGTTTCAAATAATAACAGTTTTTAACAATATTTTTCTTGGCTCTAATATTTCTTTTCTCAGATCCTTTCATTTCTAGGCCTATTTGCCCAAAAGAAAAGCAAATCAATTATTAAAAAGAAGAAGGAAAAAAAGCTTTGGAAAGGAATATCTGGTAGTGCAGATAGTTCTATGACTCAGATGCAAAAGGGAAGGAGACATGGAAAAATTACAAGGCAAATGTGATCTCTACAAAGTGCTGTGATTTTTTTATTACAAAATATCTGACTTCTGAATTCTTCTTATTTGTCTCAGCATTTCCATAATGATTATGAATATCAGAATGCTTTTATTTTTGACATCCTAATTACTTTTGTTGTCAGGTTGAGTTATTTCAGTTTTCTTTTTTATTTGTTTAAATCCAAATAAAACAAAAAAGCACTCAATTCTGCCAAGATACAAAAAAAGCCCAAAGAAAACAAAGATATTTGTTTGGCTAGATCCATTGATTGAAAATATTCAATTTTTAGAATATGGTGATGAAGGATACACTGTATTAATTTTGTAAAGTGTTATAAGACTCCAAAAAGGAACATAATCATAACGAATAGTCATATGAGTATACTGTCAGAAAACAATGAAAATAAATACCACATTTTAAAAAAATATATGAATTATGCATCTGAGTGAAATTCTTAAATAGCTCCATAATGCTTCTGCCAGGGGAGATAACTCCTAGCAGGCATTTGTCATGTGACTGTGCATCTATAAATTTAGTTAAATGATATCATGATTGGGGGTATAAATATCAGTCATTTTCTCAACATTAGACTTCTTATTGTTTCCCCTATATTATCCATTCTTATTTTAATTTTGATAAGAGGCATACTTGAGATTCTCTGTATCTAATTTTTAATCAAATCTACAAAAGGATCTCCCAGTTTCTTTGGTTTAGCTATGGCATTATCTATGCATTAAAGGCTAAAGTAACTGATGACACAACAGGAATCAAAAATATAGTAAAATAATGGCTCTCACATACAAAAGGAGAGACTATGATGACTAATAATGATAAAGAACACTATTACTGGATCTTCAAATTTCACATCAAGTCACATGGCATTTGCACATCAGCATCCAGATAGAAATAAAAAGCCAAGTCATCCAAAAACTTTGTGATATTCAGTCTTATGAAGGCCAGACATTTTTATTTTAAAATTAACTGTATATTTCTTTATTACATTTAGTTTCAATTGTGGACTAGAGGAAACACTTATAAAACTCCAAGCAAATATTTGGCAACTATTTGATCAGTATAAATCAATAAAAGGAGTTGTGATCAGTGGTTAGAAATGGTCAGAGAGTAAATATATCAGGCTTTGTGAGCCTTACAATCTCTGGGTCTGCTGCAACTAATCACTTCTGCCATTGAAAGCAGTCGTAGATAACATGTAAAGAGTGAGGTTGGCTATGTTCATAAAACTATATTTCCAAAAAAAGGTGGTACTCCAAACTATCTCACTCGCTGTAGCTTGCCCTAACGTTCAGTGTGCTCTAATCAAGGTAGCTATATAAAATATTTAAAACTAAATGGAACCTGAGTCACATGGCTCATTTAGTTATAGTGGTATATTCTCCAGTTTTGTACATAATACAACAATTTTAAGGCGATTAAAGGATTTCTCCAAAGACATACAGAATAAACAGCTTTCTTATTTGTCTAAACAATGACAAATTTTTCTAACTGCACCAAATTGAATATCCTGATCTTTGCCAAATCCCTGCATAATAATCTAAAATTAGATCAAGATAAAATGGATTTAGTTTTAATAATAGGTTTGAGTTGGTCAGAATAAGGGCAAAGATTGTTATTAACAAGCCACAGATCTTGAATTGACCCATAACAATTAAATTCCTTATGAACCATGCAGAAAAAATTTGTATTGTGAAAGCTCAACATACATATTTATTATAAATATGGTTTGTAATTTTTGGTAGCAAAAAAGAAATTTTAGAATAAATTTTTTTTAAAAAACGTTAAATAATGAACCTACAGCAGATACAGCAAGTGCTAAAAGACATGGAAGGGAGGATTTCTAAAAAAGCTTACATTCTACTTTGCATAGAATGTAGTAGCACTTCAACACATTTATTGAGCAGTTATTATTTGCTCAATGAGATACTGTCCACCTTTGAGAATCTCATAGACTGGCAGGATTGTGAAACAGAGCACGTCAATATTTATACATCCTTTCCCGGCACATAATCTTTCTAGTTTGTAGCACACAGTATACTCCAAGACGCTGATTTCTTGCTCATGCTCTTCTCTTTTCTGTAGACCAGTTTCTCGCACTAGTGCTCTGTTATACATAAGTGCACGGAGAAGCACTTGCAAAACTTTTAGTAAGGATTCATAGTGAATTTGAAGATTATCCCAGAAAAGATGGAAAACACTACACTACTAAAGAAGGAAAGTGTATGAGTGAAGGAATCCTGACATAAAATATCCTCTTTTATACATAAACTACAAGTAGAAGAGGTAAGGAACTACAAATAGAATAGGCAGCAGATGTGGCTGGAGGGTTGGAGAAATGAGGTCATGGAGGTCCTTGAACTCTTATGCAGAATTACTACAGTGAACATTTATAAACAGTTTAAGCTTTTAAAATCTGTATCCATTTGATATACAACTGCATGCACCAGCCGCCAACACTAACACCATCTTACATACATAAAGATTCTGATGTGCCCCTTGGCAAGGAGGACGCAGAAAAGAAACTTGACAGAAATAAACAGGAAGAAGAAAGCTAAAGATTTTTAATCAAATTGTTAGTGATTTGGTGTTTGATATAAAGCCCTAACCCTCTTTTCTCCCGAAATCTTTAATAAAACTTATATCACTGCTAATGCTTTCTAAAGTTAAATATGTTTTCTGAAGAATTTATAAGTGCAGAGTTTGTCTTCAAGAATGAAGTTTTTCCATGGAGGTTCAAGATATATTGATTATATTAAGTATTTACTATTTGGCAGAAACTGAGCTCAGTGCTACAAATAGAAAGATGAAGTCTACATGGGAAGACAAACACTAACAAATCATAATCATGATACTGTGATAAGTATTTTTCTTAAGAGGCATGTGATATGGAAGCACAGAGGAGGGAATGATTAATTTTACTAGGCAAGATCCTGAGAAGGCTTTCAAGACAAGATAATATTTGAGCTGAACTTTGAAACATAATTAAGAACTTACCAAAACACAGAGGGAGTTAGAAAAGTCATTTTAAAAAGAAAAAGAAAATATTTAGAGAAAACCTTGTGTTTTTATAAAACTGTACATAGATTTGTATGGTTAAAACGTAAGTTGTTTTCCAAACAAATTCATCTTTGACAAAGCCTCCAACAACAACCACTGGGGAGAGGAGAACCTATTCAGTAAATGATGCTGGGAAAACTGACTGACCACATGCAGAAGATTAAAACAAGACCCCAATCTATCACCATACACAAAAATCAACTCTAAATGGATCAAAGACCTAAACGTAAAACCTCAAACTATAAGAATCTTAGAAAATGCAGGAGACACCTTTATGGAAATTGGAACAGGGGACCAATTCCTGATCAAAACCCTAAATTCCCGTTCCATAAGAAATAAGATAGACAAATGGGACATCATCAAACTGATGAGCTTCTGCAAAGCTAAAGAAACCAACAAGAGAGCGAGGAGACAGCCTATAGAATGGGAAAAAATTTGCCAACTGTATGTCTGACAAGTGCCTAACATCTAGGATCTACAAGGGACTCAAACATGCCGAAAAGGAAAAAACAGCCTCATTACAAAGTAAGCAAAAGACATGAATAGACACTTCTCAAAAGAAGATATACGGGCAGCCAACAGACACATGAAAAAGTGCTCAGCCTCACTCATCATCAGAGAAATGCAATTCATAACTACATTGAGATACGACCTAACCCCAGTAAGAATGGACATCATTAATAAAACAAACAACAACAGGTGCTGGTGAGGATGCAGAGAAAAAGGAATGCTTCTACATTGCTGGTGGGAATGCAAATAGTGCAACCTCTATGGAAGACAGTTGGGCAATTTCTGAAAGAACTAGAAATTGACCTTCCATATGACCCAGCAATTCCCCTATTGGGAATATACCTAGAGGAACTCAAATCATTCTACAAAAAAAGATGCCTGCACATGCATGTTTATTGCAGCTCTATTCACAATAGCAAAAACATGGAACCAACCATGCTGCCCATTGAAGCTGTACTGGATTAAAAATATGTGGTACATATACACAATGGAATATTATGCAGCCATAAAGAAGGACAAGCATATGGACTTTGCAGCAACTTGGATGGATTTAGAGTCTATCACACTCAGTGATCTATTACAGAAACAAAGAACAGAGTACCTTATGGTCTCACTCATAAGTGGACCTTGAACAATTATCATAATACTATAAGAAAGGGATTGCCGTAGTGGGAAACTACCAAGGGAGAGGGGATGGGATTGGCAGTTGAGGGAAACTGCCAGGGGAGGGAGGGGCATGCACACCTTATTGACAAGAGTACCTGCAAAATGGACATTTGTATACCTAACCCTGAATTGCACCCCATATCTTTAAAATTAAAAAAACCATAAAACATAAGTTGTGTGAGGTTGATGAGGCAGAAGTCAAATCATGAAGTCATGGAAAGGAGGAAAAAGTTGCTGGTTTGAAGTCCTAAAAGAAGAAATAAGATCAATGGGACAAATATATATCATTTGAGCTAAGTCCTGAAGAATGGGTCATATTGATTACCATAAATAGATTACCCAAGAGGGCCCTAATTATGAATTTTACCACTTCTATGTATCCTTCAATGTTTAATCAGTACTGAGAATAAGATGGGTATGTACATGCACTTTGACTTATTAACTGATTAATCACTGCAAATACCACAAGAAATCTATCTTGGATCTTCAGGTGGTCCTCAAATTATCTAGAAAATATATTCCAAATAGCCATTAGTAAATGAAAGAATGCCTAAGGATGCTGCAAAGATTTGGAAGGAACTTATATGAGATACACACATACACACACACGCATATACACATACCAGTTTTATTTATAACAGTGATATGTGTATATCAGTGATATATGTATACATATAAATTTTTACCAATTTTATAAAATACATACATCACTAATATGAATCTATGTCACTGTATTACTTAAAACTAATATATATCATATATATGCCATGATATATATTACACAAGATTCTTCAAAATTTTTGAAATATCTTTCATATTTTTCCAAACTGATGACTATTTTGGAAGATAGATAGATAGAGATAGATAAGTAGATACCTGTTTTTATTTACTTCAGTGATACGTGTGTGTATGTATATATGTATACATATATCAGTTTTTAAAACTTGAATTCTAGAGTATTTGAGGGCACAGATTCCACACACACTTTCACTTTTAAGATATAGCAATGTCAAATCATGCAGGCCACTGAATATATATTCTGCCACTAAAAATTCATTCTAAAAATATTTATTGAACATCTACTATGTAAAAGGCAAAAATGGTGTAGTAATCTGTTTATTAGCATGTAAATAATCCACAAAATAATCATAAAAAACAAATTATAAGACAGCATGTAAAATATGATTCTATTTTTATTAAACTATTTACATATGTATATTATATATGTGTGTATTGTGTTCACACATATTGAGCTTTGGTTCCATTCAGTTCTTTCTCTGTGTCCCCCTTGTTTTTATGTAATGTACCTCAAAATCATTTTCAAAATAAAATCAATAGGAAAATAAAACATTATTGAACATTAATTAGTTTTTTAAAAATATGCTTTCCAAGTGCATTAAATCGCAAAACCTCAGGAACATAAGAAACTTTAAATTTTAATGTGAAATGTCCCCACACTGAGAGCACATAGGATATGTTTTTCCTCAAGGGATAGATATGTCTATAACTTCCTTCGTACAATAAAATTGGCCCACTTTTTTTTTTTAATTGTCCAGGGTCAGACTTCCAGACTCCATATTGAAATGCTGAAATATCTTCTAGAGGAAATAAATTTTTACACTACTGACTTTTGTTATCTCTGCTTCAAATCCCTATTCAGTTTATCCATTTTAATCAAAACATTTATATTGTTTATCTTTGTAAAAAAATGTTTTTCATCCTCTTCATTCAGATTTTTAATAGATATTGCAAGTCTTGGAGCAAGAGTCACTAAGAAGCAATTTAAAATAACTACCATTTCAGCCTTATAGGTGGTGTTGGACTAAAAGAATGAGATAAGAATATCATATTAATAAACAAGAAAGTTGCAACCCCTAACTCTTTTGCTATTATTTTAACCTGTGTTTGATATCTTTCTGCATAAAAACTGTATTAAGGATCTTCAACATTGTACCACAGGGTATGGAATAATAATATTGCAGAAAATATCAAATGTATTTTAAATGTTTATGGTACTTATGTTCTTTGTGATTCAGATTAACACAATATCTAAACAATTTCCTGGTAATATTAGTGTCCGGTTTGTCATTTTTTTCTAGAATAACCTGAGAAAACTTTGTGAAATTAGAGGACCAGAAGCAGTAAACATGGTGGAGAATAATAATCTGCAGGAAAAACCACAAAGTACTAAGGAAGACTCCTCCCAAAAAAACCCTGAAATTTATTTATTTAAAAAAATTGTGAGGCCAGGCGTTTGGCTCACACCTATAATCCCAACACTTTGGGAGGCTGAAGTGAGAGGATTGCCTGAGCCCACAGGTTCGAGAACAGCCTGGACAACTCGGTGAGACCTCAACTTTACAATAAATCAAAAAATTAGCCAGACATGGTGGCATGTGCCTGTAGTTCCAGCTACTTGGAAGGCTGAGGTGGAAGGATCACCTGAGTCCAGCTGGTTGAGGTTGCGGTGGCTATGAGCGTGCCACCGCACTCCAGCCTGGGCGGCAGAGTGAGATTCCAACTCAAAAAAAATTGTTTATTTATGCTTACATGTTTAAACTTCAGTCACTTTTAAAGTACTTTCCATTCGATGCAATACACCTGTGATGCTTTTTCCACTGCTCAAGGAAGTTTTTGAACTTGTCAGTTTTGATGCCTTTTACTGCTTCTGCCGTTTTATGTTTTAACTCTACCATATGGGCAAAAGGTTTCCCTTTGAGGACTTTATTCATCGGGGATGCAAAAAAAAAAAAAAATTCACTAAAAGTGAGATCGGGTGAATAGGGAGGGTGTGGCATAGGGGTCATGCTGGTTTTGTTCAAAAACTGCTGAACAGTAAGTGTATGGGCAGGTGGGTTGTCATGGTGGAAGAATCAGTCACCTGTTTGCCACAACTCGAGACGTTTCTTCCACAAATCGTCTCTTACAACAAAACAAGCTGGTACACTGATGCCTGAAGCCAATGGGTTTCTAGAACACTTACCTAGTGGGGGAAGCCGGTACTACAAGAGCATGTTTGCCCTCCAAAAAAATATAATTCTGTCTCCCCGCCCCCCGCCCCTGCACCCTGCCATTGTATGCCATGTTCAAGTAAATCCTCCTTTATGATGAAAAATAGAACTCTGTACAAAAGCTGAAAATCTCTTGGAGGATTCTGTAAGAAACTACAAAATCTTTTAAGTCAGTACTAAATTATTTAATTCAGTGTGTGCTAAGAATAAATTTCATCTTAGCATATGAACTAATTTGTAATTAACCTGAAAAGGCTAATACTACCTGAAATGGTGCTGATAGTTTGGGGGTATATAGCTAAAATGAGTAATAACATGTTCACAAATCGTACTCTTTAATCTTATATTGTTTTATCTTCAATAGATATATAGATAGATAGACAGACACAGATTTCACCTCCCAACTGCCTTACAATTATTTTAACCCAAGTTCTATGTATATATGTATGTATCTATCTTCCATCATCTTTCTATAGTGATATGCAATAGAGAGAGTTTTAAATATATATCTCTATATAGAAATAGCTATATGTGAAAACCTATATAGATAGAATTATATGAATATATAGACATACTATAGATTTTGTTATAATATATTATATTAATACATACTATAATGTATTGATTATACAAATTAATATGTATTAATTAATATGTGTGTATATGTATAGATAGATAATTAATTAATATGTGTGTATATGTATAGATAGAGAGATAAAGTGCGTTTCTTCTCTTCTGGCCCTAAAATTCTAAGGCCTTTAGTTCAGCCCAGCTCTTTAGTTAAGATTGTTGGTATAACATGTCACATAGGACATGATGATGATATTCGTCTTGTCACATTTCCACTTACTCCTACCACCAAGCTTTATCCACAGACTTGTCATTTATTTGCAAAATCTTTTATCCACAATTAACTTTTCTCAGTTTTGTAATTGTACAAACATAAGTCTCAGTCCCAAGAGCTAAGATTCCCTCCAAACCCAGAATGAAACCAAGTGTCTCCACAGCAAGACTGAGGTTCAACTCCAGGAATCAGGTTCCAATGCATTCACAAGACTTGAATAAGAATTACAAGTCATTACCTTCAAAGAAGATTAGATGTTTTGCCAGTTTAAAAAATGAAGATTGGCATTAATCAGTGAAAGGAGCCGGTGTTAAGAGGATGTACTGTTGCCACCTGAGGAAGGAAGGAGGGTGTACCTTAACGAAAGCAGTGACTCCATTAATATGATGATGTCAACAGCAGATGCATGGTGGTCAGGGCATGCTAATCTGTGCACAGCTTCTTACTCAAGAAGTGGCCCATATTTAGTACAGAAGTTAGTCTGACCTAAATTAAGGATTGAGATGCTTTCTACCACTCTGCTCATCCAAATCTGCAAAACCAGCCATCTTTCCAAGAGCTGACATTTTATTTTAAGTTCTATAACCACTCTTCAGGTGTGCTGCCACTAGTGGGCGTGGTGCCTCCACTGTAATACTAGTAAAAACAACTATGGAAAAATGATAATAGAAATACAACTGTGGGCTTATGAAAGGAAGTGATAAGTTATCTAATTCAGAGATAGGCCTGGTAACTGACACCTGTAATCCTAGCACTTTGGGAGGCCAAGTCATGAGGATTACTTGAAGCCAGGAGTTTGAGACCTACGCAACATAGTAAGACCCTGTATCTAAAAAAAAAAAAAAAAAAAAAAAATCCAGCATACTAATGCAGGCCTGTAGTCCTAGCTGCTCAGGAGGCTGAGACAGGAGGCTCTCTTGAATCCAGGAGTAGGGGCTGCAGTGAGCTTTGATCACACCACTGCACCCTAGACTCAGGGAGAGAGCAAGACCCTGACTCTAGAAAATTTTTTTTTAATTTTAAAAAATTATCTAACCCAATGATTTCCAAACATTATTTTCCTGTTTAGCTTCAGAATAACTTCAATAAAGAAAATTTTTTCAGAGGACCAATTAAATCAGATAAAAGTCAAACTATTCTGAGCCAGGGACAGCCAACGTCTTTCCTGGGTAACCCCCACCCAGAGATGCAATGGAGCACAGTGTAAATACCACAACCAGCAAAGCTGCTGTCACATGGTCAGAGCACCCCAGATGCCTGACATGTCCTGTCTTTTTATTGAATAGATGGAGGAACTAAGGTCCTTAGTAGGGAAGAAACTGCTCCAAGAATACAAAAGTGATGACAGAGCTGTGAAGCCATTAAAAATATGTTTTTATTTTTAAAATACAAAAGCTGAATTCTTGTGAAAATGTATAATTTCCCTAGCACACCTAAATCAATTTAACTTCAGTTTTCATTTGATAATTACAATAACCTTGTGGCCCACATAAAGCAGGTTTTTTCTTAGCCCAAGGTTTACTCATGACAAACTGCTCAAGAAGGAAGAGGATTTGTTCAAAGTAAACTTCCTCTTAAGTGGCAGAGGTGGTTTTAGAATGTAGGTCCTTGACACACTGTTTAATGTTTTATCTATCATGTGATGTCCTCATGATTCATGTAGAAAATGTTCTTAAGTACTTGAGTAACTAAAGTCAAAGAGGTATCCACCTGATTTTCAACAAAATTGCTTTGAAATAAGGGTAATTGTTATTAGCAATTAAGCATTATTATTAAGAGGTACTATGGTTAAATAACATATCACAATGTAAAGAGGTCAACTGGTCTCAAGCAATTATGTCTTAGTTCAACATAAACAGTTTTCTAACTTACCGAAAATGTTTTTTGGCTTGTATGGAATTTGGCCTTAAACAACTTTGGCAAGTGTCAAACTCCCAGTTTTTAATGGCTCCTGGTTTTCATTTGGCTTAACTAAAGAGAAAAACAAAACTCCTGAGTTAGAATTAATCTAAGCTGTTATCAATCCACACTCCAAGAAAGGGCCTGGCCCATGGTGCTGGAGATAGGAGAACCCCAACTTTTCTGCAGCTTAGTTCACGCCCTCCCTTCCCTGTCTCTGTGTCTCTGTTCTCACTTAATTTGGTGTAGAAGCTTGAATGTGGCTCCTTGTGCTTTTGGAGCTGAAGTTCAAATAACTATCATCACAATGGCAAATATAAACCACTGCAATCTCTTCATCCCTTAGGAAATCGTTCTCCTGGGGGGTGCAGCTCATCTTTCAGAAATTTAAACTTTTTATTTCATACAACTTGACAGAAACCACAAGGGAGTAAAGATTATGGCCACACCATATGTCTGTTTCTCCATAAATGTGTGTGAGTGTGGGTATGTTTTCTCAATGAGAGGGGAGTGTATTTTCTCTTTTCAAGGAGAATGATTTTTCCCTCCCCTTGGGTTTCTAACTGCTAGATGCTTGCTGATTAATTTAAATCTACACACAACTGGCTTCCTTATTAATGATTCTGCCAGGTTTCCAGAACATAGCAGGATTAACCTGCTCTGAATACAAACTGTTCTTTTTTTTTTAAAGGGGCCATTGTCACATAATAAGAACATGAGAAGATATCATATAGCAGAAGAATATTGTTGTTTGTACATGGAGAATACCAAAAATTGTCTCCTAAGAACCTTAAAATATCATTGTCCAATAACAGTTAAAGTAACAAAATCCTCATACCTTGCAACAGCCCTCTATGCAGCAGATCAAGATTTCCTAAACATATGGCAGTGAATCAGGGAAACTCCAAAACTCCAACTTAAATATTTGGAGAGAATCTCAAGGAGGTGAGGTGAGGCTGAAATAAGATTGTAATTTAGCTAAGCACAGAACAATTCCATTAAACCACAGTTGAAGGAAGATCATGTGACCAGCAGGAGGTTTATAAGTATAACAGAAATTAAAAAGGAGACTAGCAGGGGCAAACATTGGTAGCTCTCAACCAAGCATTGTCTGAGAGAGATGATAGTGAGATTCACTTCTTGTTTGGTGAAGAGACTTGACATACCCTTAACTGTTTTATGTTATCAAACTCACTCTTTCTCTGACTTCAGACTCACCAAATTATATGTTTCCTATATAATTTGCTTCAAGAAAGATGACATGTGGGTCAGGATGACACAAATGATCCTCACTTGACATTGTGTGTGGATGTGTATGAACGTGTACCCGAATCTGGTTAATGCGAGTCAGCTTCAGAGCTACCTCGGTGTATTTCTATTTTTTTTTTTTTTTTTTTGAGTTGGAGTCTCACTCAGTCGCCCAGACTGGAGAGCAGTGGCTGCTCCTGGCTACCGCAGCCTCGACCTGCTGGGCTCCGGCTATCCTTCCGCCTCAGTCTTCCGAGTAGCCGGAATTACAGGCATGCGCTACCACGCCCGGCTGATTTTTTTTATTTATTGTAGAGATGAGGTCTCACTGCCCAGGCGGGTCTTAAACCCGCGGGCTCAGGCAATCCACTCACCTCAGCCTCCCAAAGGCACGGGATTACAGGCTGAGCCACCGAGCCCAGCTTCAGTGTATTTCTTGTTCAAAACATTGAGGCGTGACCTGCAGGTTAGAGCACCAGGGCCTGGCACCTCTTTGGGCATGTGACCTAGAGGCTGGTTGCCCTTCCTTGTGCTAGACAGATTTACTTTTTGTGTGCTGTATGCCTTCTATGAACCACCACAAAAGCAAAACCTCTTTCAATGTCCTCTTCTCAAAGAGTGGTGGTGAGATTTAAGGGGGAACAGGATCTGGCTCACAGCAAGTTTTCATAATTCTTGGTTGTTGTCTTATACAAGGCCTCCTCTTTTACACCATATAGAACATGAGAACCTCAAAGGGCATTCTATTTAATTGGCATCAAGGTTTCTGAGACTTCGAATAAGAGGCATTTTTATGACACATATTACTACAAGAAAAAGTGTTCTGGTTTTTCCAATGTTATCTGACAGCTACAAAAAATCACAAATCTACAAGTCTCCACAGAGACACAATTCCAGCGGTCATCTCTAGACTTTGTATAAGGTAAGCAATTATCATTGCAAAGGTGAAAATGAGACTGTATACAGATTCAGAGCTTACAAAACATGCCAGAAAATAGACACACAAACGAGTGATGACTCTATTATGAACTCTAGGATGATCTATATTGCTATTTGGTGGTGATGCATATTGCAAAGGGGTTATGGAAAACATTTTTTAGGGAGATAGTAAATAAGCTCAGTTTTTTCACTATATGCATGTCTACATAGTCTAATGCAATGAGTAAACTTCCCAGTAACAGAAAGAAGGAAGAAAGGCAAGGCAAGGACATTTAATACTCTTTTTTTCCTAAAGAAAGGGAAAAGATGAGTAATTAAATATTTCTCCTTGGTTGCTAAGTGTTCTCTCTGCTGCTGTTCTGGAACTGAAAACACCAAAGAAACTGCAGACTATAAAATGCTGCATGGATAGCAGGTCTGGGAGCTGTCCAGCTCTCCATTCCCACCAACATGTTGAGTAGTCCCAAGAGCTGAGATTTCCTCTGAATTCAGGATGTAGCCAAGTGTCTCCACGGCCAGACTGAGTTTCAGTTCCAGGAATCAGGTTTGGCCTTCCTTCTAGTGCATTGACATGACTCTAATAAGAACTATAGCCTGTCAGCAAGATAAACTAAAGATCAGCATGATCATAGTATCTTACAGCAAAACAAAGCTACCCAGGAAAGAGTATTTTGAATTTTGTAAGAAAGCTAAACATTTAATAAAATATGAGAAGACTGAGAGGAAAAAAAAAAAAGGTCAGAAATACAACATAATTTCAAAATTCCTGCATATTCACTAGGCACGTATGTAAACAAAATTTTTTAAAGCCTGGAAAGCAAAAATGCATGTTTCTGAAAAGTACATAGCAATGTCTAATTTTTCTAAAGTCAAACTGTTTTATGACTTATGATCAGATGAATAGTATAAACATTTAAATCAAATGAATGATGCTTAATGTTTGCCTGAACAAAGTACTAATCCTGTTTCAAAATATCTTTGCAAATAAGAAACTTGTTTAGCTTCCCAGGACTCTGCCTCTTCAAATACTCCTGAACTCTTTGACCCCTCTATCTTGAACATCTTAAGTAAATTAAATTTCTAATGTGTTTCCACTAGAGGGCAGTAAACAAAAAACAAACAACCTTGTTCTGAACACAATTGCTTCTAAAATTGGATATAAACAAATTTTATTTTCTCATTAACCTACATTATAGGCTCAGAGGTTTTCACTGCTGAAAATCTTTATTTGATCACCTCTCCTGGACTTCTCTTTAATGTTCTCATTCTCTGTCACTAAAAGCATGACCTACAAACATATCCCAGAATAAGACAGGGCTTAGGTCTCATTTTGTAAATGAAAAACCTCCTTCACCTTAAAGAGTGCCTGTTCTTCACATTCAAACAGGGCCTACCTGGGTCTGAAATCACATCCCTGCTGGTCGAGGGGCTTGGTGGGCTCCACTGACTGTATTTCATTGTTGTAAGAACAGATACTGGCAAGAGGCCACAGGAGCACTCTAACAAGAGCTGTGAATTCTAAGCAGAAATCCTGCAAGCAAAGGAAGGCCAGGGATGCCATCCAGTGGTCAGCCAGTGGCCTTGCTGTCTGTGAGATCCTGTGCCACAGCACTGCCTCTGCTGACAGCACTGAAATGAAGCTATAGGCTCTGAAATCTGGAAACTAATTGTGACCAAAATAAATCATTATTGCAATCTGAGCAAACCTCAACCTCATAGCCTACTTTCCTAAATTGCAAAATGAGAATAAAGGCGGTGTAATTGAGCCAGAGAACTGGATGCTAACTTGGAAAGTCACGTGGCTCAGGGGCTCCCGAGTACGGCTGTTTCTCAGAATCACCTTGGCAGCTCTCTAAACACCAATTCTCGGGATCCCCACAACCTTCTGAGTTACAATCTCCAGGGATAAGACTTGAGAATTGGTATTTCTGAAAGTATTGCTGGGTGATTCTGATGCAGCAAGTCTGACCTAGTCCGGGGACTGATTTAACCCATTCTTCTATCTTCAGACAGGGCTGTGCTTCAACTAGTCTAGCTCTAGCAGGCTTTCTGACTCTAAAAGCTGTAAACATCTACTCTAGCCATCCCTTCTAGTATCTAAAATTTGAAACCATCATAAATTCTCCTTGCTGGTCTGAATTTGAGCTCTGCTACTTATTAGCTACATAACCTAAACTTTCAATATCTTAGTGTCACATATGTAAATGGAGACACGACCATACTTGTTTTACGTATTTGTTGGGGAAAGTAAACTACTTAGGGCAGTACCTATCAGTTAGTAAGCACTAAAAAACTTGTTAATTGTGTTATCATTTATTACTGAACTCTTCTCACTACTCTTTCAGCATGCTCATTTTCATGTGTCTGGTTCCAAAAGATATAGTGATTGTACTGAGCCCAGGACATGATATCTAGCTGGTCTCTTATCTTCTGTCCTACCTTCCCCAGGCCTATACTGCTCTTGTTGTTATTGATATATCTTAACTATAGGCTCAGTCCACCCATTTTCTGAATAATACTGACCATAACAGGAATCAGGAATTTCAGTGCTCCAGTAGGTAGATATATGGAATGACTAGAATATTTCTTAAGGACTTATTATGTGCCCATTGATGAACACAGCACTTATATACATAATCTCATTTAATTTTTACAACTACACTCCAAGGGAGGCCTTCAGTTCCCTAATTGAATGAGAGAAGGGATCTGAGTCTTACAAAGGTAAATCTGTAAGTGGCACACTTCCCTGGGTGCCTCCAAAGACAAGACAATGAATAATCTCTGGGCCTTGCCAGTCTCCCACACCTGCCTGCTGCTGACGGCCCAGCTTGTGCATCTGGAGGCTCGGCTCAGCATCCAGGTTCTCAATTAGCACAGCAGACTGGCCTGCTTCTCCGAGATGCCTTGTCTAACACCTGCAAGTCCCTCCCTAGGGAGCTGAATCCTGTTTCCTACATCCTTTGGTTTTGGCATATGCAGTGCTCTGAACAGATGGATCCCCCAACTGTTGAGAGGGCAGCTTGCCTGACCTCTAGGATCACTCACTGCTGCAGGCCCTCCCGGGATATGCCTCCTTCAAATGCACCATAGCTGGTGTAAGCAAGCCCACGGGTGCCAAGCCTCATAGACGTGTGCACACAACTAATGGCTGCCCTTCCCGTAAGACCAGGCCTACAATTGCCTCAATTTCCTTAGCAAGTTGTTCTTTCCTGGTTTCAATTATTCATATTTTCCACTGTTTTAAGTAGCTGAGGCCCCAGAATTCCTCACACCTGTGTCTGCCCTGGTCATGACATTACCAGCATGCTGCAAGAAAAAACACGCCCACGGAAATCCTTGCAAGCCCGCCAGCATACCAAATAGAGGAATACGATTTAGGATGAGGGCAGATACATAGAATAATAAAACCGGGAAATAGCAAATACTGCTACTATGCTCCTACAAAGTATTCAAGGTTACTTGCTTCAAAATTACCAATAACTGGTCAGCAAATGTCTATAAACAAGTGCATAAACATTGCAAACAAGTCGCTATGTTAGGCGTCATAGGTAATACAAAGAAGATCAAGAGAAAATCTTTGCTCTCAAGAAAATATATTTTGAGATAAAAGCACACAATTTTAAGTGTTAATATTAACACAGAGAAATAGATGTTAGGAACCACATGAATAACACGATCACTGTGCTGCAGAGTTTGATGGGAGACTGTAATAGCCCGCATCAGTCACAGGATGCTGCCTAGAGAAACAGCCCTTGTGCAGGGCAATGTTAATGAGTAGAAATTATTTAAGTGAGGAAATTGTGGAGGGTTGACAAGGATCAACTGGAGAGAGAACCAAAATGTATCCAGAGGCACTGGAAGCCATTGAGAGCACCTGAGCACTGGAATTGCACATGGAAGGCACGGGGGTTGAACTGTGAACAATGCTGAATGCAGAGGTGAGGAGTCCAGGGTTCATCTTAAAGAGAAGGGGACAGTCATGTGACCTTTGAGGAGAAAATGGTATAGCGAAAGTGTATTTTAGGGAAATTAATGTGATAACAGTTAACAGATTTAAAGGATCCTGGAGGTAAAGGAGTTCTAGTTCAACATTTTCCAACATATATCTTAGTATATTCTTTGGGATATAAATAGGAGATAGGTAAATCAAAGATATTTCAAAGTCAAATAAAGAAAGGATATACTAAATTAAACAAAGTAAAACAGGGATTTTTTTGCATATCTTCTCAGAGCCTTTATGACAAGTCTCCAAAGGACACATTAAATACAGCATTTCTCAAGCATTCTAATTTAATACTGAACCACTTTTCCACTGGGCAGCTCATAGGACTAGTACTCTGAGATACAAATTTCTGAGACGTCAGGGGTCCCTGAGCTAGGGGAGAAGGCAAATGATATCTGTTGACACTTTAGAGAAGATATCTACCAACCTCTGTTCTGATTAGTTGTGGGGATTAGGGGATAATGCAGAAATGGAGAGACAATTGTATTCTACTGTTCTTTCACAACTGATGTCTTGGTGTCAACCTTAACTCCTCTCTTTCTCTCAAACCCCACATAAAACCCAACAGCAATACCTATTGAATCTACTTTCAGTGATGGATCCAGAAACTGACCACTTCTCACCATTGTCTTGCTTACTTCTCTGAAAACAACAACCGCAACAAAAACAACAAAACAAAACACGACCATCTTTCTAACTGGTCTCTTTCTTCCATGCTCATACCTCAATGGTTTGTTCTTAACAAGAAGCCAGAGTGATCATTTTAAAAATTATTCATACCATGTCAGTCCTCTGCTCAAAACACTGCAACAACACCCATCTCACTCAGAGTGATAGCCAACGTCCTGACAATGGCCTGGAGACCTGACATGTCCTCTTGCCCCGCCCATGTCACCCCTTTGACCACACTTTCTACTACTCTTCACCCTTTCACTCCACTCTAGGTACTCTGGCCTCTACTCTATTCTCTGAACACCCAAGGAACACGGGGATTTTGACTTCTTAATGTCCTTCAAATGTCTCTTCCTCAGTGGGATTTCTATAACTGACCCATTTGAAAGTATACTGACCTCCTCCTTGAACCATTCTCTATCGCCATTAACAGATTTTTTCCCCCAATACTTACCACCATTTGACATACTATCAGTGTATGTCCTAACAGGAATGGGTTCTCTCACCCTAATTTTGTTTTATTCAATTGCCTAGCATATCCAAGGCACTATTTATGTTGTATTAGCTGATTAATTAATTTCCAACAGTAATGTTGTGAGTAGGTTTGAGAAGGTTATCCATATTTTATATAAAAAATTGAGAATCAGAATGATTTGTAATTATGCAAGAGCATAGATTTTTTTTGTTAGTTTATTTACCACTTTCTAATTTTCAGATTAAAATCTAGGTCTCTTGACATTTTTAGTTGTATGATATCATAGGGCTACAGCAACAGTTAGAAATAAAGCTTCAAACAAATCAAAATGGCTAAATTTTCAGAATACAATAGTCTTCCTTTTTTGAAATGAAAAAGAACTGTGGTCTAAAAATTATTTTCCTTTATCACTTCAGGACTGTTCAGTGTAAACATTTTATATATATTCTAAATTGCATTTCAAGAAAAAAGTGAAATGAGGATAAACACACAGGAAAGTGAAACCTCACTCTACAGAGATCCATCACCAGAGTGTGCACTAGACTGGAGGGTCTTCTCTACATTCTAGACATCTTGAGGGGGTTTTTTCTGACCCAAGGAAGGAGTAATATCAATGGCAGCAAGAACTGAGGTGGCAAAAATAAAAATGTTATGAAAGCAAACAGCAACAATTCTCACATCATTTATCTATGGAAACAACCACCACCAAGTAGCCCAGCATCCCAAGGCTTTCATCAGCACGTAAGATGTGAGCACGTATGGAAAAGAACTAAAACTGTGGTCTTTTCCACTAGAGGGCACAAAAACTGTTCTCTAAATTGGATTTGTTCCTTTCCCAAGATCCTTGGGTATCTGCAGGAACAGGAATGATATGCACAATGGACTAGAAATGACTAGAGTTACTTTTCGCTTACCCAAAGTGCCTCATTGCACTGTCCTGACACACAGAGATATTGCAGAAATGAATCTTCCAACAAAATACTGGGGGGTTGAGAAATACACACTAAATCCAGAAGACTAGATATGTAAGGAGCCTGTTTCAGAGAAGGTAGTTGTTCTAGAAGTCGTTCTTTGGGTTTAGCATGTATAAGAATCAATAGGAGTTGTTGGGCCCTACCCAGAGTTTTTGATTCAGTAGATCTGGGTGGTACCTGGAAATCAGCATTTCTAAGTTCTCAAGTAATGCTGATGCTACTGGCAGATAATTACATTTTGGGGAATCACTGGTTTAAATGTACCAGCTACCTAAATAGCATTCCATCTTGGGAACAAGGTAACAAGAAACCAATAATCTTGAATAAAATCTCATAGTCTTAAATCATTAGATTTTGAAAGGCCCTTATGGGATCTTCATGTTATGGAGGAGAATTGAAAGGTCAGAGAGGTTACTTAATCTGCCCAAAACTAAGTTTCTTAAGCTGCAGGTAGAAGCCCATTTACAGGTTATGAAATCAGTCTAGCATATACTGACCAAAAAAAAAAGGAAAAAGAAAGACTCAAATTGCAAAATGAGAAATAAAGGAGTAGACATCGTTACAGACCTTTTAGAAATAAAAAAAAGGTTATAAGAAAATATTATGAATAATTTTATGCCAGAATGTTAAGTAAGCTTGAAAAATGGACAAATCCCTAGGAAGACACAAATTACTAAATCTGATTCAAGAAGAAATAGTAAATTTGAATAGACCTATCACAAGTAATGAACTTGAATGTATAATCAAAAAAGGTTCCCCACCACCAAAACTAGGACCAAATGACTTTACTGGTGAATTCTATCACATGTTTAAAGAATAAATAACCCCAATACTTTATAATCTCTTCCAAAAATAGAATAGGGAACATTTACCAACTGATCTTGTGAGGCCAGTATTACTCTGATACCAAAACAAAACACACAACAAGAAAGGTAAATATACAGGCCAATATCCTTTATGAATATAATTTTAAAATCAACAAAACACTAGCAAACTAAATCCAGCAACATATAAAAAGAATTATACACCATGACCACATGGAATTTTTTCCAGAAATGCCAGGTTGGCTTGACATCTAATAATCAATCAATTCAATATACCAAAATAATAGAAAAAGAACCAAAAAAGTTATCATGTAATAAACTTATAAAAAGTGCCTAACAAAATGTATTTCTTTTAATTTTATCAAGTCATGACAAAAACACTCAACAAAGTAGTAATGGAAGAGAATTTCTCAATCTGATAAAGACCCTCTATGAAAAACTAGAGCTAACATCATATTTAATGTTGAAAAACTACATGTTTTACTTTAGGATCAGAAAGAAGACAGGAATGTCCTCTCTCACCACTTGTATTAAACATTGTACTGTAGGTCCTGGCCAGGGATCAGGCAAGACAAGAAATAAAGAGCACTTATACTGAAAAGGGAGCAAAACTATAATTTTTAATAGATGGCATAGTTTTGTATATAGCAAACCATAAGGAATCCACAAAAATTATAAAACTGATATATGAGTTCAACAAGTTTGCAGTATACAATATTAAAACACCATCATCAATTGTTTCTATATGAAAGTTTTTGAACAATCCAAAAGTGAAAATAGAAAGTAATTTCATTTACAATAGTATCTAAAAGAATAAATACCTAAGTTTAGAATTAACAAAAGAAGTGAAAGATTTGTACACTGAAAACTGCTAAATGTTGCCAAAAGAAATTGTCAAAGGCCTAAATAAATGAAAAAAAAAAAAACTCCTTCAATGTTCATGCATTGAAAGACAATATTGTTAGGACAACTGGTATAGTCTGAATGTTTGTGTCTTCCCAAAATTCATATGTTGAAATCCTAACCCCCAAGGTGATGGTATTAGGAGATGGGACTCTTAGGAAGAGATTAGGTCATAAGAGCAGTGCCCTCATGATTGAAATTAGTAACCTCATAATCAAACAAGGTTCCCACCACAAAAACCAGAACCAAAAAGTGGCCACGAAGAATTGGCTAGCCCTTCCATCATGTGAGAACACAGCAAAAAGGCATCATTTATGAAACTGGAAACAGACCCTCACTGATCTTGGACTTCTCAGCCTCCACAACCGTGAGAAATTAATTCCTGTTGTTTATAAGCTACCCAATCTATGGTATTTTGTTATGGCAGCCTGAATAAACCAAGACAAAGACAAAATTCTGTAAATTGATCTACAGATTCAGCACAAGTTCCTTATCCAAATCCTAGCTGCTTTTTGTTATTTTATTTTATTGCATTATATTTTATTTTTGCAGAAATTGACAAGCCGATCCTAAAATGTATGTTCAAAAATGTAGTTGGAATCTAAGGCAAGACATAAATTCTATCACCAGAATGTCTTCCCATCAAGCCCATTAGTTTGTTAATAACGATATCTACAGACTGAAATTCTTAGTGCATCTCTAAAACCTAGACATTAGATGTCAGTCATACCATCTTTGGTGTTAGAAGCATTGAGCTGGGACATCAGAGAGCGCTGGCACCATAATGACAGACTATAACATGATAATGTGAAGGTAAAAACTTTTGATCAGATTTTAGAGAATGAAGTTATCCCTCTTTCCATTAAACGGCAAGAATGCCGTTTTAAAAGTGAAGCCTGCCGCAGACATGTGTGGCCTGAAGATTTGCTTGAATGAGAAAAAGGACAAGCGACTCTTCTCGTCTGTAACTGGCCATGGCTGCTGAGCTAATCTGCGTGGCTGACATGCTGCAAATCACCCAGCTCTACCTCAGGGTCTCCAAACAGTTCCACTCACCATCAGTGGATGTACATATGTGAGTCTACTGGCAAAGCTCAGCAAGGTGAAGTCTTAACTTGATTTTACTTTCCCATAGAAAAAGAAAATGAAATGTTTCAGATTTGCTTACATCTGTCATCTCAGCCACAGAGCAAGAGAAAGAAAAGGTCTCGCAAGCTGGCAGGGTTGATTGGACTTTTAACTCTGCTGTTTCCTGAATCATGTTTTTCATCTCTAGAATGGAAAAACAGTGTCTGTAGATTGTGATTAAATTAAAAATGTAATCTTTCCAGTTGCTTTTTGAAAGGTACGCAATGCTATCCTAATAATCAGAAGCACTTATCACTTAAAGATGAATATACCTCATTATTTGTAAGATTAGGGTATTGCTGTGAGGATGAAAATCAAATTTATCTGCTATTTTAGGTTTCTTCTTAACTTCTAAGTGAAGAAAGGCATAAAGAGAAAAGCATGTAAATATCAAAGAGTCACACCCCTATATCCTGGACTGACTGTGCTATTATTCTTACTTCCAACAGCTTTTCACAGCTCCACTTCTAAATTTGAAGTAAATAGAGAAACCAATGGCATAAGGTGTGGTAGTACCTATTTCTACCGATAGCACACACCTGTTTAACACTCACTGCACAAAGCTGACTCCAAGGAATTACTCCAGTGTTTAATTATTTGAAATTCACGATGTTAAAAATATCTAAGTAACTATTGTTTGCTTTCTGTTTTACTTTTCTCCATCCCTCCTTGAGTTGTGCTGTTATTAATTCCTTTCATTATATTGATCAATGAGCAAAAATATGCATTTGGTTATTTATTTAATAAATTGTAAATGTCAAGAGCTCTATTAAGAGCACTGAAAAACCTGGAGTTTCTGCCTACTCCATGCAATAGTCAGGGTGACAGAAGAATGTTACCTTATATTTGAGCTCTCGTTTAAGTCTTCCTAAACTTTTATACATAACATGCTTTGAATAAAAAGAGACTTTTTTGGTAGGAAAGATTTCCTTTTTAATGGGGAAAAATGAAAAGTGAAATAAACCCCAATCAGGCAATTTCATTCTTTTGCCTAGGTGAAAGTGGCAAAATACATAACATTTCTTTATTTTCTAATTAACAGCCATAGAGCTGGTCTCAGGAAAACTATGCATAAGTAGTCAATAAAAGAGAAAAGGTCCAACATCACCATGCATAGATGGTAATTAAAAACAGGAGGTAGAAAGGTCTATTATAAATTATACTGCACTTGAGCCTATAAAAAATCCTTTTTTTAATTAACTGAAAGAATAAGGCAAAGAAACCAAGGTTTCATAACTGGTTAGTGAAGTTTGGAGACAAATGATACAATAATTTTTTTTATGTGTCATTGGTAAGCTGAATACCACTAATCATTATCTCTAGGGGTGTGAATCATCCTGAACAAATTCCAAAAAGATTATCACTGAAGAATTAGGAGTCTGCACTGTTTCACTGTAGCTCACCTATTTAACAGAACCCAGAAACATCTACAGTAAAAGCCAGACTTTTCCCAAAGAACAGATATTTGTCCAAATTTCCTATGTGAAAGTCACAACAGAAAAATCCAACACTGCACATGTGCCTGTTTTCTCTGTTGTAGAGAAATCCGTTCATTTTAGCAGAAGTTTCTTAGTCAAAGACTCTGAACTCCAGGGTCTGATTGTGTTTCTTTGGGGAGTGACTTTCATTTTAGGCACCATTTCAGGTGTAGTTAGCCATCATATTGTCACAGTGATGGTGAAATTATTGTTGACATATTATTTGGTTTTCTGAGAAAAGTCTATCACATATCTATAGCATAATAATGGTGACATGTTGGGTGACTTCAAACCCTTTATTGGTCTCTTCTTATTCAAATCTATGATTTATAGTGTACCTGTAGATTGGAGAGTGAATATAAGCAATAAGTTGGGAATTACTTTGTTTAATATCATCAGATAGTATGAGTCAAGATAGGGGGAACTAATTCTCAGGAACATGATCTATCAAGTAACCAAATTAGATGTCTTAAAGCAGAATTAGAGATGATTTTGTGCCTCCCATGTCTCACTTTATTTTCCCCAATTTCTCCTCTTAGGATTTTTAAAAATATGTATTACCTCAATAATTTACTTTTTCTAATACAAACGAAAAGAATAAATACGATTTATAAGAATTTTAATTCTGTTAAAGGGAAAAAAATGTTAAATATGAAGACAGTCAACCACCAGAATATAAAAGCTATCAGGCCAAAAGCATCCCTGGAAAAGTGAAGAAAGGGCATTATTTAGGAATTAAGCAAGGTCTGGGACCTTACTCTGTGTAGACACAATTTACCCTCTTGGTATCTGACTCTATTATCATATGGTGGTGCCTACTGCTTTTTTCCCCTTATTATCATTCATGAACGTCACAATTATAGAGCAATGCAGCTCAAGGTCATATTGAAGGATGTCTTGATAAAAACGTGAAGTTCTAAACAGCGCCTCTAGATGGCACTCTTTCTTATCAGTAGACAAAGTGAACACTTCTGCTTCCTATCTTCACAACAATCAAATGACTAAAATTGGTGCTCTTGTATTTTGATACAATTGCCCGATGCCATCTTAGTGCAAACGTGGATACTTACATAACGCATCAGGCAAAGTTCGCCAACAGCAAATTGTGCTCATAAGAAATAAAAAGCATTTGTCGCCAGAGTGCTTCAGTTACTGTTGCTGTCCTGATTAAACCCTGCACAGCCAGTATTCTACCATGGAGGTGATCCTTTCAGATCCATATAGTTCCTACATCCGACTTTGAATCCTACTTTGCACGTCACTAAGGTAACGAAAGAAGAAGAAAATCAGCATCTCCAGTTCCCACACACAACAAGAGCTAAGTGGGGTGGGGATCATGATAGCTCGAGTTAGAAGCAAAGAAGCTGAAGTCAGGTTAAAGGGACCTGTGGGCTGTCTCTGTAATTAATGGATTGTTGGCCTTGGAAATAGCACGTGTCTTCCTGTGTCACTAATGGCACTAGATGTGCTTCTGTAAAGCTCACAACTAGCCTTGAAGTCACTGCAGCACTCCTCACATACCCCCATATATGCAGCTTTTCTTGGCTGAGTGGGAAATCTCCCCAAAATATGGCTCTTCTCCTCCACCATAAACAACAGGGATCTCAGGAAACTTTGTTCATGCTTTGCAGAGAAACACATTTTAGTGCTACTGGCCTGTGTAAAATCAGGATGCGATTATGGTAACTGGAAACCAGGAAATGTAAACGTTTTGAGGATAAGTTGTAGGGTAGAGAACTGAAGAAAGTTGGAATTTCTTTCATGCTTCACATTAATTTAGTGAACATACTTTTTAATGTCTAGGAGTCTTCAAGAATCCATAGTTCCTTAGTAATTACAGGTATTTCAGAGAGTGACAGAGTAAAAGCCGGTGTTTTATTCAAATTTATTATATTTCATTTTGTCTTATTTCCACTCCAACTACCTGATCCTAATTGTAAGCTTTCTACTTTCCAAAGCTGGACTTAACCATGAGTTTACATATAGAACCCTACATGACTAGAAGACTCTGAAAAAGGCAATACAAGTGGACTTTTAAGACTCTTAAGAAAGCACACAGATGACCTCTTAGTAACCCTTTGTCCTCAAAGCAAAGACCCTGTGCTTCTTTGCAATTAAAAATCCTTATAAACATTCACTCCTCACTGAGTTATTTTTCTAATAGCTTATATTGCTAAGACATAACACAACAAAGGTTATAGGTGTCACACATAAAAATTTAGTTATATAAGATATATTGAATAATTTAAATGGACCATTTAACTTACCCTGAATTTTTTTCCACAAAGCCAAATTTTTTACTTTGGTTGCTTAGTTCATCTATAATTCCGTTTTTGCTCAGAAAACTCTTCTTTAGGACTTAGGAGTTGGAAAGAAAAAAACAACTATAGCTGTAGATTTACCCAGAAACATTTTATGCCTTCCATATTCCCAAATATTGCTCAAATGTTTAGAGTTCCATAAAACTCAAGCTACCTTGGATGAATTCTTTAAATACCACCATCAATATAGTTTTCTAGGAAGAAAGCTGTCAATTTTTTTTTTAAGACCCAATATTAAGGTCCCTTGTTGACCTTTATTTCTGAAGGAATGAGTTACTAATTGAGTTTTAATGCCTTTGTTTGACCCTTTAGTCGGCAAGAAAGAAGCTCCTGGGCATTCCCTTTCTAGAGAAGAGAAAGTTCACACAAAGTTCACACAAAGGCCCACTTGAGGAGTAGAGAAATAAGATAATTCCCCATAAGGTATCGATCTACGGAAACTTGGAATTCTTTTTTCCTGACTGACAAAATGCCTAAATTCATTCTCTAGGATATTTATTCTTTTGGTTCTGAAAGACTTTATTTTTCAGTTCCTTAACCAAATCCCAATATCCTTGGGGAAGGTACAGTCTTCAGGGTTTGTTAGAAACACTTGCATTCCCTTAACTGCTTTAGATGAAGTGTCTATGAAGGGAGAAGAAATTCAGAGAGGCTAAGAAGTTTGCCTGTGGTTACCCACCTTATAGGTGGCTAGATCCATGCAGTGTTTAGGAGTGAGCCTTTAGACAGAGGCAGAAAACTAGTTTTCACTACATTCTTCTCTATTCTCTGGGCTATGAGCAGCCAGGAGCATAGTTTAAAGAGCTACTGGTGGGGCACGGTGGTGCAGCCTGCAATCTCAGCACTTTGTGATGCCAAGGTGAGAAGATTGCCTGAGCTCGGGGGTTTGAGACCAACCTGGGCAACTTGGTGAGACCTCATCTCTACAATAAATCAAAAAATAAGCTAGATGTGGTAGCACACACCTGTAGTTCCACCTACTTGAAAGGCTGTGGCGGAAGGATCTCCTGAGCCCAGCAGCTGCACTCCAGCCTGGGCAACAGAGTGAGACTCCAACTCAAATAAATAAATAAATAAATAGATAAATAGATAAATAAATAAATATTTTCTTCAGAGCAGAGGCTCCAGGAAGGAGGCAGGGAGGAAAGTCATCTCTCTGGGCTTAGAGGAATCCTCAACTGTAATCCATTGGGGAAAAAAAAGCCCAAGGTCAAACTGCTTTGAAAAAGTTTCTTAATTTATCTCCCTCTGAAAGATTTTTTGGTAATAATTAGCATATTAGAGCATTCCTGAATACTACTTATAATCTTTTTCTTTAACTTTTGTTAGGTCAGTAAACTGAGTTGGTGGTGGAGAACTGCATAGAAATCAGATAGGAAAAGAACGTTTATTTAGAAAGTAGATTAGAAAAGAGTGTATTCACTCCTCGAGGGAGAGAAGGGGCCAGATGCTTAAAGGAAACGTGGTGGCCACAAATGCTTGAGGTTCGGGGTTTTCATAAAATTTTTTCCAAGAGACTTCCTATGGAACATGAAGTGGGAGGAGGTTGTTGTTGCCATGGTGATGGTCTGTTTTTTTTCATATCTCTGACAACCAGGTAGATGGATGGTGGTCAGTCACAAGCACACAGACAAAGGTGGGCCAGTAGCTGGATGGTGGTGGGGTTGGGAGGGGTCAGTCACATAGGCAAGAAGGGTTGGGCCAGTAGCTGAAAGACAAATTCTTGGGAGATGTTTATCTTAGCATCTTGTGACCAAGTAGAGTGAAGCCCACCTAGGGGCCAGAAAACTGGTTGTGTTTCTAGTTAATGATTATTGCTGTGCATACAGTATTGACCTAAGTACATGACCAGGTTTACTCAAGGTCAGTGACCAAAGAAACTCCAATTTGGGCTCTGTCCTTTCAACCTTACTATTTTCCAAACTACTTGATCATAGAGTATGATTTTTTCTTAATATCTCTCTGGAACAGTTTAGGAAATCCTGCTATAGTGGAGGTTCTGAGAGTTTTCTGCTTCCTTGTGATGTCCTGCAGCTGCCATGCAACCCAGAGAAGATCTCTTAGAAACTCTTTTTGCTGGCAAAGATTACTTGCATGAGTTCCCCCCCTCCACCCCCCAGCAGGCATAATCTGAAAAAGACCCTGAGAGGTATCAGCTGCTTATCATTTGGGACACTTTTTCATAAAGGCCACTAACATTCCAAAGAAAATCTGTTGAGAGTCAAATGGAAATAAATCCAGGAGTCAGGGAAGCAGCAAGTTCTCTGGCCCTCAGTTTCATGTTCCATAAAATGAATTCTTGCACAAGTGAAGCTTCCGAACTCTAAAGTACCCTCTTCTCACTCTTCCATCTACAGCCCTGTTCTTGTTGAAAGATTTCTCTCCTCTAAGTGCCCTCTTTTCTAGGAAACATCCCTCAGCATCCCCAGACATAGTCAATTATTCATCCTCTTCTCACCCAAAGCCACAGTTTTTATTTGTATTAGAGTTACTTGATACTCCTATTGTATCATTGGTTCACAAGTCTGAGTCTTACAATATCCTAAGGGCAATTCAAGTCTTGGGACTATAAATATTGTATCTTCTTAGCTGCACCACCTAATGCAGCCCCTGGGATGGGGTAACTTCTCATAAAATTATGTGATATGCATAAACAGTCAATAAACAAGAGGCCAAAAATGAGAAGTATATATAAACTAAATTGATTTGAAAATTTAAAGTATGGAAAATCAAATTTCATTAAATAAAGAATAATTAATACCTAAATATACTTTATTGTGGCTCTCTAATTTTGCAGATAAAGGAAAAAGAAGAGGAAGGAAAAAAGAATACGGGAGAGAATCAGAAAGAAAAGATAACAAAAGAAAAAGCACGAGAAAAGTTAGAGAGGAAAAATAGAAAAAAGAAATGTACACAAAAGTGCAGTTAAGACTAGAAGCAGAAATACAAAGTTAAAGTGAAACAAAAATTAGCTAGGTTGAAAAAGAGGAGGAGGAAAGTAAAACAGGAGGAAAAAAATTAACAGTTTTAAAGTATTAGTACAATTGTGTATAGTTCAATGTATTTAGTCTTATCATAAACTAACCATATATAAACTAACCATATTCACAGCTCTACAACTGCTTTTTATTCTTTCACCTGCTGTTTTCTCACTTTAAAGGTCCAATGAATGGGTTCATAGCTACTGCCATTGGAATAACTATTCTGTGAGAAAGAATTACAAGATCTACATTTTTGTTTTGTTTTTACCCATTAATCTACTGGGTAAAATTGGCCTACTCTATGTGCAAGTCTCATGACTTCGCAATTTTTTAAAAGTCTTCAAATAGAAATTTACTAATAAGCTATCTGAGTTGAGATAAGTAGAACTGTAATCAATGTGTGAATTGCAAACAAAGATACTATTTGCTTTGACAGGTTCTTAAGCATAGACTGTTAAGAATTTTTTTAATTTTTTTATTTTTGCTAGATTTTTTTTTTTCTGTGAGATTTTCCTTTCCACCTCAGTCTTATCTTGCTAAGGTGCCTGCAAGTTTCATAACAATTACCCACTTTCCTTTGTGGGCCTGTCTATTTTTACTACTTAGCAATAGTCAGTTTCCCTCAAGCATAGTTGTGGTAATTAACCAGCATAACACAATGACTCAGATCCCTGCTCCAAGTTACTCTTCCAGTTTCAAGTTCCAAAAATAGCCTTCTATTAGTCAAAAAGGGCCATGTCAGTAATATTCATTGCTTAGAGGGTCTGTGAGAGCATTTTTTTAAATACTTATGATCATCTAAAAGACTTTGTGTCTTGGCTTCCCAGCAGGAGATTTCCCTGGGCTAATGTAAAACATCAAGTCTTACATTCTTTTCAAGCTTTCAAGTCCAAAATGTCATCATGAACTTCTAACTAGCTCCAGGAATCAGGAAAGCAGCAAGTTCTTTGGCCCTCAGTTTCATGATCCATAAAATGAATTCCTACACAAGTGAAGTTTCCTAGCTCTAAAATATTCTATGTCTAAAGGGACTTGTGCTTCAAGGTCCCCCAAAACTTCTAGGGAATAGAATTTGAAGCAGTAACTCTGCCCAAAAGTTGAAAAGAAAGATCTTCCTGCAGGATTTTTAAAGCAGTTTTCCTAAACCAGCCAATCAACCAGTATTTATTGAGTAGTGATTATGTGCAAATATATACAGCTAGAATTCACAGGAAAAGGTCTTTGCCCCCTGTCCTTCAAATAGCTTGTTGGCTGTCTATTGTAATAGCACATATGATAAAAGTCTAAGTGACAATAACACAGATCCAGTGTGAACCCTAAGCGGGTCATAAAGCAATAAAAATTCATATCAAGTAAACCTACATATGCTAAAGAGGTCTTGAGAAGCTTCAATGGAAAAGTGGAATATTGTATACTTCAAATGGGGCGTAGGATAAATTCACTTTTGTTAGTACTTAATTTATGATCTTTTCTTGTTCATCCATTCATATGTCTTTCTTTTTAAATTTTTATTCATTCATTCAACATAGATTTATTGAACAAGTTGTTGTATCTAAATTACATTCTAAAAGCTCTGCTTACTGCAGTGACTAAAAGAGACTAGATCCTATTTTCCTTAGGGCTTGCCTTTTGGTGTGTGAGAACAATTGATCAATCAATAAATAAATATGCAATGTGCACAGTGCTTATAAGTCATAAGTAAAGTTAGAGGTGTGGAGAACAAAGAGAAAGGAGTGTTTAGAGATAGTTCCAGTGGCTAGTATTTGCTGTATCGACAAAGTGATGTATCATTCCAAGGCAGAAATCCTTAAGCAGGGAGAATATCTTGAGGCATTAAATAAAATAAAATCAGTAGTAGTAAGGTTCCTAAATTATCCTGCTGTAAACAGGAGTAATGAAGAAAATTAATATTGCTGAGAATCATAAGAATTAATGTTACTATGTATAATTAAATAATTAATATTTATTCTATGTTTATCATCTGCTAGGCAACATCGTTGACAATCTTTTCAACCGCAAGAGGGGTATTGTTATGATTATTTCCATTTAACAGATGAGAAAACAGGCTCAGATGGATTAAGTAACATGCTTTAGATCACTAGGAAGTAAATGGAGGAGCTATGAATGAAATCTGAAACTGTCAGATAAAAATGTTCATCTTGTTTGTACTGAACACCCGGCCTTTCCTAGGTGTGGATGAAAGATTGATTTTTTTCCTCTGCCTACTTCCTGAAGCCTCTTCTTTGGAGAACATTCTGGTAGCTTCTTTCAAATTTGTGTCTGGCTGCACATATCTAAAGAAAGCAACCATCTTAACATGGACCAGAGATCTCCCAATTTAGAGTTTAGAAAGGAGCTGAGTGCAAAGCATGCATGGTCTATTCTCCTGCAAAAGGAATTTGGCTCTGACTTCTGTCCAAGGAGGTCTTCTGGGGCTGTATGGGCTACAGCCAAAGGTGGTACCAATTTAGAGAGGAAAGACAAGTTCTACAGATGCCTCCTTCTGAGTCCCAGGAAACCTAGCGTGTATGATTTCAAACTTCAACGTCAAAAACACAAGTTTCGGACTGAGAGTGTAGAATCAGAACACTGATTCTGTGAGCTTCCAATTTCTGTGATATAGTATAATTTTCCCCCAAAAGGAATCAATATGGTCTACACAAATGCAGATCCAAAGAAAGGTAGGTGTATGGAGAGGGCACTGGCATCTGTCCTTCCTAGACAGTTTCCCTCTTCTGTGTAGCTGGCTTCTTGCTGCATCAGGCTGTCTGTCACACACTCATCTAAGATGGTGCCAACAGCCCTGACAGCCCCAACGGAAGAATTGGGCCCCATCCTCCCCACGATTAAGGCAACGCTAGACTGCCAAACAGAAATGAGCAATTAAAACTTATTTGCATTATGATATTAAAATATATTAAATAGGTAAGGCAAGAGGGGGTAAATTCCTTAATTACTTCCATAATCAAACCACTGAAGTGTCGGAAGGAAGGAACCACAGGCAGTGGTATGTGCTCCCAGGATCAAGCTAGACTGCTGTGGAAATGAGCAGGAAGTTGCTTAGCAGCTTCTCCCTGGGAAAAATCATTTGATAATCAGAGCAGAGGCTCCACAAAGAGGGAAGAAAAGAAATGTGGCTCCTCTCCTTCGTGATTATTTCCTCCTTGAGTCAGTAAGCCACTCCTGCATGTCTAAATGCTGAACTTGGATGCAAGAAAAAAATAGAGCAAGTTCTAAAATGCTCTGAGGATCTTTCAGAGCCATAACCATTTCTGAGAGGATAACACAATGTCAGACGCTATGTTAATTGCTCAATAACTCTCCTTTGAATTAACAAATGAATACATGAATGCATTTGTGGTTTGTTTGGCATAGCCCATGTTCTATAACACATGGGCCCACTGCCACAGACGACTGGATCATGGGTGAAAAAGGCAGATGAATGGGCCATGGATGAATGGACAATGGTTGAAAGACAGATGCCTGTAGGTTGGTATAAGGTATATGAGGATCTGGCAGGGTGACTCTGCCCAATATGCAGCACTAGAGAGATTCAGTAGAAGGAGCAGAAGGAGAAAGATAGAAAAGAGAGAGCAGAAGAAAATGAGGCACAGGAAAGCACCAGGGAGAGAAGGTATCAGCAAGTAGAAGATACCAGATTTAAAGGGTGAAGTGAATATGTAGTGGCCTCCACAGAGTAGCTGAGTGACCATAAGGAATTGGCAGAGGGAGTTCAGACACTTGCTTCCAATGGTGGTGCCCTGGCCAGTCTAGATGCTTTGAGGTCTGTTGGCTTTCTGTTATCCATGAGGGCCAATGGTGTAGTTGTCTCTCAACTCCAAACCACAAGGATCTGAGACTTACTTTTCCTTGGTTCTTTAAAATAGGCTTATATTAACTGAGATTCTCTGAAACTATATTTAAAAACATAAGAGTCAGGAAAGAGAAGAACATTAACTAAAATCACAGAGATGCCACAAGACTAAACTCTTCTGGGAATTCCCAAAAGCCAATTAGTTAATGCCTATTTAAGAGCTTCCTGGGGAATTTGATAAAAGAATCCTGGATTCTATGTGTTTATCAAGCACCCAGGTTGTCTGGTATTTCGCCCAATTGAGATTTCTCTTTTACACTGCCCTTTGATGTATATCTCGTAATTCAAGTCATCTATTCTAACAATGCCTGTATTCCTTTGCCAATGTTCATTTTAAAATTAAAACTTTCTATATGAAAATAATGCATGTTTATTATAAAGACATTTACAGAACTCAAGCAAGTGAAAAGAAAACTTTAAAAAGCACCTGAAATTTTATTTAACAGTGATACATATAAATATTGGTTGTGTGTTTCTAAGACTTTTTCTTTAATATAGGCGTTATGCATACTACTTGTACCTGCTTTTCTCGTGTTATACCTTGAACACTTTCACATGCCCTAGGCATTTTGCTGTATCATCTCTAATAGTTGCATATCATTATAAAAATAAGTGATTAAAATTTTAATTTAACCAATCCTCTATTGCCAAACTTTCAAATTGCTTTTAATTAATCTTTGTCATAAATAACACTCCAAAGAGCAACTTTGTATAAATTCTTGGTATAAAAAAACAGATGGTCTTTTAGTGTAGATTCCTGAAGTCTGGGGGATTACTGGGGGGAAAATTCAAAAATTTACAGTGTCTGAAACGTATTATACAGAAATGTCTTCTAAAAAATTCATAGCGATTTAAACTCTTAAAAGCAGCGTATGATGGGTACCTATAATCTATGCTCTTGTCAACACTGGGTAGTGTCATTTTAAAATCCTGCCAAGCAATCTTTTGATGACCTTCTAATGGTATTTCTCTACTGTTGGCTTCTCATTAAAATCACTTGAGTTGTTGAAATGTGTCAATACCTGGGCCCTATCCAGTGAAATAATTAAGAATCTCAGGAATAGGATTTAGACATTCATCTAAAAGAAACAAGTCTAAAAGAAAACATAATTACACAAAGTACTCTAAATTTCAGGGTGAGATGTTACCCTTAGTAGGCTGAATCCACACAAAGAATTCTGGGCAAGATTATCTTGTTATGGTCTTAGTCCCTAGCCCTCGTATTTATATGAAACGACCAGCATCATAATGAATCTCTGAGAATTTTCTTCAAACAGCCATCACTGATCAACTCTATTCATCAATCTAAAGTATGTATTAAACATCGACTCTTTGCTCTCCACTTTGCCCCGCTTCTTGCTGCCCTTTCTTTAGCCCCCAGCTTTAGTATCACTTCCTCAAGAAGCCTTTTCTGATCACACGACCATGTTTTATACCCTCCCATTCCCTTCACACGTCAAATAACTCTCTTTGGGGACACTTAGTACAATTGTATTTTGTTTCATTGAAGTTCTGAGATGGAAGTATTCATTTTGAGTTGGACGGGTTAGGGAAGTTCATAAACAATGAGACTGATTTTTAGAAGATGTGCAGGATTTTGACAAGTCGAAAAGAGACTGTGTGATATGCAAACCAGTGATTAACTGTTGTAGATTTATGGACACATTTAAAAGTATGTTAAATGCTAAAAATTCTCCAGAAAAATCCAAACATGCCCATACATTGAAATACTGTGTGTAATTTCAGAGAGTTCATAGAAATTAAAGCACATTCATGGGTCTTTGATCCCAGGTGAGCCAAATTCAGCTTTTGAGTCAGCATAATGATCATTTTGTCTCTTCCAGCCCAGCAGCATGAGCTCAAAAATCCCCCAAAGACAGTCATCACTGTTCTAAGTAAATGGCAGAAATACCAGACTGCTAACTACCTCTGTGTCCAAATTAATGGACCCATATGTGATTTGTCTGTTTCTTCGTAAGATGGGATAGGTAGATAGGCATCAGAGGGAGGAAGGAAAAGAACAAATGTATTACAGTGCCAATTACACAGCCAACACAGCAGCTATTCCTCCGTCTGTTTTATGCAGGTAACACTGAGTATCTGGCCCAAGACAAGAGAAGTCAAAAAATTCAGAAGGTAAAATCATCTCCTTGGATAACCTAGTATCTCTAAATTCCCTGTCCTTTTTTTTTTTTTTTTTTTAACACAGAGAGTTGATGTTTGTTTTGTTCCTTCACACACACTTCTCAGGGCATTGGCACTTCACGGTAGGAACATTGTCCTTTGGTTTAATGCCATCTGCTGTATCATTTTTGTAGTGCATCATTAAAAAAAACAACATGCCTTAGCTGACTGCATTGTGTCTAGACAGTTTCAGTTTCTGTTCAGGACACGACATGACAGACAGGCAGACCCACAAGCCCCAGAGCCAGCCTCCACTAAGAGCACCATGGTCTCAGTTGTGCGTAATATGCCAACTCTAATAGTCTATCTTCCTTGCCACCTGAAAAATGTTTAGAATCCCACTAGGGAGTTCACCAGAATACCATTTACAGGAACAGCACTTTTTTGCTTAAATTCTAAAGCTCCTTGAAAGGGATCTTCTTAAAAGCTGACAAATAGCATTTGTGATATTCATCAATTTCTACCAAATTTTTGCATGCCAAAGTTAGTTTTACAGTTTTATTTATACACTACATTGTGCATGATTTTACTACCCCAAACATTAAACCAAAAATAATCTCCCTTCAAAGGACAAAAGTGGCACTGGAAGTGGTTAACAGTTATTTAATTCAGCTGTCACTGGTGGTTTTTAGATTACTCTCCAGAAAAACTCCCAATGTGCTTTTCTTGGCAGACTCCCAACGGGGGAGATCTCTGCTCAGAGCTGGGTTAGTCCTTGGCAGTAAATCAACCTTCACTTCCTTCCTCCTTCTCTTTCTTAGCTCACCCTTTGTTCCTCACTCATCACAGGTTTGTGAGACAAAGTTAACAAGACAGCCTTCAGAGAATAAGCATGTGGAGGGTCACCAGTCACACAATCACAGAATATCCCTGTGGCGTTAATCCCTTCTGTGTTAGTATATCATTCTATTGATTTTCCCATCTGTAATTGTGTAAAGCATAAAGGACAGAAATTCTCCTTCAGGTCTTTTTTTTTCTTAAGAATTCCAGCACATTTACTTTTTTTGATATGAAAGCACCTATGCCTGATTTTAGAGTCATATAATTGACTTTTACTTAACATATCTGGCTACTTTTCCCCTAACTATTCTTCCTATTAATCTTTAGTCCTTAGAAAATACCATCATCCAAAATTGTGCAGTATGGAGTAAATTTTGGAATGAAAAAGCTGATAAAAGGGAAGGTCTATTGGGTAGAAAAAAAAACAAAAGAAAAAAACAACATACAATGGGCGGGACATGAGGTCTGCATAGAAGACATACAGCAGGGCTTTTTTAAAAATATTATTGATATTCACAGTCAGATGCATCAACCAGGAGATAGAATAATAATAATAATTCTGACTTTGAGCACTTACTATGTCCCCTGTAGCCTTTTTTTTTTTTTTTTTTTTTGAGTTGGAGTCTCACTCCATTGCCCAGGCTGGAGTGCAGTGGCACGCTTCCGGCCACCACAGCCTCAACCTGCTGGGCTCCGGCAATCCTTCTGCCTCAGTCTTCCAAGTAGCCGGAACTACAGGCATGCACTACCACACCCTGCTAATTTTTGATTTATTGTAGAGACGAGGTCTCACCAAGTTGCTGGGGCTGGTCTCCAACCCGCGGGCTCTGGCAATCCACTTGCCTTGGCCTCCCAAAGTGCTGGGATTACAGGCTGAGCCACCAAGACCGGCCTGTAGCCTTTATGAACATAATTTTATTGAATAGTCATAACAAACCTGTAAGGATTATATTATTATTTCCAAGTTACAGAAGAAACAAAGGCACAGAAAAATTAAGTAATTTTTTCAAAGTCATTCAACTAGAAAATAGCTTCCCTGGGATTCAAACCAATCTCACTGGCCCCAAAGCCTCTGTTTTTAATCACTATGCTAGTTGGTTTTTTAAAGCATATAGAAATCGATATTCATGTTAAAAGTTATAGACTTGGCTGGGCACGGTGTCTCAGCCTGTATTTCCAGCACTTTGGGAGGCCGAGGCAAGAGGATTGCCTGAACCCAGGGGTTTGAGACCAGCCTGGGCAACTAGGTGAGACCTCATCTCTACAATGAATCATAAAAATTAGCCAGGCATGGTGGCATGCCTCTGTAGTTCCAGCTACTTGGAATGCTGAAAGGCTGAGGCAGAAGGATTGCCTAAGCTCAGCAGGTCGAGGCTGCAGTGGCTGTCAGCCTGGGTGACAGAATGAGACTCCAACTCCAAAAAAAAAAAAAAAGTCACAGACATATAGAGGTACTTATGTGTGTTTTATGCTTGTGTTTTTCATACTGTTTAGTCCTCACAACCACCCTGAGAAATCAGCAGGTTAAGTATCAGTCTATCCACTTTGCAGATTTGGAAAACTATAAGCATTCATTAATTTATTCAACAAATATTTATAAAGCACATTCCTTTGTTTGCCAAAAAATATTCTAAGATCTAATGGCATACAAGTTGCTTTCTTGTAACTCACATTCTAATAGGAAACGGGGTAATAAACAAAACATTAAAAAATTAATAAGATTAATGGGTAATAAAACCAGGTAAAGGGGTTGAAAATGTGGTAATTTGCCTATATACACTGGCATTTGGCTGTATTATAACTATGCCCCAAATGGAAGTGATTTTTCATACCTCTTCTCCCATCTCAGCTACTTCTTCTCATATTATATCTCCAGTTTTTTGGCACATCCTGGCAGTCCTACAATTAAAATATCTCCAGAACCCAGTCCCTTCTCACTATCTCTTCTGCTACCAACCTGGCGAAAGCCAAGATCATTTCAATAGCCCTTAGTTAAGTTTATTTTCCCCAGTCTTGCTCCCCTACAATCTCTTCTCAACAGTACCAGAGTGATCCTTTTAAAACCCAGGGTCTCACTGCCTGTCCCCTAGTGGATCATTTTATTATTTCCTTTAAGCCTTTGCTCAAATGACACCTTTTTGATGTGGCCTGACTTGCCACACTTACTCTGACCTATTTTTTTCCCCATAATACTTAACACTTTCTAAAATTTTACATAAAATATTTGTTGGTCTATGTTCCTCCACAGAATATGTTTCACAAGACTGACAGGCTTTAGTTTCTCCATACATTCTGAATAAACAAATGTTGAGAAAAAGCTGTCTTTCCGCCAACTTGAACACAGCTGAAGAAAAGATCAGTGAGCTGGATATACCTATTAGAGCACACAAAGAAAGGAGATTGGAAATTATGGGGGAAAAACGAGTAAGGGACCTATGGGACATAATGAGGATGTTGTTACATAATATAATTAGAATCTCAGAAGGCACAGATGGAAAAAAAAGGTAGAAGCAATATTTGGGAAAGTGATATTCAAGGATTTCTTAAAAACAAGAAAAAAACATCATCACAGATTCAAAAGGTATACAAAACTCAAGCAGGATAAATACAAAGAAAACCACACCTAAGCACATCATGGTGAAGCAAAATCAAAGAGAAAAATCTTTAATCACTCTAAGTATTACAATCTTGAAAAAAAGTCACTGAGTATTATAGTATTTTCTATTCAATTTTGCAGACCTTATTTGTTGCTTCTCTTCATTTCTAGAAAGCTACATGCCTGAAAGAAACAATTATAATGCCAGAACACTAGAATTCCTCACTGGATAAAACCAGATACCCCAAACAATGGGGACTTTTGAGCATCATTTCTCATACTTGGAGGCAAGTATTTTTTAGATAAAAAAGTTATTCATTTATAAAAAAATTTGTTGGCCCATATAAGATGGCAATATTCCATAAGTTCTGTTAATTAGTCTTCCTTCATAAAATTCTATGAAGGTGGTGCCAACATAGCCTAGATTTTACTATTAGATTACACTGAGCCAGATACACTTGTTTTTGTAAACAACTGCAGTGTACCAGAATGCTCAGGTTCTTTCTCCACAGTATCAATGATAAAATAAGAAAACAATGGAGGGAAAAGTTCCAAATATCTTGGTCTATTACACAGATGCTAATCTTAAATTATTCAAAATATACAGCTTTGCATGATTATAGCTGCTAAAGTTGAAGAGAAACAGTAACTTGAAGACATTTTCTCAGATGTTTAAGAAAATAGTAAATCATCACATCCAGTAACCATCACACATTTTTTTAATGTGCAAAATGAGCTCCCTGCCAGACCACTGAATCAAATATAGAGTGTTTCAATTTAGTGTCCACAGATGTTTAGGCTTGATTGTTTGGAGAAGAGAAACTAATAACTTCCCCTCCTCCAATACACCCACAAAGTATGTATGAAATAAGTTGGATAGTCAAAATCTTGGAAAAAATAATTTAAACTAATGATTCTGGGAATTTTGATAACCTTACAAAATTAGCAATTCTCTAGTGAAAGTGGTTACATTCTCTCTTTAATGCCTGTCACCCTTTTCTTGTAGATAAGAAGTTATATGGTGGCAAGAATGCCATTGTTATTTGATAGTTGTCAGAAGTCATTTTGAAGACTTTCATCTGGCTCTGGAAAGCCATCTTGAAATGAAACTAAAGAGAGCATTCAGGATTTAATGACAAAATTGCTTTGTGCTTTAGAAAAAAGCATTATAGAAACATGTAAAAAAAATTTCCAAATGACAAAGCTGTCATCTTAGTCAAATCAATGTGGCATCGTATTAGACAGTGAGACAGAATACAGAAAAGAGTGGAAAAGTTATCCAAGGTCATTTTAGCATCAAGCCTGAGGGAAAATGATGTGGAATACAACTGGCTATGGAGGAGACAGGAGTAGATTCATACAGGAAGTCATGTTTATGGGGAGATTGCCATCTTGAAATAACAAAGCCAGGTCTCAGACTTATCTGAACCAAGTCCCAAATGTTCCTCTAACTGAAAACTGGATGGAGGCTTTTGCTTTATGCAATGAGAAATACAGAAGACAGTGCCAGAAAAAACACCTGAGGAGAGGGTAGCTTTCAGAGGCAAAGAACCTTTAGGATATCACCTGAAACAACTTCAAAGTCACAAAGTCACAAGGGCATTATCATATTATTCTGATAATATTTATTAATTGACCCATTATCATGCCATATGCCAGACTGCTAAATTATTTACATGTATGATCCCATTTAATCCCCACAATACACTATAAGACTGGTATTGTTATCCCATTTTACAGTTGAAAACCCTAAGGTTGATTTGCTTGTCCAAAATTATACCTAGTCAGTAAGAGTTTATTTGGGTTCTAAAGTACGTGCTTTTATCCACTAAGTATACCGCTTCCCATTGGTTTTTCAAGTATTGCCAGGTCTCTACTCCTCTCAATGCCTGTGTCTCACTAGTGTGCTCCATCATTTTATTTTAAAAAAATTACTATAACAAGATGTCAGCACTGAAATGCCCACCTGGTCACCAAGACACAATAATCCTTGCATATCAAAGTGTAGTGCCAAGCCAAGATGTGGAATTTGTAAGGAAATATTCAAGAAATATTTCTACCACATTTGGACTCCTCAGTTAGAACAATAATATATTAATAAAAGGTGGCTAGAGTGAAGAGAATTTTCCAAGAAGAGATTGTGAAGAAATCTAAGTTGTGAGCCGGAACTCCTAAGATGGAGAAGGTTGAGGGGCCTTCCTGCCTCTCATTTCAAGCCTAATGAAGACAAATATTTAACTGAGCCACTTTGAGAACCTGGTGAAAGTTCCTTACAGTTGGGGGAACTGAAGACAAGGCCCCACTTGTTAAATAACTACACTAACACCCATGGAGAAGACAGTTGTGCATGGGTCTTTTCCATGGTCCAAATGTGGGCCACATAGAGTTGGCCTGACACAAATGGATGCCTGGAAAGGGGAGGACACTCCACCATCAAGAGCTTGAGGATGGGTAAAAGTGGCCAGCCTCATAAAAGTCCTCTTCCAAGTTATGGGAGCTGGTTTAGGGAAACCCAGAGGGAGTCCCAGTGAAGCACTTGTAAACTTCTACCAGGCCAGTGAGTGTAAAGCCAGAGAGCATACCAGACACCAGCAGAGTAGGAAGTTTTCTATTCTATTCCTTGATCTTTTCTTTTCTTCCACTCTCCAGTCCTGGTGGTGTCTAAAAAGTAGCCAGTGAACATGTACAGCGGTGAGAGGAGAAGATAAATATAGCTCCTTTCCCAAAGGGAGACATCTGCCAAATCTGACCTTCACCATTAACTGAGGAAGGGCTTGGAGAAGTCTATCCTTTGGATGAAGAATGAAGTGTTGATTAATGTTTTGAACAGGACACTGAAAGTTTCTGAAGTGAAAAATGAGTTTTTAGACTTAAACTATCATATTTTATGAGTGAGAAGAACAGTAATCCAGTGGCTAGAAAAAAAGTTGCCCTCACAGATCCAACATTTAAGAGGCTATTGAGGACAAAAAAAAGTTTTTGATCCATCTCCCACTAATTATTTGTTAATTATGTCTTTTGCCCTAGCAGCACCTATCAGTGAAGCATATTGGGAAAGGATAGTGCAAATGTATATTCAAGAATTTGAGCTCTGAAACTCTATGTGAGAAGATGAGGACTTACATGCAGGAGATGACAACCTTCTAGGAGCAAAGGAATAAATGATGGCCTCAAAAATTATTCTGCCACTCAGCTTTTTCCAAAAAATAAAAAATAAAAATTATCTCCATTTCTAAAATTTTCAAACACAAAATAAGATCACGAAAGCAAATATCATTTATTGAATGGTTATTATCCACAAGATATTATGCTCATCGCTTTATATAAGTTTCTCTTTTAATTCTCCTATTAATGTTATGAGATAGGTATGCTTTTTATTGTTTAAGAAGAGATCAACAGGCAAAAATAAATCATATCACTCAACAAAATGATTTTCAAAGCAGCATGTATTCAGAGAGGAAAGAATATTAAGTTTTGCCTGAAAAACTTGAGGATGGCATTAGAAAAAGATAATATTTTATTTTTGAATATGAAAGTCATGATGGCTATTGTACAATAGGAAAGTGTAAAAATCTATGACAAGGAACTGTACATTTTATTTACTTTCTTTTTACTCAGATGGAATTATATGATACTACCTGGTAAAGTTTTTTTTGATTAATAATGTATCATGAACATTATTTCCATAATTATTCTTCTAACACACAATTTTTAAAAAATGTTTAGTGTTCTGTTGACGAATGGTTAATTTTAAAATTTCTCATTAATTTAACCAAACTCTTTTTGTACTATTAGAAAATAGTGAAAGGCAAAAAATTTTTGAACTAAAAAAAAAAAATTTATGTAACTTTCTCATTATTAAGGAGGTCTATCTGACAGCTGAGCCCAAGTTATACAAAAACCTCAAAATCCAGTGGTTTACAAAAACCAAGAGACTCTGAAGAGTTTTGCTTGTTTGTTTTCTTCACATCACAGATACTCAAGAAACAGTCGTGTCACATATGCAATAAGAAAAGAAAAAAAAAAACACCCTGAGAATCAATGGCCATAGTTCAAACATCACACAAGCTTGCAGCTCATATATACATATTCCACATTATCTAGGGAATCTCAAGCTATCAACTTTGATTAAAGTGGTTCCTAATTGGAAATGTCTTCAGCATCTGGCAGAAACTGGTATAATTTGAATTTTTGTGTCTCCTGAAAACACATATGATGAAATTCTACCCCCTCAAGATGATGGTGTTAGACCTTTGGGAGATGATTAGGTCATGAGGGTTCCACCCTTATGAATGGCATTAGTACTCTTATAAAAGAGATGCTACAGTTAACTAGCTCCTTCTTCCACATGAAGACACAAGGAGATGCTATTTTTGAGGAGCAGGCCCTCATTAGAGACCAAATCTGTCTTATTATTGATCTTAAACTTCCCATCTTCCAAAACTATAAGAGATACAGTTCTGTTGTTTCTAAATTACCAGCAAAAAGTATTTTGTTATAGCAGCTGCAACAAACTAAAGCAGGAGCCAACCCACATCCTATCCAGAGGAAAACACCATCTTCTATGAACTGAATGCTTGTGTCGCTCCAAAATGTACACATTGAAGTCCTAATCCCCATGGTTGTGGTATTTGGAGGTAAAGCCTTTGAGAGGCAAGAAAAGAAATGAGAGAGATGAACTTCCTTTCTTTACCTTGTGAGAATATAGTGAGAAGGTGCTGGTCTGCAAACTGAGAAGAAGGCCCCCACCACTGAATCAGCTGGCACTTTGATCTTGGACTTTCTAGCCTCTAGAATTGTGAGAAATAAATGTTTGCTGTTTAAGCCATCCAGTCTATGGCATTTTGTTATAGCAACCAAAACTAAGATGCTATAATTCTAGGTTGTAAAGGACGACAACAAATTATTTTTCCAGAACAATGAGCAAAATACATTGAATGAAAACAAGACACAAAAGAAAAAAGAAACCACCACCAACAACAACTATATATATATATATATGTATATATATATATATATACACACACACACACATATATATATAAACAGATGTCGGGTATTAAAATTATCAGAAAGAGATGATAAAACAATGAAGTTTATTATACTTAAATAATGAAAAGGCAAGCTGACATGCTTAGAAGTACAAAGTAAAGCAGAAGGTCAGTCAAGACTTCAGGTGAGCCTCTAATGATATAGTCCAGTGTATGGGTGAGCCACACTGCAGGAAGGAGAGCTTCTCCAGAGCTTCTCACCATGGGGTCCTCTAACTCACTGTTCCAACTGGAGTACACTAAAACTCAATCACTGTAAGTAACATCACAGATATTCTTTTGTTCTCTGACACAGTCTAAAGTCCCCTATTGTAGAGGAAATTATATCTCACAGGATTCAACTGTTCAGAATCTCGAATCCACATTTGTCTCTGAATGGATAAAGAAAAATGTTTTGCTAATGATAGACAGCAACCCAACTTTAGGATAACTCAAGGCCTGACACAAAGGCAGACATTGAAGAATAAGTAGCTTCCAAAATTCTTTCAGGGTAACAGGGCTGCCTTGATTCAGGTAGCAGGCACAGACCACTGTTTTTCTGCATGTGACTGCATTGTCCTTCCAAATAATGGCAATTCATCCATTTTGTGTCAGGGAATGCATTCCCAGTGTTGGTTTCAATTGGTGATATAAATTCTTTCTTTTTTCAATTTGGGTAGAAATCACAGACTTGGCATACGTCAGGCACTCAGCAAGTGTGAATAAATGAAAATGTTAAAAGAATGTTGAGAAAGACTGTCCCAAAGATTACCAGTCAGATATCATCTTAAATCATCTATATATCCCTAATCATTTTATGCTGAGTTTTATCTGAATCTTTAATTGACACCATAGAAACATTTTGCCAATGACTATAGATTTGATAACATCAAGCATCATAGTGAGCTTACACAGAAAACAAATGCAGGCAGCATTTTGGTCCTGCCTATCAATCACATTCATGTTTGTTGGTTCTGTGTACAGAGAAGTCTACTGGGAAACATGGACATTAGACATCAGCCTCTGAGAAAAATCTCAACAAAGAATAGTGAGAAGGTACTTGCCTATCCTGATATGTTCCATTTAGGACACAACAAAAGGTTGACAACTCAAAACGTAAAATTGGTCTGAAATGTTATGGAAAATAAATAACAGCTGTCTTCTCGTCGTTTTTTCTTTTGACACAGATTACACAAAGTAAAGTCTACATGGATAGTGTATTTTGTCATTTTTGTATTGCCTCAAGAATGCTAGAATATAATGAAATTTAAAACACCTGGTGAAATAGTAAATGTGAAACCCCTCCACCCATAAAATTTGATAGAATACAGCCTGCGAGGGTTTTGAATGAACAGTATTTAGTAGCAGTTTCCTTAGGTGGCAAATATTTCATGCAAAGAATATAATAGGAACAGAAAATTCATTGAAAAAGTAGCATTTCTAGAATGGTCCCTGGAGATCCTGTCAGATATTGACCACACAAACATAACTACAAAAAAATTAGATAATCTTATTGAGATCATATTAAAGAGTAAAGGGGAAAAACAAGCTTGCCTCTCTCTCTCTCTCTCTCTCTCTCTCTCTCTCTCTCTCTCTCTCTCTCTCTCTCTCTCTCAGAAATCCAAAACTAATAAAAGGGAGCATGATAGTGAGAAAGTATACTGAAATGGCCAAATGGAAATGAGCACTGAGATGCATACAGGAAAATGTCAAGTGAGATGTAATCGTTTAAGAATTGCAATGAGATGGGTAAATTAGCAGGAACTCTAGAGGTAAATAAAAAGAAGTTTTAAATAACGCATCAGTTGATAGTATAAAGACAAGTCTTAAAAGATACATGTCTGAAGAATAAATAATCGTGTAGATAAATGCTTAGTGATTTGAAAGACAGGTACAATGAGATGCACTTATTTACAGGACTTAATGATCTAGTAAACCTACAATTCAGACCCTTACGACTTGAAAACTATTGAAAGCTTGGACAACCACCTAGACAGTTAAAGAAATGCAGAATAATATCTTCACTCAAAATAAAACAGTTAATATGTTACAGTAAAAAAATTCAAAATAACATCCTTGCAAGAAAGTCAAATAAGCCATATTATTTATTATTTCTTTGCCCATTAAGGGCTATTATTTAACTAGAGAGAACAACAGAGTTCAACATCCTCTGAGAGAAAAACAAAAAACAGCTTCAGCTGCATTATAAAGGCTTTAGCTTTACCCTAAATTTGAATGTCCTGGGAGAGACTTACATACTGAAATGCTAAACTGCAGAAATAATTTTTTCTATGTATATTTTCCAGATTACAATAAAAGCTCACAAGTTTAGCACAATAACAGTAACCAATTATCCATTTATCTAGCAAAGAAGAAAATGTGGGAGCATAATATGGCCTTATTGCATTAGACTTTCAGCCCATTTAATGTAGACATTACCAAAAGTCTCCCATGGGAAATTCTGTGAGAACATTTTTTTCTGTGATATCACCTTTTATCTCAGGTTCTCTGAATAACTATTTATGACCTTTCCATCCTTTCCCCAGAGCCCTTTATAAGAATACAACTTCCTGAAATAATGAATTTTAGACTACATTACCTTCTACATATGAAAGTCATCTTCGCCGGGCTCAGTGGCTCAGCCTGTAATCCCGCGCTTTGGGAGGCTGAGGTTAGTGGATTGCCTGAACCCGTGGGTTTGAGACCCGCCTGGGCAACTTGGCGAGACCTCATCTCTACAATAAATAAAAAATTAGCTGGGCGTGGTAGCGCGCGCCTGTAGTTCCAACAACTTGGAAGGCTGAGGCGGAAGGATCGCCGGAGCCCAGCAGGTCGAGGCTGCGGTGGCCGGGAGCGGCCACTGCACTCCAGTCTGGGTGACAGAGTGAGACTCCAACTCAAAAAAAAAAGAAAGTCATCTTCTTCATTTCCTCAAATTTCCTTATCACATTGCTCATCATTAATTTAAGATTCAAGTCAATTCCCTTTACGTATTTGCCTCGCTTAAAAAATTTTTGTTTTCAAGATTTTCCTCAAAGACAGTTTATCTACCTTCATTCCATCACTTCTATAATTTTGTTTTTTCCCAGTCTGAAGCTTCCAAATAAAGATGAGTTCATGCCCTTCATCTTTTGTGGATGAAGTTAATGAGCAATGGGACTGGAAAAAATGCAGTGGGCTCTGATTAAGTCTTCTGGTTATTTTTCTGTTAAGTATTTTCTAGATGTTTTCTGCATCTAGAAAGAACCTGAGTTGTGTTCTCCTAGCCTAGTTTTTCCCTAGAGAAATAAATTGTTAAAAAAAAGACTGAAGGGAGTCTTAAAAACCTCAGTGATGCTTATTCATCTTTTTCTCCCCCAAGTCCACATATATATTTCCTGATGATACTAACTCACCTTTATTGAAAAATTCTATGTGCCAGGTACTTAGTTGTAAGCTTTACATCCATAATTTATTTGTCATTACAACCTTATGGGTATTTATGAGTGGCTAGCATTTATTGAGGAATTTATATGTGTTAGGCACTCCTTTTTTGAAGTGCTTTACATGTTATATCTCATTTAATCACTAAAACGAATTTTTGAAGTAGGCATTTTATTATCCCATTCTTAAAGATGAGTAAACTGAAGCTTTCAAAGTAAGGTCACACACAGCTAATAATGGAAACACCAAGATATTAACTTAAGTCCATGTTATTAACCACTATCCTGTGCGGCCTCATTCACCAAATGATGAATGAAAAAAAATAAATAAATGAACAATAAGTGAATGACTGATAAAATAACTGGAACTAATAAAATATTTTTAAGCCATAGAGAATTTGTGGGCATTGCAATATGTGAAAGTTGGATTATACCATCAAAGCTGGATTATACTATCATTCAAGGTTTTTAGAGGTCTATAATTCTGTAACATTAACAGCTTAAATTAATCATTTCAAAAGTTTTTACTACTTTTAAGATGTACAAGACCTAATATAATGTCTGACTTTTTTAACACTAAAATTATGAAAACTTTCTCCAAAAATTAGTAAGTTTTTCCAGTCTTTGTCTTTTTGATAAAAGGAAACACTGGTCCTAATAAAGCAATAAAATATTGAATTTTTCAGCAGTTCATTTCAGTTAGTCCAGCTTGTATAATACTATTTTGAAGAATATGCAGCACAACAGAAATTAGAGAGGAAGTGTGTGTGGGCAGAAATAAACATTTAAAAAATTTTTTAAAGTCATTATCAGATTAATGACTAATGAACATTCTTATTACTCATATTTCTTAACTCCCTAAGAGTAAGTTTGCTTCTAAAAGTACACTATAGAAGTTATTTTGTTACCTAGCTTCATTTGAATAACAACAAAAAAGGAACCAGTCTGACCCTGAGAAGATATAAAAAAGCAACTTCAAGAAGTAAAGGAGAATGTTGCTTTAGTTTTCAAGCACTGCAAACTTTCCTAATCCCAGATATACACACAAGCTATTTAATTCTCTAGGAAGCTGTACAGATCCCTGAACCACTAATTTGGCATAAATTTATCAACACATCTTGTGTATTAAACTTCACTGAAAAGCTTTAAGACTCTGATTATACGTTTGGCATACTGTGTGGTATTTTGAGAAACTACTTATGAAAATATTTTTAAAAATCATTTTCAGTTTGGGCAGCAAATGTGTTTTACTGAGATTCATTGGATCTTCACATAAGTGCAAAGAATCTGAATGTGGTAGAAAACCTCAGACTACCTAGTGCAAATTCTTTGTACCTGAGAAAACAAATATCCTCTAGGTCTTTGGCTAGTTGATAGCAGAGGCAGAATTTGGGTTTCTTGAAGTCCCTTGCTCATTTCATGGCATCACATTGACTCTCTGTTGAGGGCTGAATTTTGTCTCTCCAAAATTTGTATGCTGAAGCCCTAATACCCAATGAGACTTATTTGGAGAAAGGGCTTTTATGTAATGATTAAAGCTAAATGAAGTAATAAAGGTGGGGCACTGTCTGATAAGATTAGTGTCCTTATAAGATGAGACACTAGAGGGTTCTTTCTCTTTCCACCATGTGAAGATACAATCAGAAGGCAGCCATCTTCAAGACAGGAAAAGAGTCCTCACCAAAAACTCTACCCTGCAAAAACATTGATCCTGGACTTTCCAGCATCCAGAACTGTGAGATAATAAACTTCTGATGCTGAAGTCACCATGTCTATGGTATTTTGTTATGGCGGCCCAAGCAGACCAAGCATCCTTCCCTTTAGTTCCTTGATTTAGGCCAACCAGCACCTCCAGAGAACAGAACTGCCACCAATAAGACAATATCTCAGTACTCAAAGTTTCCATAATGCAGCAGAAAATGTACAAGGCTCATCTATGGATCCATTTAATAAATATTAGTGTGTGAAATACCTATGTGGTTCAACTATGTGTAAAGCACCAAGCAAGATCTGGAGAGCCAATAGAGGATAAGCTTCTGCTCTTATCCCCAAGGAACTTAAAATATAATAAGGAGACAGACTTAAAAGAAGGAAGATTTTTTTTGTAACAGTGTGATTAAAAGAGTAGGCATCCTGCCGGGTTCGGTGGCTCAGCCTGTAATCCTGCGCCTTTGGGAGGCTGAGGTGAGTGGATTGCCTGAGCCCGCACATTCAAGACCCACCTGGGCAGTGAGACCTCATCTCTACAATAAATCAAAAAATCAGCCGGGCATGGTAGGGCGCGCCTGTAATTCCGGCTACTCGGAAGGCCGAGGCGGAAGGATCGCTGGAGCCCAGCAGGTGGAGGCTGCGGTGGCCAGGAGTGGCCACTGCACTCCAGTCTGGGCGACAGAGTGAGACTCCAACTCAAAAAAAAACAAACAAACAGAGTAAGCATCCTAACCGAACCAGGAGCTGTATTAGGCACTTAGGACACATTGATGAACTAGAGACATACTCCATGATTTCAGGGAGTTAGGTCTAGGAGGAAACCATAGAGGTCTTAACCTAGGGTTTGTGAATGGAACTGCATTTCAATTTAATTGGTTTCTTTGCAAATACTATATATTTTATTTTATGTGTTTAAAAACATTACCTACCCTGAAATAGGTCTGTATAGGTTTCTCAAGATCATGACCCTTGACTTATAGTCTACAGTTCTGCAATGTGAAATTGGCAAGGTATTCTTAAACAACTCACTGCTTGTTCATAGTAGAAGCCACAATCCTAATGCTGGAATTTTGTGTATTTGAGAAGGTTTTTCAGGAAGCAAATATTAGCCAAAAGGCATCAATATATGGTTATACACATTGAAGGTCACTAGAGTCCAAGGTTAGATTCAAGCTCTGAGAGTGGTCAAAAGCATTTGGGCAGTGAGCCTAATGGACAGTGGGAAGGCACTCAGGGCAGTGGGAAATTTTAGCCCGTGCCCACTTGCAGCAATGAGAGTTACATCCCTTTCTCTGTTCCTGTTGTTTTTCATGCCAATTAAGCAGAAACAGTGAGGATTAATTTACTGTGTCATAGCAGCAGATCATTGCTCCTCCAAATTAGTAAAATGAGAGCTGACAGTATAATATAATTTTAGGGACTTTCAAAATCATATGCTCCAATTTAATTTCATAGATGAGAAAACTGAAGATTAATAAAATTATGTGACTTACCCAAGGTCACCGAGCTTATTAAGGATGAAGGTAGCCCTAGAATTTAGGTCTCCTAACATCAAAGGAAAGGTTCTTATCATTCTTTCATTAGGCCTTCATCATGGAAAGGTCACAAATATCAGCATAGATATTGCCAGTATAAATGCATTTTAATTAATGTTGGATATGCCAATGTGAGCAACACAAAGTTAGAAAAAATAGAATTAATTTTTAAAAATTAGTAGAAAGCAGAAATTTGTCTATAAAACTAATTTCAAATGTCATGAATCCATCAATATACACAACTATTTTTGTCTAACACTTTATACCAAAGTCTATTTTCTGAACTAAATTATTAACTGCTTACAAAAATCATCCTTGTTCCTAGAGTGTATTCTTTTGATGGGTCCAGTAATTTCTGCATAACTCTCTCGTGCTGAATTTTGTTCTGGAAACTCAGTTTTGATGGTAAAATTTCCATTTTTATCTTCAAAACAAATGTAATGTTGCCATTCTCCCAGGTTCCCTTGGTCTCTCTCCAAAAATTACTGAACTATAACACCACTAGAATCTAAAGAGATACAGTAGGCCAAGTGCAAAATGATACCCTAGGCTTCTATAAATCTCCTCTCCTCCTGCCCTTTAAATATGAATAAAGATTAATCATATTATGTATTATTTCCAGCCAACTTTCAAAGCCAAAGAAATTTTTATTTGTGACATCCTTTTGAACATCAACTTTCAGAGCCTCCTACTCATTCACATTTAAGACTTATTGGAGTAATACCACATTATCTGTTTAAAGTTCTATTTATTCTTTGGCTGTCCCATATGGTACTTCAGGATTGTTGTATGAGTTGTACCCAAAGTGTTGCTTGTCACTGTGAATTTGCCAAGTGTAGCAAAGTAAGCAATTCTAGTCAAAATGTTTCCTCAAACCAGCATAGTAACTAAGTCCTCTTTCTTTAAACAATGTGCTAAAGAAAAACATTTGCAGACACTTAGCTCTATATACTCAATAACTGTGTGTCTTAGTTGTGGAGATATGTGTCAAAAACTAAGATCTTTATCTCTTGGCGATCTTCCTCCAAATATCCTGTTATTCCTGGAGTAATATTTGTAAAGGGTTATAAACCCTATAGAGGGTCTTTATAGATCTCAGTTGCTATTATTGTTATGTTGGTAGCTTAACAATCTTTTAAAAATGGACCTGCTTAAAAACATATGAGCCATTTGTAATTATACATGTGGCCCTTCCCTTTCACTTGGGAATAACTCTGGAAAACTTTCATTTTTGAATCTCATTCAGCGACATATTTCTTACTGTCTAAATGTTTTGTAACACACTATGAACACAGACCCATAAAGTAATTTCTTGACTATTGTCTTATTTGGTTTATAACATAGTATCTGACACTCTCATATTTGATTAAATGAGAGGAGGAATGCTGAAAAAGGATGGAGGGGAATCCCTTGAAATGTCTACATTTGGGTAACTCTAAGAAAGAAAAAAAAAGGAAAATTCAATTCAACCACTTCTTCTATGAAAACTTTTTAAAACTGGTCTGTGTGGCACCCGTCTATCCTCTATACACTTCTGATATAATACATATAACATCATATCTCCACTCTTTGTTTGCATTTCTGTCTCTTTAACTTATAGATAAAAACTATGTTGAATTCATTTCTCTGTTCCCTGGACCTAAAATAGTGTTTACTATGCAGTAGGCACTTAATAAAATTTGTTGCATGAGTGAATGTTTCAAAATTGAAGAGGAAAGATAAAGAAAGAGAAGAAAGGAGACATAAGTGAGTAATGAAGTAAAGTGAGAAGGTGATGAATAGAAAAAAATGTGAGGGAGGTAGGGACACACAAGGAGAGAAAAAATGATGACCACACAAAATGATCTTATCTTGTGTCTACTGGCTTCTGTGAAAAGACTTAATGTAATGACTCAGGACTAGAACTAAGTAGGTTGGCAAAAAGTGAGGTTTCCTAGGATTCCTCTTGTACACATGTGTGTCCTAATCAGGGTGGTCTGGAAAGCCACTGCTCTTCTCCTCTCCCCTTTTCTGCTGGACTAAGGAGCAAACAGCCCAACATTTCCTTTATTTTTATAGTCAATTACATATTAAATTGTTTGGTCTACAACTACTATGCTCTAGACATACTGTTAAGCTCTGAAGCTATGGTAAACAGCAATCATACAAGTTACAGCCTTATAGGAAAGACCACATTCATAAAATAATCACACAAAGTAAACCTGTCACTGTGTTACAATATATCAAGAGCGAGACAAGGTTCTAGGAGAAAACAAAATAAGGATTAGACTGAGTCGGTGAAGCACTAGACTCAGTCAGTGAAGCACAACTTCCATAGGGAATTGATGCTGGAGCTGAGATATGAAGATTGAGTATGAATTAATCAGGTGGGACTCAGGGAGAAGAACATTCTAAGCAGAGGATTATAGGATTCCATGGAGTCAGTGTGAAATAAAGTTAAATTGCCCTATAGACAAGATTTTAGGAAGGACCTCCTCCCATTTGCAGTTGTCAAATTTAAAAATACTAGAAAAAGAATGTAGACTCCCATTACTTTGAAGGGACGGCTCAGAAAAGAATTAAAAAGGTGTTTTAGTCCAATTGTATGCTGCTTTAAATAGTATATCACAGAATGGACAATCGATAATAAACATAAATTTGTCTGGTTTACAGTTCTGGAGGCTGGAAATTCTAAGAGCACGGTACTGACATTTTGTTGACGGTCTCCTTGCTGCATGATTCCATGGCAGGAGGGCAAGGAGAGGGTAAAAGAAAGCCAGAGACCAAAAGGGGACCAAATCACTTTTACAACAAGCTTTTATAACAACTAACCCAATCTCTTGATACTAACCCACACCCATGATGGGGACATTTATCCAGTCATGAGAAAAGAGCTCTCCTGACCTAATTACCTCTTATTAGGTCTCAACTCTGTTGCACTGGGGATTACATTTCCAACACATTAACTTTTGGGGGACACATTATGACCATAACAAGATTTCATAGACCTTTAGAAGAAAATGGTCAGAAATATCGTGTAGTGCTTAGATCTGCTATTTCATATGGCTTACTGACCATTTATGTGTCTTTTTGCTTTGTTTTGTTTGTTTTCACAAAAATGAAAACATATTCTGTAGTTGTTTTGAGTCTTTTTTAAAATTTAATACTATATAGTGAACAACTTTCCATGCCAAATACTACATGGATTTTCAACATTAATTTTAAATATTAAAAAGTATTCCATCATATAATTTTTTTGTTTTGATTTGTTTTTTTAGATGAGATTTTCTTTTTGTATATATTTTTTATTTTAAAGATATGGGGTACAATTCAGGGTTAGGTACACAAATGGTCATTGCACAGGTAAAGTTTGGGCCTCACTTTGGTCCCCGCTTCACCTGGTTTGAGATCAAGTACCCTTATTGATTAAGTGTACCCCCCTCTGGCAGTTTACCACTACTGCCAATCCCTTTATTATAGACATATGATATTGTTCAGGGTCCTCTTATAAGTGAGAACACGTGGTACTCAGTTCTTTGCTTCTGTGATAGATCTCTGAGTATTGAAGACTCTAAATCCATCCAAGTTGCTGCAAAGTTCATAATTTTGTCCTTGTTTATGGCTGTGTAATATTCCATTGTATATATGTACCACATTTTTTTATCCAGTCTACTTTCAATGAGTAACATGGTTGGTTCCATGTTTTTGCTATTGTGAATAGTGCTGTAATAAACATGTGTGCACAGTTTTCTTTTTTTGTAGAATTATTTTAGTTCCTATAATTCTAATCAAATTCTTCAACCAGACTTCAATTTTTAGACATGTACATTTTTCCAAATGTTTAAATATGAAACAACATTCTAAGGACATTATTATGGATAAAAGTTTACATCTATTCTTAATTATTTAATGTAAATTTTTCTGAGATCAAATGCAGTATCTGGAATTAAACAGAACTGGTTCAAAGTCTTGCTATTCTACCTACCAGTTGTATGACTTGCACAATTGAATCAATAAATAAGAATCAGTTTTCTTGTCTCTAAAATAAGAATTGTAACAGTATCTATATTATTGGATTGTTGGGAGGCTTAGATGAGACCATACAAATAAAGCACATAGCAAGATGTCTGCAACATACTAAGCAGTTGTTAAATAATATGTGTTTTTATTAGAAAAGTTCTATGCTTAAGACTTTTAAGATCTATTGCCAAACCTTCCCTCAAAAAGGTTGTATGAATTTGTCTTTGTTTTTTGATCAGCCATGTATGAGACAGCCCAAGGAAACACATTATGTAGTAAAGTTTACACCATCACTGCTTCAGATAATTTTGTTATTAAGACAGATATAGTCTAAAGCAGCAACAGAAGCACTCAGCACTCTGCTCCATCTCTTTGGATCTCCTCAGTATGTTCGTATACACCAGCTACTGATACCCTTTTAAATCCTGACAGCTAGCTGGAAGTCTATGTTGGTCTTCCTTAAGGCTGCTGGAATCTGCTTTGTGCATAAGGAAAGCCAGAGTGCTTGGGGATTCACTTCCCTTACCAAAGGATAGCCCTTATCCAGACACTAATTTGTAAGTGTATGTAAGTACCCCAGCTTCCTTTCTTCCCCACGGGGACAACTCTGAGGAGTAGTCTACACTGTCTTCCAAACTCCCTTTGTGAGGCTGGACCAGTCATTCTCTGTGGGCCTTGTTTGCATGGTCTCCTTCATTTCCTGGCTCATTCTCCATGCCTTTAACCAGTCTTTTTTCTGGAACATTTTCTAACAAATCACATTTCATCTCTCTGTCATAATTGGCTTCGAAGAAAGAAAGAAGCTGTCTTGGTGTAAGAGTTCAGACATAAATTATTTAACAAATTAGTCTAACAGAATACAACATATATTTAATTTCTTCCTTGGGAATTTGTGTACTTGGGCATTGTTTTCATTTAGTCAGCAGAAGAAAACTAGAGAGCAGCATAGAAGCGGTAAATTCTGTGTTTTAATGGAAAGCATGCTCATGTGGTGAGTGCTTGGATATCCCAGAATCTAATCTAGTTCTGCTAATAATTAGCTGTGTTATCCTAAGCAAGTCAGTCACCATTTCTAGGTCTCAAAATATTTACTGATATTCTCTACTGAAGAATATCTCAGAGATTTTACACAATTATGAGAATATTGCTATCTGGAAAGGCAGATCTCAGAATGGAGTTCACGTATGCCTATAATCCTTAACTTTCATATTTCTTTGAAGATATTAACATTTATATCATATACCTCTTCATTCCAAGCTCATTTTTCTTCTGTCTTAACTTCTAAGGGAGTCCTGTTTCCCAGTCTTTGATGAGCGGCAGATTCTATCCCTGCTGCTATAGAAAATCCATCATTCATGCCCTCCCGCTAATTTCTGACTCTTTTGCTCAACATACTACCAATCATGCAGCTTCGAAGCTTTAAGATTCTCAGCAGAGCAACCATGTTTGTAGTAGATCAAAAAGAAGAAAAACTGGATCTATATCACATATCCTCGTGTTTGTGCAATCTGATTAACCAGAAGGGGAGAGGAGACAGTCCTGAGACTGAGAAGTTGTGTCCTCTTGCTGTGTTCCCAGGAAGACACAATGTATTAATGAGGAAGCAGAAGGAAGGTCTGGGAGAATTCAAGTTTTCTCTGTAAGGGAGCAGATTCCTTAGTTATCTTTGACATTGAAGCAGGCTCCAATCTATCTGCAAACAAATGGATTAGAAGTGGTGGCAACTTCTGAGTGGGAGCAAGAACTTTAAAAGAAGCAAACCCCACCTATTTAAGCAAAGGCTTAAACTTCAAGACAAAGTCCTATATACACACACAAGACTGGGAAAAAATGTAAAAGTATGATCTTAGCAAAAAATGGTAAGGATGGTGAGCAACTGGAATTCTTTTACACTATAGGTAGTACTATAAATTGTACAACCACTTTGGAAACACTGTTTCATAATCTGCTAAAGTTCAAATACACCTACTTTATAACCATGTTCTTGAATAAATATGTACAGAAACCTTTGTATACAAGCATAAGTTCATAGAAGTATTGTTCATATTGATGAAGAGTGAGGAATAAAACTATCCAAAGCTTCACTGACAAACATATAGATGAAAAGGTGCATAAGTTAGTATATTTACATAAGTATCTATTCCTCTGCAATGAAAGTTAATGGATTGCATCAAACAAAACATCAGGGATGGATCTTTAAACATAATAATGAACAAAAAAAAGCAAATCACAGAAGACTGTAGAGTGTTAGCATTATTGTAAAGGTTTAGATAAAGTAATGCAAAATTAAACCATAAATTGTTGAAAAATACCTACACTTATGGCTATTTTAAAACTACTTCTTAAGAAGCGAAAGATAAATACAAAATCTAAAATAGTCATTCCTTCTAAGTGGGCAGTGGCCAGGAAGAAGAGGCAAAAGAGCAAAACATAAGGGAGGGGCACACCTCATCAAGGGTAACTGCATAATCAACATTTGAATACCTAACCCTGAATTGTATCACACATCTTTAAAATAAAAAAAGAGAACAACACATAGATAAGTTCTATAAGTGTTGTTCTAATTCTTATATAGGGTGCTGGTTTTATAGAGAGTTCACATTATTATGCCTCATAGTAATCATATATATTTTATACTGTTGTTTCAAAAGTATCAAATATTATCTAATAAGTAAACTTAAAATACATAAATGAGATGCAACTCAAAAAGAAATATAAAGCAGAATCAACTGGCAAAATGGGCATCCTTCCTGAGGAACCCATTGGCATTTAAGGGCATTTTTTAATGTGTCATTTTCCAAAGTTATCATGAAAGAGTAATACATGTACAATATTGTACTTCAGGTCCTTTATATTTATTATGGAATAATAATTCCTATTCTACTAAATCCATAGATTTTCTGAAAGATTAAATGGGGTCACAAGTATGAGTTATTGAACTGAGAAATGTTTTACAAGTGTTATGTGAAATCATCATCTTCCCAAGTCTACCTCATGAGAATGAGGACAAAAGGCAAAAAGAGGAAAACTCTCAAAAATGTTAAAAAGGAGTAAAGATGACGATGTTCTAAGAAAAATTAACTAAGAATTAATTCGCGGGGGAGGGGAGGTGGGATTGGCAGTAGTGGGAATATGTCAGTGGATGGGGGGCACTCCTCTTCGACAAGGGTACCTGCATAATAAACATTTGTATACCTAATGCTGAACTGGACCTCACATCTTTAAAATTTAAAAAAATGAAAAAGAAAAGAAAAAAGAATTAATTCACAGATCCAGGTAATTGATCCAGAGACTTTATTTTATTCTCTCATGTTTTTATTCCCTTAAGACATATAGAAATGTAGAATGAAGAAAAAAATAAAAAGCACAGTATATGTAATTTATGCTAATAATTGAACTAATTTGAGAACAAATACCAGTATACACACCAAGTATTTTATAATTTATTGTCTCTGAAATCACCAACCCACATGGGTGGTCTTTTTAAAAGTAAAATTCTGTGAGGTTAGGTTAAATGCTAAATAAAATTTGGAGATTCATAGTTTATAACTGCTATTATCATCAAGTATCAGAATCAAATATAAAGTTTTTCAGAATTTTTTTATAAAATGAAGAGTTAAGAAGTCAAAAATTTACGAATGTTTACAAAAATGCATTTTAATTTTTGTTAAAGTTTATTTGCTTGATACAAACAAAATTAGTCAACAATTGAAAACCCAGTTAAACAATTTTGAGGCATATATATCTCTAAATGGGAATGTAGTCATCTGTTTTTCTTTCTCAGATGAATGGATTGACTTATTTTACCCAATTGCCTACCTGAGTAATTTGACATCGTCTTCATCTCATTATTTCTAATGACAGCCCAGTATGACCATAACACCTTGACCAAGACCACTAGAATGGTCTATTCTGAGCTCATCCCAAGCTCATTTATCATTGGTAAAATAACTGGGCTGTAAAATAATCATCACATACGGATACCTTATTTTGGAAGATGATTAGCAAACAGTTACATAGTTACAGCGGAGAAGCAGAAGCATGATGTTCAATGACTTTGTCAAGGTTACATAAGGATAAAAACCAAAAACAGAAAACAGGTTTACTACTGATTAGTTTAATGAGCTGTATTTCCAAGGCTATGTTGCCTTCTTTTCTTAGGACTTATCCAGTTACCATAAGTATGACATTTTGAACTGGATTTCAGTTGCATTACCTGGTAACCAGAGTAGGAAACAATTTTCTCTCTCTCTCCTCTGGTTCGAGCCATGGCTCACTGTGATTAAAAACCTTCCACCCAAGCCCCATCTTCTTACTCGAGAGAGTACGATAAGGCAGATAGCTCTCTCAAATATAAATGTGAGAGACGATGACACATGCCTGCTGTTAGCAGTCTGCAGCTGATTAACCAAACATACTGGCACCTCTTCTTCAACTTGGTCTTAACTGTCTGAAATTCTAAGCAGTATGTTCTGGTGTGTGGATTTTAGAATTTAAGTAAAATGTGATGAAAAGAGGCCTCCCATGGACTCATATCTAAGCCACGCTCTCTGACTCAGTTTACCAGGGGTCCTGCATTACCAGTAGTATGAGCTACATGAGAGGCTATGAATAAATATAAGGTAGATGTTAATCACTCTCCAATGTCAAGTTGTCTGAGCTACTTTAATTCAATACTCTCTCCCAATTAGCAGTGTAGGAAGTCTGTCAAACACTCTACCATTAGCTATCAATTCCTCATTCTTCTCAGATAATATGTAAAGGGGTATCCACAGCAAGCAGTAGGATAAGCACTGAGCATATGCTTATAGAACAGACTGATATTGGCTTTGCTAGTCCATCAATAGGCAAAGTTCCAGATACAGCTGAAAGAACTCCTTACCAGAGAGCATGAAAGTAACAGCTGGAAGAGTTCCTAGATGCAGGTAATGGGAGGTGCTCAAACAAAGGCTAGGTGGTCTGCAAGTAAAGACCAAGTTCCTATATGGTCCTGAGCACTTGTCTGATGTTCCTCATAGTGGTCCTTTCCAGGCCCACCCACTTGACTTTTTCCAAGTAGACGGCTCTCCTTCTCCCATAACAAGATGCTATCAGTGCCCCAATAAGATCCCCTTTCATAGGCCTGATCTGTGAGTACTGAGTGATAATAACTCACTTCTGAATCATGCCTCTCTTGGAGATATCTGGGAGGTCACACTCCAACCCCAGTAGCTTATAGCCAGTGGTTAATGCAGTGCTACAATAGCTCAGCCCAGTTGCCTCTGGCCAAACTGTAAGGTTCATTTCATTCAGGTGGAAACTATACTTCACCTGCACTCACATTTTCACTTAGCTTCTCCTGCCCTATTCTGCTTTCCTCACTTCCTTACAGCTTCTACCTGAAAGCACTTTTTTACTCAATATGCATTTGTGTAAGAATCCTGTTCTCAGGCTCTACTTCTACAAGGCCCAATCTTTTTTTTTTTTTTTTTTTTGAGTTGGAGTCTCACTCTGTCGCCCAGACCGCTCCCGGCCACCGCAGCCTCGACCTGCTGGGCTCCAGCGATCCTTCCGCCTCAGCCTTCTGAGTAGCCAGAATTACAGGTGCGCGCTACCACGCCCAGCTGATTTTTTGATTTATTGTAGAGATGAGGTCTCGCTGCCGAGGCGGGTCTCGAACCCGTGGGCTCAGGCAATCCACTCACCTCAGCCTCCCAAAGGCGCGGGATTACAGGCTGAGCCACCGAGCCCTGCTACAAGGCCCAATCTTAAAATATTTCTCAAGCAAACCTCTCAGGATCAACTCATAGACCACCAGTACTTCTCTTGGGGAATGTCCTTTCTTCTTTTCCAAAGGTGAAAATCCTTTTGACTCTCTTTTCTTTGCCCAGAATATTTTCTTTCCTTCTTCTGTCGTCTCCATAAACTTAGTTTTCCTTTATATTTCTCCTTTACTATTACCCTTCTATTATTCTATCCTTTTCTTATTCTTCCAGTGGTCCAGATAATATTTAGCAATAAAAAAAATCTAGCTCTATTTTTCTTGAAGACAATGGAGAAGGGCTTTAAACCCACCAAAGAAGTGATAAAACATCTTTCAGTATTGTTGAGCGATTTAAAATACATATAGTAACTGATAAACAGTAAGAGCATAACAAATGGTAGCTCATATTATTACTTTATCTTCATATGTAAATTACTCCAAATCAGCTGCCATGTCAGCCGGTCTCTAATGAGAAAGAATGCCAAAATGAACATAGGACCTTTGAACCCCCAGATGATCTGTATCCTTTCCTCAATTCCAGTAACATGGATTCCTGGGACTAGAAGATGTGTGAAATCTGCTTAAGTTTCAGACATCCCCACTCTGCAACCAGAACAAATTTCTATACCCTCAGCTACTAGCTAAGATTCTACCTAATCCAGAAGAACTGTCATAGAACCAACACAATATTCTCCACCTGATGATGGGTACCACTGCTCAGAAACCACATGAGATACTCACCCAACCTGATTTAAGTTTACTTTGCCATGGACCACTAGATATTTTTTCCAAGTGTTCGCTTTATAAACAATTCTCTCCCTTCAACATCAGTCCTACTTCATCCCACTTTCCTCAGTGACATATTTTAAGCGACCAACTTGTCAATTACTATTTGCAATTAACTATCCATACTATATACTGAATTCGTCTAGCTATATGGAATTGGAGATAGTAAAAGATCAGTGGTTACAAAGTGTTGAGGTGGAGAGATAGGGGAGAAGGAATGAAAAGTCAGAACACCGAGAATTTTTAGGGTAGTGAAATTGCTATATGATTCTCTAGTGGTGAATACATGTCACTATATATTTGAACAAACCCATACAATGTACAATACCAAGAGTGAAACTTCAGGTAAACCACAGACTTAGTGTGATTGTGATGTGTCAATATAGATTCATCAACTGTAACAAATGTACCACTCTGTTAGAGGATGTTGAAAATCAGGAAGGCTATATAAATGTAAAATCAGGGAGTACATGGGAAATCTCTATGCCATCCTTTCAATTTTACTGTGAACCGAAAACTGCCCTCAGAATAGTCTTTTTTTTTAAAGAGAGAGAAAGAGAGAGAATTGTGCCTTTCTACAAGATGCTGGATCACAAATGCGAAATAAGAAGGTTCTACAGCTGTAATAGTACTACAATGTAGGTAAGATTCCAGAATACTCCCCCAATCCCATTAAAGGCATACCAGTAGAAGCAATATTCAGATATGAAGTATCAAGAGAATGGAAAGTCACAAAAATTTGAAAAATTATGTAACCAAACAAGCAAATTTCTGGTTCCACATATTTGCTTGTGGTGCCTTATCCAAACAATAATCCAAAAAGAATGACATAGGTACTGATATGAGGCTGTTCTGCCAAGGAGCCACCGCAGGACACTTTTGATATTCTTTTTCCTCAGGTTGTAGGTGAAGAGATTTAGCAGTAGAATGACCACAGCATATACTACTGAGGCCACCACCTCCTCTCCTGGAGAAGGTGAAACTGCCAAATTAAAGTACAACCTAAGACCTATTCCATAAAGTAAGTAAACAACTGATAAGTGAGAGCCACAGGTAGAGAAGGTGTTATACTTCCCATTTGTTGACAGGATTCTCAGTATGGAGAACACAATTTCAGTATAAGAGTAAAGGATCCCAGAGAGTGGACCAGCAAAGATGGCATGAAAAAATACATTAATATATTCTTATTGGCAGGGTTAGAACAGAAAAAATTGAGAAGCTGGGAAGGGTCACAGAAGAAATTATCCTTTTCTACAATTGCACAGAAGATAAATTGTGACACAATCAAACTGTACACTGGGATTTCAAAAGACTGATTTAAAAAGTTACCAGAACCAGGAGGTTGCAGAGGAGGTGTTGGGGACACTGGGTAGTGCAGGAGATGACAGGTAGCCACAGACCAATCATAGGCCATCACAATCAGGAGTAGATTGTCCAATAGAAACGACTCTGCTGTTGAGTTTGGATGTCCAGAATTATCTTTGGGATTGTGGCAGGGCTGAAACTGATGTCAGCTAAGGACAGGTTAATGAGGAAGAAGTACAAGGGGGTGTGCAGGTGGGAACCAGAGATGACAGCCAGAATGATGAGCAGGTTCCAAAGTATGGTGACCAGACGCATGGGTCAGGAACAGCCCAAAGAGGAAGAGCAGCAGTTCCAGATCTGAGAGGCAAGGAGCAACTCCAAGATGTGTGTTGGATTCTTTGGTTCCATATGGCTACGATACTTTTTCCACTTACTCGTTTTTTCTTTATGTAGATTCAGGCCTACATCATTTTCTTTCTCACTATGGAACCTTTTTAAAAACATGTCTTGCAAGGCATACCTATTAGCAACCAGTTGCCTCAATTTTTGTATGTCTGAGAAAGTGTTTTTCCTCTGTTTTGAAGGATAATTTCACAGGGTACAGAATTCTGGTTTGATAGGGTTTTGTTTTGTTTTGTTTTTCTCTCAATTCTTTAAATATTTCACTTCACTCTCTTGTTACTTGTATATTTTTTGAAGAAAAGTCACATATAAATTTTATTTTCCTTCCTGTGTAAATTAGTTGTTTATTTCCTCTGGCTTCTTCTAAGATTTTTTCTTTATCTTTGATTGTCTTAAGTTGAATATTATATGCCTCTGTGTAGTATTTTGGCATTTATTTTGCTTGGTGTCTCTGAGTTTTCTGGATCTGTGGTTTGGTGCCTGACATTAATTTGGAGGAATCCTCAGTTATTATCGCTTCAGATATTTCTTCTGTTCTTGTCTCTTCCTTCTCCTCTGTTATTCCTATTCTATATATGTTACACCTTGTGTAGTAGTTTCACAGTTCTTGAATATCCCATTCTGTTCTTTTGTTTGGGGTTTTTTGGGAGGGTGGGATCAGTGTTTTTTCTTTGCTTATTCAGTTTTGAACTTTTTAATTGTCATATCCTCAAGTGCAGAAGTTCTTTCCTCAGCTACATCCAATCTACTGATGAGCCTATCAAAGGCATCCTACATTTATTTACTTCTTTATCTTTGCTAATTTTAATGCCAAATGTTTATTTCTATGCCATAGTTGCCTCAACACAATTTGTAAAAGAAAGAAATTTTTAAAATGATATTTTTTTTGGTCAGAATATTTTATCTGCAGTCTTATAAACATCTTAGTACAGAATTACCATTTTTTGACATTGTTCTAGTAAGCTGCATTTAAATATTTTCCTTGGATATAATCTTTTTTTGGATGAAAAAGTGTCCACAGGGAAAAAAAATGTTTGGATTTATTAAAATAAACTTGGGATAGTCTTTGTCAGAGAATACATCTAGAACATCTTTGTTTTGGTACACTATATCACTAATTGTCATATTCTTATTATTTAATATAACAGGCATACTTTATTACATAAAACAAAGTGCGCTAAAAATGAACAATGTTAGAAACAAACTCAGATTTGTTGTATCTTAAATCTTCAGGTGATTAGATAGTAGCTGTACTGCAGGTAAACAAATTTCATATTAATACAAATGCAACTCTCTTTTCTGATGAAAATGCACTTAGTAAACCTCATTCTTCTTGTTTTAGCATACAAAGCATCCAATACAACTGAAACAACCTGGTAACAAATCAACTTTTTTTCCAATAAAAAAGAATGCTCTGGTTTCTTAACTGACTCCCACATTCCAGTGAGCCAGAAGATGACATCTGCTCTTTTTTTTGAGTTGTAATCCACTTTTGTTACCCAGGCTGGAGTGCAGTGGCACGCTCATGGCCACCGAAGCCTCAACCTGCTGGGCTTAGATGATCCTTCCACCTCAGCCTTCCAAGTAGCTGGAACTACAGACACACACCACCAAGCCTGGTTAGTTTTTTTGTGTGTGTGTTTTGTTTTTTGCGATTTAATGTAGAGACGAGGTCTCACCAAGTTGCGCAGGCTGGTCTCGAACCCCCAGGCTCAGGCAATCCTCTCGCTTCAGCCTCCCAAAGTGCTGGGATTAGAGGCTGAGCCACTGTGCCCAGCTGGCATCTGCTCTTTAAATAGATTTCTCTTATTTGACACAAATCTACCAAAATTCTTACAGTGGAAGTAGGCACCACCCTTCAGATCATGAGGCTCTTAGGAAGAAGCCTATCAAAGTCAACCTGTGATGTGTGGTGGTGGGCCAACAACTAGTAGACACATGGTGATTGTTCACATCAATCCCTTCAGCAGACTCAGTGGAAGGATGAGAAGTCTGTAAGTTCATGCACATTCTACACTTCTATTAGAGTGTTTTATATCCCTAGTGTTTCTTTCTGATTATTACCTGGAATTTTCAACTCTGTTTCCATTAACCATTGTTCTTGCACGTTGTCTACTTTTCCATTAAAGCCTTTAACACATTCACTGTGGTTGTTTTAAATTCTCAGTCTGACAAACCCAGCATCCCTGCTGTATCTCATACTGGTTCCAATGCTTGTTCAGTTTCCTCAAATTGTTTTAACCTTTTATATGCCTTCTAATTTTTTTTTGAAATTTGAAATGGATGAAAGGAATGCCAATAAATAGACGTTTAGTGGTGTGGGGAGGGAGAGTGCTCTATGGTCCTGTGTCTAGGTATCAGTCTCTTGGTGAGCCTGTGCCCCAATATTGTGAACTTCATCATGCTTCTCAGTTTCTTTCCCCTGTTAGTAGGGACAGGATAGCCAGAGGGGGCTGGAGTTTGGCATTTCCCTTCTCTCAGGTAAGTTTGAGCCTGATAAAACCCTAGAAGGTTAGACTCCAATAAAGTAGTTACTCCTGAGGGCGTGCCTAGTTAAGAAGAGCAGAGTGCTCTGCCATATTTCGGAGTGGTTCCTTTCCCCGATGGAAGCATACAAAGATATTCACTGTGAGGACCTAGTAGAGTTACTGAAGATGAAACTCACAGAAATTGGGGTTCTTCATGACTCAGTTCCCATGCAGTTTTGACTGTCAGACTTGTTCAAACCAAACCTCTAGTAATTCTTTAATCGTAGTTCAGATTTTCCATGGCACTGGTTGTGAAGGAAGTTTCTGGTTGTGGGTTTCTATTCTGTTAAGCAGTGATTCTCTTTAAATCCCCAACAATTTCTCCAATGTAGGTGGCAGAGGTTTGCCTTGTGACCTCACTTCTCTGATGAATCTAAGAGAATCACTGTCTTTTCAGTTTGTTCTGCTTTTTATTTGTTATTAGGAAGGAGTGGTGGCTTCTAAACTCCCTACATGCTAGGCTGGAAATCCCCAAAATACTTTTTTCAGCATCTAAAATTCCCCAAGCATTCCACTAGCTCATTACATTGCCACAAACTGGAATATATCTTGTAAAACCTATCTCAGTAGAATATTAGAGCCACTCATATCAAAATAAACTCTTACTGGAAAAATATATTTTCTAGGTAAAAAATTCTCATGACAATTGACTAGCTTCTTTATCAATTCGGTTCTTTCCAGTCTGAGCTTGCCTCTATGGAAACAGCATAACCATTTATAGAATAAATAATTTTAAAATAAACAGTGAATATTTCATAGGCTTTTGCTACCTAACAAATATCGATTTGCATATTAACAGAACTATTCTAAGACTACCGTCCTACTCAGATCTCCTCTCCCTCAAAAGTCCCTTTCTAATCAATTCTTCCTGCAACTCCTATATGCACAAAGATAACTCACCTCACTCCTTCATGGCCTCGGTTTACAATGTCAGCTCACAAAGGTGTTCCTTTCTCTGAGGAATCCTGTTTCCCTTAGTTCAATTCATATTTTCCACAGTGAAAATTCTAAAGTTTAAAAAACTATTCTCCATCCCAGCCAATTTCACTCTACAATGCTAAGGAGAAAAACTCTTGAACTCAAAATAAAATCCAAAGGAAGTTAATATTTAGCATTGACCTTGAATTATGCATAGGAATTGTATTTCTACTTGCAAAATAAAGCGGAAAATTACAAAGAATTTTCCCACTAATTCAGGTGTTAAGTCCACTTCTGCTAAAACTTTTTAGCTAATTGAAGCAAATATAGCCTTTAACGATAAGTCAATAGAGGCCTGACCTAATATATTACCATAAAGTGCATTGAGTAGATGTCACAGCAGCAGATGTTGGGCCTATTTAATCCTCAGTCTAGCTCAGCAGTGGGTAATGCTATCATTAATCCACTGAGAGTACACCCCTCAGTTGATAATTAGGAAAGAACTTTTTTAAAAGTAACTATAATTACAGTGACACTCTCAATAGCCCTAATTATGGAAATGAGTTTCACATTAAATTCACCTGCCTGAAAATATACAGGAATAGTCTATTTCAGCTGAACTATATTGTTTGTTAAAGCATCAGTGTCTGAGGTCCAGGTACTCTACATGTGAATAATACAGCCATCATCTCTAGAGTTTCAATTCAGATTCAAAGCTGGTGCCAATTTGTCTGAAGTTAGTGTTGCATGCTCAGCATGAAAAATACATCTCTAGGCAAAAAGCTAGAAGATTCCAAACAACATTCTAGTCTAGAGTGTACATACTATTTTTATCTAATGCCCAATATTTTACCCTATGCAGACTCTAAAGACACAGAGTAAGAAAAGCAATTCTTACTTGTTCTTATGCTTTACATAAAATCCATGAGTTTGATACTGATTACTAATACGTTTACTCATTTTTGATCCTGAGAAAAGTACAGAATTTGTAATCTCCAAGATACTTAAGATCCCAGAGGGAAAATATTTATGCATACATGCACACAAACATACACACACACACACACACACACACACACACACACTGACAAACGTGTAATAATAAACTAATTTCTCTATATCAGTAAAAGGTTATTCTACATGGAAGAGACTTGGATTCACTTTTTTGTCTTTTAGAGACCTTAGCATATCACAGTAATGCATTATCTTGTGAATATTCAGTAAATGGTCAAAAGACTGAAAAAATTGAAAGCATTCTATTATGTGTAAGAAGACATGAAGAAAAATATCTAATAACTGTTGTCACTTGCCTTCTTATTTTTATCCTTCGTGCTTTGGCTCACTCAGAATTATTCATTAAATATTCAGTGAGACTAAGAATTCTAAGTTTACCCTTCTAGCACTCACAAAGCTAATCACTCAAATTAACTTTGCAAACTAGCAAAAAGATATTTTCTCCCTTGCTCCCATCCTTGTTACTCTGAAACTTGAAAGGGCTTCCCAAATCTGTAAGGTAAAAAAAGAAAGATAAGGACAGAGTGATTTATTTTCCTTATTTTCACTCAAAATTTCAGCTAAAAATGGCAAATGAGGACAAAATCCTTCTACAAGTCATTGTTATGAAGGTGACTTCATTTTGATGAAAGTTGAAAATAGGCAGAATATATTAACTCTGTCTTGAACTTTAAGACAACTCTTTCCCTCAACTATAGTCCCAGTAGCACAGAGTTGAATGGTAGGAGATATCAGCTGTTTCAGTCCTCATTAAATTTTTGGACACAAGCCATTGAAGTAAATTCAATAAGCTGAAGTCTTGAAATTTGCATTAGTTCTTTAAACAAAGGATCTTTCATGAACAATGTAGTTTTGAGTATAATTTACTCTCCTAACTATAGAAGGTTCACAGGGAGTTCACAGGGAAGAAATTAATTGGGCTCTCTATTGTTCTTTTCTCTTCTTTTCCATCCCCAATGTATTAAATACTTCTATAGACCTCAAATGTTACTGTCCTTCATTTGGTGAAATTTAATTCAATTAAAATTTACAAAACAGCCACAGAATAGAAAATAGTTTTAGAAGAGGAGTCAATTCTAACATGAAAAACATTATACAACTATAACTTGCTCACTAATTCCTGCTCTCTGGTAGCTTTGTAAGCTCAGTCAGGCCAATTTGAGAGAGATGCCACTAACTGGTCATTGATTGGACTTAAATAATAATTAGACAATCTGATTCCATATCATTTTCCTAGAACAAAGAAGAGTATTATAGATAAATTTTCTTACAGAGAAGTTAATATGTGTCTTACACAGATGTCAACATTCTCTATCAAGGTTGCCAATCATTCATTTCAAGCACCAAAAGAAGAAAATGGTACAGAGACAGAGATCAGTAGTGGAGGAAAAACCAACCCATTTGGGAAAGCAGTCAACACTATAAAATCTAGTTCATAAAATCAAAACAACTGCTGTGTTGGGGACTACAGCACTTTAAAAATAAATGTTAACTTATAGGAATGTTCATTACGGCAATAGTTTAAACTTTTCTAATTAAGAGAGAGTAAGATATGACTTTTCCCCAGTCACTCACTACTTTCTTTATAGAAGACATGCAGAGCATAGTTTTCATCATTTAGATGATATCACTGCATGTTGGCTTATATTATTTCATTGCAGTGAGGTCAAAAGAATGTCAAAATTCAAGTGAGAAAAAAGTGTGTTCTGGTTCCAGCTCAACTATCTACTAGTGCTGTGATTTAGATGTTTGTCCCCTCCAAACATCATGTTGAAATTTGATTCCCAATGTTGGAGATGGAGACTCCAGCAGGAGGTGTTTGGGTCATGAATAGATGAATGTCCTTCTTCAGGAGTGAGTGAGTTCTCACTCAATTCGTTCTCATAAAAGCAGGTTGTTAAAAAGAGTCTGGCGCCTCTTCTTTCTCTCTCTTGCTTTCTCTCTCTTGCTTCCTCTCTCAACATGTCATCTCTGCACACACTGGCTTCCATCTACCTTCCACCATGAGTAGAAAGAAGCCCGAGGCCTTCACCAGAAGCCTAGCAGATGCCAGCACCATACTTCTTGTACAACCTACAGAAACATAAGTTAAATATGCCTCTTTTTTTATAAATTCCCAGCCTCAGGTATTCCTTTTCAGCAACACAAAACAAATGAAAACAACTTTTTTCAAGGTCTTGGATAAGCATCTTAATTTTCTGAACCTCAGCTTTCTCTGATATAAAATGTCCTAAGTCAACTATTTGAGATAAACATGACCATACTTTACAATACTACTCTTGTATAAATTAGGAATGATTGTGATGATGAACATGTAGTTCAGTACCACTTTTAAAATAGATCAGATCTTTAAAAATAGCGACAGTAGCCGGGCTCGGCAGCTCAGCCTGTAATCCCGCGCTTTGGGAGGCTGAGGTGAGTGGATTGCCTGAGCCCGCGGGTTCGAGACCCACCTGGGCAACTTGGTGAGACCTCATCTCTACAATAAATAAAAAATTAGCCAGGTGTGGTAGGGCATGCCTGTAATTCTGGCTACTCGTAAGGCTGAGGCGGAAGGATCGCCAGAGCCCAGCAGGTGGAGGCTGCAGTGGCTGGGTGACAGAGTGAGACTCCAACTCAAAAAAAAAAAATGGTGACAGTGCTAGATTTCCTAAAACTTTTTATATAACAAAATCAGTGAACACTTTGAGTGCATTCTCTATTGAGAATATACTCAATAACTCAAAAAGATCTTTTGATCCAGAGTTAGTCAAGCCAGAAGGGACCTGAGACATCATCTGGTCCAACCCAATCACACAATGAATCAGAAGACAGAGCTCAGATCTTCCTGGTAAGATGGTGATGGAGCCGGTTGGAGTATGAGAGTCTCTGCAGGGGCATGTCCATAAAGACTCTCTGGTGAGTGGGTGTATGCTGGTGGGTGAGTGAAGGTCTGTCTAAGGGGAGACTCAGGTTCACACACTGGGGCTCTCCCCCAGAGGTGACTGTGACCCACCACTGCCCTGAAATGGAGCCCCCAGTGCACAGGACCATCTGCCACTCCGACGGCTTTCTTGAGAAGAGGCAGTGGAGAGCAGCTGCTCCTCACCACCTGGCACCTGGCCCAAACCATCACCTGTGGCACTGGACCAGCACAAGCAGGAGGAGCCCTGTAGAGGGCAGGTCATGGAGATCTGGAAGGGGCCCCAATGCCAGTGATGAGACACTTGTGGGCGCCATATTTTCAGTCCCAGGAGGGGTGGAGACCTGTATTGCCCCGCCCAGATCTGCCCAGCTTCCAGCCTCAGATCCAGAGGCTAGCCTCTCATCGGACTCAGAGAGATAGACACCCTTCCCCCATGCTGGATCGGGCAATGACAGGTCAGATCTGAGTGAGAGACTTGACAGCAGCAATGAATTGGGTGAGTCTGCATCTGATCCATCCTCCTCCCACAGCAGCCCATGGGGCATCTGACCCATGCTGAGAGCAACCCTATCAGCTTGCACTGAGAGTGGAGGAGAGAGGCTGAAGACCAGAGCCACTCCTTAAGATGGCAGCAGCTAAGAGGAACTTGAAGTTACAGAAACTACCACAAAGAGAGTGTTAGAGTTTTTTTTTTTTCTTGATTGTTTTTTGCTTTAGTTTTGGGGTTTTTTTCTTCTCTCTGTTTTTGATTGCATTTTTGTACTGGCTTTGTTTCTGCAATTTTAATGTGTTTTTTGAGATTTTACTGTTGGTGCATGGGTATTTTTGAGGGAGAGTACACCAGTGGGGGGGGAGTGTTTGTTTGTTTGTATGATTGTCTGTTTTTGTTTTTTCTGTCTTTGTTTGTTTCCCTGTTTATATGTTAATTGGTACGCCTATCTGTTTTCCCTCTTCTTCTCTGCACCCTCCTTTTGTATTCCTCCTTTCTTTTTCCATTCTTTTCCTATTTCTTATCTTATCTTGCTTTCAGGGGGCAAACAGACACCTTGACCTGCATGAATAGATTGTAAGGATGTGGAAAGTGAGCTCCAGAGGGCCCAAACACCATCAGAGGACACTAGGATCTGCAGATAGCTTCTGAATCACAGCTCCCCCTAAATTAAATCTCAAAACTGCAAAAAGCACAGTCCCCCACCCCCAATACAACTTCAGAATTGAACAAAACCAGAGGATCTACATAAGGAAGAACAGGAGATGGAGCAAACAGAAATAAAAGCTATTCCCACTATCACTGAACAACAGAAGTAAAGAAGAAGTAAAAAGAAGGGGGGAGGAAAACCTATGAAGAAGAAAACGAAGAAGAACCAAAGGAAGAATGAGTCTCACACAGACCCCTGGGAGGACAGCCATTAAGAATACAGACTTCAGAACTCAAACAATGAAGAGCCCCCAGAATAACTGGTCTCAAACAAACCTAGATATCAAGATATTAATAGAGAGAATAAATAGAAATGAGGAGATACAAGAGGAAAGAATGAAGGAGTTGATAACTGAGATAACAGGAGTAAAGAATACAGTGAATGAAATAAATAACAAACTGATAAGCATGGAAAGAAGAATTAACCAAGCAGAAGAAAGAATCTCACAGCTTGAGGACCCAAATATTGAATTAACACAAACTGTTAAAAACATAAAAAAGCTTAAAAAGACAGGACAAAATCTCCAAGAGGACAAAATCTCCAAGAGATGAGTAACTATATCAAGAGGCTGAAACTAAGATTAATTGGAATCCCTGAGGCAAATAAAGAGGCAGAGACCACCCTGGAACAAACATCGCATGAAATTATCCAAGAAAATGTCCCTCATTTCATCAGTGATGCAACCATTCAAATACAAGAGTTTCATAGAACCCCTGTAAGATGACAACAGAGAAGACCAACTCCTAGACACATATTAATTTGCCTACAAAAAGTAGGTATAAAAGAAAAAAATCCTAGAGGCAGAAAGAGAGAAAGTTCAGAATACCTACTGGGGAAAACAAATTAGAATAGCAGCAGACTTATCTACAGAAATACTTCAGGCGAGGAGAGAATGGAGCCCAATCTTCAAAGTTCTCAAAAATAAACAATTTTAACCAAGAATTACCTTCCCACTTAAGCTAAGTTTCATCAGCAATGGAGAATTAAAATCCTTCCAGACATTCAATGACTAAGAGTTTTTGCCACCTCTGGATCAACTCTACAAGAAACACTTAAGAAAGTATTAAACAGAGAAGAAGGACAAAAAAAGAGTGACAATGCTCTTCCCAAGAATGCAGGAAAAAGATTTAAAACACACATGAATCAACCCAAAAATCAAAAGAAAGTCACAATCAAACAGCAAAAGCAACAACAAACTCTATCAGAACCTCATGAAAGGGATAAACTCTCACATCTCAATAATTAACCTAAATGTGAATGGATTAATGCATTTCTGAAAAGATATAGAATGACAAACTGGGTAAAATATCATGATTCAATAATATATTGTCTCCAAGAGACTCATCTCACCAGAAAGGATATCCATACACTCAAAGAAAGAGGATGGAAAATAAAATTTCAGGTTTACAGAACACATAAGAAAGCAGGAGTTGCAATCTTAGTATCAGATAAATTACCCTTTAAGCTATCAAAAATTTAAGAAGATATGGAAGGTCACTGCATAATGATAAAAGGTTCAATTCATCAACAAGAAATATCCATCCTAAATATATATGCACCCAGCATAGGAACACCAACTTTTCTAAAGCAGCTTGCTTCTAGGTAAACTTAAAAAAGATATTGACTCTTAACACTATCATAGCTGGGGACTTAAATACCCCCACTAACAACCCTAGACAGATCATGAAGATGAAAAATCAACAAGGAGATCCAGAACCTCAACCTGATGTTTGACCAAATGGAATTAATTGATTACCTATAGGTACTCCACCCAACAACCACAAAATATACTTTCTACTTATCACCTCATGGAACATACTCTAAGATCGACCACATACTAAGCCATAAATCAAGCATAAACAAATTCCATATTTGAATTTGATTGAAATACTGCCATGCACAGTGGAATAAAAAAAAAATCAACACCAAAAAATTCCCCCCCCAAACCCACAAAGACATGAATACTAAACAGCATGATGCTATACAACCCCTGGTCAACATGGAAATCAAAACAGGGATTAAAAGATATCTGGAAACAAATGAAAATGAAGAACATCTTATGAAAACTTCTGGGATGTCATGAGAGCAGTCCTAGGAGGGGAATTCATATCTCTACGAACATACATCAAGAAAATGGAAAGATCACAAGTTAACAGCCTAACAAATCACCTAAGGAAGATGGAAAAGTAAGATCACCAAAACACTGACTTCAGCAGAAAAATCCAGATTACCAAAATAAAAGCCCAAATTTGGGACATAGGCAACGAAAAGATAATACCAAAAAAATCAGTGAAACAAAAAGCTGATTATTTGACATGATAAACAAAATTGATGGACTCCTAGCTAGACTGACCAAGAAAAAGAGAGAAAAAACCCAAATAAACACAAACAGAAATGCAAAAGATCAAATCACAACTGACCCTGAAGAAATACAAAAGATTATCAGAGACTACTATGTACACTTGTATGGAAACAAACTTGAAAACCTAAAGGAAATAGAGGACTTTCTGACATCATACAACCTCCCCAGGTTGAAGCAAGAAGAAATCGAGACCCTAAATGGATCAATAACAATCCAGAAATTTGACTATGTCATAAGAAAACTACCTACAAAAAAAAAAAAACAACCCTGGACCAGAGGACTTTCCAACAGAATTCTATAAAACATATAAGGAGGAACTGATACCAATCCTACTGAAAGTATTCCAGGCAATTGAGAAAGATGGAACTCTCCCCAAATCATTTTATGAAGCTAACATCACATTGATATCCAAACCAGGTAAAGATTCAACAAAGAAAGAGAACTACAGGCCAACAGCCTTGATGAACATAGATGTTAAAATTCTCAACAGTATTCTAGCAAACCAGATCCAACAATACATCTCAAAAATCATCCACCATGAACAAGTAGGCTTCATCCCTGGGATGCAGGGCTGGTTCAACATCCATAAGACCATAAACGTTATTAAATACATCAACAGATATAAAAACAAAAATCTCATGATTATATCATTAGACACAGAAAAGGCTTTTGATAAAATCCAGCATCCGTTCTTCATAAAAACCCTCAAACATCTAGGTATAGATGGAACATACCTCAAAATAGTAAGAGCTGTCTATGCGAAACCCACAACCAGCATACTGCTAAACAGACAGAAATTGGAAACATTTCCCCTGAAAACTGGAACAAGACAAAGATGTCTACTCTCACCCCTTCTTTTCAAGATAGTTTTGGAGTCCTAACTAGAGCAATCAGACAAGAGAAGGAGATCAGGGGTATCCAAATAGGAAAAGAGGAAGTCAAGTTATCCCTCTTTGCAGACAACATGATTCTATACCTTGAAAACCAAGAGAATCTGACAAAAACCTCCTTGCACTGATAAAGGACTTTAGCAAAGTCTCAGGGTATAAAATAAACATGCAATAGTCAGTTGCATTCCTATGCATCAGCAATAAACAAACAGAAACCCAAATAAAAAGCACAATTCAATTCACAATAGCCACCAAAAACAAACAAAAAAAAACCTTGGCCTCTTCCTAACCAGAGAAATCAAAGCCCTTTACAACGATAACTACAAAATGCTGCTTAAAGAAATCAAATATCACACAAACAAATGTAAAAACATTCATGCTCATGGATTGGAAGAATCAACATTGTTAAGATGTCTATCCTACCCAAGGCAAGCTGCAGATTTAACACAATACCCATTAAATTACCAGCAGCGTTCTTCTTAGACCTGGACATGACAATACAGGAATTTATATGGAAGCAAATGATCACAAATAGCCAAAACAATCCTCAGCAAAAAAAAAGAAAGAAAGAAAGAAAGAAAAAGAAAAGAAAGCTCCATCTTTCCGGACCATGAGACCTCACCCGGGAGTTTCTCCCCCAATAAATGCTTGGTTTATACTGGTACTTTGTCCTGTGCCTCTTTCGGTAGCTCCAAACATTACACTAAGTCTATCCAAGTTGCTGCGAAGTTCATAATTTTGTCTTCTTTATGGTTGCATAATATTCCATTGTGTATATGTACCATATTTTTTCTATCCAGTCATCTTTCAATAGGCAGCATGGTTGGTTCCATGTTTTTGCTATTGTGAATAATGCTGCAATAAACATGCATGTGCAGGTATCTTTTTTATAGAGTGATTTGAGCTCCTTTGAATATATTCCCAGTAGGGGAGTTGCGGGGTTGTATGGGAGGTTGATTTTTAGATCTTTTAGGAATCACCACACTGTTTTCCACAGAGGCTGTACTAATTTACATTCTCACCAACAGCGTAGAAGTTTTTCCCTTTTTGACGCATTCTCTCCAGCATCTGTTGTTTTTTGTTATTTATGATGGTCATCCTGTCTGGAGTTAGGTGGTATCTAGTATGGTTTTAATTTGCATTTCTTTGATGACTAGTGAGGCTGAGCATTTTTTCATGTATCTGTTGGCTTCTCATATGTCTTCTCTGGAGAAGTGTCTATTCAATCTTTTGTCCAGCTTATAATGGGTTTTGTTTTGTTTTTGGCATATTTGAGTTCCTTGTAGATCCTAGATGTTAGGCCTTTGTCAGATACACTGTTAGCAAATATTTTTTCCCAGACCGTGGGCTGTCACCTGCTCTCTCAATGGTTTCTTTGACTTTGCAGAAACTTGTCAGTTTGATGAGGTCCCACTTGTTTATCTTATCTCTTATGCCATGGGTACTTGGGGTTTTGAACAGGAATTTTTTGCCAGTTCCAATTCCCATAATGGTGTTTACTGTGTTTTCTAAGGTTCTTATAGTTTGAGGTTTAACATTTAGGTCTTTCATCCATTTAGAGTTGATTTTTGTGTAAGGTGATAGGTAGGGGTCTTATTTTAATCTTCTGGTCAGTCAGTTTTCCCAGCACCATTTGCTGAATGGGTTCTCCTTTCCCCAGTGGTTGGTGGTGGAGACTTTGTTGAAGATGAGTTGGTTGAGACATTGGGATTTTGTGTCTGTAATCTGTACTCTGTTGCATTGGTCTATATGCCGGTTCTTGTATCAATACCAGGCTGTTTTAACTATTATAACTTTATAATAAAGTTTAAAGTGTGAAAGTGACAAAGCAGTCCTTTTTCAGACAGGCAATCATCCTGAGGATTTGTCAGCTATAGGAAGAAGCAAGGTAAAGAATAGGCAGTGCACAGTGAGTGGTCTGACCACTAACTAGACTTTTAGATAAATAGAATTGGGATTGTCAAAAGAATAAATGAAAAATGGCACTTTAGGTCTTTTCCTAAAAGAAATTCTACCTCAAAACTCTGAGTAGGGAGCTTGATTCAATAAATTATACTTGGCATGCAAGTATGAGAAACACAGGAATGAAGTATGCCCCCATTTTCTATCAGGTATTGAAGCACATTTTATCTTCCTTAACTCAATACCCCGAAAACAAGTTCTTAAAGGCCTTCTTTCTTAATTCCCCTAAATATTTGTCTTCAAGGGGATTATAAGAAGCAGGACTCTGGATAGCCACGCTATCTCTGATTCAATGAGTTATTTTTGAGAGAGTTTCAAGGATACAAGTGATGAGAAGCAGGGTCAGAAGGAGGCCTTCTTCTGGCAAGGCAAAGCAGCAGGGGTTGGGAACAAGCAGTCAAACCCTAGATTGGAAGTATAATGTGTTTCCCCTCGCACATCCTTCCAAAACCTTCAAATATATCAGTATTTTGTCCCCCGACCCTCCACTGCCTGTTTAAAGCCAAGAGGCAGCAGGGGAGAGCAGCACATATGTTCTGCTATTAATATCTAATTAATTGACATGAGGGCTACCTAAAGAACATAACTTCTAGATGACGAGAAGGCAGCACAGAAGTGACAGCAAAGTGTGATCTCTGCCCATGGCTCACCAGAACAGTCTCCAGGGGTGTACTACAGATATTTTTGAAAGGAGCTTGGGGTTTTATGGATTGCTGAAACTCTGAGGTACATAGATGCAAAGATTTGCAGGTTCCGTCTTTCAAAATTACATCCCACTATCGAGAATGCAAAAAAAGAAAATCATCAGTGCCAATAAAACAGAAGCACCCAGTGTTATTCGTTCTGTGCTTCACTATTCATCTTCTTACCCCACAGCAAGATCTAACCCTAAAGATGGCCTGGCATTATTGGTGTTGCTCTACCCAAATGTTCTTGCTGGTATTCGAGCTTATATCCAAATAGTAGAAGGAAACAGAGTAGAAAGATGCAATTTTTATGTATTAATTATTATTATTATTAATTTTAGATTCAGGGACATACATGTGTATGTGTTACATGGATGAATTGTATACCGGTGGGGATTGGATCTCAAGTGACCCATTTCCCAGATAGTGAACATTATGTTCTGTAGGTAGTTGCTGACCACTAGACCCTCTCTGCCCTCCCTGCTTATTGGTGTCCCCAGTGCCTATTATTTCCAAAAAGATGCACTTTTAAAGCAAATTAATGAAACCTGATTTGCTACAAATTCTTATGTGAAATTGGCTTTTTGAATTTTTCTTCAGAAGCTTTCTCAGCAAGTTACTGCATTCTGTAGCACAGAAAGTAGCCAATAGCTCATGGGTTTTGAGGTAGGATGGAGAGGAGAGAGTGCACTGAGGGAATCAGAGTGATTCAGTCCACCCACATGCCTCTGAAGTACTGGAAATAGTATCTTCTGAAACTAAGGGTCAGACAGTTACTGATACTGCAAAAAAATGCTCCTAAGCCCTTGTTAAAGTTGCCAGATTCCCTCAGGTTTACACATTTTCAGTTCATGCTTTAGCAACTTAAAGAAGCTCAATGGTGACTGCTTCTGTTTAAATAGTTCTTGCAGGACTTCTGTTGAAAGTCAACCTTATTATGGTTAATTTTACTGGTTACATTACAGATGCAACAGACTAACAAGACTGACAGCCAGCAACTTCTATACTGGCTAGTTTCTTAGAATTTGCATTTAATTGTATCTGAAGCTACTCTAAAAGGAAATATTTCTTCTGTTTCCTACAAACTTGAGAATTTCCCTATTACATTGGTCATCACACATACAGGAACTCCTCATCAAGATCTGCCTTTTCTATTAAATAGGGCAGGGTAAGGATAGGGAGGTTGTTACCGAATGCAAGAAGTATTTATTACGTAACTGCCATGTGCCTAGGAAACAGAAAAGGATAAGCAGTGATGAAATGTTATACTTTCCTCAGATGCAGTCACTGTAGTTGGGAGGAGGACACATGCAGAGCTCCATGTAAAGAGTGAGATAAACTCAGGCACCGGATAAAAGGAGGACATTAACAGTGCTGCCCATGGATGCTCCAAAGATGAAGGAAGGCTGCTAGGTAGCATTCTAATGTGGGATGTATTTTAAATTAAACTTCCCTAAAGTCAATTTTTTTTTACCTAGTATTTGCAGTAGACTGAAAAGTGTGCCTCCTGCCCCCAAATATATTCACTCTCCAATCCCTGGTACTTGTAAATGTTACCTTATACGATAAGAAAAAAAAGGGGGGGGGAGGTGGTCTTTACAAATGTCATAAAGTTAAGAATATGGAGATAGGGAGATTAACCTGGATTATCCAGTGGTTTTAAATGAAATCACATATATCCTTATAGGAGGAAAACGAAAAAAGATTTCACACATACATACACACACACACACACACACACACACACACACACACACACACACGCAAGGTGACTTTGGCAGCAGAGAATGGAGTGGTGCTGCCATGATTGAAGGAATGCTGACAGCCCCCAGAAACTCCAAAGACAAGGAACGGATTTTCTCCTATAAACTCTAGAGGGAGCATGACCCTTCCAACACCTTGATTTTAGCCTAGTGATACTGATTTTGGAATTATGGACTTCCAAACTGTTAAAGACTAATTTTCTGTCATTTTAAGTCATCAAGTTTGTAAGCAATTTGCTACAGCAATTATGGAAAATTAACAAAGTATCTTTGGCTATTATAACTATAACTGGCTGTAAATCAATTTTAAAAACCAATAGCCCTAGCTTCTACTTTATATATTCTGATGAAAGAAGAATTTAAAAAATCAACAAATAAACTCTATTTTTAGAGCAATTTTAGGTTCACAGCAAAATTGATTGTAAAGTACAGAAAGTTCTCATATACTCCTACCCTCATATAAGTATAGTCTTCCCCACTAATGACATCCTGCACCACAGTGATACATTCGTTTCAATCAGTGGACTAGTATTGGCAAATTATCACCCCAAATTCATAGTTTAAGTTAGGATTTACTCTTGAATTGTATACTCTGTGAGTTTTGATAAACGTACAAGGTCATGTGGAAAATTGTTATATCTACACAAAATAAATATTTCATACCATATAAACACTAAAGAGTATTTTTGATGATTTTTTTAGAAAGAATAAAAAGTGGGGCAGCTTCTGTCTAAATCAACATGAGAAAATAGAGCCATGTTCTTTTAAAAGTTCATTAATTTTATAATGAACTTTTAGAGAATACATTTTAGAGAATTGTATTTTTCTTAAATTTCTTTCATAGGTATTATGAGTAAGAAAGGGCTACCACAAATTTAAAGATTATATCATCCTAATAAAAATATAAAAAAGTCTGTGAAATATAAGCCATCAGGGCTGTTATTGTTCTAATAAGTTAGATTTTCTTCTTGAAGGCTTTGACAGCCTGTAAAGATAGAATTTGATATAAGCCTTTTAATGGTTCACATCTTTTATCTTTCAAAAGTAAGAGACACATAAATAGCCTTTAAAACATCATTTAATCTAGAGCTTCTTAACTCTAGGTGAACATTAGAATCACCTGAGAGTTTTCAAAGACTGTACTCAGATCTCACCTCAGATTGATTAGTATTTTTTTAATAGCTCCTCAAGGGATGCTAAAGCTCAGCTAGGGCTAAAATACACTAATTTACTTTCTTCTTTTTTTATTGTTATCTTATTTCTGTGACTTCATGTTTGTCAAACCTTTCCAGAGTTTTCCTGTTTTATCCTGCCTTCATATGTACTCATAATTTTAGAGGCAATTCTTTATCCTATTCTATTTTCTAACGTTCTGGTTGACTCTCTTTTCAATTTTATGTTGTAAACCTTTATCCAAGAAGTTTTCTATCTTCATCCCAAAACTTTTCCTCTCTGATTTAACTGTACTATTATGTTTATGTTGACTTATAAATTACTTCCAGTCAAACATTTCCACAAGGCACACGGTAAACAAGTGACAATCTCTGAAGAGTAACTGGTTCCATAAATTCTTAGATTGTGGTGATATTGGGGTTGTCTTACTGAATAATACACTATTGATAAATCAGATGGTCATATAGAATTTCAACTTTAGAAATGCTAAGCATGTTGATTCCAATCTCAAACTCTGATTCTAATCTGAATCTGGCAAATACTGTTAAATTTCAGACAACAGAAGAATTTTGACAAAGTGGAGAGTTTTCTCTGGCAGTTACTCAGTTCCACTGATGCTGTAGGTCAGAATCCTTGCAGTTGGAATAAAAATTTTATACATAAATTTGGTTTTATGTTTCCCTAAACAATAAAGAGCTAGTAAAGTCTGTTGACATTTACCAAATTCATGGGGTGATTTGGGGTTTATCATGGTAGCTGGGTTTGTCACTATCATGATGATGAGAAGATCCTATAAAAATAAATTCCTTCACAAAAGAGAAAAACTCTGGCTTTATGTTTTTTCTAGAACAGATAAATTATGGCCACATCTAAAGTGCGCACATATTCTTATTTTCAATTCCTTTAAAATAAAGGAATGATTTCAATTCAATTTTTTATTATTATTTTATTTATTCAAGGTTAGGGTCATAAGTGGTCATTGTGAAGGTAAAGTTTGAGTACCATATTGATGTTATGCCCCACCCCCACTCCAGCAGTGTCCCACTACTGCCAATCCCATTCTTATCTTAAAATAACATTAGGGATAAGAGGGAGGACTTCCGGCAAGATGGCGATGGGGCAACCTAGTCTGTGAAACCCTCTGCAAAGGAGAACTACAGTGGGTCTTTGGCTCTTGCCCCAGGGGCTGCAGACTCCAGCATCGCAGCCTGCTCTTCATACGGAGCTCGGCTGTTGCCACCGCTGGAGCATCACAGCAGACTGGACAGCCACTGCAGTGCAGACGCCACTGCCACTGCTGCCAGTAGCACATCGCACCACCCAGGCCGGAGGTGATCCACGACTTCAGTCTTTGAAGTCTCTTCAGGGAAGATCTACTAGGATCACTGCCACCTCTCCTGGGACCGAGTCGTCCTGCCCAAAATGAGTCTCCTGCCGTGTGCCCTGAGGCAGGCATCCATCTCCAGTCTCTGCCGGTTCCTGTCCGGCCCAACCCCCTCTGGGGCAAGCAGCTGAGATAGCACCACCTACTGATGATTCAAGGTAACAACACCGAAACGGGAGAAACAAGCTTGAAAAAGACATAGGCCAGAGTGGTGAACAGAGGGTGATCTGAACCGTCCTTCACAGCAGACCAGGGGCAACTGACCCTAACTGCAAGCTAATTTACCAGCTTGAAAAGAAAGCTAGAAATCAGACCTGAAAGGACATTGGACTTAAACGAAAAGTCTCAGAGTGTGCTTCATTGATTCTGTTAGTTTAATGACTTCATTCTACTCCTATTGCATTGTTCCTTTTTTTTTCTCTTCCTTTCTTCTCTTTTCTTCTCTTTGTAAACCATATCTTTGTATAGAGGAACAGCACACCAATAAGGTGGTTGGTTAGCTTGTATGTTAGCATCACAATATGTTTTTTTTTTTGTATGGGAGTTGGTTCATCTGTAGCTGTGGTCTATTGTTTTTATCTGTTTCAGTATAGGTCTCTCTCTCCATTTGTTGGCACACTCATTTGTTTCCCCCCTTTCTCCTCTATCTCTCCACCCCCCTCTTCAACCCACTGTCTACTCCATTCTCTTCCTTCTGCTAACCACATTTTATTTCAGGGAGTAAACCTACAGCCCCAATGCATGGACAGATTCCAAGGCAGTGGGAAGTGGGTTCCAGATTATCCACACACCTGTCAGCAAATACGAGGACCTGCAGATAGATTTTGAATAACAGCTCCCCCCTTAAGTAAATCTCAAAACTGCAAAAAGGACCACCCCCAACCTACAGTGCAACTCCAGAATTGAACAAAGTAAGAGGACCTACATAAAGAATAAGAGATTGAACAAACAGAAGTAAAACCAATCCCTTTACCCCTGAATAACAGAATTAAAGAAGACGGTGACGTGGAGGGAAGGAAAAAGTAGGGAGGGGGAAAAACCACGCAAATGAAGAAAAACCAAAAGAAGAATATAGGCCTCACACAGACCCCTGGGAGATCAGACACTGAGAAAACAGATTCTGGAACACAAACAATGAAGAACCTCCAGAATGACATGCAACAAACCCAGACATCAAGGCATTAATGGAGAGAATTTAAAAAATTGAGGAGAGACAAGAGGAAAATAGGAAGGAGCTGATGTCAGAAACAACAGCAGTAAAGAATACTGTGATGGAAATGAATAACAGACTAATAAGCGTGGAAAGCAGAATTAGCCAAGCAGAAGTAAGAATCTCAGAGCTCGAAGACCAAAACACAGAACTAACCCAAACTGTCAAAAGCATAGAAAAGAAGCTCAAAAAGACAGAACAAAACCTGCAAGAGATGAATGATCACTTCAAGAGACCAAACCTAAGAGTAATTGGGCTTCCTGAGGCAGAGAGAGAAACAGAAGCCACACTGGAACAAACATTTCATGAAATCATTCAAGAAAACTGCCCTCATCTCATCAAGGATGAAAAAATTCAAACACAAGAGATTCAGAGAACCCCTGCAAGACAACAAATGAGAAGACCAAATCCCAGATACATAATAATTTGCCTAAACAAAGTAGCTATAAAAGAAAAAATCCTAAAGGCAGCAAGAGAAAATGGCCAGACTACCTACCAGAGAAGACTAGTTAGAATAGCAGCAGATTTATCCACAGAAACCCTTCAGGCTAGGAGAGCCTGGAGCCCTATCTTCAAAGTTCTAAAAGATAAACAATTTCAACCAAGAATAACCTACCCAGCCAAACTAAGCTTCATTAGTGAGGGAGAATTGAAATCTTTTCCAGATATCCAATCCCTAAGAACCTACGCTGCCACCAGACCACCTCTACAAGAAACACTTAAGAAAGTACTGAACACAGAAGAAAAAGAAAAAAGAACAACAACATTCTTCACAAGAGTACAGACAAAAGATTAAAAACACATATGAACCAACTCCAAAATCCAAAGAAAGACAACAAACAAACAGGAACAACTCTGTAAGAACCTTATGACAGGGATCAACTCTTGCATTTCAATTATTAGCCTAAATGTGAATGGACTAAATGCACCACTGAAAAGACATAGAACGGCAAAAGGGATAAAATATCATCAGGCAACAAACTATTGCCTTCAAGAGACTCACCTCACTAGAAAGGACACCCACAGACTCAAAGTAAGAGGATGGGAAACAAACTTTCGTGAGAATGGAATACAAAAGAAAGGAGGAGTAGCGATCTTAATTTCAGACAAAATACCCTTCAAGCTATTAAAAATCAAAAAAGATACAGAAGGCCACTACATAATGATAAAAGGCTCAATCCATCAACAAGAAATATCTATTCTAAACATATATGCACCCAACATAGGTGCGCCAATTTTCATAAAGCAACTTCTAGGAAAACTAAAGAAAGATACTGACTCTAACACCATCATAACTGGGGACTTTAATACCCCACTCACAACCCTAGACAGATCATCAGGACAAAAAATCAGCAAGGAGACCCGGAACCTCAATATGACTTTGGACCAAATGGACTTAATTGATCCCTACAGAACACTCCATCCAAAGACCAAAGAATATACATTCTACTCATCACCTCATGGAACATATTCTAAGATCGACTACGCAATTGGCCAAAAATCAAGCATAAGCAAGTTTAAAAGGACCGAAATTCTACCATGCACCTTCTCGGACCACAGTGGAATAAAAATAAACATTGACACCAACAAAGTCCCCCCAAAACCCACAAAGACATGGACACTAAACAGCATGATGCTAAACAACTCCTGGGTCAATGATGAAATCAAAACAGAGATCAAAAGATACCTGGAAACAAATGAAAATGAAGAAACATCTTACCAAAATCTCTGGGACACCTTGAAAGCTGTAGTAAGAGGGGAATTTATATCCCTACAAACACACATGAAGAAAATGGAAGGAAAAGAAATTCACAACCTAACAAGCCACCTAAAGAAGCTGGAAAAGCAAGACCACAAAAACCCTAATTTCAGCAGAAGAATCCAGACCACCAAAAAAAAGCCCAAATCCAGGACACAGAAGACAAAAAGATATACAAAAAATCAATGAAACATAAAACTGGTTCTTCAAAAGGATAAACAAGATCGATGGTCCCCTAGCTAGACAGACCAAGAAAAAATGAGAAGAAAACCAAATAAGCACAATCAGAGAAGAGGAGGCAATCAGGGGTATCCAAATAGGAAAAGAGGAAGTCAAGCTATCTCTCTTTGCAGATGATATGATTGTGTACCTTGAAAACCCAAGAGAATCTGTCAAAAACCTCCTTACACTGATAAAGGCCTTTGGCAAAGTCTCAGGATACAAAATAAATGTACAAAAGACAATCGCATTTCTCTACACCAATAATAAACAAACAGAAACCCAAATAAAAAACACAATTTCATTCACAATAGCCACAAAAAAAATGAAATACCTTGGCATCTTCCTAACCAGAGACGTGAAAGACCTTTACAATGAAAATTACAAAACACTGCTCAAAGAAATCAAAGATGACACAAACAAGTGGAAAAATATCCCATGCTCATGGGTTGGAAGAATCAGCATTGTGAAGATGTCCATCTTACCTAAGGCAATCTACAGATTCAATGCAATACACATCCAATTACCAGCAACATTCTTCTCAGACCTAGAAAAGACAACACAGGAATTCATATGGAAACACAAACGACCAAGAATAGCCAGAACAATCCTCAGCAAAAAAAAAAAAAAAAAAAAAGCAGGTGGTATCACATTACCAGACTTCAAACTTTACTATAAAGCTACAATCATCAAAACAGCTTGGTATTGGTATAGGAACAAGCATATAGATCAGTGGAATAGAATTGAGATTCCAGAAGCAAAACCTCAATTTCTCAACCAACTCATCCTCGACAAAACCTCCACCACCTACCACTGGGAAGAGGAGAACCTCTTCAGTAAATGGTGCTGGGAAAACTGCTGACCACATGCAGAAGATTGAAACAGGACCCCTATCCATCCCCATGCACAAAGGTTAACTCCAAATGGATCAGAGACCTAAATGTAAAACCTCAAACCATAAGAACCTTAGAAAAGGAAGGAAATACCCTCATGGAAATCGGAACTGACATCCAATTCCTGAACAAAACCTGAAATCCACAGGTCATAAGATAGAAGATAGACAAGTGGGATCTTATTAAACTGACAAGCTTCTGCAAGGCCAAAGAAACCATCAAGAGAGCAGGGAGACAGCCTACAGACTGGGAAAAAGTATTTGCCAACACCAGGTCTAACAAAGGCTTAACATCCTGGATCTACAAGGAACTAAAACATGTTGAAAAGAAAAAAAACAAACAACCCCATTATAAAATGGGCAAAAGATATGAACAGACACTTCACAAAAGAGGACATCCGAGCAGCCAACAGACACATGATGAAATGTTCAACCTCACTAATCATCAGGGAGATGCAAATCAAAACCAACTGAGATATCACCTAACTCCAGTCAGAATGGCAATTATCAACAACTCAAAAAATAACAGCTGCTGGAGAAGGTGTGGTGAAAAGGGAACACTTCTACACTGTTGGTGGGAATGTAAACTAGTGCAACCTCTGTGGAAAGCATTGCAGCGATTCCTAAAAGCTCTAAATATCAACCTCCCATATGACCCCACAATCCCCCTACTGGTAATATACCCTGAAGAACTCAAATCACTCTATAAAAAAGATACCTGCACACGTATGTCTATCGCAGCATTGTTCACAATAGCAAGAACCTGGAAACAACCATGCTGCCCATCAAAAGAGGACTGGATTTTAAAAATGTGGTACATATACACGATGGAATACTACGCAGCCATTAAAAAGAACAAAATCATGAATTTCGCAGCAACCTGGATGGAAGTAGAGTCTATAATACTGAGTGACCTCTCACAGAAACAAAGATCAGAATATCACACGTTCTCACTCATATAATGGACCATGAGCATCCAATGTAATAGTATGACTGATGGTACTGGGAAACTATGTGGGGGGGAGATGGGATTAACAGTAGCAAATATCTGTCTGGGGATGGGGAAACACCTCTTATCAACAGGGTGCCTGAATGAAACGTAATTGTACACCTAACCCTTAACTGTACCCCACAACACCATAATAAAAAATATTGATTATGAAGAAAAAAAAAATGACATTAGGGTCAAGTCTGAACAAAAACCATGTGACCAAGTGAATGCTGCAAAGATAAACTTTAACCTCTCTAAAGACATGGAGTTTAGGAGAGCTGTTAATCTACATATGAGTGGTCAATGAACAGTTTGGAACAACAAGCATTAAAGTCCAGGAAAACATCTAAAATTCAGAGGACAGGCATCAGAGACATCTAGCAGATCTGAGATAGGTGGCTCGGGCAGGCCAATTAGCCAGTCTATGCCTTTCCTTATCTTGAAAATGGAGATGAAAAGGGGATGGAGCAAGATGGTGAAACAAGACTCTCCAATAGCTATCTCTCAACAGAAACATCAATTAGATCAACTATCCATAGCTTCACAAGAGCTAATAACAAACAAACAAACAAAAAAACCAAGGGAGTCATTACAGTATCTGATGTAGCACAATAATAAGAGATGTGTTGAAGAGGGTAAGAAGGACTGTTTTACAGTTCCTGATATTACTCCTCCCTAAACCCCAGGCAGCACAACGGGGAGAAATACCATCCAGTAGAGAAGAGGAGAGAAAATTGAGCCAGGCAGTTGTCTTAGACCCCCAAATCAGGCGTGGCACAGTACAATTTAGTACCTGACAGCCTACCATGGCCCCAGACTCCAGGCCAGTACTAGCAAACAGAGCCTCCAGACCCATCTCAGTGCCAGGCTTTAATCTTGCCTGTCAGACTCTATCTCTGGCCTACCCCGGAGTCCTGCCAGCAGCAGAGAGCCCAGGTTTCTGGCATGCTCCAGCACCACGCTGGTCTCAGAGCCCCTGGAAGTCTGGTGTGCTCAGTGCCTTGACAGTTCCAATGGACCCAGAGTTTTGAAATAGACCAGTGGATGTGGCTAGAATCCCTGGACGGGTTACTTAAGGGCTTTCTCAGACAAAGTCAGTCATTAAGGACTGAAATAATTATCTACCTCTTCAAATGTGCAGACATAAATGCATGGCCATAAAGATTAAGAACAATCAGGAAAACAACATCACCAAAGGAACAAAATAAAGTGCAAGGACTGACCTTATAAAAAGAGATGTATGAACTATCTGAAAATATGAAGAAATAAAAAATATAAACAGGCAAATAACAAGGACTAAATCACCAATAAAAAGCCATTTATCCAAGAAAAGCCTAGAAACGAATGACTTCACTGCTGAATTTTATCAAATATTTAAAGGAGAATTAATAATAATTCTGAAAATCTTCCCAAAAAAATAAAGAGGAGGGAATATGTGCAAACTCATTTTATAAGGTCAGTATTACCCTGCTACCAAAGCTAGACAAGGTCACTAAAGAAAACTATAACCCAACATCTCTAATGATCATAGATGCAAAAATCCTCAACAAAATACTAGCAAACAAAATTCAACAGCATATTAAAAGATAATTCACCATGAACAAGTGGGTCTTATCCAGGGATGAAAGAATTGTTTAACGTACACAAACCATGACATAGGTCTGGGCAATGTTTCTGGATATGACCAAAAAGCACAGACAAAAATAGACAAATGGAGTTATATCAAGCTAAAAAAACTTCTATACAGCAGAGGAAACGATCAATAGAGTACAGAGGCAGCCTATAGAATGTGGATTATGCATTTAACAAAAGGTTATCATCCAAGATATATAATGAACTCAAACAACCCAATAGCAAAAAAGGGGGGGGGCAAATACTTTAATAAACTTTTTTTTAAAAGACGCTCTAGAAAGGATCAACAGGCTTTTTTTTTTTTTTTTTTTTTTTGAGTTGGAGTCTCACTCGGTCACCCAGACTGGAGTGCAGTGGCTGCTCCCGGCCACCGCAGCCTCGACCTGCTGGGCTCCGGCGATCCTTCCGCCTCAGCCTTCCAAGTAGCCGGAATTACAGGCATGTACTACCACGCCCGGCTGATTTTTTGATTTATTGTAGAGATGAGGTCTCGCTGCCCAGGCAGCTCTAGAACCTGCGGGCTCAGGCAATCCACTCACCTCAGCCTCCCAAAGGCGCGGGACTACAGGCTGAGCCACCGAGCCCCGGCTAGCATATTTTTAAATGTTCAAAATGTTTAATCATCAGGGAAATGCAAGCTAAGACTATAATGAGATATTCCCTTGTACCTATTAAAATTACTATCATCAAAAAGATAACAAGTGTTGGCAAGGATGTGAAGAATGAGGAACTCTTGCACACAGTTGGTAGAAAAGTAAATTAGTACGAACATTAAAGAAAACAGTATGGGGGTTTTCTCAAAAAAATTAAAAATAGAATTACCATATAATCCAAAAATCCCACTACTGGGTATATATGTTAATTTGCTGAGACTTGTTTTGTGTTCAAAATGTGGTCTCAAAATGTGGTCTATCCTGGAGAATTTTTTTTTTTTAGTTTTTAACTTTTAGATTTTAAATATGTAGGGTACAATCCAGGATTAGGTATACAAATGTTCATTATGCAGGCACCCTTGATGAGGTGTGCCCCCCCCCAGCAGTTTCCCTCAACTGCCAATCCCATCCCCCACTTCCGTGGCAGTTTCTCACTACTGCCAGTCCCTTTCTTATAGCTTTATGATAATTGTTCAAAGTCTGCTTATGAGTGAGAACATATGGTACTGTTTTTGTTTCTGTGATAGATCACTGAGTATGATAGATTCTAAATCCACCCAAGTTGTTGCAAAGTTCTTATGTTTGTCCTTCTTTATAGCTGCATAATACTCCATTGTGTATATGTACTACATTTTTTTTAACCAGTCCAGCTTCATTGGGCAGCATGGTTAGTTCCATGTTTTTGCTATTGTGAATAGAGCTTCAATAAACATACGTGTGCAGGTAGGGCAAAAACCTATTATTTTCTTTATAGCATACAAAAAATTATCACACTTCCAGACTTCAAGCTAAACTGTAAGGCTACAATAATCAGAACAGGCTGGTATTGGTACAAGAACAGGCATACGGACCAATGGAACAGGATAGAGATTCCAGAAACAAAATGGAATCTTTTTAGTAGAATGAGTTGAGTTCCTCTGGGTATATTCCCAACAGGGGTATTGCTGGGTCATATGGGAGGTCAATTTCTAGTCCTTTCAGAAATCGCCACACTGTTTTCCAAAGAGGTTGTACTAGTTTGCATTTCCCCCAGCAGTGTAGAAGCGGTTCCTTTTTCTCCACATCCTTGCCAACATCTGTTGTTGTTTGTTTTATTAATGATGGCCATTCTTACTGAGGTTAGGTGGTATCTCAGTGTGGTTTTGATTTGTATTTCTCTGATGATTAGCGAGGCTGAGCACTTTTTCATGTGCCTGTTGGCTGCCTGTATATCTTCTTTTGAGAAGTGTTTATTCTTGTCTTTTGCCCACTTCTGAATGGGGCTGTTTGTTTTTTTCATTTCAGTACATTTGAGTTCCTTGTAGATCCTAGATGTTAGATCTTTATCAGATATACAGTTGGCAAATATTTTTTCCCATTCTGTGGGCTGTCTCTTCACTCTCTTGATGGTTTCTTTTGCTTTGCAGAAGCTTTTCAGCTTGATGAGGTCCCACTTGTCTATCTTATCTCCTATGGCATGGGCACTTGGGATTTTGATCAGGAATTGGTTGCCAGTTCCAATTTCCATAAGGGTGTCTCCTGCATTTCCTAAGATTCTAATAGTTTGAGGTTTTATGTTTAGGTCTTTGATCTATTTAAAGTTGATTTTTGTGTATGTTGATATGTAGGGGTCCTGTTTCAATCTTCTGCAAGTGATCAGCTAGTTTTCTCAATACCATTTACTGAATAGGTTCTCCCCTCTCCAGTGGTTGTTGTTGGAGGCTTTGTCAAAGATGAGTTGGTTGAGAAATTGAGATTTTGCTTCTGATATTGCTATCCTGTTCCATTGGTCCATATGCCTGTTCTTGTACAAATACCAGGCTGTTCTAATTATTGTAGCCTTATAACAAAGTTTGAAGTCTGGAAGTGTGATCATTTTTTGTATGCTAAAGAAAATAATATGTATTATTTATCTGCTGGATGAAATGCTCTGTAAATATCTGTTATGTACATTTGGTCTAGTGTGCAGTTTAAATACAATGTTTCTTTGTTAGCTTTCTGTCTAGTTTTCTGTCTAGGTCATCTGTCTAACACTGAGAATGGGGTGTGGAATGCCCCATGTATTATTGCATCAAAATCTATCTCTTATTATAGATATGATAATATTTGCTCTATATACTTGGGTGCTCCAGTGTTGGGTGCATATGTGTTTAGAAGCATTATATTTTCTTACTGAGTTGATACCTTTGTCATTATATAATGACCTCCTTTTTCGTTGTTTTGGGATTAAGTCTGTTTTAATAATATAAGTATAGCTACCTCTGCTTGCTTTTGGCTTCAATTTGCATAGAGTATCTTTTTCCATTCCATTATTTTTAGTGTATATATGTTTCCTAAAATATAATCCTACTATTATAACTCTCAACCTCCTCATCTACATTACTCTAACAATTACACTATTTTCTATACTAATTCTCTTTTCAAGCACTACCATTTTAATAATATCCAACTCATGAAATAAAGTCCCATTAGCATCATCCATAATATCCCTAGTCCTACTATCCCTAGGAGGACTATCCCCACTCACAGGCTTTCTCCACAAATGAGCAATCATTCAAGAATTTATAAAAAATGACAACACCCTTATCCCAATATTAATAGCCATTACAGCTTTACTTAACCTATATTTCTATATACGATTAACCTACTCAACAACCCTAACTATATTTCCAGTCAACAATAATACAAAAATAAAATGACAATTTGAAAATACAAAACTAATATTCATTGTACCTACCTTAACAACCTTATCTACCTTACTTTTAACCCTATCTCCCATACTCCTACTACTGGAATAGGAATTTAGGTTAACTAGACCAAGAGCCTTCAAAGCCCTAAGTAAGCTATATATGCTTAATTCCTGTTCTCCTATTATTAAGGACTGCAGAGGCCCTCTCCACATCAACTAAATGCAAATTAGTCACTTTAACTTAAGCTAAATCCTTCACCAATAGATTGGTGGGCTCCAACCCCACGAAAATTTAGTTAACAGCTAAATACCCTATCCAACTGGCTTCAATCTACTTCTCTCGCCGCCAAGAAAAAAAAGGCGAGAGAAGTCCCGGCAGAATTGAAGCTGCTTCTTTGAATTTGCAATTCAATATGATATTCACTTCAGGACTTGGTAAAAAGGGGACTACACCCCTATCTTTAGATTTACAGTCTAATGCTTTTTTCAGCCATTTTACCCCTACCTATGTTCATTAACCGTTGATTATTCTCAACCAATCATAAAGACATCGGAACTTTATACTTATTGTTTGGTGCTTGAGTTGGAATAGTGGGAACTGCCCTTAGTCTCCTCATCCGAGCAGAACTTGGACAGCCAGGAACCCTATTGGGAGATGACCAAATCTACAATGTGATTGTTACTGCCCATGCTTTCGTAATAATTTTCTTTATAGTAATACCTATTATAATTGGAGGCTTCGGCAATTGACTAGTACCCCTTATAATTGGAGCCCCCGACATAGCATTCCCTCGAATAAACAACATAAGCGTCTGATTACTACCACCATCTTTCCTTCTACTTCTAGCTTCCTCAATAGTTGAAGCTGGGGCAGGAACTGGTTGAACCGTCTATCCCCCTCTAGCAGGAAATTTAGCCCACGCAGGAGCCTCTGTAGATCTCACTATCTTCTCTCTTCACCTGGCAGGAGTATCTTCCATTCTAGGTGCTATTAACTTTATTACAACCAGTATCAATATAAAACCTCCCGCTATATTACAATATCAAACCCCCCCTATTTGTGTGATCTGTCCTAATTACCGCTGTTCTACTACTACTGTCTCTCCCAGTTTTAGCAGCAGGGATTACTATACTCTTAACTGACCGAAACCTTAACACAACCTTTTTTGATCCCGCTGGAGGAGGAGATCCTATTCTCTATCAACACTTATTCTGATTCTTTGGTCACCCTGAAGTATATATTCTTGTTCTACCTGGATTTGGCATAATCTCCCATATTGCAACCTATTATTCTGGAAAAAAAGAACCATTCGGTTATATAGGAATAGTTTGAGGCATAATATCTATTGGTTTCCTAGGTTTTATTGTCTGGGCTCATCATATGTTCACAGTAGGAATAGATGTAGATACCCGAGCATACTCTACATCTGCCACCATAATTATTGCTATTCCAACTGGCGTAAAGGTATTTAGCTGATTAGCAACCCTGCATGGAGGTAACATTAAATGGTCTCCTGCTATACTATGAGCTCTAGGCTTCATTTTTCTATTCACTGTTGGAGGTCTAACCGGGATTGTCCTTGCCAATTCATCTCTTGATATTGTCCTCTTTCCACTATGTCCTATCAATAGGAGCAGTATTCGCAATTATAGGAGGCTTCATCCACTGATTCCCTCTATTTTCAGGATTTACCCTCCACCCAACCTGAGCCAAAACCCATTTTGCAATCATATTTGTAAGAGTTAACTTAACCTTTTTCCCTCAGCATTTCCTTGGATTATCAGGTATACCCCGACAATACTCCGATTACCCTGACGCATATACTATATGAAATACCATCTCCTCTATAGGCTCATTCATCTCTCTCACAGCAGTTATATTAATAATCGTTATCATTTGAAAGGCCTTCACCTCAAAACGAGAAGTATTAGCAGTTGAACTTCCAGCTACAAACCTTGAATGACTTCAGTCATTCAAGGGGCTGTCCCCCCACCCTATCATACATTTGAAGAACATACCTATGTAAAGGCATAATTAATTACAAGAAAGGAAGGAATTGAACCCCCCAAGATTGGTTTCAAGCCAACTCCATAACCACTATGTCTTTCTTTATAACAAAATACTAGTAAAACTATTACATAACTTTGTCAAAGTTAAATTACAGGCTAAATCCCTGTGTATTTTTATGGCACATCCTCTCCAACTAGGCTTTCAAGACAGATTAGATGAGTTTCTTTCTATAGACAGAACATAATCAAGTCATTTAAAACTTTTATTTAGCCATTCTATATATTTTAGGTGGAAAGTTTAGTCTGTTTATATCTAAGGTTGTTATTGATATATGAGGACTTATTCCCGACATTTTATTATTTGATTTCATGTTGTTTTCTTTTTTTTCTTTTTTGAGTTGGAGTCTCACTCTGTTGCCCAGACTGGAGTGCAGTGGCCGCTCCCGGCCACTGCAGTCTTGACTTGCTGGGCTCCGGCGATCCTGCTGCCTCAGCCTTCCAAGTAGCTGGTACTACAGGCGTGCGCTACCACACCTGGCTAATTTTTTGATTTATTGTAGAGATGAGGTATCACCAAGTTGCCCAGGTGGGTCTCGAACCTGCGGGCTCAGGCAATCCACTCACCTCAGCCTCCCAAAGCGCAGGATTACAGGCTGAGCCACCAAGCCCGGCTTTCATGTTGTTTTCTATAGCCCTTTTTTCTTTCTCTTTTATTGCATGTTATTATGGTTTGGTGCTTTCTGCAGTGGTAACATGTGAGTCTTTTCTCTTTCTTATTTGTGTGTTTGCTGTACCAGTGGTTTTTCTATTTTTGTGTCTTTTCAAGATGGTAGTTATTGAACTCTTTCACTTCCAGGTGTAGGACTCCCTTAAGCATTTATTGTAGGGTCAGTCTTGTGGTGATTAACTTCCTCAGCTATTGCTTGTCTAGGGAAAACTTCATTATTATTATTTTTGTTTGTGAAGAATAATTTTCCTAGAAAAGTATCATTGGTAGATTTTTGTTTTCTTTTATATGTACTGAATTTAAATGTATTGTCTCATTCTTTCCTGGCCTCTAAGATTTCCTGAAAAATCTGCTGTTAGTCTGATCTAGGTTCCTTTATAGATGAATAGATGTTTTTCTATTGCTGTTTTTAGAATTGCTTTTATGCTTTTGGCTTTTAACAATTTGACTATGATTCCATAGAGAAGACCTCTTTGCAAGGTAACTATTTAGAGATCTTTGAGCCTTCTGTATCTGGATGTCTAAGTCTCTTGTTAGACTTGGGGAGTCTTAAACTGTTATTTTATTAAATAGTTTTTCTAAACTTTTTGTTCTTTCTTCATCTTCTGAGACACCAAAATTTCAAATATTTGGTCAATTTATGGTGTCTCATATGTCATGAAGACTTTGCTTGTTTTGTTTTTTTTAATCTTATTTTTAAATTTTGACTGACTTGGTTATTTCAAAAGATCTGTCTTTGAGTTCTGAGTTTTCTTTTCTTCTGCTTGATCTAGTCTGTCATTGAAGCTTTCAGATGTATTTTGTAGTTCTTTTTTTTTTTTTTTTGGAGTTGGAGTCTTTTGTCTTCCAGGCATGCTCACAGCTATCAAAGCCTTAACCTGCTGGACTCAGGTGGTACTTCCACCTCAGCATTTCAAGTAACTGGAACTGCAGTCACATACCACCATGTCTGGCTAATTTTTTATTTATTACAGAGATGAGGTCTCACCAAGTTGCCCAGGCTGGTCTTGACCTGTATGGTAAATTGTATGGGTTTTATTTATTACAGAGATGAGGTCTCACCAAGTTGCCCAAGCTGGGCTCAGGCAATCCTCTCATCTCCCAAAGTGCTGTGATTGCAAGCATGAGCCAACATGCCTAGCTGTACGTTGTATTTTGTTCAATTAAATCTTCAGTTCCTGAATTTCTGTTTGGTTTGTTTTTATGATACCTATCTTTTTGGTAAATCTTTCATTCATATCTTAAATTGTTTTTTCTGTGCTTTTTTTTTTTCAAAATTCTTCTTTTATCTCACTGAGCTTATTTAGTATTAATATTTTGAATTCTGGTTCCAGAATTTTATAAATTTCTTTTTGGTTATGATCTGTTGTTGGAGAATGAATGTGTTTCTTTGGAGATGCCATATTTTCTTCATTTTTCATGATTTTTCATAATTCTTCTTTCCTTACATCAGTATCTACACATCTGGTATAATAATTGCTTCTTCAAATTTCTAGAAATTGAAAATTTTTCCTGAAGGCGTATCTATGATGTTGATTAAATAGGACACTTTAGTTTTGATTCTAGATCAATGCACTAGTGTAGTCTCTGATTTCTTTGATGGTACCCAATGTCAGTGTTGTCTGTGATTTCCTCTGTGGTTTAGGATATAATTGTTAGTGGAGGCTGTGATGAAGTTTTGCTGAGCACTGGGCCATCAGTGGGCCAGTCTTTGGCCCTCAATGGTGGCAGCAGTGCACTGGCACTGAGCGTACCTGTCCTTTGGCTTCAGAGCAGCATATACTGGCACCTGTGTTAATGGGTCTAGATAATTCAATTCTTAAGCCTCCAGGTGGCTTTATATCTATTTGAAATGTGATTATCTACTCACTATTTTAGTTCCCCTCTATGAAAGAGGAGAGTACCAGATGCATCTACTCAGTTACCTTGTGCCCCTCCTAAATAAACATTTATTCTTTTAAATCCTATGGGTACTAAAACAAAAGATGCAGAGGTAAGATGCAAAGGAGCATTGACTACAATTTGGGAAGTTGCAACCAAGTCAATTTGTTTGGTACATATGCCCATCAGGTTTTCCCTATTCTACATCATTAAATTGACCTGTACAATAAATTGTATGGGTTTTCTATAAGCTTTCATTTCCAATAAATATAGTGGACCCAATATCACATCATGCTCAGTGTCTTTATTTCTTTTTTCAAGAAATCCAAAAAAGGTGAGCTCAAATTCATAGTTAGTTTAACAGTACTCTATATCTGACAAACATGTCTGTCAGGCATGAAGCAAGTGGTTTAGAAAAGCTTTAGAATGAGTCCAGTATGACACAAAGAAACAGTCTCCCAACAACAGCTCCATTTGCAGAATATTACGTTAGAGTCTGTGTTAATCCACATTCTACACAACAAGAGATAGTCGAATTACAATGCAAAAGCCTGCCTGGCCTATGCCTTTCAGGTAATGTCAAAGAAAACCGGAAACAAGCTCAGTATTGTTTCACTCAGAATCTGCAAACTGTTGGGATCAGGCTGAGTAAATGAGAAACTTTTCCTACTGCTCACTTTATTTTCCTACTGCTCCAGAAGGCCCATCTTAAATGAAAAGTGAGTTTGCAAAGTATCTAAAAGAATCAGTATTCAGGATGCTTGTCCTAGGGATGTGAAATTGCCAAAACTATTAAAGACACAGAAATACTGAAGGATTAAAAATACCATAAACAGAAGAAGAAAATTCTTACAGAGATTGTAGGGCACATTAGTGAGAAGTTGCATAGGATGGTACAGAGAGCCATCTGTACCATTTTAGACAGATTTTCCCTACTGGATCTCTGTCTCCACATGTGTAAGATTAAGGCATTGGCCTAACTAATATTCAAAAGCCTTCCAGCATTAAGATTCTATGATTTCTGTGGGAACAACACAAAATAAGCATGATAGCATTGATAGCAGCAACAACACTCAACATGGGGATTGCCAAAATATAACCTCTGATACTACAAAGAGGATCACTACAAACGCAAAGCTGGTGCAGCCTACACTCACCCTACCTTTCCAATCTAGATTTTGCAAAAAATTGTTTAGAAACATACCATATTCTAGAAATACATTGATGAATACAATTATTTCATGACATATATTACCCTAACTTCTCATTAATATAAGCTGGCTTTCAGTTTTCCCCAACCTCATCTCTTTCCCTTCTTCCTCTCATTTACTTCATCTAAGATATCAGGACTTAATTTTGTACTTTGATGTGTCAGACTCATCTCCACCTTGATGCTGTTTTTCTGGCTATTACTTCTGTTTCCATTGTCTTCTCCCTGATCATCACTGAATAAACTCCTTCATATCATTTCTGTTTCAGTCCAAATCCCACTTAACTAAGACCTCCCGCATTAATCACTCCACCCCATTGCTCTTAGATTTCTTTCTAAGTACTTATTACTCTCTGAAATTATGTTTTTATTTGCTTCTGTAGTTTTTGTCTTTCCAACTATATTATAAACTGAGTGAAGGTTCAAATGTGATCTGTTTAGTGTGCTCTTGTACATAGTAGATACTCAAAAAAGTTTTCTGAATGAATAATTGAACTAGCATTAGCATTTCCATTTTAATGTCTAAGAAATCTCACACAAGTGGTTTAGTAACTTGCTCAAGTGAAAAACTCTAATAAATAGCATAAAATTGGAACCTGGGATTTTGAATAACCTTTTAACTATGATATTTTTCTAACTTTCTGAAATATTCCATCCAACTGACTCATAAGCTAACTTTACCTCTCTTTGTATTCAGAACTAACCCTTCCAGTCTATTGGTGACTCCACTGTGCATAAAAGGGTCTATGTTCAAGCATATGTTGGAGAGAAAATGAAGATCCAGGGGGTCTACATAAGCATAAGACTAGGGAGGAAATTTGATGATTAATAACTACTTAAAATAATAATTTTTCTGTTTCAGTGAAAAAAGGAAAAGGAACAAGGGATAATTGGAGGACAAAATTAATTTGAGAGTTAGATGTATTTCACTCTTGGCAGTCATTTGAATAATAATCATGTAGGTGAAATTATGTATTTGTTGACAGACTAAATGTTTTGAGAGTATGGTCTCTAAATTCTGGATCTGTATTCCTTTTCTGCCATTGCTATGTGGCCTGTGACACATCTGTACATCAGCTATAAACAGAGACTACTACGAGTACACCTGATGAGGATTAAAGGAGTTTATAGATATATAATGCTTAGATAAGAGCTTGAACAAAGTGAGCACCAGCAAATGTTAGCTAGTATTGTTATCATCATTGGTCTATACTTATTACTGTGAGAGTTCACATTGCAAAAGATATCAGTTTAGTTTTTAGTTGAATCTTACGGTAGTATAAGAATATGCTTAGTGGCCATAGATTTTTCACTCATATATCATGTATACCACCAAAATGCTTATATTCTCAGTCCATGTCTGTTTTCAACTGATCTACATACCTTTCCCATTGGTGTAGATCATTTTTACTCCTTAAGGCTTTCAGTTCCTACCCTTTAAATTTGCTGCTTCTTGAATTGTACCTCACATCTTCATAATAAAAAAAAGTGCAGGTCTAATCACAATTTGGAAAAATAAATAAATAAATAAATTTGCTGCTTCTGATCTGCATTGGGTGAATACTAGAAAACGGTTGATAAGTCCTCAGCAAAGGCCTAGAAGACTAGAAGATTTTGAATGTTTGTACAATTATTTTGATGGGTTTTATTAGTGTTTATTGCTGGTGGAGTGTATCTATCTCATATCTTATTGATTGTAAATAAACTACTATATGACATGATACATTGCCGCTATATAGGCTGCATTTTTTTTCCAAGAAATAAACATTATCATTATTAGTTTATAAATTTAACAAGTCTTAAGTTTATTTTTTAAAGGCATATTTAGAAAGTGATATCAGTAAAAATGAAGAACTAGATAGTTCCAGGGGTCTATCCCTCTAGAGAAACATCAAATGGCAAAGCAAAAATTGTCACTATCAATTTACTAAGTACTCCAGAAAATAGTCAAGGGTTAATAGAAAACAAATTTTGAGACAAAGAAAAAGAAACTTAAAACTAAAGCTCTGTGTTACTTTTGTATGCCCTTACCTCACCATCCACCTTGCCTCACTGCTGGTCTTGAAAACAATAACTTAGTTTCCCAGTGTGGTCCCTGATTGTGGAGAAATATCTTATTTTTAAATAAATGCACATGTCTGTTTTAACTGTCTGAGGGCTATCAGGGGCTGCCAAAAAGACTGACACAGGGCACTTGGCTCAGTTTTGCCTAACTTGAACCCGCTCCTAGTAGAAAAGCATCATAATTTTTTAAAAATATAGTGTAAGACAAATGAATAACCGGTTATCTCTTGGGGACAAAGATTACAGGTTAGGCAAACAGTAGATTACCGAAAGCCTTAGAAGAAAAGCTGGATGTTCTTTAAGAAAATAGGGTGTAGCCGGGCTCGGTGGTTCAGCCTGTAATCCTGCGTTTTGCGAGGCTGAGGTGACTGGTAGGTTTAAGACCCACCTGGGCAACTTGGTGAGACCTCATCTCTACAATAAATCAAAAAATTAGCCGGGCATGGTAGCACGTGCCTGTAGTTCCAGCTACTTGGAAGGCTGAGGCAGAAGGATCGCAGGAGCCCAGCAGGTCAAGGCTGTGGTGGCCGGGAGCGTGCCACTGCACTCCAGTCTGGGTGACAGAGTGAGACTCCAACTCAAAAAAAAGAAAAGAAAAGAAAATAGGGTGTTCAAAAGCACACATGTACACTGGGGAATTTAGAAAGCCACATACATGCCCCAAGCAGAATATATGCTCAGGAAAGTCCTGAAAATGCCCTAAACTTTCATCTCAGGCTGATGCCTAGAAGCAGCACCATCAGAAAGTGAAGGCTGAGGCAGAGTTATAAACAGCCTGGCTAAGTGTCGAAAAGGTGCTCCAACAGAAAACCAATTAGCAACCAGTTAGTACTAAGATAGACATTATTTCTTGTTATCCTTTCTTCCGTTATTTTCTTCCTTGTTTTCTTCCCCTTGCCTTTTTTCCCCTCTCCTGGCATTCAAGGAAAACTCTGTCAAAACACATGCTGAGCATGAGCTTAAAGAACAGAAACTTTAAAAATCATATATGCAAAAAAAGCATATTTTACAAAAATAGTCTATAAAAGTCAGTAAACAAATATCTAGAGCACACAGCAAGCAACAAAAGCAAATCCTGAGGAGGGGAAAATAGTTTATTTCCAGAGTTACCATACTATAAAGACAAAATATCTCATTTTCAGCAAAAAAGAAAATAATGCAAAACATGCAGAGAAACAAGAAAGTATGACATTCACAAAAAATTAACAGAAATTGCTAGAAAGCACAAATGTTGAACTTACCAAACACTTGAAAGCATTTGTTTAAAATATGTTCAAAGAGTTAAATAAGACCATGAGTAAAGAACTAATGACAATCAGAAGAATGGTATAAAAACAAATCAATAATCTTAATATTTTTAAGTATAAAAATCACCATACAGAAATTTTGAAGCTGAAAAGTACAATAACAGATATGAAAAACTAAGAAGGTTCCAATAGCAGATTTAAATAGGCAAAAGAAAATATCAGCAAATAAGTCAACTGAAATTAATCTGTGGAGCAGGAAAAAAAAGAAGAAGAAAAAATAAACGGAATCTAAGAGACCTGTGGGACACCATCAAGTGTAGCAATACGCATATAATAGGAGTAACAGAAAAGAGAGAAGAGAGGGAAAAGGGCAGAAAGAAAATCTGAAGAAATTATGGATAAAAACTATCCTAATTTAATAAAAGGCACAAAACTACACATTCAAGAAGCTCAATGAATACTGAAAAGAATGAACTCAAAGAACCCATATTGAGTCACATTGTAATTAAACTGTTGAAGGACAAAGAAAGAATCCTGAAAAGTGTAAGAGAGAAGCAACTGATCTTATACAAGGAATCCTCAATTAGATTAGCAGTTGATTTTTCTTTGGAAATCATAGAGACCAGAGGCAATAGTATAACATATTTAAAGTGAATAAAAAACACTATAAATCACAAATTTTATGTTCATCAAAACCATCCTTCAAAAATGAAAAAGAAAAGTAAGGCATTTCCAGATAAACAATAGAAATGTTTGTTAATAGTACAACGCATTCCCAATAAGTAATGTAAAGGGAGTTAATTAAATATTAAACACACTATTAGTGCATTTTTGTTACATAAATTATCTTTGATTTAAAAGACAAATGAACAAATCAATAATTAGAAATCTATTGTCATGAGTACACATTGTACAAAAATGTCATTTGTGACAATAACAACATAAAGTTATGAGGATGAAGATGTACAGAAGTAGAGTTTAGAATGCTAGTGGAGCTAAGTTGGTTCCAATTTAAACTAGATTGATAAAAATATAGAATATTAATTGTAGTCTTCATGGTAACCAATAAAAAACATCTAATGAATATACAGAAAAGGGGAAAAGGACTCAATACAGAGCACTATAGAAAATTAATTAGATACAAAAGACAGTAACGGAGAAAACTAAGAACAAAAAAAAGTTTAAGACACCTAGAAAATAAACAGCAAAATGATAGAAGTAGGTCCTTCCTTCCTAGTGACTATTTTGAATGTAAATAAATTCAACTAAGCAATCGTAAGATATAGATTAGCAGATGGATTTTTTAAAAGGGATCTAACTATAAGCTTTCTATAAGAGACTCACATTAGATCCAAAGACACAAATAAGAGTGAAAGGATTGAAAAAGATATTCTTGCAAATAGCAATTAAAAGAGAGATGAGAGGGGCAATACGCTATAATCTAAATGTTTGTGTTCCCCTAAAATGTATATGTCAAAATCTTAACGTCTAATAGTATTACAAGGTCTATGGCCTTTGGGAAGTAATTAGGTCATAACAGCTCCACCCTAATGAAATGCTCTTATAGAAGGGACTTGAGAGAGCTCCATGTGAAGACACAGGGAAAAGAAGGACAACTATGAACCAGAAAGCTGGCTGTCATTAGATCTTAAATCTGCTAGCGCTTTTATCTAAGACTTTCCAGCTTCCAGAAGAGTGATGAGTAAATGTCTTTTGCTTAGAAGCTGCTCAGACTATGGTATTTTTTGTTATAGCAGCCTGAATGGACTAAGGCACTATACTAATATTCTTTACTCAAAAAATTGTTACAAGAGATAAGGTCATTATATACAGGTCAATTCATCAGAAGATATAGCGATTATTTAATATAAATATAACACTACAAACAAAAGAGTGCCAAAATAAAGAAACTTTAGCATAATGGAAGAAATACATAGCGATGTAATCGAGTCCTCAACACTTCACTTTTGATAATGAATAGAACATGTAAACAGAAGATCAATATAAAAACAGAAGACTTGTATAACACCATAGCAACTAGATTCAACAGACCTATGTTTAAACAATTCATGTTGAGGATTAAAGAGCAAATATTGCTGAAATAAAAAGTTTAGTGTCAAGATGTGTTATAAATAACTGTAGATATTTTTCAAAGAGATAGTATTAAAAAAGAAGAGTGAAAAGTAAAACTATTCAAGTGGGAAGAAGAAAAACTAAAAATTATCAAGTACCTAAGGGATTGCAAAAAGGAAATATCCGAAGCAAAATCTTAACCCATTTAACCATTTTTCTGAGGAAATTCCTTAGGGAAAAAAAAGAAAAATATTTTTTCCTGTCAATGGTAGAATAATCTTTTCTCCATTACTGAAGTTTTATTTTCTTTTCCACTGAAATTTAAGTTGTTTCTAAATAGTTTTTTATATTTTAGACTCCAACTCAAAAAAAAAATGAGCTGATTTTGAGAAAATTGCTAGCTACATGATTTGAAAGAAATCATTACTAATTTATATAGAATTTTAGGGTCACACTGTACATTATTACTTTCAATATTTTCAGAGTTGATATTTGGGAAAATTATACAGTAGAAAGTGTGTTCTTCCCACATTAAAATTGTTCCTAGATTCTTCTTTCAAAGCTTATATTTATGGCTATTACTTCAAACATATGGTCACATTCATTCTGTAACCTGCCTCAATATTATTTTACTACTACTTTTATATTATGCTATTTGCTTCACTTTATATAGCTTTATAAGCTACCTTCATTACATCTGGAAAGAGGCACAGCATATATGAATAGTACATTCCTCCTATAATCTTAATTTAGACAGTGAATCACCATGACTTGCTACCACAAACGTGCAACTATCACCCCTTTTAACAGCCTCTATGTTATTAAATCTTTTCTCAAGGACCAAAGATATTTTCTCTCTCATAAAAACTATATTAATGGCCAGTGACATTCTTACCTTACTTACTTACTTATATTTTTTCAGATGTTTAATTAAATTTTCATTTTTGTCTATGTCTTCCATTGGATCAACCCCTGAAATTCACGAAACATGCTGTCACAAAATTAGATATTTCAATTTTTGTGCTCATATTTTTAAATTAATGATTTCAAAAGTAGTGTGTACTTTCAATAGAATATTTGGTATACAGCACATACAAAGAAGGCAGAAAAATGAACCATAATACTACCTAGAGATGGTTTCTAGCTTTTTTCTTTATGGTTATTTGTATTTGTGTGTGTGTGTGTGTGTGTGTGTGTGTGTGTGTGTGTGTGTGTGTAAAATCTGGATTATTACATATACAACTTTATATCCTATTTTTCTCAACTATATACTGGGATCTTTTTATATAATATAAAGTATTATTCATTTTTTTTCTTTTAAGTGCTATTTATATAATTGTCCTACACATTTTACTGATGCCTGAGCCAGTTTAAGACCCTTAAGAGCACACCCTTCAGGCATGTGAAAGGCTCAGGGTCCTTACAAAATTAAGGACCTGTTCCCTGTGTCTTGGCTATATTTTGTACAGTGGTTTCTCTTAGATTTGCTCCTGGAACATCTCTCAGTTTGTCCTTGCTCCTTGTCATAAACTTTGAATGCCACTCTGATCCATCCTGTCTCAACTTGGGTCTAGTAACCTGTTCCTTCTATTTCTCTAGACAGGATCATAAAACCATAAATACTGCAATAGAGTATTCTTAACACAGTAAATTGTAACAAATCTGAGCTTTTATTTCAACTTCTATGGAACCGAATTAGGATTTTTTGCTTCATAAAGATTGAGCATAACTTGAGCATGCATCATAAATTCTTATCTTGTTCTTTGGAGCATATTTAAGAATAATATCTTCTTTGTGTACTCACTTTTTAATATACTTTTTTTAAGAATTTTTTTTTTAGTTGGCAAAATTATATATATTTATGGTGTACAATGTAATATTTTGATATGTATAGATACATTGTGGAATGATTAAATAAAGCAAATTAACAAATACATTGGTCTCATAATCTGAAGATCCTAAGCGTTCACACTTTTTAATATCACAATCCATAGTTAGAAAACATTTTCCAATAAATTCTTCTTTTCCATTTTTCCCCTGCTTCCTTAAAGCACTGTATGCCAAAAATGTTTTTAGATATACTTGCAAGCTATAAAAGGCCACCATATTTCCTGGAGTTTCATCTGAATTCTAAAGTAGGGAGTATCTTGCACTCTTCAAACATTTTTAAATTTTCCAACTCAGAATTCTTTGCAGTATTACTTTCAAAGGTAAATTTTAGCTAGCTGTTTCCAGGGAGCAAGAGAACATGAACTGAAATATTAGCATGTGCTGCATTCTCTGTGGTCTTATTTTTATTAAGAAAGTCTGGCAAAGCAAGTAATTCTGCTTTGAAAATGACTTCCCTATAAAGCATAGTCCTCAAGATTCTGGCTTCCCACACTGCACTTTTTTTTTTTTAATCAATCCAAGTACATCCTCTTGCAAAATGGGGAAATGCCATTAATGAGCACATACATTAGAGCTACTAAAGAAAAAATGCTTTATTTTCAAATGCTCCATCTCTGTAGAGTATCTCATAAAATAAATATGCCCATGGACAGTAGTCCCACTGCATGCTGACTTTTGCTTTCAAGTCAAAAACACCCAAATCAGAAAAAGCACAGTGACAGAGCATAGCCAGCTTTAAACATGACCCTTTCCTCAGTTACTTTACCGGTCCTTTGAAAAAGCATTATGGAACTTAACTAGAGGACCACCCAAACCTAAGCAGGATGAGTAACCATGCCAATATCATTGGTATTTAATGATCAAATTAACATCTCTAGTGGGTTTAAGGAAATACAGCAAAATATTTCCACCAGAATTGAGGTCACCTATAGGGAGAGGGTAGCTGGGAATGGGTGCTATAAACTTTTAAATCTGAGACACTCTTCTAACTTCTATCTATAGAGCTTGCATTTTCACTAGCTAAATAGAAGATTTCTCCCTGTCTCAGTAAAAACCAAGATAAACAACAAAATATCATTTCCTAAGTAAGAGTGGCACAGAATTCATAATTACAAATAACTTGAAACAGTTACCAATCTGTCGCTATGGAGACAGGTAGGATGAGCAGTGAAAAAGTTTTGGCTTTGAGGGCGCATACATGAAATGTATACTATTTATGCCTTGAAACAACTGCAGCCAGAGACTTCCAATGAGGGAAGCAGGTGTCATTAGGGTTCAAGGCAGCAAAGTATACTCATCACAAATGACACTATGATCAGGACATAGAAACATCAATAGGATCTGGTAACATCAAACTCTTGTAACCAGATAGCCAAGGTATTATTTGTTCATTTGTTCCTCATTAAACAACTATTGAAAGCCTTCTATGTGCGAGATACTGAACTGACTTCTGAGTACACAGAAGCCTCTAAAACAGGATTTCTGACCTCAACAAGTTCACAGTCTATCAGATGAGACAGAACTATAAATACATAGCATCAGGCATCATAACAATGGTATGTACAAGAGATAGTGGTGGATTTAAAGGGAATATGAATTATGTTATGCTTCAGGTGTCATGGGGTTTTGTGTCAATGAAGGCTTCACAGAGGAGGAGGTCCTTAAAACTGTTCATAAGGGATTAACAAAAAGTCTATCGACTAGACATTATGTGGGAAAAGCCGGTGCAAAAGTATAAATGTGCATGTTGTGTTTGAGAAACAGCAATTAGTAGGATAACAAAGAAAAGCTGTCAGTACTTAATAATGCTAAACAGGCAGACCAGAAGCAGAGCATAAAAAGTATAATATGTAAAGAAAAACTGAGTTGTAAACAGATGTGTAGCACAATCAGATCTAAGCTTTAGAAAAATCACAGTGTAGGTAGTTTAGACAGAGTCAACACTGAAAGTAGGAAGATAAGTCAGGAGACTTCTCTAAAAATTTTTAAAAGGATACCAATTAAGGATATGACAAATTTGATATGTGATTACAAGGCAGAAGCAGTAAGACTTGGTAGCCAATTGGATGTAGAGAATGATGGAGAAGAAAAAGTGTGTGGTTTGAGTGGCTGAGTGACATTAGCCAGAACAAAGAGAATAAGAGTGAAGAACAAGTGAACGTGTATGCATACATGCACATATGCAAGTGTGTGTGAGTTTGGGACAGGGAGGAATTGGAAATAATTACTTCTTTGAACATGCTGAATTTGAAAGGCTGCAGGACCCTGGGACCACTGGGCCCAGGGTTCTGGAACCTAGGACAGTAGTCAGGGTCACAGTCTCCTAGATTTGAAACACATCCACACACATAGTAGCAGAAGACTCAGGCATGCACAGGAGTCTTTTGCCTGTGTTTCCACTCAGATACCGTGTCTAATGTCCATTTTCTCTCTTCTTTTTTCTTTTCATCACTATTTTCTACCCTTTGCTTCTTTACCAAAAAAAAAAAATCCATTTTCTCCTTCTCAATTTCTTTCTAGCATCGTGTATAACTCATACTTTTTGATTCATTCTTATCATCATCACCCTCCTTCTTACTCTTCAACTTTTTTTCTTACTTGTTTCCATTCATTGTTCTTCTCCAATAAAAGGCTTCTTTCTTAATACTACCCCAAATATAGAATGATTTTAAACTAGGGAACTATGCTTTTTTTTCCTAACTTTTTAACACTATCTTGTAAAACATATGCATACACAAAAAGACACAGAGTATTATGTCAAACTCATAAACTTCAACAGGCAGCAATATTTTCAAAACTTTAAATCAGTGCACAACTACTGCAATCATATATCAACTTCATTCTCTTCCCACACCAGAAAATAAGAACACTAACAGTTTTGTTTGTAGATGCTCACATTTTTTTCATCCTTAAATCCTTTGCCCTGTTTTGTATATCATTCTAGCAAACTTTCGACTTTTTTTACCTAATTTTTTGTGAGTAGTAAGGTGATATTACTTTACCCATTTGACATGAAAAAATACTTGAGACTTGAGTTAAATGACATGCACAAAGTCACACATAGCCAGTCAGTACTTGAGCCAAACGACTTTGGTATACTTTTTCAACACTGCCCCAGCACGTTCATTCATTGAGCACTACATGAACATTAGTTGATAATAATAATATTATCCTTCTGTGATGGCATCCTTTACACTGTTCTTATTCAAACAATTCCCTAATGCAGCATTTCCTGAATCCAAATAGAGTTGTGGTGAATTTGTCATACATTGCTATTTAAAAACTAATTAATTGTAGGCAAAAATAAATCTTCCTTGAGGTACTGGTGAAGTCAACCTTTTAGATTTCATTTCAAAAGAAGATGTCAGTACAGTATCTCTATCAATCTAATTGACCATTTGGTACCCAAAGGATGTGAGGTTCCCTTTCCAAAGACCAGGGACACCTGTGCAAGCTCAGAGACCCAGGGTCCCTAGGCAGGGTAAGAAAGAAGCTACTGAAACAAGATAATAGCTCTTCCACATGTGGCCATGGTCCTATATTTCCTGTCCCACCCTACATGAGAATACTCTTCTTCTCAGGCCTACCCTTACTATCCCTTGTAGCCACTGGACCAATAAGTAGAGTCAGATCTCATCATCTTCTAAAAGGAAACGTGCAAAGCGTGATTAAGAGGAAATAACTTATACTTCAAAGTTATTGTAAGGTTATACCCATTTATATTGGCAGAAACTTGAGGATCACACACGTGAATGAATTCTAAGAGTGTGAAACCAAGGAGAATGGAATTTAACATTGGATTGGATTGAATATGAATTTACTGGTGAGTGAATTTCCAGAGATTCTGGATTCCATGTGCATTGAAAAATACATCAGCCCTAGGAGCTCTAATATTTTTGAAAAACTCTATGGGTTTTGTCTGTTAGACCAGGATGAAAGTAGAATATGCCACTATTGAGATGTGTTCCCCAGTTTTACATAAGATGATGAATCCTCAAGTGGAAAAGTCTAAATGACAGTGGTTAGCCACCAGAAGCAAAGTAGACATTATTTTCATAATTGGCAGCAGAAAGTAGAGATGATACAGTAGCATCAATGTGTTACCTTCATGGATCTGACAGTAGTTCACTGATTATGGTTTTTCTAGGAAGGAAATATATGAGCATCTTCTAAAATATCACCTGATATGTATAGCAGAAAACATCAAGGCCAGAAATTGGACTTTAAGGTTCACAAGGGGGAGTCAAAACCTTTCCATCAGATTCCACAATGAAACTAGTTCATGGGCTTTGAGCTTCTTAACAGAAGTTTAGGTTCCCTTGAGAAAGGACTGCCTAACACTGAACAAATTTATACTGAAAATCTTTCTGCAGTTTTTTCCTAAGATGACTGAATGCCATTTTCTAAAGTTACTGTGCACTGGAGAAATGGAAATGCCAAGATCTTTCAGGAGTTTATTGACACAAGCTGTCAACACTGTTTTGTAGTTATTGAAAGGACTGCTGTGACCCACCATAGTGGGGATTCATGGTAGTCAGTGATACTTGGAGTTTTGCCTCAAGTTCTTCTTGCACTGCAGTGTGGCTCCACATGGATAACCTTGTGGTTGCATCCCCTGCTCCTGAATAGGTAATTGAAATTTGACATGTCAAGCTCTTGGCAGTATCTCCCCATTGGCTTCCAGCTCCCACATACTATGGATACAGAGAAAATGGAAGGAATAGGTGCAGCAAACTTTAGCCATTACCAAAATATCAACAGTTTAAAAATGTTACATTTTATAGTGCTACTTAAGTCAATTATGCTTTTAAATATAAAGCCTAGAAATTACTTCCTGAAACCAGAACCAATTGAATACATAGATATTCTCAATTCTGTGCCATGAAGTATCTGCCAGCATTAGATCATTACATTTTCTGTGGCAACTTCAATATGATCACTGCTATTCATGCCCTGAGGATAAGCTAACTTCTCTGATTTTTTTTCTTCCAAGTCTTTGTTAGACATTTATATTTCAAGTCAGTCTATTAGTTTTTAGAGTTTAGAAATGGGCTCATTCATTTAACCTCGAACATTTACTTTCTAGGTCAAATACATTATTAAGCCTAATTGTGCCTCTTCACTCAAAGAAAAGAATGAGTATATAATACATAACTGCTTATACCCCTCTCTGCAATTTTAAAAATTAATCTTTAAGAATTTTGACTTGAAGAATCAGAATATTTCTTAGTTTCACTACATGAGAAGGACTTGATAGGTTTTAAATAGAATGACTTTATGCACGCAAAATTTTTTAAGTGGCACTTTAAAACCCATATAGAACCAAACTCCTAGGGGAAATGTACTGCTTTGAAATATAATGGTAATATTCTTTAAAAACATTCCATCTTTGTCCCTCAGGAAGATAAAAGTAAATTGGGAAAGAGCTAAACATCTTTTAACACTTTTTAAAGTCATACATTGTGTAAAACAAAAGAATTTCAAAAAAATGTATGAAAAATAGGATCTCTAATGCAGCATCACTGAAAGAGAAGCTAGTAAATAAGAAGACAGCTACATTAATAATGACTTTTTTCCATTTTTTTAGAAAGAAAAAAATGTTTGCCCACATCTGTTATCTCAGTTATTTTTGTATGTTTGCATCCAATAGCAAGAGTTTGAAAATAACCTTTCATGTGTATTTTACAGTTCATGACAATGTGTGTCTCAAGAAAGGGCACAAAAGCAAAATTAATTTTATGCGCTTAAGAACCCTTATTAACTCTTGTACAAGTGAACCAAAAGTAAAGTGCTAACTTAAAATAGCTTCTAGTGGAGGAGTTTCTTTTATATCTGAACCTCACTTTGAAATACATTTAACATTCTGTTTACCATCTGAAGCTTGTATTCCAATCTACTCACTTGAAATGTTCAATTACATTTCATGACACCTTTAAGCTTAATTAAATGTGTGCAAGAGATTTAGTCTGTCTTTAAGGCAAGGCATTTCTTTCGCTCGATCCAATTTTCATTTTAAAAAGACCTTAAAATTTTTTCTTCTCATTTTTAAAAAGCAAATACTACTTGCCAATAAATAAATGTTAGTTTCTTATGACTATTTTTAAGGAAAAAAAGTAGTTTGTGGTAATAGGAGCTTGGAGGAAAAGAAATAGACTTTAATCCCTTAGGATGACATCTAATCCTAGAATTCTATATGTCTTAAAATTCTAGGCAATGAAAAAATATAACTCATTTGAATCAAAACTATTTGTAATTATTCATCTGTATGGTTTTTCTACCATTTATTATGCTACTAAAAACATCTATATATAATCTATACGATGTGTATATTCTATGCTACATATATACTATGTATACTGTATATAAGAATAATCCTGAGCTCAATAAGGTAATTTTTGTCTCTATATTAAATTTTGCCTGCCAGAGGAAATGAATTTCTTTTCCTATTTTTAGTCATTTCTATATTTTTGTGGCAACTGACAACTACCAATTTGCAGTAGTAAGAATAAAAGTCATAGACAAGCAGATTATACTCTGCTACAATCATCCTAGACTGCCTTTCTTTTCCCTGTATCTCAATCCTCAAGCACGTCAGAGCTGACCTTGCCCAGTCCAGAAAATAAACCATCAAGCAAGCCTGTCCTCAGTGGCATCTCCAACCATCAAGTAGGACAAACCAGAAACCAGAAGTCATTCTTTAAACCTCTTTCAATATTCAATTCACAGTCTTTGAAATTTGTCCTGTGAAAAAGCTTTCAGACCCACCCCAAACTGCCCATCTTTTGCAACAGCAGCCTTTTCTAAACCATCATTACTTCTTGCATGGTGTGATACAATGGCCCCCAAAAAGCCCATTTCTATCTATGCTGCTAATCCAGTTTCTTCCCCCACAATATTTTCAAGATGACTATCTAAAAATATGCTCTTTTTGCTTAAAATGCTTTAATGTCTCTCAATTTCTCAGAAAAAAAGAAAGAAAAAGTCAAATACAAAGCACTGTATTTGTGATCCTTATCTGCCTTTCCTGCTGACCCCATTACATCCTTCTGCTTTCTACGTTTGCTTGAGTGACATTGCCTCATTTTATTTCCTCACTCTAGAGGGACTTCATTTAGACCTTGGAACATGCCTTTTCTTCTGCTTGGAATTATCTTCCTTATCTGGGAAGATTGTATAGTGAGAACAGAGAGTACAGGAACAGTGAAACAGATTGTAGGGCTTCATATACCAGGTGCACAATTTACTCACTGAATAACCTTAGATTCTCTGGAAAGCACAGTTTTTATATCTGTAAAATGAAGACAATAACACAGTCTATATCATAGAGTTATTCTGAAAATGGACAGATTTGATACATGCTAAGCATTTGGAAACATCTGGTACATAGTAAACCCTCAACATTGTCAGATGCCATTCCTCTGCTTTTTACCTAAGTAACTCCTACAAATACTACATGTCATGGCCTAGGTGTTACTTCCTCATGGAAGAATTCCCTGACCTCCCTAAACTTACCAGTGAAAACTCATTCTTAGAGCTACATATCTCTCATTCACAGGGCTTGTTACACATGCAGTTTTAAATTTATTTTTTTGTTACTGTCTGGTTAATACGGAAATTTTCACTAGATACAAACTTTTCAAAAGCAGAAAATAGTTTTGGTTTTGTCCACAGTTACATCCCCAACACCAAAAACAGGGCTCAGTACCCAGTAGCACTCAATGAATATTTGCTGAATAAATGAATATTCTACCTTCTTTCTTGTTTGCCTTTTCTCCCCCATCACTTGTTTTCAATTTATCAGTCATTTTAATACTTTATTCGAAAAATCTTCCCAATGGGATTAATTTTTCACTCTTTGTTCTCCCATTGCTATATTTTTTTCTTTTAGAATAATAATCATTATCTACCTTGCATCAAGTTCAAGTTATATTTGCTCTATATTCATGTATCTCTCTCTGTCTTTCTTCAGTTGTCATTAGAGTCAGATTTCTAAAACATATATCTGATATATTCAAACCTAATATATTCAAAGCTTTCTGACAACCCCTCCGAGGGTAAAGTAAACCTCCTTACCTAGAAATACATAAAATTCACAACCTGATCCTAGCCAGTTTTTTTCCAGCTTCATGTTTATATTATACTACCCAACCCTCATGTCAGATTTATACTAGAGTCCTTTGAATAGAGAATACCTGCTACAGAGAAGCATGTCCACCACTTCTCACAGTTAGGAAAAATAAAGTAATAACCTCTAAATAAACAACAGATTGGTATTAAAAAGAAATATGGTCACCTTGCCTAATTCTAGTCTCCAAAGTAAGTGAAACTTGATCCTGCCCCATAACTGACTCCTTAATAAAAGCAATGTTCTAACTTTTGCGATATTGATGTCTGAAAACTGTGTGTGTGTGTGTGTGTGTGCGTGTGTATGTGTGTGTGTGTGTGTGTACAATATCTGTGGATGTGGCAATCACAAAAAAAATTACTATTCTCCACCATGAATTATGAACTGTCAGTGTTTTCAGTTCTTTGCTCTCCCTCTATCCTTACCTTTCAACATGTAGCCTTGTAGTTCTACCCAGTGAAGATGAGTAACCTTTCTCACACTATTGGTGCTGGGCTTGGCCATATAACTTGTTTTGCCTAATGGGTATTAAGTGAAAGTGACAGCTTGCTAGTTTAGACACAAGACTTTGAGAGACATGACCTTTATCTATTTGCTCATGAGCTATTGTCATCACTGAGAATAACATGCCCCAGCTAGCTCACTGGACCAAGGAGGATAGAATGAGAGACACATGGAGCAGACTTGAGACCAATTGTAAGCCTGGAACCACCAGTTAAATTGAGACTGGTCTTAACACACCCCAGTGACCCACTTATATGCTTGTTAATTCATCAGGGTTTGCAATGATTTGTGATACAGAATGTTGATAAGAGCTGGCTGATAAACATGGTCACCTCAGTAATCTTGCATTTTCTTTAAATACTCACTGTATTTTTGAGTTTGTGAGCCAGTTCTCTTAAAGCCTGATCTTTCTTACAAGCTCAGCAAGTAAACTTATTTTCCTTTTCTAACACTTTATCACTGAGTCATCCCTGAAACTGAATTCAAAACCAATTTTTAATCATTGGGGGAGTGGTTTTTTCCTGCCAAGCTTGTCTGTATGAAGTTTTCCAGCTGGGATGAGTTCTCCTCTAAAAGAATCCTGAATTCCTTGCCTAAATAGACTTCTAGCAGACTGCTGCTCCACCATTTCTCCAAACAGTCTTAGGCCATGTTCAATGAGATGAATATATGACTCCTTACCTTCACTTGTGCAGTTCAACCTACTTAGAATGTCTTTCTCTCTCTTGTCCAGTGACTATAGTACTAAGCATAGCATAAGGCCCAGATGAAATGATGCCTCCTCCTCTGAGTATGTTTATCACTAATTTCTAGCAAGATTGAGCCCTGTCTCACCTGTGTCTCCATAACCTCCACTCATTCTCTCCATGCTAGACTACGTACTTCTCCAGCTCATGAAATGTTTTTGTGTTCTAGCACCAAATAGTGCCTAGTTCATCATCCATTCTTAGTAAACATTTATTCTATTAAATTGAGTTAAATGATATTTTATACTTGTATCTCTCCAAATAAAGCATCTTCTTTTTTGTCCATTGTACCCAAAACAGTGTTCTGAACATAATAATATTTAATAAGTGCTAAATTAAAGTTTATTAAATTTGTGGCTCTTATGGTTGCCAAGACTGCCCAAGTGAAACTTTTGGAAATATAGCTGTTTGCCACCAAGAAACATTGAAAAACTAGAACTTTTAGGAAGGATTCCAGTAAGTATAGGTAAAACCTAAACCTTGGGCTAAACTTGTAAGAAAGATTAGTGTAATTAATGTACTTTCTCTATATGTCAGTTGACAAATAAAAGGTGGTCTACAATTTCTAGCTTAATAGATTTGTGGGAATGATTTAAGCTTTGATCATTGTTCTAGAAACACTGGGGGAGGAAATATTTACTGAATACATGTCATTGCTACAGGAAGCAACAATTTCAAAGGGAATAAGAGGGTATATACTGTTCCTGGCATTATGTCTTAAATAAATTATATGGTCTGTAGGTTAAATATTCCTCCACTTCATATTAATAATCATCAAACATACGCCTTTTGGCACTCTTTTTCCAAAGACATCAACTATGTCTCTGATATTCCATTCTATATTCTGTACCAAATGTCTTTGTCTATAGAAATTTAGATGGGGATGGCAGTTAGAAAGTAAAGAAAAAGAAAGGAAGAAGAAAGGGGAGAGATACAGGTGAAAGAAAAAAACTAGACAGTTAAAAACATAGAAGGGACATTCCTGAAGGTAAGTACAGATACTTTAAGTCAATCAGCATCTATATTTTCCCCTAATAAGAAAATTACCTTTGCATGTCCTTGTATCATTTAGTCACTTGACTTGCCCGCTGCCAACCTTGTCATGTTGATAATCAAAAATTTTAGTTCTGGATTTGAGTAGATACTCTATGCTTTCTCTATGTCTTTTTCCTTTGCTCTGCCTTTCTTCCCCCTAAAACAATTGCAACTCTTACTTAGTTATTTGAATTTCCTAACACCCAGGTTGATATTCTGCCAACATATCCCAGTTTAGTCATGACTATTGTTTATGAACAGTGTTCATTCTAATTGATGGTCTCGTGTCTCCTGGGTCATCTCCTGGATTTGTTTCTCTTATTATTTGAGCATTTCTTCCAAATATTTTTAACGGGGATCTTTGTACAGCAAGTTTTATGAAATGTCTTATGCCTGAGCATGTTTCATTCTTTCCATACGTTTGAATAACAAATTGGATGAGTATATAATTTTAAATTCAGTATTACTTATCTTCTTTAAAAATATTTCTCCATTATCTTTTGTATCTATCTCTGCTATTGAGAAATATGATGTCACTCTGATTCTTACTAAAGATTTGATGTCAAACTCACTCTTGGTCCTTTTTAGATGATTAGCTTGCATACCCTAGAAAATATTAGAATTTTAGACTTGTCTTTGATATTGTTATATTTCACATAATGTGTGCTAACTTTTCATAGATTTATTTCCATAGGGACTGCAAATCCTACTAGAGAAAAAGACAATAAAAGAAGATAGGCAAATCAGCTTAGAAATAATAATTGGTTCTGCGGCATTAGGAATATAGAAAATATAGAATCCGTCAGATTTGCCCCAGCCTATCTTCCCATGAACTTTAATACCACTCCTAGGAGAACAAAGGTTGTCATTAGAGAAAATCTAAGGAGATGTTTGCACTAAAGTTTCTTTAAAACACAACCTTAAAATGGTAAAAATTTGATACTCCTCTAGCAGAGTAATATATAAGGAAGAGCAATAAGGCATCATAACCCTGCTTTGTACCCAATTCTAAATTTGGTTGTGGAGACGTTTTACCATATGACTCTGAACCTCCAGAATTCTAGAACATCCACAGCCCCAACAAATACAGCCATCTTCAGCGTACCCAGCAGCAGTACCTGGAAGATTTGGTGGTGGTGCCTGGACCAGCAGAAGCAGGAGTAGGCAGAAGTGGCAGTGCCATGTGGACAGAGCAGTACCATTGCAGATGGCCTGGAGCATATCTGAAGGAAACCATGTGGTCACTGCAGACTAGATTTCTACCCAGGTTCACAAGTTAATATGGGACACTCCCCCACTACTCCAGCCTGGACTACAGAGATTCTTAGTAAAGTACACCAAGTGGTCAGGCTCTACAGTAGCAGACAGGGTGAGGGTCAGCAAAGTACAGATTTGAGAATAAAATTTCATGACATTTAGATGATGCTATTGGAAAATACTGGCAGGGGTAAGTACAGGCAAGAGATAAATGAGTTTCAAAAAAATATTTTGATTGCTAAATATGCTGCTGTGTACTAACTGTAAGCTAAATCACTATAGCATTTAATTATACAAATTCAAAAGGAATCAAACTACTAATATTGATCTATAGCAACCTCTGTCATATATAATCTAATAAAAGCTTATCAATCACCTATCATAAGTAAAAATAATGTGCTAGACACTTTTGGAGAGTCTTAGGTCAAAGACAAGTTCTTGGCCTGTCTGAATTGTCTAATACATAGCAGGAAAGACATTTTCACATCATTGGTAAAAACTGCCATTGAGTCTCTAGGTTCAGAATCAATTAGGCCATCACATATCTCTTTAAACATTAATTCTTACTACACAGAAAATATAATCATAGAATTATGGACTGATGAAGAAGATGTAAGATAATAGATCACAGCATTTTAAAACTGTCTGGGAACTCACTGGAAAAGCTAATCCTGTTAACTTCTAAGAATTTCTCAACAGTTACTGTTGTGAACCTAAAGAAAAAATAATAAATAAAGCCCTCGATGTGAACATCTCTGTAGTTACTGGCATCTATATCTCTAAAGTGGACTACCACAAAGAGTTATTTGAGAATTTTGGTTTTACAATATTATCAAAATAAATGAACTATTCTTTAGAAGTTGGAATATAGTTCTAAATGCCATAGAAAACTTTGAATTTAAGCAGATTCTGTGAACACTGCACTTTGGCAGTGTAGAATCTACTGTATAAAATGGCTTTGTCCTTTTAAAACTGATCAAGATTAGTAGAGTCAAGGAGATAAACAGAAGGATTGACCAGGGCAGAACTAGCCTGGACAACAGATTTTCCTTACTTTGTGAGCCTAACGCTCTCAAGCTCAGTTCTAACATTGGGTCAATGTTACACTTACACTTACACTTACTTCCTTACACCTACTTACACTTCCACCAAAGAATTAGACTTTAAAAAAGTAAATCTATTTGATTTTCCTTAAAATCTTTTTTTATACAGTATTTTTATTATCTGGTCATAGGGACTATTGACAACTACCAGAAAAGTAAAGATAAAGGCATAGGTATCAATAAAGAGCTATAAGCTTTTCCAATGCTTTCATACTTCAAGAATTCCAATACATAATTTATTTGTAATAAAAGTTTTTTTATCATTTTAATCACAATGAAATTTTTCCTATCAAACTGCCAATATTAAGTGTATAGTAAATTATAAAATACATTTAATGTTAATTTTTCATTCAAAGCAAGCATTATTTTGAATGCTATTTGGTAAAATTTTAACTTTTTTACTATCTAAAACCTATATATTTACCTTTTCCAGTTATACTTATTTGTAATTATGCCTAAGATAAGATCCTCAAGGCAGTGATTAGGTTTACTTTACTCTTGGAAGAATTGTTCGTAGTTGATTATTTGTTTTCAAATATTGCTTTCACAAATAAACCTAATGAATGCATGCGGGTAGAATTATAGGAGTATCTTTGCAGGTGCCATTTATATTGGGTTCCTGGTTAGGATAACATTAGCACTCAAAAGGCCTGCTGTCTGTTGGAACTTAGTACACTAACTAGATGGACAATCGGTTCCACCTCAGTTTATATTTCTCAACTCCAAATATATTTAAATAGAACTCTTTCATGGGAATTTTATAAACAAAGAAATTATTGCGGGGGGAAGAAACTACATTTTAAATAAACTAGTTACAAACTTGTTAAAACTTAAAACATTTCAAATCATTCTACAACTCATTACGAATAGTCTCCCAAGTTCTACTGTCAAGTCACTAGGTCTGTGACTCAGTTCTGATTTTCAACATTTTATCTGTACTTTCAAATCTCCTTTCTTCATAGCTTTGTGAGGGAGAGCTGTCAGCCCTATTTCACAAAAAGTATCTTGTCTTATAAGATATAATATATGTTATTTTAATTATAAAACGAGTTTCTATATACCTTCTCTATAATAGTTGCTGTCTCATCATATCTTAGCTGACTCTGACTGTGGCTACCACAAGTCTAGGCTCACAGCCTCACTGCCTACAAGCTGACAACTAAGACTTAGCCATATGATTACTCAACCTCCTTGATTTTTTTAAACATATTTCAAGAGACTTTTTATTTGCTCCTATAGTTTGGGAAGAGTAAAAACTAGATTCCTCACTGATGCTCATGGTTGGTATATAGTCATAAGTCCAATGTTTTATTAAAATAATTAATGTTCTTGGGTAAGAGAATTAGAAATTTCAAAAAAAAAGTCTACAGAGGCTAACAGATTTATTAATCCACAAATTATTTCATCTATTCTTCCATACAGGTGAGAGAAATATTTGTAACCATCCATTTTTGAACTGTTATTTGACAATGAGGAAACTAAACCCAAGAGATGTGCCTGAAGTCATGTAGTCAGCCAACAAGGGTCAGAGCATGATGCAATATGGATCACTGACCCTCTGCTCAAGACAACAGCTGCAATGTGCCTACCCTGGTGTGGTCAGCATCTCTGTTGGCTCCAGTAGCAACAGAGAACACCAGGTACAGGGGGACCTCTCTGGCTACAAGCACAGAGGCTTTAAGAGGTCACTGCTAGAGCACAGAAATATATCTCAGCTACATGAGAGACCTTAAAATAGCTCCCATGTGGCAGCACCGCTTGACTGGTTTTGGAAAGACATTTAACCAACAACCCAGAGGAAGTTTTAGTTCAAGGTTGAAAAAGATTGCATGCCAAAGTCAAGGGGTTGGAACTTCAGCAATGTCCTAATAATCCAGAGATGTATTTATCCCGGTGGATATTGAGGAATAATTAATTTAAGTAGGGGAAGTATTGTAAAAATTAAAAATTAAAACAAAGAATTCTCTTTTATTTAAAGCTCTTGTTCCTGATTCATTCTGAGTGATGAGTAATATATCTTTAGGTGGGAGGGGGACTGACAGGCAATTGTAGATGCCTGGAGAGAGTTTTCGGCTTGTGTAGCAAAACTGGAAATTGGGGAAAAAATAAATAAAAGGCATATTCAAGGTCGCTTGATTCCCAAGGTGACCAAAGTACTCATTCATTTCTCCAAATACTAGTCACAGAATAAGTAGTTTTCAAAATAAGTATAGTAATTCATCAGCTGTTATTCACAACAAAGGCCAAACTTGGAAATTAACAGGGCATGTGGCTGGAAAAACTGCTTTTGTTTTGCCCCCAAAACAATGCCACATGAAAGTAGGCATTGAATAAATTCTTTTGTGCCAAATACTTGAGCCTAGGCATTCAAGACCAGAGGAGGCAACATAGTGAGATGCCATCTCTACAAACAAAAATTAAAATTAGCCAGACTTGGTAGTGCACGCCTGTAGTTCAGTTACTCAGGAAACTGAGGGAGGAGGGCCACTTGACCCAGAGTTTGAGGCTGCAGTGAATTGTGATCGTATCAATGCATTCCAGCCTGGGCAACAGAAGAAGACCCTGTTTCGAAATTTAAAAAAAAAATCCTTTTGATCATCCTAATGAGTTGAGTTTTACCTGTAGTGAGAGCTACAGTAGCACCAGTCAAAATTCAGAAAACTAAAATTCTCCTTATATGAAGTTGCAGAATTATTGAAAATAGATAGTCTTCTTATTCTTTAAAAAAGTAAAAGTCCAAGAACTCTGAATGGTCAAACGAAATGTGCCAGGATTTTTTTTTCACATTTCAACAGGGAATTTAAAAACTTAAAACACTGAAATTTAAGTACATAAATTTGACATTAATAAATAATTTTAAAATAAAATTAAGTAGATAATAAACATATTAAAATGTTCAATACAAGTTAACCCAAAATGCAAATTTAAAAAATAACTAAATTAGCACAGATTTAAAAGAAATTAATGCCAATGCTGATGAGAGTTCAATAAAGTGGGCAATCCTCTTTTGCTGGCAGAAGTATTAGCTAACTTACTCTTTATGGGGTGAAAATGGTAATATATATCAAGAACCAAAAAGTGCTTATAAGTTTTAAACTGGTGATTCTATTTATAGAAATCTTGCCTGGAGAAATAATTTCAGACAAAGTTTTATGTAAAATTTACTTATAGCAGCATTATTGTAAATACTTAACCTAAACCAACTTACACATTCATTCATGAATGGATTTTGAAAATAGTTAATAAAATATATAAAATACCCAAATGTAAACACACAAGAAAAATGTGCAAATACTAGAAAGATCAGGTACACGTTGTGTTGTCATTGACCATCCCCTTTTTCCTCCCTCCCCTAGCAGAGTCCAGAGACTGCCGATCCCACCCTTGTGCTAATGTAACTAGTGTTCAGGCCCACTTATGAGTGAGAATATGTGGTATTCAGTTTTTTGTTTCTGTGATAGTCACTTATTATGATGGTTTCCAACTGCATCCGAGTTGCTGCAGAAGCCATGGTTTTGTTTTTCTTTATGGCTGTGTATACTCCATTATGTATTTGTACTACATTCTTTTTATCCAGTCTACTTTCAATGGGCAGCATGGGCAGCAGGGTTGGTTCCATGTTTTTGTTATTGTCAATAGTATGGCAGTAAACATGTGTGTGCAGGTGGTGTCTTTTTGGTAGAGCAATTTATGATCCTCTGGGTATAGTCCCAGGAGAGGGATTGCTGAATTGTATGGAGATGATTTTTTAGTTATTTTAGAAATCACCACAATGCTTTCCACAGAGGTTGAATTAGCTTATTTAACCTCTTTTTCCAGGATTTATTTCATCATGCATAACATAGAATGTGCAGAATCTTATCCAGATAGTTAAAAAGTTTCCTTCTAGTATTTATTTACTTTTAATATTGTTTATTTATGCTTGTTTGTTTATTAAATGTAAACTATGAATTAGCTTACATTCCCACCAAGAGTGTAAAAGCATTTCCTTTTCTCCACATCCTCACCAGCATTTCATGTTTTTTTTATTTACTAATGATAGACATTCTTACTGCAGTTAGATGGCATCTCATTGTAGTTTTGATTTGCATTTCTCTGATGATTAGTGAAGCTGAGCATTTTATCATGTGTCTGTTGGCTGCTTGTATGTCATCTTTTGAGAAGTGTGCATTCATGTCCCTTTGCCCACTTTTTAATGAAGTTTTTTTTTTTTTTTTTTCCTTTCACTTCATTTGAGTTCCTTGTAAATCCTGGATGTTAGGCCTTTGGCAGATGCATAATTTGAAAGTATATTTTCCCATTCTGTGGATTTTCTCTTTACTCTCTTGACAGTTTCTTCTGTTGTGCAAAAGCTTCAATTTAATGAGGTCCCACCTGTCTATCTTAGCTTTTATATCTTTCACTTTTGGGAACGTGGTCATGAATTCATTGATCACTCCAATGTCCAGAAGGGTCTTTCCTATGTTTTTTCCAGGATTCTTACATTATAGTTTGAGGTTTTATGCTTAGGTCGTTGATCTGTTTTGAGCTGATTTTTTATGTATCATGATAGTTAGGCAGTGAGGGCCACCTAGAAGCCCAAACCTACCTTCATGCAGCCTGCTTATGTAGTCAATCTTCACTTGTACCCCACATCTTTATAATAAACAAACAAACATAAATAAACAATATTAAAAATAAATAAATACTAGAAGGAAACTTTTTAACTATCTGGATAATATTCTCCACATTCTATGTTATACATGATGAAATAAATCCTGGAAAAAGAGGTTAAATTTTTTAAATAAAAAGATACCCACCTGGGCAACTTGGCAAGACCTCATCTCTACAATAAATCAAAAAATCAGCCAGGCGTAGTAGCGCGCACCTGTAGTTCCAGCTACTTGGAAGGCTGAGGCGGAAGGATCGCCGGAGACCAGCAGGTCGAGGCTGCGGTGGCCGGGAGCGGCCACTGCACTCCAGTCTGGGCGACAGAGTGAGACTCCAACTCAAAAAAAAAAAAAAAAAAGATACCCACTGAAAACAACTTGGAAGTGTGTTGTGTGTTTTTATATATTGGAATTTTATTCCACTAAAATAAGCTCTGGCTTCAGTTAAAACGGATTCAAATATGTTAACATCTTTCATTACAAAGTAGTTCTACCCATTCCTGGGCCCAAACCTTTTTGTATAACAAATCCAAATATGGAGCATATCTAAAAGTCAGTCATATGACATCACTCTTTTATTACTTGTGATTCTTTCATTTCAGGCAGATGTTTTGAACTGTGTTGTAGCCAATTTCATGCCATAAGCCAAATCATAAAGGAATTTTACCATATTGAAAAATGGAGTATACACACTGTAGGTGAAATTTATACATTTTAATCATTGTAGAAAAAATGACCTGATTAAAGAAAAGACTAGTTGTATGAATTCTCTTTTTTAAACATAGCCATTCAAACAAATTTCCCCAAAGCATCAATACATTTTAAAACATGGAAGACTTATAGCACTTGACAAAAATATATAGCATTGTGGAAAAAAGTAATATCTCTTCCACAGACAAGACTGTATTGCTTATCATTATTTTTGGTTTTGAAGGAGATTCAGCAACATCCTGATCGCTAAGTGCTCTCTCTCCTACTTCCTTCAGTATCATTTGTCACAAAGCAGGCACTTGCTTCAACACTATTGAAGGTTTTTCAGAGTGATATGTTGTCTACTTGCCTTCCTGATCACCAACTTATTGCTCTCTCCTATTTTTTTTTTTTTTTTTGAGTTGGAGTCTCACTCTCTCTCCCAGGCTGGGTTGGAGTGCAGTGGCACGCTTACAGCCACCCCAGCATTAAGATCCTTCCTCCAGAAGGATCCTTCTGCCAGAGATCCTTCCACCTCAGTCTTCCAAGTAGCTGGAACTAAAGGCGTGTGCTACCATACCTGGCTAATTTTTTATTGATTGTAGAGACAAGGGCTTGCCAAGTTGCTGGAGCTGATCTCAAACCCTGGGCTCAGGCAATGCACTTGCCTCAGCCTCCCAAAGTGCTGAGATTACAGCCTGAACCACGGATCCCGGCCACTCTCCTATTAATTGCCTGAATGTTTTGAAGTTATGGGTTTTTTCTCTGCAGACCCTATTCATATTCATACAAGGAAATATCTTTTTCTGAGGGAAAAGGGACACTGCAATGAACAAAATATTTCCATTATTGGCTTAGGCTACAGTCTGAGGGGGAAAAAAGAAAAAAAAAGTGAAATGGGAACAGCAAAAGAGTAACTGAAGCAGGGAGGAAACTAATAAAAATGTCCCCAGGATGTTAGAAAAGATGAAATAGTCATAAGAGCAGCAGACCTTTGAATAAACACAAGGGACCTGGAGGAATGTTAATTATCATGAAAATGAAATTGTTAAAAGGAAATAGTAGGGAGAGAAGTAGAATTGAAAAGGGCATGCAAATAAAAAAGAAAGAATATTCAGATAAAAACATAAATTGGATGAAATGAAGCAAGTGACAAGCGGGTTAGTGCTCACACTTACCAGTGTTTCATCACTTGGTGAAATGTGTTTCCCCACTTTAATTGGCAACACTCTACAGAACAAAGTACACCGCTCAAGAACAAAAAAAGAGAGCAACTGAGCACTCCCACGAGCTTCTTTCCCCATCTCCTCAGGTCTAAGTATAAAACAGCCATCTCCACCACCTTCCCTCTGGAACCTCTGGACATACAATTACATGTGAAGCACTTCAAAGATGTTGTTTCACTGTCTTTCAGCCTCTGGGTTTTCTGATAAAGAATTACAGTCATTCCAATTATTGTCCCTCTATATGTAATGCTTTATTTTTCCGTGACTGCTTTTAAGATTCTTTGTCTTTGGTTTTCAGGAGTTTGAGTGTGGATGTATCTGAGAGTAGATTTCTTTGAATTTATGTTGATTGAGGTGCACTGAGTTTCTTGAATCTGTTAAGTTTGTTTCTTTGCCAAATTTGGGAAGCTTTCAGCCACTATTTATAAAAATATATACAAATATTTAAATGTATGTTTTTGTTTTTGTTTTTGCATCACACTTCCTTTCCTGCACAATGTCTCCTTCACATGGTTTTTTAGGTCTAACCCTTAGTAGTGGGACAGGAAAGAGTCATGCCAGGTAAACGCCAGATGGCTCAGCTCTCACATCCCTGTCTACAGTCTCATTTTACCCTCTTAGTCTTGTAGCTAGAGGATTTCAAATAACAAGGAAATCCTTAACTCCCCAGCAGTTCTTAGGAAGGAAAATAATGCCTTCCTTTCCCTCCCTTTATACAAAACTAGACATTTTAGACAGGTCAGAAAGTTCAAATGAAAGTCTGTAATTAACCCCAAGTACAAGGCCCCCTTGGTTACAAATAATGATGGCTTTCACATATGCACAGACCTCCCAACACACTCCCAAGGTGAGAAGAACCCTAAGCAAACTGTTGGTGATTCTCCCCAATACTTCTGGTGCCTTATTTCCTCTTTTTTATGCCTTCTTCCACCTCATCCCACTACCACCACATGCCCAGTACCCTTTCATCACTGCTTCCTGGCTGACTTTTCTTCCTGACCTTTTAGCCTCATCACAATTTCTCTTTTAGATGCACTATTCTTCAAACTTAGTTTCTATCTTAATATGTTTTTAAAAAATCACATTTCAATAAATGTTGATCTGTTGAAAAATATACATATTTAATATATTGATATCAACAATATATATTTATATCAATTACTAAGAATTATCCTGGTTAAAAGACCTGCTGTTCCACTTCTGAGTGCTCCCAGATGAAAGGAAGGAAGGACAGCCCCAGGTACCACGTCTAGCCCCAGTTCTCTCAGTGGACTAAAAGCTGAGTGTGCCTCTATTCTGAGAATGTCTGACCTCGTTAGAATCTAATTATTTTAAGATATATTAACAAAAAATAGGGCAACCAAATAAATGTATTCATAGAAAAACAAAGACTCACCCACAGGTGAATGGAAAAGACTCAGTAGTGGGAGATTTGTGCAGGATGCCTCGTGCAGCTGGAACATCAAAGTGTTAAGAACTAAATGCCAAGGTGCTTTCTCCACTATCTGGAAACAAAAATATCTGAAGTCTTTCCCATTGTCCCAGAAGAGCTTTCTGGCTAAATTGGCAGCTCAGCTCTGTATGGAGTTGTAGAGAAGGAAGAGGAAACACATAATTTTAAGAAATTGACTAAAGTATATTAAGAAAAGATTATAATACTGAGAACATTAGAAATCCTGGCAGATATTTGTGGTCAAGAATTTCAACACGTTCCTTAGGAGAAACAATCGAAGCAGCATGAAGTACTGTGATTTTTTTTTTCTAAAACAGCTACATTAGGAAGACATCCATATGTGTTCAAGACTTTACCTAAAATGATTTAGGAAAACCATGTCTTGAAATCTCAAGGGTAAAAATTGCCCTTACTATCAGAACTTATATCTTTTAGCAATAACTTTAGGTAGATCTAAAATTTATTGAGACATCTCATGAAAAATTGACCTTTGCTGCATCCAGTTTCACAATTCCCCCAGAAATATGCTTGGATTGTTTGCACATGTAAATTTCACCTACTAGAGAGGTCAAAATGAAGCCTGTCTCCCAAAGAGTTAAATGACTGGAACTTCATTTTTTGTTTTTTGAGTTGGGGTCTCACTGTCACCCAGACTGGAGTGCATGGCATGCTCAGAGATACCCCAGCCTCTACCTGCTGGGCTCCGGCAATCCTTCCGCCTCAGCCTTCCAAGTTGCTGGAATTACAGGTGCACACTACCAGGTCCGCCTAATTTTTTTTTATTTATTGCAGAGACGAGGGCTCACCAAGTTGCCCGGGCTGGTCTCAAACCCACGGGCTCAGGCAATCCACCTGCCTCAGCCTCCCAAAGTGCTGGGATTACAGGCTGAGCCATGAAGTCTGACCCATTCTTTATATATTATACCACCCACAGTTATGACTCACTACAGGAAATTCTAGAAGACTGGGGAAACCACAAATTTGTCTAATCTCTGTGTTATTATTTGCCTTAAAAAAGTTGTAGACCTCTAGCTGCATCCATAGACATCTTTCTGAAAATCACTTCACTGCCCCAACGAGACAACTACAAGAGTCAATTATATCTAGCTACAGAAAGAGAGTGTATTTGAATCATTACCCATGGTCTCGATATTCCCTAAAAGAAAAGTATGCACAATTTGAAAAGATCTATTTGTAATACTTTTTAAGCAGACTTGTAAGCACCTACCATGGACACAGCCTGAGTAAAAATTTAAACAGATACAAAAATAAATGACTCCATTTTCAAGTAATTGACAACTTAATGGGGAAAATTCAATAAATAAAAGGTAGAGAATAGTAAATACCACTAAAGAGGAAAATATAAAATGCCCCAGGAGTTCACAGAAGGGAGAGATTAATTCCTACTTAGGATCTTAGAAAGGCTTCTTATATTGGCTGCTGTTTGAGTTGGGAAGGAGATATATGAACAGAAGGATATACAGGGTTTGAAAGGCAAAAGACCTTTTGAACAAAGAGAAGTACATGAATATAGGTATACAGTCAAGAAATCACAAGATGTGTACAAGTAGAACCTCTAATTCAGTTTTTAAAAACACTGGGTATATGAAAGACTATTGTCAGGGCAGGTGCAGTGGCTCAAAACCTGTAATCCCAGCACTTTGGGAGACCGAGGTGAGAGGATTGCCTGAGCCCAGGTGTTTGAGACCAGCTGGACAAATTATTGAGACCTTATCTCTGCATTAAATCAAAAAATTAGCCAGGTGTGGGGGTACATGCCTGTGGTTACAGCTACTTGTAAGGCTGAGGTGGAAGGATCACCTGAGCCCAGAAGATTGAGGCGGCAGTGGCCATGAGCGTGCCACTGCACTCCAGCCTGAGTGACAGAGTGAGACTCCAACTCAAAAAAATTAAAAAAAAAAAGAAAGAAGGACTACTGTCTACTTCGTCCATCCTTTAACAAGGCAATATCGACAGTAACCAAAAGCAAAGTTTCTGGAGTTCTCTGCCATAACTTTGCTGTATAATCAGAGGGAAGTAAGTAAATTTTCTTTGCCTTCATTGCCTACCTGAAAATTGAGGATTATATGGGTACATCTTTTCTAGGGCTGTGATGAGAAATAGAGCTTTCAGAAGAGTAGACGGCACATGATGAGCACTCAGTGAGTATTGTTATTATAACACTTATTCAAGAGCACTGGACATGCTATGCTTTGGTTCTGTCCCCTTCAAAATTTAGGTGTTGATAATGTGGTGGTATTAAGAGGTAGGGTTGTTAAGAGGTGGTGTTAGGCCATGAGACCTCTTCCTTTGTGAATGGGATTAAGGCCCTCATCAAAGAGGGTTCAAGTGGTACTTTGTCCCTTTCACCTCTGCCTTCTGTCATGGGACAACACAACATTCCTTCCCTCTGTAAGACTCAGCCCTCAGCAGACAACTGAATCTGCTAGCACTTTGATTTTAGACTTCCCATTCTCCAGAACCATGAGAAAATGAATCTCTGTCCTTTATAAGTTACCCAGTCTCAGACATTTTATTATCGCAACACAGACTAAGACACTCTGTATTTGAGATTTCTCATATGTAAAGTGAGTATTTCCAGTTAAAAAGGGAAGTTTAACGTATCTTGAAAATAATAATAAAAGATTGTAAAATGTATAAACCTATAAAAACAGAATGGGAGAAGAGACGACAGCAAATGAGAGAGATAAGAGATGTCAAAAACATTGTAGAGGATGACTAGCAGGTAGATGATGGTAATTGACTGCAGAGCAGCAAAACTGCAACCAAACTGTCACCACAGGAGAAAATCAGTAAGACGCAAGCCGACTGTGGTAGGTTAACCAATGACTCACCAAAATATCCATATCTCAGTTCCTAGAACCACAACCTTACCTGGAACATGTTATCTTTCATGGAAGAAGAAACTTTGCAGATATGATTAAGTAGGATCTTGAGATGGGGACATTATCCTGAGTTATCTGAGTGGGCCCAATATAATAATAAGGATCCTTAAAAGAACAAGAGGGAGATAAAAGAGTCAAAGTTGGAGAAGGAGATGTGATGACCGAATCAGAGGCTGGAGTGATGGGGGCCTAAGTCAGGAAATGCAGCAGGCTTGAGATACTGGAAAAGACAAGGTAACATTCTCTCCTGGAGTCACCAGAAGGAATGCAGCACTGCCAACACCTCGATTGACTTTAGCTCCGTTACGACTCATTGTGGATTTCAGAACTGTAAAATAATACAATTGTGTTGTTTTAAACCACTGCATTTGTGGTAATTTGCTACAGCAGCAATAGGAAACTAACATATTAATCCACCATGGAACTTGGGTAGACACAGGAAGTGAGAGCAGCAAACAATTCTGAAGTTGGGGTGAGGAATGGACAGAAAAGCAGGTCAACAGGAAGCCTAAATCAGGAGGACATAGGCTGCCAGTTTTCCTCTCTCTCCCTGTGTATCCAGGTGACAAACCCTCTTCCAACTCTACAGGAGTAGAGTATTTATATTCTAGAAATATTGAAACAAGAAGACTCCAAATTTAGGGAAATCTGGCACAGTAGAGGGAAAAGGTAGGCACTCTGCTGAAAACAATCTGCCTACTGAATGATGAAGATGCTAATCCCTTTCCCTAACTCATAGCCTTTCAGTACCGTAGAACAGAGGATTTCTCTCTGCAGCATATCAGGACCCTTCAGCATTTACCTGGTTTTTGCTTTGTCCCCTACATAAAAGTTCAGCAGCTGAGAGACTCCAGCTGTGCACACAGAGTTTTCACACAGTATTCTGGCTCTTTGCTGTAAAATATGAATGTGGCTGAGCTTGGTGGCTCACACCTATAATCCCAGCACTTTGGGAGGCCAAGGTGGGAGATTGCTTGAGCTCAAGAGATTGAGACCAATCTATGGAACATAGCAAGATCTCATCTCTTAAAAAAATTTAAAATTTAGCTGAACTTGGTGACGTGCATCTCTAGTCCCAGCTACTCGGGAGGCTGAGGTGGAAGGGTAGCCTGAGCCCAGAAGGTTGAGACTGCAGTGAACCACAATTGTACCACTACATTCCATCCTGGGTGATAGAGTGAGATCCTGCCCCAAATAAACAATTAAACAAATAAATACATATGGACTGCTAGACAAAACACAAGATGCTTGAGAAAGACAGACTAGGTTTATAACCTGACTCCAACACTTACTATGTGACCTTGGACAAACTAATTAACTTTTCCTTCGCTCAATATTCATATCTGTAAAATGAAAATGATAAGATTTCTACTTCATAAGGTTGCAGTAAAAATTAAATAAGATTTTAGATACAAAGCATTCATAACACATAGAAAAAATAAATTCAGGTGAAAAAGAGATAACATAAAAATTGAAAGAAATTTCATAAATAAAAGCCCGTCAGTATCATCAGATGAAGTGAGAAGAATATTCTGTGAACAAAATCAGAGAAGCACTCTTGAAAATTAAAAATAAGGTATCAGAAATGAAATTGTCCATAGAATTCTTGAAAGATCAAGTCTATGTATTCTCCTAGAAAGTAGAATAAGATACAGAGATGGATAATACATAAGAAAAAAAAGGTAAAAATATCAGGAATCAGTCAGACAGGTTTCACCCTCAGATTATGTAGGTATATGTCTGGCATATGCCCTTACATAGTCACATTGCTATTGCTATTTTCCAACCTTGATAGATAAAGACTATCTGCCAAGTGGCAATAGTATTTGGGAAGATAAGATTTTGCATCTTGAACCACAACTGCACAGTCTGCAAATAAACTGTATTATAATACTAGAAGCCAAATATATTGTTCCCAATCCTCTCTCTGGTTCTCATTTCCTTTATATCTTATCAAGAAATACTTAGGAACTACTTATTTATCTTATCTTTTCAGCCTCCAACCAACTTTTATTCCTGTTCAATTTCCATTATTAACGTGAAAGAGAAAGTGAAGCAAGAAAAATGATAAAGTTTTAAAAATCATCATTGCAATAAACTGCATAAGAACAGCTGTGTTCAATTTTTTAAAATTCTGAATCCTTCATTTAGTTGTTATGTAGTCTGTGTATTCCTAAACCCCTCTTGTCTTATCTGCTTCTGAGTATTATCTGAACTCTTATAACCTGCTTTCAGTCCTTTTAGCCAATATGTTTTTCATTGGCTACCTTAATTCATTTTCCTAAAATGATATAATGGAGAAAAAAATTAAAGAAAATGAAAAAGAAATGTTGAATTCAGATCTTCATTATTTTACACGAAGCATATTGACATCAGTATCTGTAAAATTGAACCTGAAATCCTCAGTCTCAGTCGTGGCCTTATTTATACAGGTGTTGAACCATTTCAATGAGTCTGTACAGGTTTATATAAAATTATCATTAGCTGCATTGAATTAAATCAGCATTTACCAGATGAAAACTGATAAGAATGAACATCAAGAGCTGCCTTTTAAAAAGTAAATTTTAAAAAATAGATGATTTTTAAAATAAAATTTTTCATAAATATAGTTAGGAGTTAGGCTCCCAAGCCCAAGGTTTTTATCTTAAGGATATAAGCTTCGGGTTATATTTAGCACCATCTAGTAGCATTGCTTTTATTACCTTTGCCTTCTGTATTTGTCAATTATTGTGCAATTCAAGAATCGCCTGGTCTCCCTAGCAGAAACGAATGAAATGTCAAGGAAAAACACCAAACTTTAACCCATGAGATTTTAGAATTGTGGGTGGATTTATATCGACTTTTTCTCCCTCAGTCATTATTTCCATGATAAGCCAAAAGCAAGCTCTCTTCATTCAATAATAGGGTTCCTACAGGATAAAATGCATCATTTAAATCAGCTAAATCCCTTGATCTTCAAGGCAAAAATCTCAAAGAAGTTGAAATAAGCACCAGCTGAAAACTGCCACTAAAACTCATTCTACATTTCAGAACAAATCAAATATGCCAAATTGAAACTGTGACAAACTTACACAAGTACCATACATGTAAAGTTGATATATGAGTTCTTCAACCCTTATAGATTTTAAATCGCCACCCCACCCATACCCCTAAAACCAAAACCACGACCAAGCTGACCTTGGTTGATGGCACCCTCTGGCAGTTACCACAAAAGACTGCTCAAATCATCATCTTCCTCAGGAGATCATGTACATACAGTTGTCTCCCTTTATCCATGGCTTCATTTTCCATGGTTTCAGTTAGAGGCACTCAACCACAGTCTAGAAATATCAAATGGGATATTTCAGAAATATTAATAAAAAATTCATAAGTTTTAAATTGTGTGTCATTCTGAGTAGTGTGATGAAATCTCGTGTACTGCTCCATGCCACCCAGGATGTGAGTTCTCCTTTTTCCAGTGTATTCACACTGTCCACACTATCCAATTGATAGTCACTTAGAAACCTTCTCAGTTATGAGATCTACTGTTGAGTGTCACAGTGATTGTGTTTAAGCCAACCTTTATTTTACTTAATAAGGCCCTCGTAGTACAAAAGTAGTGGTTTTGCCAATTTGGATATGCCAGACAGAAGTTGTCAGGTGCTTCCTATAAGTGAAAGGGTGAATTTTTACAACTTAAAGAAAGGGGAAAAAATTGTTTGCAGAGGTTACTAAGACTTACAGTAAGAACAATCTTCTATTTGTAAAATTGTAAAAAGAAAATCATACTAGTTTTGCTGTGGCATCTCAAACTGCAAGTTACAGCCATTGTGCATGCTAAATTCTTAGTTAAGATAAAGGAAACATTAAATTTGTGGGTGAAAGACATGAGATGGGCTTCAATTGTTGACAACTGGGCTCAGTACTAGCCGAGGTTTCAGGCATCCTCTGTGAGTGCTGAGAGTGTTGGAACATATCCTCTTTGGATAAGAGGGGACTACTATAAGGTGGTCTCATACTTTCATTACATGTAACTCTATTATTTTTACCTCAAGTAATTTCTGTCTTCGGGGCCAATAAAGTGTTAAGAAATTCCAAAATAATTCTATGAGATTTGTTTTGTTTTTATCAAACTAAAATATTAAGTGTAGAAAATTCAGCTTATATAGATATACAAATCACAAAAAGTAAGATAAATTTGTGTGTTTTAAAAAAATTTTTAAATGTGAAAAAAATCACACAAATCCACCATTCAAAATAACCACTAATGGGCTTCTCTCCCATTAAGATGATTTAATACATACATATAATTTTATTCCCTCACTCAACACCATTAAACTATAATAAAGTGATTTTTTTTAAAGACATAAATCCACAAAGATAGATTTAAAACAGAAACACAGTTTTGGAAGATGGAAAGCAGATCACAAAAGGAAACAGACTTACCCAAGGCAGAGATATCTGATGCCAACAGTGTGGAAAACTGATAAATAACATGATTTACACTATAAATTGCAGGTACCTGTGCCAGTATGAGTGGGTAATGAAGACAGAGAGACCAAATAATGGAAAATTTAATTATAGTTACATGTATAGCAGTTAAATCCTTTCCCCCACAGCATGCTGAAAGACGATTCTCTCTCTTCAACACCAACAGAAACCTAGAATTTTGTCTTCAGAAAGGTAAAACAGGATTTCTGGACTAGGGAATGTCTCAGGCATATGAGGAATTGTGTACCATACATAAAAGAGTAATTAAGGTACCAGAAGGACATACTCTATGCTAAATGCTGAGAATTTCACCTCCCTGGCCTTAATTTCCCACAACTCTAGGAACCAGACCTCACTTCCCAGCGAGACCTGGAAAACTTCTCTGAGTAATATCAGAGAAGATAACTAGGGAAAAACATCAAATCATCCTGCTGTGATACTCAAATCCTCACACATTCCATGAGAGTTTTAAGCTGTCACTTTTAAGCCAAGCAGACAACCAAGGTCAAGGAACATTTGAAAACTTATTTAGCAAGAACGATAAAGACGAAAATAAACAAACTGAAATGAAACTCTGAGAAAAAGAATATGCAGGCAGATAATAAACCTTAAAACATAATCTGTAATTATTCTCAGAGCAACAAGAACAGCTATCACTTCCATGAAGTATGGTGCTATGTTTTTTTTAAGTTTGTGGAAATTAAAAATACATAACAGAATTTTTTAAATAAATAGAATAGTTGAAAGATAAACTTGAGAAAATCTCCCAGAAAGTAAAATAGAAAGATAACAATACAAAAAATGGAATGAGGTGGGAGATAAAACTGAAGAACAAATCAGAAAGTATAGCATTCAAATATTAGGATAATCTGGACAAGAGTTCTGGAAGGAAAACAAAAGGGAGGATTTCATAAACAAAATAATTTAGGAAAATTTCCCAGAACTCCTAGACCTGAGTTTTCAGATTGAAAAAAGCCAACAAGTGCTTAACACAATCGGTGGAAACACACCCACACCACCCAGGCAGATCATTGTAAAATTTCAAAACATCGAGGACACAGAGAAGATTCTGAAAGCAAAAAACAAAAACGAAAGACAGATTATAAGCACACACACAAAAAAATAGTCATCAGAATGACTTCTGACTTATCAGCAACCATGGAAGCTAAAAGATAATGAAGCAAAACCATCAAAATTCTGAAAGAATTCTATACATGTCAAACTATCAATCTGGTGAAAAAGTAAACTAAAGAGCATTTATAGATGTACAAGATTTTAACTTTATCTGTTACATATTTTAGCTATGCATATGTGTGTATTAATGTGTTCATACATACAAATGCTTATATATTCATAGATTATCTCCGGAAAGATACACAAGGCATCTACAACATGCATTATTTTTTATTATTTTTTTAATTATAAGATGTGGGGTACAATTCAGGGTTAGCTATACAAGCATTGATTATGCAGGTACCCTTGTTGATGAGGTATGCCCCTCCCTCCCCTAGCAGTTTCCCTCAACTGCCAATCCCACCCCCTTCCCCTAACAGTTTCCCATTACTGCCAAATACTTTCTTATAGTATTATAATTGTTCAAGGTCTGCTTATGAGTGAGAATATATGGTACTCTGTTCTTCGTTTCTGTGATAGATCACTGAGTATGATCGACTCCAAATCCAACCAAGTGGCTGCAAAGTCCATGTATGTGTCCTTCTTTATGGCTGCATAATATTCCATTGTGTATATGTACCACATTTTCTTTATCCAGCTTCAATGGGCAACATGATTGGTTCTATTTTTTTTGCTATTGTGAACAGAGCTGCAACAAACATATGTGTGCAGATATCTTTTTTGTAGAATGATTTGAGTTTCTCTGGGTATATTCCCAATAGGGGAATTGCTGGGTCATATGGAAGGTCAGTTTCTAGTTCTTTCAGAAATTGCCACACTGTCTCCCAAAGAGGTTGCACTAGCTTGCCTTCCTACCAGCAATGTAAAAGCATTCCTTTTTCTCATCCTCGCCAGCATCTGTTGTTGTTTTACAACACGCATTATTAACTGGGGAAGGCAACTGAGTCAACTGAGTGGGCTGGAATAAAAAGGTAAAAGGAAGACTCACTTTTTATTACTAGTCATTCTGACTCTTTTGATTTCTGTAACACAAGCATACATTAAATGAATCAAACAAGATGTTTCCCTCCATCAAATAATAATCGCATCTAGATACGCTATCTGCTATTTCATCTCCCTATCAAGTTTTTAGTTTTGCTTACTAACAGAAACACATTCATTTCTAACCCTTTTCTTCATTCTGCTCACTGTTTAATTTTTTCCCCAATTATCCTAAGGGGGAGGGAAACCTTCCTTTTCATTTCACTTGTGCGGCAAAACATTATCCTAATTATGGTTGATCAGCCTAAGAGTAGTGTTAATGATTATTTCCATATCAAGGAAGAGTAAATCCACAAGTTCTGAAGGGAAATTAACCATAATAAAGAGTCACTGGCGTCAGTTTCTAAAGACTGCCTCAAAGGCTCAGATAATTCCAATTTTTAAAGTAAATTTTCATGTATCTCCTCTTTTCCTCTAATTAAGACTGCTTTACTTTAAGCATCAGCTTTAAAGATTAAGGAACTATTCAATTTGCTTTTCATTTTGTTTGATTACTGTATTGCAACAGCCTTGCCTCCATGTTTTCTATATCAGGTTTCCTGATTCCTGCTGCATCATGTCTGCAGTAGAGTGAGACAGTCATTTAGCTTGATGCTCAGACAAGCCCATCCTAGAAAACACTCAAGGGCTGATCTACCAGGAGGATGTAGATAATTGATGAAGTGCCCCCAAACAAGCTTCTGGAAGAAATTACAATAAGCAGATGGATATGGCATCTTCAGCCTGGAAAGAAGGAGTAGTCAGACGTCCAGGTAGGTAGTTGATAACAAAAGGATTCCACAATGAGTAGCAAACAAATGGTCCCAGGGGCTAGCAGGAATAAGCATCTGTGAGTCTGGAAAGTAGAAAGATAGAGTATAAAGCACTTGGGGGCCAGATAGGAATCATATCAAAACTGGGATCAAAAAAAGAAGCGAGGCCACTGGGGAAAAAGTAAGACCCACTAACAAGTTCTGATGGGGCAAAAATCTGCTCCTAATTCAATAGACTCCTAAAATATGACACCTTAAAGTCTCCTTGATCAGACAGATTTTAACAAGAGTCTATTTTAGGAAGCAGGAAAGAGATTTAAAGGTTAGATTTAAATTATCTTAGTCTAAGAACTTGAAGTAGCAGTTATGGATAAGGGTCAAGGAAACCACACAGGTGTCCCCAGCTTGGAGACATAATCACCATTTATATTCTTTGTTATATATAGAAAGGTGTGTCCTACATTTCAACCCAACAAAGTCACCTTTGAAAACATAAACTGTTTGGCTGAGTATGATGCCTCACATCTGTAATCCCAGTACTTTGGGAGGCTGAGGCAGGAGGATTACTGGGCCCAGGCATCTGAGACTGCAGTGAGCCATGATCACACCACTAAACTCTTGCCTAAGAAACAAGGTGAAACTCTGTCTTAAAAAAGAAAAGAAAACATGAACTGTTCAAGTTAGAAATTACTTATGTCTAGGTAGTATTTAATCTTTTTACATCTGCATCTGCAATGAATTATATATTAAGAGTTGTTTAGATCATTATGTTGGGATGTTTTTAGTGGTTGCAATAACCGGGGTATGCTCCTGACACTTAAGGTATGAGGTACAGTTATTCTAAAAGTTCTTCAAAAAGCTAGACAAACTTGCATATACACCCAAAATGTCCCACTCCAAATACAGGAGCACCCCATTGAGATACGCCCATTGTTTCACTCCACCAATGTGACTCCCATGTGTAAATTCAGCACTATGGGACATCAAAACTTCCACTAGAGACCTTAAAAGTTTTACTCTCTGCATTTATTTACCTTAATGAGTGTTTTTAAAATACAGTGTGAGTTTCAGGTTAGGTTTGTAGACATATTTTTCATGAACATTTCATCTAATTATGACAGAGATCTGCAGTTAGTTCAGAATTATCACATGAAAGATCACAGAAGGGAGATTGTTTGCCAGAGTTTGTTCTGAATAGTTTAGGAAACATATGGGTGAGAGAATCTAAATCATTCTCAAAGTAATAAACTCATGCAAAGGAACAAAAATCAATTAAAGCAAATCTGTTATTGATCTTAAATTTGAAAAAGCTCCTCTCAGTCTTGCAACAGGTAGCTGTTACAAGTTAACACTCAATCAGTGCACCAAGGAAAATGTCTTTAAAATCACTTCCTATGTCATTACCCTCAAGAGAGACTTGTTTATCAGAAAGCCACCTTCAGTTTTTAAAGCGAGTAAAAGACATATGTTCTGTGATTCCAGGAAGTGTATGAGTCCCAGGCACCAGAAGATTAGAATGAACTATTCACCTATTTCAGCTCATTAAATTCAATGGAGGCACTGTCTGTACAACAGAATAACGATGCCCATAAATCTGCAGTCAGCTGTGGATTTACTACACAACGCATTTGTGTGCAAGTCTTTTCTACACATTTGCCTTAATAGAAAGTACATCATCAAGACCACTCTCATTGTACCTAAGCACCAGTTAGATGAAGGCATTTCTACAAAATGCCTTTAGAGCACACTTCAACAATCACACACACACACACACACACACACACACACACACACACACACACAGTGCATGGACTGTTAAATTCAATCTGTTTTACAGATTGACCTTTCACATTTTGGGGTACTATAAATTAAATTCTGAGAGGAAAATGTGAATCAAAATTTATGGAATTTGGGAAGCCAAATTTAAAAGACAGAATTTTTTATGTCACCATTTACAGACTTAAAAATAGACTGGCTGTTCTTCCCA